>CM044445.1:72505520-72621500 GCA_024363595.1 Xenopus borealis
TACCAATCCTTGTCTAATCAAAGCCTTAACTCATCTATTTAATCTCTCGCTCTCAACTGCCCTATTTCCATCTCAACTAAACATGCTCTTGTCACCCCCATTCTGAAAAAAAACTGTCTTGATCCCTCCAATCTGGACAACCTCTGACCTATCTCTCTGCTACCTTTCATCTCTAAACTACTTGAAAGCCTAGTCTACAACCGACTAACATCATTCCTCTCTGACAATAACCTGCTGGACCCCCTACAATCTGGTTTTAAACCACAACACTCCACTGAAACTGCCCTGACCTGGCTAAAGCCAACAAAAATGTCTCACTACTACTACTGCTTGATCTCTCAGCTGCATTTGACACTGTAGATCACCCTCTCCTCTTCCAGTCCCACTATTCGCTTGGCCTTTGTGAGATAGCCCTGTCCTCGTTCTCTTCTTACCTCACCAATCGTTCCTTCGGTGTCTCTTTCAAGGGAGTAGCATCTTCCCCTCTACCTCTGTCCTGGGACCCTTATTATTTTCTCTATATACTTCCTCCCTCTGCAAATTAATCAGCTTGTTTGGTTTCCACTACCACTTCTACGCTGACAAGACTCTCTCCTATCTCTCCTCTCCTGATCTCAACCCAGAACTCCTAACTCGTGTCTCCACCTGCCTGTCCGCTATCTCTACTTGGATCTCACAATGCTACCTTAAATTAAACCTTTTTCTTTTCTTTTTTCTTTTTCCTTCAAATAACACCAGTAACATCCTGGAATTACCTATCATAGTTAACAATTCCACCATCACCCCGTCTCCCCAGGCCCAGTGCCTTGGGGTTATCCTAGATTCTGCCCTGTCATTCACTCCTCACATCCAGTCACTTGTTAATCATGTCACTTCCACCTAAGGAAAATATTCAAAATACGATAATTTATCACACAAGATGATGCCAAAATTCTTATTCACTCTCTCGTCATATCACTTCTATACTATTGTAACTCTTTTTTAATTGACCTTCCCCGCCAGAGACTGTCACCTCTCCAGTCCATAATTAACACTGCTGCTTTGAATTAAATTCAAATTAATGACCCTGACATTCAAAGCACTTCATAACTCTGCCCCTCCCTACATCTTTGAATTAATCTCTATATACTCACCCAACCACTTACTACACTCCTCTACTGACCTGCTACTCAACCCTTCTCTCATTACCCCCTCACATGCTCGCATTCAAGACTTTGCAAGGGCTGCACCTCTCCTCTAGAATTCTCTCCCATAGTCTGTCCGATTTTCTTTTCAGCTTTCAAGAAATCTCTTAAAAGCCACTTATTTAGAGAAGCCTATCCTCACTCTTAACTACCCAATGCAATACCACTTACAGTACCACATCTCTCACCCACTTAACTCTGATCTTGCCCACTCCCACACCTTGTGTATCATTCCCTTCCCTTTAGATTGTGAGCTCTTTCTGCAAAGAGCCTTCCTCACCTTCTGTACCGGTATTTATTGTGATGTTTGTAACTCCATATTTATTGTGATGTATATATCTCCATATGGTCTATGTATGTAATTCATGTGATTTAGTTGTATAATCACATTCATTTTACAGTGCTACGAAATAAGTTGGTGCTATAGAAATACATGTTATTAATAACAATAATAATAATTAGAGATTTAGCTGACCTTAGCACATATTTGTTGGTATCATTGCTGTCTACATAGGCTACCTTAGAAAAGTAGTTTTTGGGAATGCTTGGAGTGCGAGATTGATGGCATTGTTTTGAATATAGACTACTTAGATTCAAATAGTTTTTGTTGCTGAGTACCACATAAATACCACTGACTGGTAACTGTGGTTAATATATATTGGGGGTTATTTATCAACACTGGGCAAATTTGCCCACAGGCAGTTACCAATAGCAACCAATCAGATTGCTGCATTCATTGTTCTGCTTGCAGCTGGCTTCAAAAAGCTAATCACTGATTGGTTGCTATAGGTAACTGCCCATGGGCAAATGTGCCCAGTGTTGATAAATGAGCCCCATTATGTTCAGATAGTGTTGACAGGAGATTGGGGAAACCCATTTTGTTCCAGTTCCCCATGTTAATCCATCATCAAATGGACTCATTGGACAAATATGGGTTTCAAATACAGTATATTCTTACATATATTCCATAAGCTTCTACTTGTCTGTAAATGTTTTACAGATATGTATACTTTTTATGATCTAATATAAACTGTCATTATTTATATAAAATAAAGCAAATATTCCCAAATGTTTACAAAAAGGAATTATATTTATTATTATTATTAATAATAATAATAATAATAATAGTTATAATAATTATAGTAGTAATAATTCTACGATACAATTGCCCAAAAAAATAACAGAAGAACTATAAGAAAAAATCAGAAACATAAATACCATTTTATTTCAAACATTACTTTACAGGTGACATTAGTTTTATGTTGGGTGTAATACCATGGTCAAAAGAGCAATTCAGTTATGTGTTATTAAAACTTAATTAAATAAGTAATACATTTATGAGCCAATTAGAAGGCACCACTATCAAGGCCAGTGGTGTCCAACTGGCGGCCTCCTACAGGAAAGTTTGTCTGCTGTGACTGCTTTCTTTACGTAAGATTTAAAAGGTATCAACAACTGAGATTAACTGACCCCTGCAGTGTACACTTCAAAATCAGATGGTAAACTCCTGCACTGTTCACACATTTAATTCCCTACATTGCTCATCTATTGACACCTCATACATACCTACAATTTGCTGGAGGGGCACCATTACTGTATAACTGTATGTAGCACAGTATCAACTGTTCATCTTAGAATGGTCCTTATAGGTTTCCCGATCTCCTGCTCTATTCTGCCTTCCATGTAATCCCTGTGTGTCCACATTCTACCTGCACTATGCTCCCTGTGCCAATGTGTGTGTCATACTGTGCCTTCCTTATGCTCCCTGTGTGTGCCAAACTCTGACTGTCCTGTGCTCCTTGTGTGTGCCAAACTCTGCTTGCCCTATGCTCCTTGTGTGTGCCATACCCTGCCTGCCATGTGAATGTGCCAAACTCTGCCTGTCCTATGCTCCGTGCAGGCCCAGACTAGCCATTTGTGGGTTAGGGCAAATGCCAGAGGGGCTGCTATAAGGTCCCATAGAAAGTCCGTGTTTAGTGGGCTGGTGGGGGCTGTTTGGGCCTCTATGTGGGCTGATGGGCCTCTTGTGTACCTGAAATGCCAGGGCCTATTTTAATTCTCAGTCCAGTCCTGGCTCTGTGCATATGCTATACACTATCTGCACTATGCTCCCTGTGTGTGCCAGACTTTGTCAGCCCTGTGCTCCTTGTGTGTGCCAAACTCTGCTTGCCCTATGTTCCTTGTGTGTGCCATACTCTGCCTTCCCTGTGAGTGTGCCAAACTCTGCCTGCCCTATGCTACTTGTGTGTGCCATCTGCACAGTATACTCTGCCTGAACCTGGTGGGGTTTGTTAGCATTTGAAATACTTTTTAGAGGGCCTCCAAGCTGTTTAATCATGTGCTGGGTTTTTTTGTGCTATCCACAGAAGGGGATGAGGCATATGGATCTAAGGGTATTTCTTAATATGACAATAAACTTGTTTCACGTATGATTGATATGCCTGCAGTGAGCACCAACCATTTGGTTTATTGGTGTGTTACCACCATTACTGTGAATATGATTTTGAATGTTCTTGTGGTAACATGGGTGTGGTTTAAAGTGGGTGTAGTTTAAAAACAGGGAGTGGTAAACACTGGCTTCCACTATTGGCCCTCCACCACGTCAGAAATATTCCATCCCGTAATATCTCAGAAGTTGGACAGGACCAATTTAAGGAATATTTGATGAAAAAAAAACCAAAGTGATATGGAAAAAGTGAGACGAATAAGCAGATGTAGCTCTATTTAATGCTTATAAGGAGGGCCCTGGGTTCTGCTGTAACCACACCTTCTCTTCACTTGCATTTGCATGGATTAAAACAAATTCAAATTTGGCATCACACTGAGCAAGCAATTGAGTGTGAACAAGATGGGAATACCATTAGTAAAATTTTATGCCAATTATGTGGCTTTTTTATGCTTGCGGCTTTGTCTGTAACCTGACAAAAGCCCATTCTGTGTGCAAAGAAACACCATCAGCTTCTACATTATCACTCAAGCCAGTCAATGAATGTTAAATGAATAAGGAAGGTTTGGTGGTATAATTTTCTTTCTTTTGGTTTTTAAACCTTCAGAATCTTAAATATGTTTAACCTATTAATGTTCTAGCTCATGTGTGTTATTTTAATAAAATACAGTATGTTTATTGTCTTGCAATTACAGATTCTTGAATTAATCTATAAAATATATAGCTATATTAACATTGGGGGGTTTTGGTCCAGAAGGAATAGGCCACAAATATAACATGTTTTTTATGATTTCTGGAGTAGAAAACTTGTGAGTTCTGTGCAGGTTAATCTTTAAAATCCAGTGGCATAGTTCTGAAACAGAAATGGAATGACATCATAGTACATGTATCGATCTATTAACCAGAATGCTTGGGACTTGAGGACCCAGGGATCTTTCCATAATTTGGATCACCATACCTGAAGTCTACTAGCATCTTTATATCATTAAAGAAACCCAATATGTTTGGTTTGCCACTGGCATGGATTCATGCAGATACTGTTTCAATAGTATAGAGAAAAACTAAATAATTAAGAGTTAGAATTATTTGCTTAAAATGTAGTGTTGCCTTCCTGTGATTCTGATCTTTCTGAATATTGGGTTTTCCAGATAAGGAATCCCATGTTCGAACATGACACAACATTTGAATTCTTTTTATTAGTTGGTTTCATTATTTAAATATAAAGGATCAGAACATAAGAAATACATTTGCACTAAGCATAGATGTCCTCTAAGGAGTAGATAATGAATATTTTAAAAACTGTGAGGGTCATTTATAAACTTCGCGCAGGGCAGATTGGTTCGCAGAGTGAATATATTTGCCCTGCACCTGGTTATATTTATAAAGCTGAATAAGAGTCTGCAAACAGATTTGCGAATTTGTTTTTCACATTGTGAATATCTATAGGAGCTTTTTAAATCTGGCAAAGATCACAAATTGCGAACACTCTGCGCCACAACTTTGGTGGCGGAGAAAATATTCGCAAAACTGTTTCGCAAACTGCGAATTTAAGTTACTGTTAACGCTACTTTCGTGCAAAACAAACTAGCAAAGTGCCTGCACTCATGCAAAGACCCATCTTGTTTGCGAGTTGTTTGCGAAAATTCATTCACAATGCGAATTCGCAAAAACCGGAAAGACGGGCACAGTAGTGCAATATTGTAGCGTTCAGGGAAAAGCATGGGCAAAACTACCATTTGCGAACTATTATGCGCTGCGCGAACTTTATAAATGACCCCCACTGAGTGTAATCTACTATGATACTTTATTGATGTAATTTGCATTAGTGGGGAACTGATATTGCAATGGTTAAAATATATCTTGGTTTAATAGGTAAGGACATGCAAGATAAATAATCTGTGTTATAAAGTGAATTGCAAATAGCCAAGTTGCTAGTGTGATATGGGAAAATGTGGTCATTAGCAACAAATCATTTTTTGTCAACCTCTTGAGCAACTGAGACCCACTGTATTTTACTTAAATATATATAGTGTATTTTAATCGCAACATTTAGAAAACAACACATGACATATAGCCAAACAAGTTTTCATTAGTTTGGTGCAAGTGCATTTTACAATTCAAAACCCATTATATCAAAACAAATGTTGACATTTCTTTTTTCATTAAAAACCCAAATTAGCAACAATGTTCAATGTGTCCCTAAAACGAACAAATACAGACCAACAGATTGCAAAACCCCTCACAAACAAATAGAATCTGTCATCCAGAAACAAAGTGTTCCTTGCATGGATACAAACAATCTCAATTTTTATCCATGGACTTTTTTTTGTCTATTAGTGACTGAACATATGTTTCATCTCATTATGCTGTGTGGAATATTTCATCATTCCCAGGACTGAAAAGGACCATGAGGCAGATGCTCAGCCCTACACTATTATCATTATCCCAGACAAGCTGCAATTATGGCCAGTTAGACACCTTGATCTTAACTGGACCACTCAGAAATATTACTAATTATCTTTCTGAAACACTACTCAACTCCCAGATGACTTATGCACCATGCTGCTATTTGAACAAATAAATTAAAATGAATTATATTGTTATATTAAGTCTTGTTAAAAATAATATTTCAGCATGTATTTCAACTGATTTAATAATACACTAACACCCCACCCTCTGAGTCTGGCCAATGGAAATATTAATGAAGAAATATACTTTCAGGGGTTCTATAAAGATAATTCTAACATTGCTTGTAAATATGTGTCCCTACATATAAAGGAAGCATGCCTATATTTCCCAATGTCTTTCTATGCCTCCTGCCTACTGACTGATCTGTGATGTCACCCAGCCTAGTGGTTATAGTGCAAGATGGTTGGCTGGGGGTTGGAGCAATATCATAGAATATACTGTGACTTTCAAGGGACTTTTGGGAGTTTGGCCCCCAAAATGGAAAAGGAACCACTGAAGGCTATAAAGGACTCTTTTCAACCAGTCACAGAAAAAGCAACTGTACAGGAGGTGTAATGGATGGATGCTGTTCCTGCCCAGTTATGCCAGGGGAGGAAGACTCTATTCTCTACAAATAGAAGGACAAGTCTGTTAGGGTGGTGGCACACCTAACAATTAAGGGGAAATTAGTCACCCAGTGACAAATCTCCGATGGGGCCCTCTGATGGGCTGTCCCAATCGATATCTGGCTGATCCAATGCAGGATTAAAAATCCCATTGGAACGCGGCCGCATCTGTTCGTTGATCTTGCCCAGTCGACTGTCCATTTACCTTCGTTATGATCTGATCATTGGGCCCTAGGGCTCATGATCGGATCAGCCTGATATAGTCCACTTAAAATAAACTTGAAATTCAAGTTTAAAAATATTATTTTTTATTGGACCCTTGATAAATATGCCATAAATGTTCAAATAGAGACGTAAAGCATTGCAATTATTAAAATTATTAAATATACAGTGCACTGTGCTAAGAAACACAAGAGGATGGAGGGCTCTGCAGTATTTACAATTTAGCTTGTGGACTTTTATATTAACCCATAGAAACACAGTTGCTGTTTTGAACTGTAATCCTCTTTTTCTCATCCCAAATTTCCCTTTATTAAATGCTAGTTCCTATCAAACCATATTTATATGGGTTACTGGTGTAGCCTAGTTTCAAAGCAAGATTGAGAAATGTTCTAACATACCCAAAACTAAAACCATAGAAAAGGGCAGTGGACAGCAAAAGAATAGAAAATTATTTTTAAAATTTACAGCACGTGAATCACCTATACAAGCAGCATTAAGCAAAAAATAGTTAAGAATGTATCATGCTGTTAAACTGAACTCTTTTGAAATGATAGAGTATTATACAAGCTGTGGAGATTTCACATAAATCTTGTTCAGCCAATACATTTCATCCAGTAATACCCTGCTGATAGCTGTACAAACCTGGAGCGGTATTCATTTCTCATTCATTTGCAATGTACATTTGTATATATTGTACAAGTCTATTTTTATCTCTCCCCCAGGAATGCAAATTTTCTTATTTAAGAGCTTAAAACTACAATACCATAATTCTAATATATGTTAAATAAATGTTGGTGCAGAAAAAAAGTGAAACATATCCATTTGTTATCCATTTATTATCCACCCAATAACAAAAAAAATGGTTTTTTGTTTATATGCAACTTTTCAGATGCAACCTCCCTTAATCTTTGACAATATTATGAGGTCACAACTGTTCTCATAAGGTCCTACCTGTTCCTATCAGTTCTGGTTTCCTGTCTTGAAAGTTTTTTTTCTTCAGAATCTCGAACACAGGTTTGAGGTTCCTTATATACACCAAGAACTGTCATATAGAATACAGGCTTCTCAGGAACCGTGCCAAGCTTTACTGAGATAGTCAGGAATATAATACACATATCTTCTGTATACGTACTATGAGAGAGGCAGCAGACCAGTTTTTCGTCTTCATAGTAGTTCAGCGACCTATAGGGTTAATAGCTCCCATGGCTTTAAATCCCTGGTAGTTATTTTCCCTAGTTCTGGGCAGAAGCCCATGTATCTTATTTCATTAGTTTACAGATCTATTTTATTGGTTGTTAGAGTGATTACTTTTTGTAACAGTGTAATATAGTTACTGAAAAGGTTTGGCACTTTTCAAATTTTGTGCCCAACCAGAAAGTAACACACATGCACTTTGGGGTAAATTCACCAAAGCATGAAGTGTCTAACGCTAGTGCTAATTCACCAGTGTGAAATAATTTTGCAACTTCACCGATTTACTAACTCTTTGCTAGCGAAGTAGACAGACTAGCTCAACTTCGCACCCTTACGCCAGGCGAAATTGCGTACTGACGAAGGGACGTAACTACACTAATTCACTAAGATGCCCATTTTACTGAATGTTACGTCTTGCGCTAGACTTACTAACTTCAATACAATAGATAGGAGTTTAAAAAAAACTTGAAATTTTTTTCATTCTAATTCTAATTTATTCTTATAATAAGTCCCAAAAAAAGTCTTTTACTTTTTTTAATGTGATAGTCTGAAAAATAGCGTATTTCTGGGGGGGTTACCTTCCTTCCCTCTAAATTTCCTAACATATGGCAACTCAACTATACAGTGGGCACATGTTTAGGGCAATAGGACAACTAGCAGGGCTCCAGATGACATCAGTCCACCTTGCCACTGAAGACTACCCCTGTATTAGCAAACATGGTGAGCAGGAGGGGAAGGTCATACTTGCAGTAAGCAGACTCCCTATAAGACCGCATCCTGCAACTCTGATTGCTGCGACCTACCCTGCTCAACAGGCCTGTAGCCCTTGAGTCCAACTCTGGAATGCACAGCACATACCCGTGACCTCACCTGGGGAGCTTCCCAAACGCACACCCTAAAACAAAGTGCAGCATCTGACCAGCCATAGCCTAACCTGACCTTACTCATCATGCAGCAAACAGATCCACACAGGTCCCAGTGTCAAGTCAGTCAGCATATGGGGAAATGTATAAGATGGTGCTATGAACAAACATACAATGTGAGGCTCCATGGAACTTTGGAATCCTGTCTAAATTAGCTGCCTGACCTACCTTGTATAACCAATTCTATTCCTGACATCAAAATCGGCAAATATGGCCCAAAACCTTACCCAGACGCCGTGGCACGCCTGGAGCATTTCACTCATGGATCACAACAATCAAGGGAGGACAGCCCAGCCTCTCCTCCACAATCCCAACAATTAAGCAATGAGGCCAGTCCTGAACCCTCACTAACAGATATAATGGGACTTGTCTTGGAAAACCATGGCAAAAGGACAATTTGAAGGGCTCAAGAGACTTTTCCCTCATCTGACAAGATACGCAGGCCATCCAGGAAAGAACCACAAAAGTCAAGAACAGGGTGTCAACACTGGAAGATCAAGTGGGCTCACTGCTTCACTCAATGCAATATGTGAATGAACAACTCAAGCAAGTTCTAGACAACTATGAAGAGTGTGCGAATAGACACAAATTCAATAAAGTCAGGGCAGAAAGAAACAATCTGATGCAATTTATTGAGCAATGGCTTAAAGACACATTGAAGAACTTTCCAGTTCTTCAGTACTCCATCAGAAGCAGATAAATGGCTAGAGATCCGGGGGCCCTGCAACCACTCACCTCCAAAAAGTCCCACGCAACAGGGAGGACCAGGAAAGGCCTAAGATAACTTGCTCTACACATCTGAATACCTTCTGGCCTTAAACATTTTACTTGGCACCAAGATTCCATACTGGCACTTATGAAGCCCCGTATCCCGCCGGGAGGCTTGGACTTTTATAGTCTCTGACCCCTTAAAGGATTCATCCTACATCCATACCAAACACCTAATCACCCTCTGGGATTGTCCTTCCCTCCCTTTGTGTAGCTAAGTTGGCCTCCCCTACACAGCAAATTTGACACTTCATAGACTGCTAACAGCTTTGCAGCAGCAGAACTCATCTACAAACTGTGCCTCCCTACCAGATGCCACATTATGTATGTTGCAGCAGGGTTCCTACTCTGAGTTCACAAGAGCAGTGAACCAGATATGCTACAAAGGCACTGGACTTGAAAGTTGGGAACATCCTATGTGTACTACTCTATGTGAAAGTTCCCTTGACTGATACCTCTAGAGGGCCCATTCCCAACCATGTCTGGATGCTGCTCCCTCCCCAAAATGTTGCCCAAGTAAGCTGCAGCTGAACAGCATAATCTCTTCCTCTCTCCTTCCACTGAAGAAACATACCCCTTCAATCCTACTTCGACAAGAGTATACTTAACAGTCAGAAAATACTGGCTCTCAGGCGCCCATGGGTGGGTTGATCTTACCACTCCACCTTCTCCACCCATGCTCGAGGAGTCTCAATATTGGTCCTCAAAGGAATAAAATTTACCTTTGGTAAACTTATATCTGACCACTCCATGGCACAATAGCCAACAAACTATTGACGCTGGTCAATCTATATGTGCTCCCACCCTTCCATACAACCCTTCTTGACTAACTTATGAAAAAAAATAGCCTACCTCCCAACCTCGCCACTTTGCATTATGGGAGATTTCAACTCCCCTATGGACTGGCAAATGGACAAACTTAACCCCCTAGTCCACCGGCCCAACTAAATTAGCACATTGTTCCCAGGCCCTCAACTTGGTGGATGCATGGAGGTGGAAACATACAGTACATACAACAAAACAAGCATACTCCTGCCATTCAGTGACCCACCAGTCGTTATTCAGAATATATCTGGCAATAGTATCCCCCGAAATCCTTCCCATCATCGGCAACATAACCTTCTTACCCTGAATATTATTGGACCACTTTCCCCTACTAATAACACCGAGGTGCCTCCCACCCACAAGCTTGACTCAATGGAGATTAAGCCCCACGTGGCTCCAAAATGAAGAAGTAGGGAAAGCCATCACCTTTATTTTGGTACTTTCAAATAAGACAACTCTTTAGGACACAGTTTGGCCCACTTTCACCCACTCTTACTGTTACCAATCTGGAAGATACAATTTCATCTGACAATCCCACAAAACTAACTTCAAACCTATACCTCAATACTCTGTCAGGAACACCCTCACCTTCACTTCACCCAAAGCACTATGTTCAGAATACATACCTACTCTGTCCCAAGATGACAGGGATGAAGCCACAGAGCATATGTATAAATCTTTTACCTCAATTCAAGACAGACTAATACACTACAAACCTTTTTTTCATCAATTATATGTAACCCCAGTCAAGCTTAAGTGCATTGGGAAAACGCCCCTCAACCACAACCCTCAATGTAACACCCAACAAGCCAACTTTTACCACATGCACTGGGAATGCCCAATCATCGCCTCTTACTGGGCAAAATTAATACAAACTCTTGGCCAAAACACAAACTCTGGCCATGGAGCTGGGATCCCCACATATTGTGTCTCCCTCTTACTGCCTACTAGGAATCCTAGATGAGGTTCTCACCACCAACCAGGCCCGCTTGAAAGCCATGGCGTTATTATAAAGCCAAAAAAATTGATATTTCACTGGATGGACCCTAATCCAACTACCAGAGACTCCTGAATTTGCCTTGTTAGCTCCCCTATTACTCTCATTAAACTTACAAATGAGGCCAGAGGAAATTACAAAAAATCTGAATGCCCTTGGAGACCTACTAGGGAATTATTAGACCTCCATATCAAATCAAACCTGACTTTTGCTCACATGACTGGGGGCAGCTGGGAAAATGACAAAATGTCTAGCCCAGTGTCAGATTTCAAAATTGAATATAAAAAATTCATAGTGCAGAATTTTGCTAGAACTATTAACTGATTTAAATGAAAACAAACCTGTGGTTTGTAAGTAAATATATTGTTATTACTGCCTGCCTCCTGTTTCGAATCAAGTGAGTTGCACCTACTGTATTAACACAGAGGAACCCTGGAGCTACAGACACCTCTAAGCCAGGCAGTAGTATCATGGGTCTCTCAATACCCTGTAAACATTTTTTGTAACTTTTGTCTAAGTAAGTAAACTTTCATTACAATTATGGCAAAGAACAAATACAATTAAGTACATTTTTACCCAGCACACAATTGCGCCAGATGAACCTCCCCCTTGTGACCACAACAATGCTGAAATTTATAAAAAGATACTGATGCATCATAAGAAAAACACGGTGAGTGCACTAAAATTTCCATTTGCTCACTGCACTTGTATATCATGTTCTTGTGCTAATTTCTGCACTATGGGTTACTGAAAAACTGAAACAATATAGTAGAAGGCAGCTAATATGTTATTTTTGGATGCATATCCTCTTTGACTAAACTGATGATTTAATGGCTTTTTTATAATAGAGCTGCACTTGTATTAAATGCCTGCATACACACACACACACACACACACACACACAAAACGACACATTTTGAAACAGTTATCCTTCTCTGCATTTTAAAGACATCATTGTTACTCAAACAAACTAATAAAATATAAAAATAGCATTCAAGTTGTATTTCAGAAATAATAAACCATTACAAGTGTCAACAGGGAATCATGCCCTTTGTTTCTCTGAACAAATGCTATAAGAATAATACAATTAAAATATTTGTCCTACAAACACAATTTTTAGAGGAAAGTCTTGTCACAGCAAAGATATTCACTCTGGGTGTACATATTTCTGTACTCTTTGCTGAAAAATGAGAAAGAATCTGCATTTAGATAGATGTATTTTACAGAAAATGAAACCTTGGTATTTTATAAGTATCTTATTTTTGTCTTGATAGCTATAGAGAGGTTTTTTTGTGTATAAGCCCCAGTAAAAATTCTAGCATGTTAAATAGATTGGAAAATGCATTTATCCTTTTTACAACACAAATAAAGTGAACTGGCTACTTTGATCCAAATACTTGATATGTGATGAGTTTTTAAAAAGCCATTCAGCACAGCTCTGCAAGAAATCTGAAGAAGTATTTCTACTTTAAATCACTTTGGGCTTTGTCTGCTTAAACATAATATTGCTGGTAGATTATTCACTACATCACCATGCATATTTCTGTTAACATGGCATACATACACAGGCAGAAATGTATAATGGTAGATCTCAGTATTTGTCAAATTGAAAAATCAGTTGAAGTTAATACTGTACGGATAAAGAGTATTGTAAATGAAACCATGTGATAATATCCATTTTAAGAACCTGAAAGATGGGCATAGTTTACCACACTCAAGCTGAAGGGAGGGCAGTATAGGTTCAAGAAAGGTATTACACCAAAAGCATATTGTTTATATATTTTACTTACTTTGGGTCTTACCCAAACTCACAAACATTGGGGGGAATGTAATTAAAGTCGCAAAGAGAAAAAGATTCACACCAATAAGAATAAAAATGCAATGTACCTCGCAATGTAATAATGTTCCTTAAACTGATATTGCATTGCAAAATTAAATTGCGCACTGCAAATTTTAATTGCTCACTCTTAAAAAGTGCTTGGAGGTGTCGTAATCTTTTGGAGCAAACATACCTTTTTCAGTAAGAAGTTTTATTTCTTTCATTGACTGCGCATTGGCACAAGTTATAAAATTCACTTTCTTCCACTGTCAGAAGTGGTCGCTAAACAGTTTCCGGGTTCACAAAACTATATTAAATTCACGCAAAGCAAAATTTGTTTGCCCAGAGGCATAACTCTTTGTAATGTGAATATTTGTTTCCGTTACCTACTTTTATTACATTCCCCCAATTGTGTCTAATCAAACAGAGGGATGAAGATCAGAGTCCAGTGTGCATCTCTGCATCTGTCAGTGATATGAAACATACAGAAGTTACACATATGGAACTGGAAAATTAGTGGCAAACTTTTCTAAAGAAATATGTATGTGAGAGGTTTTAAATTTTGTGTTCAGTCAAAATCCATACAAACCAGTTTCTGATTTGTATCTCCCTACAGCAAGCTTTACTTTATCAGTACTCCATTATTGATCCTGACTTCCTCCACAACTTTGCTCTCTTCTTGGGTTATAAAGGTTCATTTTTGAAGTGCAATGTGCAAAGCACAAAATCAGATGCTAGTTTGAGGGGCACTTAGTGGCTATTAGCAAATATACTTGCATAATTGGCCCATATGTGCTCCCTTGTGTGTAACACCAATGCACTGCTTCCTTCTGCTATGAGAATAACACACAGATTCAAACAACGTACAAAGTACAGGGAACATGGATGCAAGAGTGTAGCATTCCAGAGTGTTGTGTTTACACACATAACTGACTTACATCTACTGAATCACATACAGTAGTAATGATTCTATTGATGTGATGCACATTGGTGAGATGCTGACTTGCAGCAATTATTTAAAAAAAACACTGCTTCCTAGATTTATTAAACATAGTTATTTGTGTTTGTTTTTGAGTTTTACATGTTTCCATAAATTAGTTTTAATATGTAGTTTTTCCTTCATTTGCTCTCTCTCAACTCCCTTTGCCTTTGTTCTCAGTCTGACAACACTACTGGAGGAAATTAGAAATTAATAGGAATTGCTTGTGGAATGAAGCCCCATATTGTATCTCTAACACTTAGGGGCAGATTTACTATTGGTCGAATTTTGAATTAAAAAAAATTCGAAATTCGACCATGGGAATAGTGGGTGAAGTAAAACCCTTTGAATTTGAATATCGAATTCGAAGGATTTTACTGCAATTTGATTGAATAGGAAAAATGTGATAATTCGATCTATCATTCGAATCGATCGATTCAAACGATTTAATCAATCGATCAAATTTTTTTTATTCAATCTAAAATAATGATTCCCAATTCGGTTCTATTGAAGTAGGTGGTCGAATAAAAATTTAAAGGGGAAGTAATTTGACCATCGAATAGTCGAATATTCAAATAAAATTTTTTTTGAATATTGGAATTATTCAAATTCGACTATTCAATAGTCAAATTTGCCTAATTTGCATATTCGAAGATTTGAATTCGAATTTAATAAAATTTCTATAGAACTTCAAATTCTTCATGAATTTTGTAAATCTGCCTTATACTTCAACTACAATGTAGGCATTTACTATTGATTCTGCTTTTCCTGACAAAGGCCACTTCTTTGGATATTTTGGTATAACTATTAGTCCTTTAACTGCATGTTAATATTCCTGCACTCCATTTGAAGTCGTAGTGTCATAGACCAACAAAAAAAGTTGGAAGAACACACAAGATGCTGAACTCTGCTGCAAGAATTTATCATATTGTGGATGTACAGTATAGATAAGTCTGGATATGTGTACAATGTATATCTCTCCATTTATTCAGTTATCATGATGTACCACCAGTAGGATGGTACATGCTAACTATTTTTTTTAACTTACTAGTGGCATGTGTCTGTAAACAGAGGCACATATATTCCAGTTGTGGCACATAAGCAGCTTTCTGGCCCTTTAAAGCAAAACCCATTACTTACTTATAAACTTATTATAGACCCTGTCTCCACATTTCTTGGTAATTTACAACTGTATTAACCTAAGCTTAAAGATAAATACAATATGCTAGTGTAGGGGCATACTCAGCTTATTGAGGGTGATTCTAATGATTCTGCACTTAATTACCCTAGCAACCAGCCAGCAGTTATTAGTCAATATATAAGAGTAATCAGAGAGGGAAGATGAGAAGATGAGAAGCAGCAAGGCTAATATTAAAAAAACTTACAAAATGAAGGCCAACTAAAAATGTTGCTTAGAACTTTGAATTCATTTCTAACATACATGTACTAAAAGCTAATTTTAAACTGAATTTCCCATTTAATGAAGGGTGATTTTGACAAAATTATCTTAATGGGGAGCACATATCTGAATTCTGATTCAGGGCTAGGAAATTAATTCAGAATATATTTATCTTTTCAATTTTATAAAAAAATCAGATATAAGACATATTCTTGCATAATACACAAAAGCCATGAATATCTTGTAAATTATATCCTTAAAAATGTTCAGATGTCATCAGATGTCATTTTTGTGACGTGACTCACGAAAATGTGCATATTATAATAAATACAGTACCCCATGTTGCAAACATATAAAAATATGAGGATATTAGAAGTTACCTCTTCGGCCTCATGTTTTTATACAGTTATGAAACTCCTCGGGAACTTAAAATATCCTTTTATCTTACAAGAGGGGGTACTTTATTCACTATATATATCTTCTAGAAGGTAGGAATGATCAAGCTAGTATACAATGACAGAAAATACAACACCTAAATACACTGGGGCAGATTTACTAAATTCACATATATGCATATGAGGGATTCGAATATTCAATCGAATTTTCAAAAAGATTCAAATTCGAATTTTGAAAATGCAAAGTCAACCAAATTCAACCATCGAATATTCGAATTCAAATGATTCAAATATTCAAATTCGAATTATTTGAATATTCAAATAAAATTTTATTCGAATATTCGAAATTTCGATGGTCGAATACTTCCCCTTTAAATTTAAATTCGATCACCTACTTCACCAGATTAAACCTACCGAAATGGGGATCATTCCCTAAGATCGAATTTGAAAAATTTGATCAATCGCTAAAAATCGCTCGAATATTCTATTCAAATTCGATTCGAATATCTGAACGATCGATCGTCGAATTTTCCCTATTTGATCGTTCGATCAATCGAATTGCGCAAAAAAAAGTTTGAATTGGAATTTTTTAAATTCCCCACTATTCCCCCACTATTTGAATTTCGAATGCAAAAAAAAATTCGAAATTCGACCCTTAGTAAATCTGCCCCACTGTGTAATACCAAAAGGGACACACACTAGTTAGAGAATTAGCAAACAGAATCATCTACCAGTTGCATCACAGGGATAAATATACCTGTACTCACCTTTACTAGATTAATGCTAACAATGATACAGCAGTCAGGCAGTTGGATTACTACATAACAAAGACATAGTGCTAGGAAAACTGCATTGCACTGTAATATAGTATTTGTCACATGTCAAAATGTTTTGATTGATGATTGTTATAATGTATTATTTTCATTTGTTTTTTTAAATATAATTAACACTTCATCTATTGATTTTACACTCTCTAACTTGTTTCTCTAAACTACCATCATCCTCAGCCAATAACCTTAGTCTAAAGAAAACATGGACAAAATACAAAATATTTGGTTGGAGTGAAATGACTGGAAAAGGCACAAAATTAACTAAAAGAAGTCTTTTGGCCAGAGGGAAATACTAACCATTTACAATACTTTAGGGAAAATATAATATATGTGAAGAGAGAAGTTATAAAATGTATATTTCTCGGTGTGTTAAAAGCACACAGACTGCAATGAATTCCACTCAAGACAAAGATATGATAATGCCAGTTATTCCTTTGAATATTTTTAAATAGCTATTTCCCAAGCCTACAAGAAATTATGAGCTACCTCTATATTAACTTTTTGGATCTATGAATTACTGTATTTCCCATTGTTTTATATAAGCATGCAGATGTTAAATAAATGGCAATGGCAGCTTAAAAAAAAGTGAAAAACAAATTAAAAGGGCTAGTAGTAAACTCAGCACTTTACAAAGAGGTCATTGTGTAAGACATACCTGTAACCTAAAGCTCAAGGTCTAAAGGGTGATATGTATAGCATGTAGAAACAGAGACGGGCAATATCGACATAATCAAGCAATTTTACTCCCTGTGGTTTATTAGAGCTCCGTAAAGTGTTTTTGTTCGGATTAAATGCTTTTCCGAGATGAGGAAATTCAACACGTTTTTCTATGTGTAAGCAGTCTGTTAGCAATTATATTATTGGGTGGGAGTAAATCTCTTCCATTGATACTTATTTTAGCACACAGACTAAATATGAACAGATGAGATTTAAAGAAAAAAAAATATATGTGTATTTTTAAGAGCGTTGGCAAATGGTTAGTACACAGCACAGATGGGGTTAAGCAGGTTTCATGAATGTTTCTCTCTGGAGGATGAATGTTGTTTACAGTGTATGTTTAAAATAATATTCCTGACTAGTCAGACTGTCCACAGGGATGGTGCAATTACAAAAGTAACTAAGGATTAATTAAAGTTTGTCCCACAGGTAGGGCTAGAGATCTTGGATCAGTTAAGGGGGGATGTGTGTGGGGTGCATTATTCGCTCAGCACAGAGGTGAACAGACCAAATCTGTTCACAATAATTAGTTAGGCACCAGGGCAACGTTGAGCATTTTCCCTCATTTATCTGATTTTGATTAATATTTTAATTTCTTTGTTTTATGCAGGGGTGGCTCACCGGTTCCCATTTAAGTATGAGAAATGAATCAGTGAGACTAGGTTTCATAGGCCAGAAATCAATAGAGAGTGAATTTATTCCAGGCGAATGTCAAGGTTGGCAACCCTTTATTAAAATCTGGTCACACGCCGTATGCTTACGGATCCATACGTAACTCAGCTCTTTCATCTAGAGCATTGAAACAAAATGAATTACTTTACTTTTTTTATTTTGGGGACTGGAAATTATTCATTCGCTTTTGTGTTTGTTGTTTAGATTAATCATTATTTTTTATTATACAATAGGGCTGAAATTGTGTATAATACTACTTGAATATATATTTTGTGTATTACCTAAAATACTAGATTTTTTTTGCCTTGAATATTTTTCCTCCTTCAAAATCCTAACAAAATACAATAAAAAATAATCCTAAAATCAAAAAAGCAGGGTAAAGTTTTACTTTGAGTTATCATTTCTACAAATTTAAGGTCACCTTAGTTTGATTATTGTATAATGTTGCTGTATGGCAATGAGATCACGTAACATGTTTTAAACTGTTGACCAGTTTACAGAAACCATTGCATTGTTAAGCTGTTTGAATATCAATGAGATTGTATAAGCAAAAAAAATATTTTTTACATTAGAGTGCACCAGGCTGGACTGGATATATATATATATTTTTTTTTCTAGGGATTTCGGGTAACACGAGTCCCAATAATAGGGTACAACTGACCCACAGTTAGTTTTATTCAGTAAATTCAGTATTCAGTTTAATAAAGGAAAAATATAAAATGACAAAACCTGGGTCAACTTGGCATTATCTAATACAGAAATCAACCCTCTTTATAAAGGGTGAGGCCTAGTGTCTAGCACTTCCAAACAAAATACAGTTTTTAGGAAAACTCACAGAATTTCCAACAAATTCTCTCCATTGTTTGCAGCTCCTGCTTCCCCAGGCACAGACTGCCAGACTCTACAACGGAAGCCCTGTTTATCAAGGATTAGGCCTCTCCTGTACATCTGCATGCTAATTAAGCATTTACCTGACTGATCAGCTGCAAACTCTGGTCAGTATATAGAAAATAGAATGGAGGGCCCACCCTACTCTCCTTCCATTCACTCCAGGTACCCCTTAACCAGTTTTCCAAAGCTGGCAAAGCAAATTTAGATCTTACCTGCTTAAATACCCCACATTTTCCCTATAATTAACAAATACAGGATTGCTCAGTGCATTGAAGGAAATATAAAATCCCTGGCATGGTGTCTAGTTGTTGCGCACACCGAGTATAAGTGCTAAGCAGAACTATTTAACTTGCAATTAAAAGTACATATGCTAGAAAAAGTTTCACTTTTTTATGAAGCACCTGTGCATTAGATATACTTAATATGGGTACCTATTTGTGTTATGCATTTTCCTTAGCTATCTACATGCATGTCCATAGTTCTGAGCTTGCATTTTTAAAAATCCTTAAAAAAAGAGTGGCCATGTCAGAAATCAGTTTCATTTTATAGGGACCTTAACACTAGAGCAATGCAGTCCAACTGTTGGCCCTATTTTCGCATGTGAGTGATATACCTGCAGTGAGCACCAACCATTTGGTTTTTTATATGCTATCAGCATTAATGTGAGTATCATCTTAACATTTCTTGTGTTAACATGGGTGTGGTTAAAGTAGGTGTGGTTTAAAAGGGAGTGGTCAATGCTGGTTTCCTTTAGAGACCGACCACCACTTAGGTGAGAAAAATTCCATCTCTCTGTACCACATAAGTTGGACAGCACTGCTGTAAGAATATGAAATGTAAGTTTTGTGTATTGGGCGATGTATTGGGTAACTTGATTGTTGCTATCTTCAACAACTTCAGCAATGTTTGCATCTCTTGCTACATTGCCATCATATTCTGTATGTTAATCGGTTTGAGTTTTGGAAAGGAATGAGGCACATGTATACATTATCACAGGGCATCAAGCATTTCAGGTAATTTAGTTTAGTTCAAGGACCAGCAAATTCAAAATATGTGGTTTCTAACCCAAATAAAAATCATATTGGTTTAATTTTAAGTAGTTCTTCATTTTGTTTTAAAATGGCATGCAAGGCACAATTACATTTCTGGGTACAGTTGAACTTAACAGCAAATATGCCTGTGGGGGACCTCCTGAAACCTGTCCTGAAAATGTTTCTTAGTTCTAGGAATTCGAAGGATTTTGGTTAAAATTGCTTGAATCGTTCTAATCAAACAATGCATTTCAACAATTTGAACAATTTTTATTCAATCTAAAATGGACCTATTCGATCGACATAGGTACATTTTCGATCGAATATTGGCTAAAAAAATTTGATGGTCGAATTTCGAAGTTTTTTTCTCTTCAGAATTCAACCATTAGTAAATCTGCCCCTTAATGTGATACTACAAAATATCATTTTTAATACAACAGTGCCTTTTTAAATACCTTTAATGGGCATGTCTTTGAAAATAGAAACACTTCAGATTTTCTAGTAATTAGAAAGTATGCCGGGGGAGTGAGCCAGAAACTGGGAATGAAAGGGCCATGAAAGAGAAAGAGAAAAGGAGTACCTCCCTTGCTTAACCCCTTTGTATTAGCTGTCACAATTGTGGCCTGGGTTAGTGGGATACAGGTTCAAGTCGATGTGGTATGGTAAGTATTTGTGGTTGATGATTAATGGGGAGAGTTGATTGACAAGGTGGATTTTATCAAGTCTCAAGGTGGTCAGTGGGATTTGAATGGTAGTTTTCCTTTCTAAGAGCATTGGTCTCTGGGAGGGTATGTTACATTGATTAAAGCAAGCAATCTGGGGTACCCACCATGCTAAAAACCACAAGTGGCTGGTACGATTGTCATGTACAGTACCTAATTGGGTCCATTGCCAGGGATCTTGCAGAGGATAAGTTAATTACTTTTAAATCACTATTGATATATGGTTATAATGCTGTTAATACTAAATTTTTATTGAATTGTTATTTATATATTTATGTTATTGTAAATACTTATGTATCCTTGTAATAAATACTTATGTATCCTTTTT
This sequence comes from Xenopus borealis, assembly GCA_024363595.1. Classification (NCBI taxonomy): domain Eukaryota; kingdom Metazoa; phylum Chordata; class Amphibia; order Anura; family Pipidae; genus Xenopus; species Xenopus borealis. Next base: position 72,526,937 of record CM044445.1, read on the forward strand.
AAAGGCGTATTCATCAAAGGGTGAACTTCATAGGCTTTAACTAAATTTCCCAACAACCTTGAAAGTCTTCACTTATGAGTAGATAACTGACTGCAGGCTGAATATCCCTCTCTATAATCATGAATCAAGATGCTTTAAAGCAACTTAGACTGTAGTTAAACTGGTCTGACAGATCAATAGGTTTAAAACAGGGGGTCAAATGACTATTGGATTTTCCTTTTATGATATAACAAAGAGCTTTAATTTCATTTTCATTTATAGTAGTATTTAGTATTAGGGAAAATAAAACTTGGCATCGCTGCTGAATGATAGTAAAATAAAGAGTCTGTGCTCACTATTGTAATGCAAACCAATGCCAATAGTCTTTCGTTTTATAAAACATCTTTAATTAATGTGCCTGCATGTATCCATCATTTACTGTGTGATAACGAGCAATAAAACAACAATATAAAGGTATGAGATCTGTTATCTGGTATCAAAACTTATCAATAAAATGTAATCTTTAAAAGTCAAGTGAATAGAATCGACCCGAAAACTCAAATCGAATTGAATTCATATATAATTTTAAAAAATTTAAAACAAATTCTCAGAAAAAAACTCAAATGTCAGGAAGGCTGCAAACAACTCAGAATTTATCCCTGGATATCTCCCATTGACTTAAACATCAGTTTGGCAGGTTTTAGGGGTTGAATAGTTGAATTTGAGCTCTTAAAAGACCAGAGTGAGATAAAATTGAAAATCTAATTCAAAACTTGAATCAAATTTGAATAACTCTCTAGTCAAATTTGACAGTTTGGACCATAAAAAAACTTGAAAATTAAAATTTCGAATTTGACTTTTCAGTTCAAACCCCAGGTCCTGACCATTCTGTATAACAGGTCCCATACCTGTAGCTGACTAGGGAGCAATGTTCGGTCTACATTTGGTGTCCTGTCCCATGCAGATTACACTGGTTTAGCACATGGAATGTCAAGGCTTCCATAAAAACTCCATAAAAACTCTTACCTGGGCTGGGGCAAAAAGAATGTGAGAAAAGGTCATTTTCACTGTAATGCTTTAGAACCTTAACCTGTCAACTAATGTGCAAACATATTTAAGACTATAAGAAAAAAGCAGGTCTGAAAATGCTGGACTAAAACGGGTAAAATGGAACAAAAGGGACTGAAAAATGTAAGGTACGATAAGTATAAAGAGGAACAGGACTATAAGATAATTAAATGTTGGGCAGTGGCCAGTATGTAGGTCAATTGTTCAACCATTTCTCAACCGAAATTATGTATTTTTAAATAATTATATTGTAAATATTCTGATTAAAATACTAACATCAGCTACGAAACCTTTCTTCATTTTTTCTCCTTGTGACATCTGGAATTAGAGGGAAATGAGAGCACTGGTGATATTGTGATATAATTTTTCATTACTAATATTATTATATTTTCATTGCTACTAGTAAGTTATTATGCAATAGTTCAAGAAAGAAGCATTCATGACACCAATTCCTTGTTCCTGACAAGTGCCTTGTTCTGTGTATTAGATAAAAACATTCCTTATCATAATGTTTTATCTCCTCATTATCTCAGCATGTAATATTCACAAGTCTTGCCACTTACACTCCAAGTGAATGTTTCATTAATGCCATTCATATAAGCTTTCTTTCTCTGCTGTCTTTTAACAGTTTGTGTGTGCTATAAAACTAATGTAACCAAATAACTGAGCTGCAAACAGATATGCTAATAGAAAAAGAAAGGCTTTCTTATACCTCCACCAATCCAAAAGGGCTACTGGGGACACTTAGAAGGAGAAATGAAACCGTAATATGGAAATGTAATAAATTTCATAAATGGAAAAGTTCCCTAAATAAGAACAGAAACTTTCATTTTGCAATGTAATACCTGCTTAAAGGTGGTGTTTTAAATGTAGAAGTAAAGATGTTTTCGGTAAGACAACATAACATCCGCTGCAAGGTAAGCAGTTTTGCAGTTTCATTTCACCCTTTATGTATTTATTTGTGGAAAGCGAAGCCCAGTACAGCAATGTGCTGACTGAGGGCTTATGACTGGGGCAGGACAAAATTGCCAGGCAGGGTTAGTAGTTGGGTTTAGTTATGTTGGGGGTGGAGTTTTAATTAATTTGAATCAATAGCAGCTAGGGAGGGCATCAGTTCTTGAAAGAGCAAACAGTCCCTTGGGTTAACCTTTTGTGCTAGTTGTCACAATTGTAGCACCTGATTCTCACCCTAGTTTCTATCATAACTATTCTGATGGATTAGTGACCCTATACTTACAGTATATTCTCAATTTTCCTATGTGTGCTCCCAGGTAGACCATGCACTCTGGCAGATGCTGTCTCATGCAATTAATGCTACATATCACAGTGCTCCATATACAGGCTGAAGCATGGATCCTCCTGTTGCCAACATACCTATCATAAGCATAAGGGATTGGGTATCTAGCAAGCAACTCTAATATTATATAACTGAAATTGGTCAGAATCCCTGGTTCCACCCATATGCCAGTACTGATGTGCACTAACAAATGCAGGCATCGGCTTAGCTGTTGCTGGCTATTGCAGGCAGCTCATTTACATATTAAAGACAGACCCATCAGGCATTTGCCTGAACCCACAGATTGCCAGTCTGGGCCTGTCTGGAAGTGTAAACAAAGGTCTATACCCCAGTGAGACCACGGTCCAACTACCTGAAATCGCCACGATATATATTGTGCAGTACTTTTTTACTTTCTTTGTAACACCTTTTTGTGCTCCCCTTTTGTTGTTTGCTCAAAAAAAGGTAATACAATAATAATAATTCTTTTCACAAGTATCATTTTTACAAGTAGCAAAATAGGGTTAGTTTTGGCTTTAAACCCACTTTAATGCAATCATGAATAGTAAAGTGGGGTTAACATCCCCTTGGAATCACTCAAAACCACTCGTACACCAAAGGAAGGTGGGTACTCACAAATGTTTAAAAAAGTATATGGCTTTCAACAAAACATCTTTCTCCCATTGTTTGTCCTTTGCAGGCTATAGGAACAAATGCGCTATAGATAAAAATAGTGTAAAATTGTTTTTTTATTTTCTAATAGTTTTAACATTGCACTCACTTAAATACAGATGAAGCCACTTTGGATTGTGTATTTGACACAGAATAACTAAACTCAGACTTCACACTTGTCTCATTTAACACATAAAATTGTGCCACAGCATCCCATCTAATTAAAGTGTTCATCATTGTGAGCAATGGTGCTTTGGTATGCAAATGAAAAGGTTAAATGCATTAAATGAGTTAAGATAACTTTAGATAACACAGTTTCTTCAATTAGCCCTGAGTCATGACGCATTTAACACACAAATCCAAGTGGCTGCATCTGTATGATAAAAATTGCTTATCGATCAGTCCAGTTCCCAGCATGCTTCCTTTCTCTGCTGCTTTAGTGTCTCAGTTTCATGCCAGCAAAATTTCTCACCATGCGCTTCTCTCTCTCTCTCACTAAGCTCCACCTGACGCATTTCTTCACTTCAATTTCAACATGTCCTATTTAGGCTCCTCCGTGTCCATGGATACTGAGTATTACTGTTATACAACTGTTAGATCACTGTTAATATTTATTGTTATAACACTGTTACTATGTACTTGTTATATATATTTATGGTTATGTATCTTCAATGGTTATGTCTTGTAATAAAGTGGTGGCCAACAAAGATTTCAATGAAAGACAAGTGATAAGTATTAATTATTTCTAGGCCAGTTGTTGGGGAAATGGGGCAGGTCTTTGGCCCTGCCCATGTCATAATTTTCTTATCAATTTTACCTGTTTCCGGGTAAATACCAACTTGTTGCTCAGTGGCAGTAATCAGAAAGTAGTTTAATTGGTAAGCCAGCATTTTATCCTTTTTTTTATTATGTCTGTTTAGGCTGCATTCTATTTTCTATTTTCCTATCATGTTGATATAAATAAAATGCCTGAATTATACAATGTAAGGAACCAGTGTTGGTTGGGAGTATCTTTGCTTATGACTCATTTTAAAGCTTGAGCTGGAAATTCTATGAAAACTACAATTCAAAAACCTTATACATTTGGGAAGTTGGACTATGCTTTTGTAAGTGTATGGTTAACTTCCCCACTGCTTAGTACGCCCCCAATCAGTAACCTATGCCCTGTAGGTGAGAAGTATTCTCCACTAGCCCAATAGTAGTTTTCCAGTTCCTGGTTCCCTCGGGTTTAAAATGTGAGGAAACACATGCCCAGTCTCTTTCTGGACTCCACTACAGCAGAATATGTATCATAGAACTGCAGTGCCTAAGGTGAAAGTGGCCACAGTATCGAAGACGAAAATGTATTACCCCCATTTTTCAGTGAAACCAGAAGAGCAGGGGCCCATCAAGTAACACACCCTTAGTAGTTGATCCCTGAGTTATAGGGTATTCAGTCTAGTAAGCAGTGGTAGTTCTGTGCTCCACCAGGGAGGAGCAGTGAGGTTAGTATTTCCCAAGCAGCAACTGAAGTAGAAAGTAGGGTTTAGGGCAGTGTATAGCTTCACAGAGAACCAATGAATGAACCACTGGGATTGACACCTGTGGTGAGATCAACCATTGGTGCATGTTATATTTGTTGCTGAATCTATTGCCAAAATCATTATGTGTACTAATGAAGTGCCTTTCTGTTCAAATAACATGGTTTAAAACAACTTGCACATTTTATCTGTACTGTAGTACAACTACATCACCCTTCAGAACACTTCAAGCAAGGACCTGACTAAATGAGATGGTTGAAGTGAACAATGTCCTACTATACAGCCACTGTGTTCTTTAAGGGATTTCATGTGAGTTTCTACCATGGTAAAAAAAGCCACATTTCTAGGCAGGCAGTGCTAAACGTGATCCTATTTAGAGGCAATAAAGATCATGGAAAAATATGCGCAGGAACACTATAAGACTGATTCTAGTTGATAACGTCCTCTCAGGAAAGTTTTATGAAAGTGGGTAACAATGGATAGAAAGTGTCTCATCTGACGCTAGTTTAAAATGTAATCAAAGAGTTTCATTCAGCAGTACCCTTTTGCAAAAAACTTGTATGATATCACATTATTTGAAAGTAACATGAACTGACACAAAAGGATTCTTGAAGGTGCAATGTCATGTTTTATGAACAATAGAGGGCACTGTGAAACCTTCACCCTCATAGATTAGACATAACCTGATACAGTATATATATATATATATATATATATATATATATATATATATATAGGCCCATATGCAAAAGTATAAAATACTGAGTGGGATGTTTGGAAATGAAGCACTTACATTTACATCTAGAAACAAAGGACACACAGTGGCTGTGAAATATCATAATACATTGATTTTATGTATTTAAATTTTCAGTTTATGCCTTTTCCTGAGCCATTGTAAAGTGGCAACTAAACCAGCCACTGTGTGACCACAATATGGGAATGTCTTTTGGGTGGAAATACTCCTTCCTTTTATTAGATTTTCTTGTCAAACAGAAATTCAATAGTCAACATTTCCTGTCTTTACAGAAGCACATTTGGAGAATTATCAATGTCTTGCTCGGGGGTTAAGAATTCTTCCCCTCTCTAAACCACATAGGAATAGAGGAGATTTTAAATTTCAGCATTTTCTTGACACAAAATGCTAATTCTTCTCATCCCAACAGATTTTTTACCTTTTTTATTGTTATCATTTAAATGCCTGTTACTGCGAGAAACACATACACATACTTACAGATTGTAATCAACTCATTTCAGAGATAACTTTGCCTGTGAAATAACTGATACATAAATATGTGTATTTTAAACTAGAATTGAAAACTAGTTTTAAACTATATAACTGTTATAAAAAAAATCCTGACCCATATACAGTATTTATAAACCCCCCACTGAAGTAAAAAATGATTTTCTTCCTTAAGAACTCTGGTGTAGCATATTTACTCCAGCTGGTAGACAGATTAATGACCCCTGTGTGCTCTGTTTATCTCTCTTAGATAAGGATGGACGGCACTTCTAAAAGATTTCTTTGCCTCTGGGACTAAGTAGGCTTGTATTTCAGTGGTCATCAGAGTCTGGTTTCATGCAGCATTTCCCATGATTTTCTATTTGTTAAGCTAATTAGTTGCCACTTACCAAATGTACGACCACAGCATTCCCAGCCAGGCAAACCTGAAATCTCTAATTAGTCAATTATATACCTTTTTGCTTTTCAGTTAATCTACCTTCTGCACATTGATAATGACCTGGGAAAGTTGCCTGTCATCCCAGGCTCCATTCCGTTGTGCTATCCTGAATTTATGGCAGTTTGATGTAGCTTTGGAGCAAAATTTCACACAAGTAACAGAAATATAGATGACATATGCATACATTTCTATATAAAAATGCAGTGAAATTTTCCTATGCTAAACACACTTTCTATCTATGAAATTTACACTGAATGTGTCACATGGGGATATCATTTTTTTTTTTTTACATAAATCACAGGATAATAATTCCAATGTTTTCAACGGAACAGCCAGCTTTGTTTCTGTAAATGCCATAAAGGATATTTGCCTTAATTATAGACCATATCAAATGTCGTATTTCAGAGAAACTGACCAGTTTTTGTGTGTATCAAAAGTATTAAAAAAATATGGAAAATAAAAAAATAAACATAAAATTCAGAATTTAAGATGTTGCATATAAAACAATATATGCCTTTGCCACTAAGGCTGATATTCTGCCATAATTCAGCCATAAGGTTGCATTATTACACCTAAAGAGCACAGCTAAAGGTACAACAATGGGCTTCCATCATGGAACAACCAAGGTTGACCTGTTAGGACCACTGGCAATAGACAAATCAGTCATGTATTTATGTTGCTATGTTTTATCTCACTCATACAAATAGTATCATGTTAATTGATTTCAGACACAGCTCTGCAAACTTGATATATGTCTTAATTGTCCTTAATTTAAGGGTATGTTATTAGGATAGAAAAGAATTAAGTGAATTAAACTGGTTATTTAGAATGTAGCAAATGTGAAGAGAGGTAAAGTCTATGGGGCAGATTTACTAAATTCACATGAAGAATTCGAAGTTCGATCGAATTTTCAAAAAGTTTAGAATTTTCGAATGTTTTTGAAGACTAATTCGACCAGTGAATTTTGAAAATCTATTAGAATATTCGACTATTTGACAGTCAAAGTACTTCCCCTTTAAATTTGTATTCGACTGCCTAGTTTGCCTGATCAATGCTACCGAATTGGGATTCAAAAATTTTGATTGAATAAAAAAATTCGATCGAATGGTCAAAATCGTTCGAATCGATCGATTTGAATTATTTGATCGATCGAAGGAATTTTTGTTATTTGATCATTCGACCAATTAAACAGTGGTAAAAATAGAATTAGAATTTGGAGAATTTTTATTCCCTAACTATTCACATGGTCTAATTCGAGGGCTTTTTAACCCTCAAATTCGACCTTTAGTAAATCTGCCCCTATAACAAACAATTTTTCTGCATCTGATTATGATTGTAATGAGTTTCTGCTTAAGGGGAAAATTTGTACCAGTTTTGTAAATTGCCAAAATATTCTTTACTTCTTGCAGAGGTCCCTGCATCAGTGGTGCATGTGGTCCCTAACACATTCATATATTATCAACAGAGTTATCAAGGGTCTGCACATTTTTGATGCATGGGAAGAAAACCTCACCGTATATCATTGCCAGTTAATTTTTCTCAACCAGTGTATGTCCCTTGTCCAGCAACCACCTCTTTGTATGGAGATTTATTACTTTATCTACCTTTGCTGGCAAGATAAGTGCAACAAGAAAGCTGGTGTGCTGGAAAATATACTGGATTAGAAAGTGGATCACTGGCCACCATTAATATAAGTTATGGAAACACCATTAAGATGCAAGTGAATGAATTTGCTGCAGAGCCAACACACATTATTTTGGCATTATGGGCTAAGGGGGTCACTTTTCTGAAGATATTGTAATGATTAGGGACATTTTAAAATAGGCTATAGGGCACTTTTTAAAATCTTTAAGAGCTATTAAACACCATTACAGGGGCACATTGTACTATGGCAGCACTTTATTGTTACTAATGTATTGTCATTATTTGGAGCAAAGTTAACTGGAGTAGGTAGGTTGGGGAAAGAGAGTTAAGCAGAGTCTCAAAAATTCCTCTCCACTCTAGTGCAGCTAGTGTAGATTAATAAAATGATTATTTTAATTTGTAGCTATAGGTTACAACACTGGTGTGGTGTTACGTCTATGCATGTTAATTTTCTTCTTTGACAAAATTAATATATAATGGTATTCTAATTAAAAGCATGACATTTATCAAACAAGGCATTTTGTAGGAATGTTCTGCAATCTTACAATATGATAACTGGGGCTTGTTAAAAAGGAAAAAGCAGAACGTATCATCAAATGTGACCAGAAGAATTACATTTTATAATGTAATGTTCTTTAAAAAGTTATTACATGGCAAATTGTAATTGCATATAACAGCATATTTTTATTTTGCATTGTACATATTTTTTTACTAGATTACATTCTCCCAAAATGTTTTGTATGGTTTCCTTGGTAAAAAAAAAACTGTTTAGACATCTCTGTCTGTAAATGAAGATTGATGAGTGCTTTATTAGTTTCACCTCTGAGAGATGTTTCTTACAGTGGTAGTAATTGTTTTGCCAATTAAGGACAACTCTGCAGAAAAAAATATTAATGGAAGATTACTATGATAACAAAATGTTTTTATGTGTAAACACTGTGTAACATAACAAGGTAAAAACTGTTTTTGTTGATTTGAAGCTTCAACTCTCATTTGTAAAACTTCCTGGTTTTAATTACAAAATTCATTATATTTTTTTTTCTCCTGATACCAAAACAGTTAATCTTGTTGTAAAAATCCTATAGTATTTTCAGTTTAGTTGGGGTTTCTTCCACAGTAAAAGGGGAAATTCAATCCTCTTTAAGGTCTTTGTTAGGGTTACCATACCTGTTATTATCTCTGTTATTGAGATTGCAGCAGCCCTCAGAATCTTAACCAGTGACCACACGTTTTGCAAAGAGAGGGTTCCTTGGAATCTGCCAAAATATTTAGAGTAATTATTATGAGCATGGTAATGGGAGACATGTATAGAAGTAGTGCTTTTAGGAGGGGTGGCATGATCGCAATCCTGTGTAGTGGCCCTAAGATAGTTTTACTTTATGAAGTGGGGGGGGAGGATGCAAGCAACTTAGGTGAGGATTAGCTCATCCACCATTGATGGCAGAACTGGTCTAAGAACCTAGTTAAAGGTGGTTTTGTTATTTTTGTTTGTTGTTATGAGGACAGGGGTACACTATGCACCTGATGAAGGCGAGTATGCCGAAACATGTTGTGCATGTTTTTTTTGCAATAAACTACACAGGATGACTTGAAAAGCAAAACACAAGCTCTCCGAGTGATTTATATTAATGGGATTTGTAATTCTGGCATCCACACACGGGGATTGCAGCCTGTTGAGGAGCGGATACATAAGGTATTTGGACAACCTTTTTTTATTGCCATAGCAGCTCAGATATGCTGTTGATTAACCACCAGTCGGTTACATGACTGACATAAGAAGCACCTCTTAACGCTAGTCTTGACAATTCTCTCCCCTCTAAAGTTGTCAGCTTTAAAATTAAAGAAAGGGAAATCAAAGGGGTCCTCTGCCCAACAATACCTATTAAAAAAAGGACAAATTCATTGTGGGTTGTCAAAATCTTAGGCATCCCCAGTGAATGAATATATTTCCCTGGGAAATCCTTTAAAGAAAAATATTACCTGGCCCAGGGAAAATAGCACCAACATCTTACTGTCAAAACTAGTGACTTTTGGGAAGGGTACAAATAAGTTGAGTAGCGACTGTATTTCTGATCAGTACACTTTCTAGAATACAGCTAGCCTTTCAGAGGTGCATGAATAGAAGAACTATGAGTTTAAACCACAGTACTGTGGGAGACACGTTGCTAATCAAACAAAAAAGAAGCAAAACAAACAATGTGAATGCCAGTGGCACATTTTAGTAAAATGTAAAAAATCAGAAATTAAGTCAAAATATTCTATGGTCCCAAAAGATATTCAGCAAGATATCTAAAACATTTCAGTTGATAATTGATAATTATTTATTTTGGCCAAATGTCAAACCTTAATGAATAATAATTATAATAAGAAATAATCAGTTGTATAAGCATTGTTAAAAATGCAATACTTCATAAAAGTCCCCATACTAGCCAGGCTATCCACTTCATTTCAGTTGTTTTCTTTCTTTTGTACATCAATAAGTGGTCTCAAAGGGGTTACTAGATAACACAGGGGCACTCTGTCCCTATATCTTTACATCCATCTGGATTTACTGAATAGTTTACTACAGCACCGGCTTTTTGCCTTGGCCCTTGAGACTACATCTGTCACCCTTCTTAAGCAGAGTCATTCAATTCTAATGGTGGGAAAGTGTGTCTTGTGGCCACTAGGGCACATTCACAGCCCTCTCATCTGCTGTACATTTGGCTTCTTTGTTTCACAGCATGAATGAACCTGTGCTTGTCCCCACTCGCAGTTTTGTACTCACAATTTGGCAAACAGAACCGATTGCACAGGATGTGCACAGGAAATAACATTATATAAACTAGAGAGACTTACATATACACTAAGGGAATACACTGCACTCCTGTGTCATTGATCTAAATGTATCATGTTAATGTTCTCATAATTACATTTGAATGTAAGAATCATTTTTATACATATATATTACAGGGATACATGTGTAATATAACTAAGGCTACATAATCAAGTTTGTATTCCTGCCTCTAAGTATATGTTAGCACTGTGTGTTATGACTCCAGAACAAAAACCTGCAAACATTTCTGACTAACTACTGTGAAAATGGCTGCAAGTAGTCCATAGCTGTAGAAAATCACACATTCTCAATGCAAAATACATAGCAAGATTAATGATTTTAAAATAAGTGGTTCAAAAAGGTGATCCCATGAGGAAGACTCCAAAGGTATATACTTACCATGAATTTGCCTCTGACATAGCCTGCACCTGCCTTTATCTTGCACAACACTCCAGAATTTTTCTTGTACCAGTGGTAAACAAGTTTTTTGAGTACTAACGTATTAGTTCATAACAATAGAGAAAAATGGTCCAGCAGGTGATGCAGAGTTATCCTCCAAATAGCCTCAGGGTTAGGGGGAATAAAAGATTTTTCCTGTATGGCAATGAAATTGTAATTACACCATTAGACTCAAGAAAATGATGTTCTCAATTTACATGTCATACAAACATATTCAAACACATACATGTTATATTTTACATTGTAAAAAACCTTTATAGGTATTGCTTGCTGCTTGGTGGCCTAAATTTTGCTGTCTTCTAGTGATGTACAGGCCAGGATTTCCCTGACCCGCACCCGACCCTAACCCGCCCTACCTTGACCCAAGCCTGCAAACATCCAACTTCAGAGTTGCTTTTATAGACGTGTGCCGCTCTGCCAATGATGTCAGAAAAGGGGCGGGGCAAGCAAGTGCCACATCTATAAAAGACGAACCGGGAAGTCGGAAGCCAGCATTTGACGGTGGCTCAACCTGCACCCGCCCACCACCCACGAAAAAGAGTGCAAGGTCGGCTCGAACCTGCCTGAACAGCGGGTAAACCTGTGGGGGAAAATTCACTAAATTCCGAAAATTTGCTAGCGTTCGCCACACTTCGACCAGGCGAAATATCAATCTTTTTCAGACTATCACCCTCCAATGCTAAAACACGCCAGTGTTTTTTTTGGGACTTAGAAAAAAATTTAAATTTTTTTTTTCAACCTCCTATCTATTGTATTGAACTTCGCCTGGTCTGACCAAGTAATGTCTAACGTAAGTGCTAACGTTCAGGAAAATGTTCATCTTAGTGAATTTGCGAATTTACAATCCTTTGTCAGTGCGCAACTTCGCCTGGCGTAAGGGTGCGAAGTTGCGCAAGTCTATCTATTTTGCTAGCGTAAATTCACCAGAGCCAGTGTTAGTGAATTTCCGAAGTTACGAATTGACGTCACGCTGGCGTATTTACGCTAGCATTAGATGCTTCGTGCGTTAGTGAATTTGCCCCGTGGTTCCCACGAGTATCGAGCTGGCCAGCACATCACTATTGTCTTCAACATTAAAAAGTTGTTATATCTTAATGTGTTGCATCATGGATATAGGAATAATGAAAGGAGACACTGGGAAAAGAGCCCAAAGGCTCATGACTATGGGGACGCATAGGGCCCTGTAGTGGTAGGGTGGTGGATTGTGGGGAATGTAGTTGATAGCTTGGGCAGGTGAAGGAGGAGCTAGCAGAGGTTATAAAGTGGGACTAGTAGAGTAGGACAGACATTTTACCTACACAGTGGAGATAACTTCCCTCACACCCATGGGTCATTGGGAATAGGGGGGCTGGATAGACAGTGTGGTTGTTTGTCGCAGTAATGGGACATGAGGCATGGTGAGCTGGGAAGAAAAGGGAAGAAAAGAAATGGAAGGGTTCATGTGTGAGGGATAGGGGACTAGGTTCCAGTTAGGGACCATAGTATGTGGATGTGTTAAGAAGGTTAAGAGGCTGAGACCTAGCATCAGGTTTGAAAATCAATTCAGGTTGTTACATTATATGTGGTTATATGCAGCCAGCAACAGTTTATGTACTTGTTTATATAATTTTTTATTAATATCGTTATAGGTGGTTATTAGTAATTTGTATGCTTAGGAGTTGTTGCAATTTTCAGTAACATGTATAATAATCTAAGCAACAACCTTTCAACCCAGATGCATTAGGTGCCAGTGTTGATTATTGGGGAAGAGTTTATAATTATTTCACTTTTGCTTTATTTTCCCTTGTTTCACTCCCCTTTTCTAATCCAAGGAAAGCTTAGAATGCCATTACAAAATATCATGGTGCACTATTCCAAAAATCCAGTTTTCCTTCATGAAAATACTGACAATTCTAATATATTTTGCTTTAAGATACATGTTTATACAAAGCTTAATCTGCACTAACCCTGCACCGAAGTGAATTTTACATACTGTGCTTACTATTGTAAGTCATTTGCAGAAAAATGAGGATGTTGTGGGAATTTCCCCAGAGGAAAACTTGTGGGATTTGTATAAGGAGACCTGGGTTCTTTATTATGTTCAGAATCCGATCTCATCTGACCTATTCACAGCTCTGTGATTAAAATAGACCAATCTAAGTCTCTGAAGGACAACTTTATTTTAGTTTCATGCTAGAATGTGCAATATATTCACCCTCAGCCCTTCTCTGACATTCCTCTCAAAATGCATATCAGAATTATTAAGGAGAAACCTGATAATATTTTACCTTTTATTTGGAAATACTCACTGAATCAGCAGTATCTAACACTACTTAATGATTCACTTTGAGGAGGACAGATACAATATATATTATATTCATTTCAAATATAATACAAGGAGAAAATTGGTTTGCATTTTCTTTAGTTCATTATATTGCAAACGTCACTTTCCTTCCTACCATCTTTCCATTTTCACTAGACAACAATATTGAAATATTAGGGACCTATTTATGAATATGTAAAAAAATAATAATTTTACAACTACTTAATATTTTCTAGAAAAGTTTAATTCATACTAAAATAAATTTGCATACTTTATGAAGCCATTGCCCAGTAAATATATGCCAAGACTACTACTTAGTTAACTCTAGGGAAGATCCCTCTTAATGTCCTTTCAATATAAGCTTTTGATGAGAAAGGCTAACTGTATATTAACTTTGTGTTACCCAGCTGGTTTTCAACAACTACTACTTAGTTAACTCTAGGGAAGATCCCTCTTAATGTCCTTTCAATATAAGCTTTTGATGAGAAAGGCTAACTGTATATTAACTTTGTGTTACCCAGCTGGTTTTCCCTTAGATTATACTGTAGGGATCATTTACAACCACAAATGCAACATGTTTCCCCACAGTGAGTTGCATTTTAAACCACATTATTAAAGGGGATTGTGTGAAAATGTGCTCTTTGCTCTTCTGTATAGTTGTGTTCGGCTCTACTCAGCCCTTCCTGGCTTATATTCCAAATCAAGCTATTTTGTGCCTATTGATGCAGGGGAACCCTGAAGTTACCACTACTTTCTGATCAGGCAGCAGCTCTATGGTTTCCTTCATGCCCATCGACTAATAGGTGTAGCGCATTTATGCCTAGAGAATTAGTCGCAGATGTCTTCCACAATGGGAATACCGGAAATTACTCCAGATGCACTTACATGCCATTGATAAAATGTGCATGTGGTTGCAATAAGTTTTAGCAAATCAAATGCAATTGCATCAGGCAAAACACCCCCTTGCAAACGTAATTATGCCAGAATTTTGCATTGTGGAAAAAAATGGCATTTGCATTTAAAATTGCACTTTGCTTTTTGCACTTATATCCCTTAGATATTATATCAGGTTCCATTCATAAAAACAAAATTTAAGGAAGTGAATTTTGCTAGAAAGGCAGGATACATTTCAAAATAAAAAAAAATGTGTCCACATGCAAATGTAAAAAAGGTCTATTAATGACATAGTTACATAGTTAAATTGGGTTGAAAAAAGACAAAGTCCATCAAGTTCAACCCCTCCAAATTAAAACCCAGCATACACACGCACCCCTCTACTTTTTTACACAAACCATATATGCCCATAGCTCTACTCAGTAACCTTGTGTGTGGCACTGTATCAAATTCTTTAGCAAAGTCTTTGTAAATCACATCCACAGCCATCCCATAATCGACATTCCTGCTTACCTTCTTATAAAAAGAAATGAAGTTAGTCCTACCACCGACGTTAGACTAACTGGTCTATAGTTTTGAGGCTGAGATCGGGATCACTTTTTGAATAGCACCACATTAGCAATTCGCCAGTCTCTCAGCACTATGCCAGACCTCCCTCGATGAATCCTGAAAATTTAAGTAGAGAGGTTTGGCAATCACAGAGCTAAGCTCGCTAAGTACTATGGGATGAATCCCATCTGGCCCTGGACCTTTGTTTATCTTAACATGTTCTAGTCTCTTTTGAATTTCATCATGTGTGAACCATGTATCATTAGATGTATTATTAGAATTGGGACTATTTATAAAGAAACCTTCATTAGCTGGTTTCTCATTTGTGTAGATAGATGAAAAGTATGCATTCAGAATCTGAGCTTTTTGCATGTTCTCATCAACCAGCTGAACCCCATCTGATAATAAAGGTCCTACCCCTTCCTATTTAATTTTTTTACTATTAATATATTTTAAAAATAATTTTGGATTATTTTTACAGCTTACTGCTGTATCCTTCTCCATATAGATTTTAGCTTGCCTGATGGCTTTTTTGCATGGCTTTTCTTACCCACCTCAACACCAACACTTCTATTGAACCAAATATGGTTTGCTTTGCAATGACGTTCCTTGGTTACAAGCGGAATATACTGACATGTGTATTTATTAAGCAGCATTTAAAGACTTTTGTTCAGTGTTTAACCCTGTGAAAAGCATTTTCCCACTTAATATGTTGCAGAGATTCCCTTATGCTGTCAAAGTTTGCATGCCTGAAATTCAATGTTTTAGTTACTCCCTTATAGAATTGCCTCAGCAACAGAATCTCAAAGGAGACCATGTTATGATCACTATTCCCTAAATACTCACCCTCACAAATGCTAGAGATGAGTTCAGTATTATTAGTTATTACAAGAGAATTATTCCTAGTAGGTTCTTGAACGAGCTGGGATAAAAAGTTGTCATTAAGCATATTTTCAAACCTACTAGCTTTATCTGTCTTGGCAACCCCATTACCCACTCACCATTATATTAAAATTGACGGGACTATTATTCACCCATACACGGTGTAAAAATTGTACAAAATGTATTTTTTTAAGATTATATCTGCGCATATATAACCATCTTAAATAATCATTTAGCTATTGAAAAATTCTATATAACTAATTAGCTAAATAAATTAATAATAATAATTTTCAGAAACTCTTTGGGGATAGTGATGAGCAATTAAAGTCACACTTTTTTACAGCCATTTTCTTTGGCATACAGTGAGAGTAGCTAAAATGTCTACTGTGCTCACTTACAGTGTTTTTATACAAGAACTCATCCACTTGCAAATTTGAATTTAGGAATTTATAAACCCTTTTAGCCAAACTAGTGACTCATTGATATATAATTTTGCCTCAGAATTAATTTTAAAAAGTGTTGAACGTGACAAATATGTAATTTTGCAACCCATATGTCATCTGTGTTACATGATTTAATATTAAATATATAAGAAATATTTATATTGCCATTTATATTGACACAACTTCCTGTAATTTATAACTTTATAAACTGACTTGTTATAATTTATAACCTCATAAAATGGTTACTTCTGGCATGAGAGTCATTTATAACTTAAAGTGCCATTTCTCACTGCTTTGTGTAACCACTGGCCTATGTCACTATAAAACATTAGAAGCCTCCATCCTAGTTTTCATTGTTGCCCTCCTGTGACTGAATGTTTCATAGTACATCATAGGGTTGTAGTCCCTCTGCAGATCCCAGTGATAAATAACCACAACTGAGGGTAGAGCATTTTTAAAAAATGATTATACAACAATATCTTCTCTCTCTCTGCTTCTTCTAGCTGCTACTACTCTGCTTATATTTGGGAGACTTAATGCATTGTGGGGATTGCAGATACTTTTCAGTGACACTGTGGTAAGAGCAAGTAATTCAAGTAATCAAGAGGAAAATGTGTCGCTTTCAGGTGTACAGTACTTTAAAGTGACATGACTTATCACTCTCATGAATTATCATGACTTGAGGATCATGGTTGCATGAAAGGCAAATGACTTTCAAGTTGGAATGTAAATGGTTACTGCATTATTGAAAACAGATTAATACATACAACTGGCTGGATTATAAAACTGTACCTTTTATTAAAACAACATTGCAAATATTTTTAAAATCCATACTACTTTCTAAGAATACTTGCCGACCAATGCAACTTGGCTACCTTTCCTGCTGGCCACCTTCTGCAGGCTCATAATGTGGGCATGCAGTAGCAGTAGCCATAAAGAGCACCTGTCTCCCAGGACCCACTGCCCAAGGTGACCACTGAATACCACCAATGCCCTAATGCTTTTAGGCTAGGGAATATACTGTACCTGATCCCATGGCATGCACAAACTTTGACGAAAACATTTGAAAATCAAGGTGGGCGTGGGAACGTAAGTTTCTTCTACCTTCTCAAGGAAAGCCTTTCACTTCTGAAAGGGAATGCGATTAAAAGTTTGCCCATTCTTGGATCTCCCATAGTTGCCCCACTCTATGCTCAACACCACACTTGCCAATCCCTGCAGTCTGTCTCCACCATTATGACTTCCTTCACTAGTCAAGTCCCAATCTCATATGTTACATTATCAGTCAAAGCCCCATGGTTCTGGGATCAGGGCTGACTGGGCACATTATATGTCAGAATCATGGTCTTTCTTACCTCCTTTATTACAAGTTCCCAGTGTGCTGCTGGATTTTCTCCCTAAATTTGCAGGTACATTCAAATTCCTGTTAATTCCTGATTGTCTAACTTAATAATATTTTTTCATGACCAAGTTTATATTCAGCAAGTAATTTCTCAATTTGTTAACAAATCTAAATCATGGTTGAGTTTTTTTCACAGCTGTAGGGAGATTTTCTAGGTTTGTCCTTGTTACATACTTCATATTTTATCTTTTACTACAAATACCCACTGCCATTGTGTTGACTGGTATTTTGATTTGTTTACATTACACAAGCTTTTTGATGTTATAAAGTAAAAAGTCTATAGTAAATGGGTAAGAAGGTTGGTAGTAAGGAAGGTGGTAATATGTCAATTTAGCTGTGGCCAGCCATCACCTCAGTAAGAGTAGCTTTGGACAGTCTGAAAGTCGTAGGGATCTTCACTATCAGGTTCCAATTCAGGGGTCCTAAAAGTGGGTCCTAGAAATGCCAACCTGCCAGGGTCAGACCAATCTATCCCTTCCAATTGCCACTTCCTTAATGTATTACTATTGGAACTTTTCAGGGGATGTACATTGCCTCCCTAAATAACACTGATGATAAACATTATACATTTACATGATCTGATACTTACTATTTTAATGTTAAGAATACATTTTTCCTTTCTTGATGTAAGAATTATGATTCTGGGACTGTTAGATTCCATATAAATCTGAGTAAAAAGTAAGGTATGAAGTAAATAATTATATGCAGGAAAAACACATGCTCAAACTGGTGATGTCAACTATATTTAAAGAAGTCTTGCTGTGGCATTGACAATTGGTTATACCTTAATACAATAAAACAAAAAATATCACTTTTGAATAAATTTCTGCTAACAAATGTCAACCCATTCTGCAGCATTAATGACTTGGTCAATCATGGGTGCAGGAGAGCAACTTTTGGTGCCCTCAGTCAATAATTTGAGGAATATTAAAATAGTCGAAATACATGCAGACCAGGTTGTAATAGCTTACTTACATTGTAGTCATTACCTAACAACCAATACCCACTGAGACTTGCCTAATGCAATCTGAAGAATGAAAGCAACTATCTGATTAATTGCTATGGTTTACTGCACTGAAGCAAATGTTTATTAATGAGACTTAAGTGCAAGATCTTGATTTACAAGCTCATTGTTATCATTTTTCATGTATGAATTGTTTAACCAGATGTTTTAAACTGTATGGGGTCATCCTAAATGACAATCTGAGTAAGACTTGGCATAAAGACTAATTTGCTGTTCTCAGGACAGTTGCAACATCAATGCCAGATTTCTGCTGTGACAATATTGTGCTTCTTTAATATTTTTATTAAATAAGAGGGAGCAAACAATATTTAAACTAGTTTAAGGGGTGGGGAAAGGTAGCATGTGAAAAGTCTAAATACTTATTTTAAATATTGAAAATATATTTGTCATGATTGCAGCCCAGATCTCTTCCTGCTCTCCCGGCATCGCACCCACAATAGTGGTGCCCATGGCTGCCACGTCAGTAGCGGCGCTGGCGCGTTGATGTCACAGCACTGCGACCGGCACTTCTCGGTGTCTGTGCCTTTGGCGCCAAATTAAAAAATAAAAGGACGCCGGAGACCCGGGTTC
This sequence comes from Xenopus borealis, assembly GCA_024363595.1. Taxonomy (NCBI): domain Eukaryota; kingdom Metazoa; phylum Chordata; class Amphibia; order Anura; family Pipidae; genus Xenopus; species Xenopus borealis. The sequence goes on from CM044445.1 coordinate 72,546,115, forward strand.
AATGCCCAAGTATAGCTTTAGCTAATTATCCCTGGGGTTTTCCTAAATTACTCCCTTATTGATTCCTGGACTTCTGACCTTTGCCTGAGCCTGACCTTGCCACTTGCCGCCTGCCTATTGACCATTTGCCTGGATTTGACTCTGCATATTGCCTGAACCTTTGCTGTGCCTTGAATTGGACTTTAACCCTATTGCTTCCTCCTTGGTCCTGACAAGGCCCCCCTGACAATAGTAAAGTTAAAATATTTCTTGCTAATGTATAAAGGATCTATCCATTATGTAAAATTTGGTCTTAAAGCTTAAAATATGTATTAGTAGTTGCAAAATTCATAAATCTTGCTCATTTTTATATCATATATTGAAAAAGAAATAATTTCCTCATATTCTGCACTGATTTATTAAGTGGAATATATAATTCATAAATAAAATATCCTTTTCAAAGTTACCTCTAAACACTTAACTACGAAGAATGACTTTTAATTTAATTGTGTTAAATCTGGTTTTGTAGCTCTTTTACAATATGAGATAGACCTTGCATGCTGACTTAATTGTAATCCTGTGTTTACAACTAACTTGATGCAAGAGGCCTCTTATTAAGCCTGATCAAGTAGTGCTTTCAAACGTTGTAGGTCCCACACACTCAACTACCAAATATACCAATAAACCAGTACCAGGAAGTTGGGAGCCTAAAGACTGGGTAACCTGGGGAGGTGTAACCATACACATCAGTGCAGGGATCAGAGGCCGTGATAAATAGTAAAAGAAATTTAATAAACTAGAGAGGTGCGTATACAAGTAACTGTGCTCACAATGAATATACAGACTTGAATAATAGAAATTGGTAGCCAGGGGCACAGGCCAAAAGTTGAGGCTAGCAGCAGACAAGCAAAGCTGAGGGACAGGCCAGGAGTCAGAACCAGGGGAATCCAAGAGCAGGGCTAGGAGGGACACAGGGTCAATAGAATAAGAAAGAAGCTGGAACAGGACTGGGAATCAGGAACAAGGAACCATAAGCAGTCACGAGAACAAGTACAGTATACTAGAACACAAGATCAAGAATAACAAGAACCAGAGGCAAGATCACAGCAACAGCTTAATGACCAAGCACTTAGCAAAGGTCAGGGGCAGGCTTATCAAGGTTCAGAATTTAATCATAAATTACAGATGGAGATAACAAGAAGGGCAAAGAAATGGAGCAGAAGGTAGGAGTACAACAGGTACAACAATTTAGAGCAATTTAGAGCAAGACACCGCTAAGGACACAAAAGTTAAATGCATAAGTAATTTTGCACAGAGTCCGGAGTTTGAAACTCAGTAATGCTGGCCATAGACGTAACAATTACGATCTTTCTCGGAAAAGATCATTCCAAGAAAGATGGTTCTTTTCAACACACACGTATAGAGCTGAATCGTCAGATATACAGATAGAAACAATAGAATTCTACCTGTATCTGATGATTCAGCACTAACAATGGCCAATGTTATATGTGCCTTCAAAGGCATTCAATCTAAATTTTCCATCCAGCCTGATCAACCAGCCAATATCTAAATCTTCTGACGATATCAGTCGGCTCATTTCCCACCATACACGCACCAAATATCGTACGAAAATTTGTTTTGTATGATAGTATATGTGCGTCTATGGCCACTTTAAGTACTGACATCTGAGAGCTGTCTATGCTGTAAGATACCTAGCCAAGGGGTGCCATTGTTAACAGCAGGAAATTACATCACCTATGAATTCCTGCAGCACTGCAATGATAGGAGTAATGTTTTAGTTTGTAATCAGAGGGTGGCTTTGGACCTTGCTTCTCACTTTCCTGTGCTCTCCTGAGTCTCAATATATAATGTGCCATCCCAACTCCATTTCTTTGTATAATATGCTTGAGGTACCCATACCAGCTGCTTTGACATGTGTTTGGGGTCTATGTATTCTCTGTCTTTGACCAATGCTTATTATTTCTCACTGGATAATGTGTTTGAGGTAATGGTTCCTGTTACTCTCACAGTCCAATGTATCTAGGCGGCCAGGGTCCACTACTTCTTACTGCATAATGTGTTTGGGTGCCAACTTCCATTCACTGTATACAATTCTTAAAGAGACCCACTGCTCTCACCATATAATATAATTGACATTCCATTACCCAATGGTCTCATGTAAAATGTGGTGGAAACCCACTTGTTTTAATTTTATTGCCAGTCTTCATAAAGCATTTAGAAGTGCATGTCTCCTGACCCTTCCTTCTTCATGTTTCCCTTTCTATAAAATACATTCTTCTGCAATGTACACTGTAGTAAATATTTCCAGGTAACAATTTACAAGGTTTAGGTTATTGGTGATAATTACATTGTTGATTTGTTGTCAATGGAAAGCTAATGGCAGCATTTTGAAACATATCCAAGTAGTAAATGTGCCAAACTATGTTCTTTACATCCCCAATTTTAGACATTAGAAATTAGACATTAGCTAATCTTCCAGCTATACATCTTTAAGGTAGCATGTTTATGAAAGGACATTCCCAAAAGAGGTAAGTCTAGACCAGAAAGATGCAGAGAACAAAGACAAGGTAAAGTAACAGCCAGCAGAAAGTGGATAATGTTGTGTTTTGGTAGCAGAGTCCAACAGGGCTTTATTAGCAGGTTCATGCAGCCATTACACAACAGTAGTGATGGGCGAATCTCCTGAGATTCGCTTCGCCAGAAAATTAGCAAATTTCCAGAGAAATTCGCGAATTGGCGAAAAATTCGCAAAACGAGTCGCGGGATGCTTTTGACGCGCGTCGTGGCAACTTTGACGCGTTGCGTCGTTTTTGATGCGCGTTGCGTCGTTTTCGTCGCGTCAAAAACCACGCATGACTCGCTAAGCGAAATTTCGCTGGCGATTCGCGAATTTATTCGCCAGCGGCGAATCGCGGGAATTCACCGCGAATTCACCCCATGCGAATAAATTCGCCCGTCACTACACAACAGCAGTAACTTGAACTCTCAAGCTGTACAGAAAGTACTGTGTATCTGCAGAGTACAAGTAATGTGCACAGTGACACCCGTAGGCCATTTGTATAAACACCACATTCCCCCTATAGTAGGAAAGCATTTGGACAAATATTAAACAGTCGGTATCTTAAAGCAATCATATGCATTCTTCACATCAGCAGTAAATGAGTTTATAGGAACAGTATTTGGTGGAAATTTGATGTCTGCAACATATAATCTAGTGCGCATCTGTCTGCCATGTAATAATTCAGCTGGAAATGCTTGGGTTGTTGCATGGCACGTTGCTCTGTAGTTATGTAGGAATTCTGATGTAAATACTTTCCAAGATTTCCCAGTAAGATTTGCTGTCTGTAGTGCTTCTTTCAGACTTCTGTTGAATCGCTCGATTTCTCCATTTGCTTGTGGGTAATACACTGAAGATTTTTTAGGCACAATATTCCTCTCTCTCAGAAAGATTTCAAATTCTAATGAGACAAACTGTGGTCCGTTGTCTGATATTAACTTCTTTGGGTTACCTTCTCTGCTGAAGACTGTAGACAGAAATGTTATTACTGTAGCTGATGTTATAAGAGAAACAAATGCATTTTCTGGCCATTTACTGTAACTCAATCAGAGTTATAGTAAATCTGCAGTCTATAGGAGCATCTGCAAAAGGACCCACAATATCAATAGCCAGTTTTTCCAATGCTGAATCAGGGAATGGTACTGGCTGAAGTGGTGGTGTATGTGTGATAGCTGTCTTGTCATGATTCTGACAAGTAACACAAGAGTGAATAGCAGTTACCACATCGGCATCCACTGCTGGCCACCAGTATAGATCTCACAGTCTTTGTTTTGTGACTTTCATGTGCAAGTTGTATGAGTTTTCTCTCAAGTGGGGAACTCCATGGACAACAAAGCCATCTACTAAGGACAGTTTGTGCCTAATCCTGTAGTAAGGTTGAAGATCAGGACTGAGTTTCTTCTCAGCATTTGACCATTTGCTTTGTAAGGTGGATTGGCCATGTGAGGCAAGCTTGCTTGAAATCTGCAGCTTTAACTGTAGATGATAGTAAATCAGTCAGTGCTACAACTTTTATGTCCTAAACCAGTGTATCAGAAGCTGCAGATAAAGGTAAACGTGACAAACAATCTACAGTAACATTTTTCAAACCTGGTTTGCATTGCATTTTGTAGTTCAAATTCAGTAGCCTTGCTGGCCATCTAGCTTTACACATTCCATCTCTTCCTAGTCCCTTTGTTGTAAGCAGTATAGTTAAAGGGCTATGATCCATGCATAAGGTAAATTCTCTACCCCATAGGTAAGTTCTCTTTCTGTTGCCGAAACACATGCTAGAGCTTCTTTTTCAACAGCTGAATACTTATGCTCTGTCTCTGTAAGTGTTCTGGATGCAAATGCAACAGTTCTCTCTGAATGATCAGCATGGATCTGTGTGAGAACTGCACCAATGCCATAGTCTGAAGCATCTGTAGTAACTATAGTGGGTAGTGCAGGATCAGCTAGCACTGGACTGTTCACAATTAACTGCTTCACTATTTCAAAGCTATGTTGAGCAGTCACTGACCAAACCAGACTTGAAGTTCCACGTAGTAGTGCTCGAAATGGCTCTACAACTGAAGCATAGTTGGGAATAAACTTAGAATACCATGAAGTAAGATGGAGTTTGGGCTTGTGTTACAGCATTGAAATGGTCTGGGTCTGGCAGTAGTTACTCTTGGGAAATTATATGACCCAGAAATGGCAGCTGAGTTTGTCTGAAGTTGCTTTTGGAAAGGTTTGATTTCAGTCCTGCCGAATCAATGGATTTCAGAACCTTTTCTAGGTACTTGTCATGAAGATCCATAGTTGGAGCATAGACAATTATATCATTCAAGTTGTATTGTACACCAGGTATGTCATGGAGTATAGAAGACATCAGTCTTTGAAAACAACTCGGTGCTGAAGCCAGTCCATAAGGTATACACTTGAATTGAAACAAACCATCATGGGTGATAAATGCAGCGAAGTCTCTGCTTTCCTCATGCAGTAATATTTTATGATGAGCACTCAGAGTTCTGAAAATATTTCTTCTATGTGTGGCAAGGGATAATTATCAATAACAACTGCTTTATTAGATTCACGGAGATCAACACAGAGTTGTTGTTCCTTGTTACAACAATTGGTGAAACCCATTCAGAGGATTCTGATTTTTCCATCACATCTTGCTCTACCAGTTTCTTTAGTTCCTGTGAGACAGTCTCCCTTATAGAGTAGGGCAATTGCCTCAATTTCTGGCACACTGGTTTTACATCTGGTCTCAAGTTACCTTTGTGCACAAAGTTCTTTGCACAGCCCAGTGAAGTGTTGCTTTGTGGTGAAATTTTAGACACAGGCTGTGTGGCAGGCACTGGTGCTGTAGTAATGAGACCATCCACTAATTGTAGGTGTAATGCAGCAAAGAGATATCTTCCAAGTATAGCAGTACCCTTATTCACAATGTAAAAGTCACATTTTGCATTATTTGATTCAAATTTTCAGTCAATGGCAAGCAATCAAGCACAGGGATTGGATACTTTAAGTCAGTGATCCTCAAACTTGGCCCTCCAGCTGTTAAGGAAGTCCCACAATGCAATGAAGGAGTCTGACAGCCACAGTCAGGCAAATGCATTGTGGGACTTGTAGTTCCTTAACAGCTGGAGGGCCAAGTTTGAGGATCACTGCTTTAAGTAAATAACCAGTCTCAGGGCAGATGCAACAAGCATATCTTTTGCAAAGTATTTCAAGAAAATATCCTTTTGTAGTGTAGAAACTGCTGAACCTGTATCAAGCATCAAGTTAATGGAGTGTCCCTTGTCAGCAGAAGCAGTATTGACATTGACAGTGCATATTAACTTGTCTGGAATAAATTTACTAGCTTTATCCACACTGAATACTGTAACATTTGTAGTAGTTTATGAACATCTTTAGCAGAACTACGGCAGACCTTAGCAAAGTGACCTGGCTTTGAGCATTTGTGGCAAATTATAGCTTTTGTAGGACATGTAGCATAGTTTGCAGTGTGTTGTGTTGAACCACAGCAGAAGCAGTATTTCTTATTTGTAGTGTGCTGCACGTTTTTTCAGTGAATCCCTTTCCTTAGAACTGTATTTTGCCTGTAACAGTGCATTATTAGGCCACAGTACTGAATTCACAATCTGTACATTACCAGCAGTTCCTTGACTGTTTTAGCCTCTGCCACTGCTATTTCAATTTGGCTAGCAACTGTAATAGACTTTGCAAGGGTTAAATCTTGCTCTAGGAGCAGTCTCTCTTTAATACAATGTGAGTTCGTTTTTTTCCACTATTTGGTCTCTTAGCATTTCATCTGTTAGATTCCCAAACTCACAAGTAACAACCAGCTCTCTCAAAGTTGCTACAAAATGTTCTGTGGGTTCACCATTATGCTGTCCACGTTGGCGGAATATATCTTTCAGCAACCACATTTACTCTTGGCACAAACAAGTTTTTTATAACCGTAAGAGCAGTTTCATAAGCCTCATCAGTTAATGATAATGTATAGAATATACGCTGTCCGTCTACTCCCAGGCAGTGAATAAGTAAATCACGCTTTCTAGCAGCCGAAATCTCCACTTGGTCAGCAGCAATAATGTATAACATACGGATCCAAGCGTTAAAAAGTATGGTAGGCTCACCAGGGTTTGGAAGAAAAGCTGCAGGCTGCTGCAGAGGTAGAAGAGTCATCCTGTTGCCAATCTGTGTTTTGGTAGCAGAAGATGAACACCACAGATAATGTTATAGAAAAAAAGTAGCATGTCCACAGAGAAGTTATTGGAGACAGGCTTTTTTGCTAAATAAATCTTTATCTGCAGAAGGAGTAAGGGAGAAGTAATGGAGATGAATATGCAGCTGTCTGTTATATCTTTTGTTTGGATATATTCAGCTGTGAGACTGCTACCCCACTCCTATAATTGTGATTTAATTAGAACCCCTGCAGATTGAATCCCTTTTTCTTGCAGAAGGTTCAATTTAGGGCTTGTAAAAAGGCATCATCATACTATGTTTATGCTATACCATGTTCCACAATAAATGAAAATCAATGTGCTTCATAATAAATAAGGTACATACCCCTATTTGTAATTAAAGGCACTAAGTTTGCCCAGAGACAGTAACCCATAGCAACCAATAAGATGATTGTGTTTAAACAGGTGACCAGTAAATGCTACCTGCTGATTGGTTGTTATTGGTTATTGCTCTTGGGCAAACTTAATGCCTTTTATTACATCACCCCCCTAAGGTGCTGAAAAGTACAGTACGTGCCAATGTACACAATTTAGGTTTTGTTGGGGAAAATTGTTTTCTTTTCAAACGACAATTATGAATGATATTGACTTTTTACAAAACATTCATTTTAAAACAAGTGTTGTATTTATTTTGTGAATTTAGAGATATTACTGATGCTAAAATATAAAAAGAAATTAATGCACATTTAATGTCCCTATAGGTCATGTTGTTGTTTTTTCGTTGAGAGATATGCTTTTTTAAATCACTGTTCCTAAACCAAACTGTTTTGCCAACATGATTGTCACTTCTAATACCAACAGACTAGGCAGTGTAGATATAGTGGCCCTGTCATAGAGGAACATAGGGGATGGAATAGATAATGTAAAAGCATTGGGCAAGTATGTTTAAGGCAAATTTATACAGCACATAAATAGATAGACAGATAACTAGGCACTGTGAAACATAATTTTTATTACACTGGAACAAAATTGTGGTAGACAATTTTCTAGCATTTAGACAGTTAACCCTTGTAGTTGTCTCTATACTCTACACAACATAGACTTCTGAACAGTGAACAGAAAACAATTTAATGATTGTGAAATACTATGTACACTGTATAATATTCCATGAATCTCCTTTTAGTGGATACACAGCCACACCAGGAAAGACTCAGCTTACAGCTTTTTTCTTGCTGGATCTTGTCAGCCAAGCTTTGGAGTAATGAGTGAATACACACAGCAATCAATCAAAATGTATGTGCATTTGCCCCGGGTGTAGGTGAGGTCTGTATGAGATGACCATACCTGTCAAGTATGCAGTACTAATAGCCAAGGATTTGTCTAAACTTTTCACATCAAATAGTCATATTACAGCACACGTACATGTGTATCTAAATCCTCTCTGGTCTTCAAGTGCCTACATGTATAAAGACCATGACACATGACACTTGTACTTGACCTGGTCTGCTCTGAACAGCTTTCAGTGGAGAAAAAAAAACAAGTAACAGCAGAGAGATTAATTTTCATTGTTTTTCATATCTAGGCAAAACACTTTCAACTTTGTTTTTTAACATTGTATATACAGGTATGTTATCTGTTATTCAAAATGCTCAGGATATGGGGCTTTCCGAATAACTGATCTCTCTTTAATTTGGATCTTCATACCTTAAGTCTACTAGAAAATAATTTAAACATTAAATGAACACAATAGGCTGATTTTGCTTCCAATAAGGATTAATTATATCTTAGTTGGGATCAAGTACAAGCTACTGTTTTCTTATAGAGTAAAAAAGAATAATTAAACAATAAAACAGACCTTTCTGTAATTTGGAGCCTTTTGGATAACTGATTTCCATATAACAGATCTGATACCTGTACAGTAAATAATGTCCCTGTGTCAGTCCTCTACAGAAGTGATCCCCAAACATTGGCTCTTGAACATCATTTTGCTCACCAATCCCATTGATGTTGCTCCCAGTGGCCTCATAGTAAGTGCCTATTTTGAAATTTCTGGCTTAAATTTAAGTTTTGAAGGCATACACTCAGTTTATACCAATAGAGTTTCATGCAGACGGACAGTCCACATGGGGCTACCAAATATCCTATAAGAACCCTTATTTCACATTCCCAATTATTCTTTTCTGCCTTAAGTGGCTCCCCAACAGATTTTACATATAAGTGTAAACACATTCGTGATTTCCCACCTCCTTCTCTTATGATGCCTCATTTATTTATACTGCTGTAACCAACATTGCCCTATTTCTTTAACATTAAGCTCAAGGCACTTTCTAGTCTTTTGGATAAATCCTAAGTAGGGTTAACTCCAACTATGGGCTGAGTCTGTAGACAGTTGTTAGTAGGGAGGAGTTTGGCATGCCTTTATGACAGCTGAGGATTTCTCCAGTAACAGCTCATTCCAAGAGTGAGAGTCAGGATAAATGTAGCTGGATGAGCAATCAAAGGCTACACTGAGTAGAGAAGGAAGGTTTGAAACCTAATCATCACTGTAGGGATATGGGTGGACTACAAATTGCTAAGGGGCTCCATTGTGTAGGCTTTATATGCTAGGGCTAGACATATTATTATTATTAACATGTATTTCTATAGAGCCAACTTGTTGCGTAGCGCTGTATATCTGAACATTCTATATCTGCATAAAGAAGTAACATCTGAAAAGTAATCTTATTTAACTGGCTGATGACAGTTTGTTTTAAAGCAGAACTGCTCTGTGCCGACTATGTAAGTGGCAGAGCAGTAAAATGCCATTCAGAATTATTATATATATATATATATATATATATAAAAGAATCTCAAGCAAAAGGTCCGCACTCTCAGGACTTAAAAATAAAATAAAAATTTATTGACAAAATGACTAACGTTTCGGCCTCTCCGAGGCCTTTCTCAAAGTGACAAAACACAACAAAAATGCATTATATACCTATGGTGGCGGGAAAACTTAATTGGCTGACATGTCAATTACATCATCATTGCAAAAACGCCCACTGGTCTAATACACACCCACAGGAAATACAAACAATCCCCATTGACGAACAATCCCCTTAACAGATAAATTATAAATGACACACATCTATGTTAAAATGCCCCTATTTGGTTAAATGAGGAAAAGGTTAAAACACAAACTAAGTAGCAATAATTTACCATTATAAACACACTGTAGCTCTTTCACACTACTAAATTAGAGTGTATGCTAATAGTGCTACAAAGTAAAAAGTTTGAGATAGGGTAATAATGCTACAAAGTATAAAGAATGAGATAAGATAGAAGGTCTGGTGGTGGGTATCCTCTATGGGAAAGTAAGAACATATATATATATAAGGTTTAGAGGAAATAACAGCAATGGTCTGACTTGCAGTGTCCCCAATGGGCTGAATCTGTATCAACAGTGTGGGCTTCTGATCCATTTCCGTTTCTCTGGGCATTGGACATTACTTATGAATTACTATTCTTCCTCTGGGTAGTCCTCAGAATATCATGACAGAGAGGTATTTGTGGGGGGACATATTCCACTTTATGAAATGATTTATTCAAAGTGTACTTTTGTATAGGCTGCAACAGATTATTCCCCTGAGCTATGGTTTGTTTGACATTATGCTGCTGACAATATAAGTTGTATTTGAAATGTGATAACTTTTACACAGAAGTGATTGAGCCAAATCATTCATTGACATACAGTAAGTGAGTAAGTCACTGCCAAAAGGAATCATCTCCTGGGGCCGTATATGCCACATTTTGACTGTCTAGGCCAACTTTACTTTCCCTACTCTTATTTTTATATTGGATTAAAACAACTTTCTAAAAACAACAGCATCTCCCTACCAAATTATCATAGCCATGCTCACTTGTTGAGCCACCCATAGGTCTACCGAGCATTTTGTGATACGTCCTCCTTTAATGAGCAGTGGTTGAGAACTTGGGAAGAAAATAAATGTTGGAGACCTCCATGTGACTTTTATTAAATCAGCGCTTGTGTTCTGTGGATTTCTTTGTAGTGTAGTTATTGAACCCTATCCACCTGGCACAGCCTTTGGAAATGAAAGTGCAATGTATTGTAAGAGCAGAAGGTTTATGCATGTAAAGCATCTCATGTATCATGACTCCTGGGGCATATTTATTAATTCAAATTTTTGATTACAAAATGATGCATGCTTTTGTAAAAAAAAAAAAGATGAAAATACGCTTGCCATTGACTGCTAGATCAACTCTGAAGATAGTAATATTCATGAACAAAAAAGCACAATGGCATTCATACCCAAAATTTGCAAATGGAATGACAATTTTAATGAAGGTGCTGTAAGACACTCACATGTGCACCAAACATTTCCTCACATAATGAAGGCCTGAACATGTCACCAAGGGGGAGGGGAATGTAACAAATGTCACAAAGAGAAAAACTATTTGCACAAATAAGAATAAAATGTCATGTTTCGAAATGTAATATTCTTCACTAGACTGTTATTGCATTGCAAATTTTAATTGAGCATCTACCATGCTACAAATATTTATTTCCAAAAGCACATTTACGAAGGGTCAAGTGAATATTTGAATAAAATTATAATTTAAAAAATTCAAATTTTGCAGTAATTTTGGGCTACTTCGACTATCGAATAAGCCAAAAATTCAATTTGAATAGAAAAAAATTTGACAAGTCTAATTTTAGAAGTACTGGCCCTTTAAAATCCTTTGAAGTCGGCACTTCGCCACCTTAAAGCTGGCAAATTTGCATTATAGCCTGAACCTGTCCTGAAATTTTTTCAAAGTCCTAGGACTTCAAAGGATTTTGCACAAATATAGTTAATCGAACTATTCAAATGATTTTTATTCGATCTAAAACGGACCTATTTTTCAAAAATGAACTTTAAAAAAATTTGATGGTTGAATTTTGAAGTTTTTTCACTTCGACTTCGACCATTAGTAAATCTGCCCCATGGTGTGTGTGTGTGTGCGTGCATACAGTTCAAACAGATCTCTATTCCTCTGTATTCCTCCATTAGTTGTATACACAATGTTATGCTGAACTATTACAAGTTGTTTGAGTTATAAACAAATGTATTTATGTAGGTAATGCACATGATTCCTGTGAAAATGGCAGATATCATTTGAGAGAGAGCTTCTGAATGGATCTCATAAATCCTCATCTGGAAAATACAATCTCTTTTTGGCATCACATATAGACAGTTTATTCTCACATTCTTCAATTCTGTCCGGCTAAGAAGACAGCATACCAGTCATATTATACAGCTATCAGATCAAATACATTTTCCTAGATTGTCCATGTGTTATTGCATATTACATTTATTGAAGGGAAGTATTTTTCAATAACTGTTTGCAAAATCTGTTTTCAGAAGAAAAGATATCTGTGTGATCTCAGTCCAGTAGGTGTCCTTTTTGACAGTTACAAATCCCTTTCTACATAGAAGGAATTTCCAATGATCATTCATAAGCAAAGTCATTTTTATAATGTTATATGGTGTGTTGCAACAAAATATGTTGTGATTCTTAACCCCATGCATGGAGTTCTACAATAATGTTGTGTACAGATAAAGCCACTTTGTGTGTTTGACACAGAATAACTAAACACAAATTTCCCATTTGTCCCATTTAACACAATATATTGTGTCACAGCATCACATCTAATTAAAGTGTTCAACATTGTGAACAATGGTGCTTTGGTATGCTAATGAAAAGGTTAAATGCATTACATGAGTTAAGATAACTTTAGATAACACAGTTTATTCAAATAGCCCTGAGTCATGACGCATTTAACACACAAATCCAAGTGACTGCATCTGTAATTCCATGCTTGGTTTACAGTTCAGGAATCAGAATTTCAAATAATCAAACAAAATTTTTCAATTCTTTTCACTTGTTGCCAAAAATATATGAACCCCCTATTAAATAAACTACATATTACAAAACAAGGGTTCGTTTACTAAAGAGGACAATTTTACATGTCTTCTTAGTTCGTTAGTTGCAGCTCTGCCTTACACAAAGATGAGTTACTGTTTCTAGCAATACTAGAAATTACATAAAATTTGGAGACTACCGTTCCGAGGAAAAGAACACAGTATACTTTATCTGAAAATCCTGAAAACCTTAAGGAAAAAGAATAAAATAATCTACATCAAATGAGAATACATTTGTATTTACATATCATTCTGGGGCACAACAGGCACCACTGAACATAGTAAAGAGATATAGCTAATAAACTGCAGCTCCAATAAGTCAATCATACAGAAGCATTTGGGGGATGTGTAGGGGAGAAAATAACATAGAGGAATTTCAAGGCACAATGGGGAATAGATAGGATGTGGATTCACAGGGGTTAGTTTCTGGGTAGGTTGCTGCAGGCCTTTAAGTACCCACATAGGCCAAATTTCTAATGAGGGGGATCAATTGTGAGTGGATATTTATCAAAAATCTCCAAAACTGACTAATCTAATTACTTGGAAATCTATATGTTGTTAAAGGGGTTGTTCACCTTTGAGTAAACTTTTAGTATAATGTAGAGTGATATTCTGAGACAATTTGCAATTGGTTTTCATTTTTTATTGTTTGTGATTTTATAGTTATTTAGCTTTTTATTCAGCAGCTCTCTCGTTTGCAGTGTCAGCACAAATTACCTTGGCAACCCTGCAATGATTTCAATAAGAGACTGGAATATGAATAGGAGAGGGACTGAATAGAATGATAAGTAATAAAAAGTGGTAATAACAATACATTTGTAGCTTTACAGAGCATTTGTTTTAAGATGGTGTCAGTGACCCCCATTTGAAAGCTGCAAAGAAACAGAAGAACATTGCAAATCATTAAAAAAACTATGAAAAATAAATAATGAAGACCAACTGAAAAGTTTCTTAGAATTGGCCCTTCTACAATATACTAAAAGTTAACTTGAAGGTGAACCACCCCTTTAAGCTCTACCTAAAGGGAAAAGAGTACAAATACATAATCTATCATTATCCAGTGCCAGCAGCATTACAACTTATGTTTCATTCATGAACAATATACATTTTCACTTCGGCATTCACTTCTAATGTCTTTATTAACAAGCACACTGATAGGCAGATTGATAGACAGATAGATTTTAACTTTTAATAACTTGTGTTTAACATGTGATTGTGTTTAACATGTGATTGTGCTTTATTATGGATTGAACAAAATTAGTGGTCTACAAACCACATAACAAATAAATAGTATAATATATGCAGGCCAGCATATGGGGGTGACTTATCAAAGGTGGAATGTTTGTTTTTTATACCTCGAATGAAATAAAAAACCTCAATAAAATCTTATTTAAGAAAAAAACTCAAATGGAAAAAACCTGATTCTGCAAGTTCGAGACTTGCAACTCGAAAACTCAAATTGACTGAGTTTTTGCTGGAAAAAAACGCAAATCAATCGAAACAAGTTTTCGTTTAGGGTCTTTGGCCAAAACCAAATAAATTTGCCCATTACTACTTATGGTTCAAAAACATACTCCAGACCAACTAACCCATAGCCACCAATCAGACTCTTGCTTTCAAATAGTATATCAATACATGTTAAAAGGTTTGCTAATGGTTCCATATACTTGAAGCATCTTTTGTTGTATTCAACAAAAGAGGTTGCAACAATGTGTAATCTAAATCACATATAAGGGAATGTTAATATGAATACCACCCACCCTAAATAAAAGAATATATCTACATGTGATTGCTCCAGCTCCCTGCAAGGGGGGAAACAGGAGTACTGTCCACCAATGTGGCTACTCTTTGGAATAACTTGACATGTTAAAAATAATGTTAATAATGTGATATGTAATAAGATTGAGTCTGGTTGTTTACCGTGTTCCACAGAACATAATGAGTCAGTGGTAAAGAACTGGAAAAAATTATTTCAAAACAGGTTCTTTAGCATAAATTCAGAGCACAGTGCTAAAAAATAGCTGCACTGTTTAGTAGGTTAGTTCTTAGTTAGTTTAAGTAGTTTTCTCTTTTCTCAAAAAATAAAATGTACACAATAAATGACTAAAGATCATGGGATCATGGCATATGGCAAGACTGACAAAATATTGCATTTCACCTAAGTAAGGTTGTAAATTATCTGTTACAGAAAGAATTCAATGAGATGGCCAAGACTGCTAATGTAGTGAAATCGTAGCTTGTACTGTTCATGTGCCCAAGTAAGAATTGTTTCTTACCAGATGTTTATTGTATAAAATCACACATATTGAAATAGATCAGTATTTATTTGCCCTGTATTAAACTGATATATAAACCACTAATTCTGATGTCTGACACAGAATAATCTCTTGTAAAACTATTTCACATCAGTTTTTTATCGAAGGATATATATAAATATATATGTAATGGATGCAGATGCATCTTTTAATTGGTGTACTACAAACAGTGTCAGTCACCACTCACCTACTGAATTAGACCTGTATAGACCCAGGGTTATAAGTTTTTTTAACAATGTTGTGTTTAAGAGAAGTTAAAGCTATGTTTCAACTTTCAGTCCCTGTAACAAAAATGGTGGGAATGTGTGGTGGGTTTTTTTTTCTGCCCTACAAACACCTCCTGTTGATTGTAATTTGGGATAGTGCTGTACCAGCTGGGACATTTTGTCTGTAGTACAAGCGATTTCTCTTGTTTTGCCTATCTTGTCCAACTAGTGATGGGAGAACATGGGTAAAACTGAACTCCTTTACCCAGGAGGGTTCTCTCTAAGAAGAGGAGGAAGGGAGATGATATTGTTCAACTTTACCTCTGTATATAAACAAATAGGACACCAAAGGTTCTTGCAAATAAAACAAAGCTTTATTGAAAACACACCACATGGTTTACTCACAGTATCAATTGAGGTACAGAAAATGAACCATAATCATGAATAGAAAACAACGTGACACCACTGTGAAGAAGCTTGACAAGGTGTCCAGGAACATTTATTAGAACACCTTTTTTTAAAGCAACCAGATATCCTTTCTGCAGAAATGCTTTAGTATCAGAACTGTGACCCTTTACTGAAGTCAGTAATGACTAAAGAGAGCTACTTTCAGCTATAATCCTTTGAGGCACACACTAGTCCTCTAGATATCGTTACTATCTGAGGTTCCTAAAATGTTCTTCTGACACAACTAGTCCTGTGTCTGACTAAACCTTATTTGCAGGGTGCCTGTTCTATGACTTTCACTAGAATGGTTGTCCCTCTGAGGCAGAACTCCGGCCCTGTTGGCACCAAGCTACTCAGCATACATCAACCTACCGCATAGAATGGGGGCTGAAGATAAGGAAACACCCCTTTCCAATCATGATATTAAAGTGGCGGTTCACCTTTAAGTTAACTTTTTATATGTTATAAAATGGCTAATTCTAACAACTTTTCGATTGGCTTTCTTTTTGTAACAGTTTTCAATTATTAGTCTTCTTATTCTGACTTTTTCCAGCTTTCTCGTGGGGTCATTGATCACATCTAAAAAAACAAATGCTCTTTAAATCTATGAATTTATTGCTATGACTACTTTTTATCACTCATCTTTCTATTCAGGCTCTGTCCTGTCCATATTATATTCCCTTATTCAAATCAATGTGTGGTGGCTGGGGTAATTTTAACCTTAGCAACCAATTGCAAACTGGAGACCAGATCAATAAAAAGCTGAATAACTCAAAGTTCACATATAATAAAGAATGGAAACCAATTGATATCACTCACAATGTTTGTACACTCTGATTTGTTCAGGACTTAAGCTGGCCATAGACACAAAGATTTCATAGTACGAATCTCAGATTCATAAGATTTTTGGGTGGTGTGTAGAGTGTCCTAACATTTTTCATGAGATGGTGATCAGTCATTCAGTTTATCCGACAGTTTAGAAAATTTCTGTTGGCTGCCGATAAATATCTGTGCATGTATTGCTGATCTGACGATATCAGTGGGAGAATGTCACCAGTTTTTGGTCGGGCATAACTTTTGCATGATTGGTTTAAGGGGCAGAACATTTTCTGATCTGTTCTTTTACTACTTTATTTGATCTGAAAGGTTAGAGGCAGGTTGGTAGATGTCACTGAATGATCATATGTCCAATATGAAAGTAAAGCCACACGTTTATGGCCACCTTTAAAGGCGAAGAAAAGGCTGGAGGCACTTGGTGGTGCCAAAAGTTAGGCACCCCCAAGTGATTCTATCTACCTACCTGAAACCCCAGGCCGGTGCTCCTATCAGCAGAAGTCTGCACCAGAGAGAGATCTACTTTCATCTGTTAGCACCCCCAAGTGCTTCCAGCCTTTCCTTCTCCTTTAACCTAGATTCAGCCTAGTCCTTGGCAGTCTGCAATCAAATTAAAAAGCAATGTACAACACAGTTCATGAAAACGAAGATAGCCCTCATAATTCAATAAATTAGCGTTTCATTTATGGGTGCACAATGCTATTGCAGCAATCTTTTTTTTTTCTAAAACAATGTACTGTAAGTAGCACTATTATTTAAAGACAGTATCAAGTTGACTCTTTGGTCTGAAATATATTCTTTCAAGATACACATACAGTATAGGATCTATTATCAGGAATTCTTGGGACCTTGGGTTTTCCCAGATAAGGGATCTTCCTGCCTGCTAAAAGTCATTTAAACATGAAATAAGTATATATATTAAAGTTTTTTTAGTGGAGCTCCCCCGGCTGCTGATTCTTCTCTCCGCTCCTGGGGGCTGCTCTCGCGGGAAGTCGGCAACTCCTTACCGGTCAGTCAATTCCTCCATATACCCGCTCACTATCGCTCTACGGAGTCATGACCCTGACGAAGTGCCAGGAGAGCGAAGGGCACGAAACGCGTAGCACTCTCACCATCCCACTGTCTGTCATGCTGTTGGTGTGTATAATAAAGCCGCATTAATTTTTATACCACTGTGCCTTTCCGTGACTCCGTCAAGCGCTAGTGAGCGGGCATATGGAGGAATAAACATGAAATAAACCCAATAGGTTTGTTTTTCCACCAATATGGATTCATGCAGTTTTAAATTACGATCAAGAACAAACCCCTGTTTTTTTAAAAAGGAAATAATTTTTAATAATGTGAATAAAAAATGGTCTCTATTAGATATGGCTTTCCTGTTAGATCTCTCTGGATAAAGGGTTTCCAGTTAAGGAACCCCAAACCTGTACTTGTTTGGCTGTTGTTTGAAAAGCAAATGCTCAGAATTATTGTTTACAGTAAGGAAATGCCTTTGTAATTTTGTTACATAATCAGTGGCAAAACAGGTAAAGTAAACCTTCTGACCCATTTTATTATTCTCTGCCACTTTGTCCCCATGTTTCCCATTTTTCTCCATTAACTATGACCCAGATAATCCCTTGCCCATTTTCACTCTATGGCTTTAATGACATAATCACACAAGTGCTTAAAAAAGCATAATAATATGTAAGAGTGGATTTCATGTCCTAATTAAAATGGTGGGATGCAAGAAAATTTGGTTTATGAGCACTTGGTAGAGAATAGTTAATAATCACAATTCCACCCTAAATAAAAATGTTTATTTCTGTGACACTCACAGACCAAGTGATTTTCTCAAACCATTGTTTTTAATTGCTGAAATTGATCCTATGTGCCTTTATATTGATTCGTTCTGTCTTGGACAGTAATTTTTAGTCAGGGAATGTTTGAAAAGCCACAGAGCTAATAGAAACCAGGCAGAGAAAATGAAGTTTAAACCAGGAATTCATAGGAAAAGGCGTCCAACGTGGTTCAGCTGTGTGAGGTCCGACTGAGTCACGAACTGCCACAGACAGAGCTGGTAGAGAAAGCAGAGCAGGGCTCCAGACTGAAGAAGTTGGCATACACAAAATTGGGCCCAGGATCCAGCATTTTCTTGGGATAACCAGCCAGGAAGGGCTATTTGAAAACAAACACCAAAAATCCTTTTCAGCTCATTAACCCTTTTCATTTCACTGAGGTCTGAAGTCTTTTTAAGGAAATATTGCATGTTTCACAACACCGAAAGGGTTAAAGGTTAAAAAGTCAAATAAAAACTTATTATAAACTTTATTACCCATCGGGAAATTGTGATTACATTAATTAGGTATCAATATAAAAAACATCTGCCTATTAAAACATTTCATGGATGTGTTATTTGCTGCAATTTTGTTACTTAAAATTTCCATGATATTATATTTCCTTGAAAATGCTTTTATATTGTTATAAAATTAAAAATGATCTATCATTTTGGAGATATGTAGATGCAGTTAGATTTTGCAACAAGATGAGCATCAGCTGTGAATCAATGTAGAAGACATTGAAGAACTACTTCTTGAAGTGGTGTGTCACCTTTACATTCAATTTTTTTCCTTTTTACATTACCCAACTACTATCCCTATCTATCACTAAGGGGCAGATTTACAAAATTCACGTGAATAATTCTAAGTTTGATGGAATTCGATAGAATTCCATTCGTACGATTCTATCGAATATTCAAATATGCAAATTTGGCCACTTTGATCATCAAATATGCAAAATTTGATCGTATCGAATAGATCGAATGATTGAATATTTGATCATTCGACCATTCAATGATCGAAGTACTTCAACTTTATAATTTTATTCGACTGCCTACTTTGCCAGATTGATCCTGCTCAATAGCAATGAAAGCCTATGGGAATCCCCCCATAGGCTTTTTTTTCTATTACCTGGTTGAATAGCATTCTTATGATTGAACGCCTCGATCGTTCGAATCGAACGAAATTTCACAATTTTTTCGTGAAATCATTCGATCGTACGAATTTTTAGAGAAATCGAATAGCACTCGAAAAATAGCCTAAAACTATTTGATTTTTATTTGACATTCGAATTTCTGCCGAATTTGAGGGCTAAAAACCCTTGAATTCGTGAATAATGATAAATTTGCACCTTAGTATTGTGTAATGGGCAATAGACTCAATAGGCAGCATATACTGCGGAGACCCATGTGTAAAGTATTTCTTTCCTTCTATCACATAGAATTTAGTTACCTTGAACCCACATCTTGTTAAAAACACACACTACAGGACAATCCTGAATTGCTCTGTGAAGCTGCAAATGTTTTGTTATTGCTTTGCTACTTGTTATTCTATTCAGGCTCTCTACTATTTATATACCAGTTTCTCATGAAAATCAATGCATGGTTGCTAGGGTAATTTGAGCCCTAACAATCAGATTGCTGAAACTATAAACTAGTGAACTTCTGAATAACACTCTCTACATCATGCTACAAGTTAGTTTAAAGGTGAACAATACCTTTAGAGGCAAATCAAGGGTCAAATTTTGAATTCATGTGGTTTTTTTTAACTCATATGAATTCAATGTTACACGAAATTCAATTGGGGGTCATTTATTAAAAAAAAATCGAATATACAAAATGAATTTTACCAACGAATTTTACCAACCCGAAAACTTGAATCAAATTATATTCAAATTCGACCAAACTTGATTCAAGTTTTTTCTCCAAAAATAACAAAATATTATAGCAGAAAAAACAGGGCTCTAAAGGGCCAAAAATAATTTAAAAAATAAACTTTTATTGATCAAAGTTAAAAACATGCTTTCATCTCATAAGGCCCTACACGTTTCGTACCTCTGGGGTAGTTGGTCGTGAGAGATGCAAGCATATTTTTAACTTTGTTTCTTCAAAACATCATGGCAAGTGATATGGGGAACATCTTGGGGATTTTTCCATGGAGGCATCTTGCAATATGCAGTACACCATAAACTCACATCTACATACGTAGGCTTCTCCAATATTGTATTTGCTTATTTTTTTGTGTGAATATATATGCCTTATGCACTATATACTGCTAAGCAAGCATGTGCCCTTTGCAGTTTAAATTTAGATTCCATGTGCTCCTGGAAATGCTTTATTTAGAAGAAATAATTTCCAGCAACACTTTTTACTGTATATTTGAATGCCCTGGTCCATTCATCTGCCTCTGATTCTGGCATTCCCTTTTCTCTCCACTTGTCTACTTACTTGATATCAGAGTCAATTTGTAGATGTAGGCATGCATAATTTATAGACATGCATTTTGATGTCACTTTTATCTATCTATGTATGTAAAACTTTATAAAGTGCTACAAGCATAAGCAGAGTTGTATAATTTTACAAGGCTGTAACAATGGCTAATAAGAGAAAGATAGGGTCTTGTCAAAGATAACCCCCAGTCAGTGTGCAGAATCAACTGGGTTCAGGGTCATATCATCAATAATAAAGGTAAAAAGAGGAGAAGGGTTAGGTGAGGGTGGAAATAAAATGAGCTCTGTTTTAGCTAGGTTCAGTCTGAGGTGGTGTTGGTTCATTCAGGAATAGAGAGATAGGTTGCTATGAGGACTCAGGCAGGGTACTGAATTATCCTTTTTAACATAGACACTTTGGTCAACCTAGAACTACAAAATAAAATGTATGGAAGTGTTTAACAAGAGTTTAGAGCACATGATACTGTAGATCAAAAGAGTACACAGACAATGCAATAATAACTAATAGTCTTTGATCAATCAGGCTTGTAAGGTCACAAAATTCCATTTGTGTTTTATGTAGCACCAAGTGCAAACTTGCAATTGAAGTCAATTGGTTTGAGGGTATATTTCAACGTACTAAGTAGTTTCATAAGTGCTGTAAATGCATTTCAAGTTCTGTTTTAAGTTCTCTGCTTTCTGTATTATGGTCACATTATTTATGGTACAGTTCATCAAATTCTAAAATATAAGCAAAATATGTCACAGTTGGGTAGTATCCCATTAATTGTCCATCTTATGGGAAATCTTTCCAAAACAATTTACCCCTGCCAAAATAGCTAGTCAGAAGTTAACAAAAACAAAGATACATTTAGCTGGGCAGTCTCTCAATGTGTTAGTATTTTCAACTCTGCAGAGTTGGATGATAAGGTGTCTGTTGCTTTGTAATTCAGCATGTTTGCTTTTTATCCTCAGGACTGAAACTTTTCCTGGGCATAAAGTGTTTTTTTTTCATTTGAGGCTCTTGTTTATTATTATTATTATTAACATGTATTTCTATAGCGACAACTTATTTTGTAGCGCTGACACAGTGACGTAAGTTCAACCCAGCATCCATACACACACCCCACCATACTTACCCAAAAATGATATATGCCCATATCTATACTAACTGTAGAGTTTAGTATCACAATAGCCTTTGATATTATGCCTGTCCAAGAAATCATCCAAGCCCCTCTTAAAAGCATTAACAGAATCAGCCATCACAACATCACCGGGCAGTGAATTCCACATCCTCATTGTCCTTACTGTGAAGAACCACCTATGCTGCTTCAAATTAAAGTCCTTTTATTCTAGTCTGAAGGGGTGGCCTCTGGTGAGGTGATCCTCTTTATGGTTTAAAAGGTCCCCTGCTATTTATTAATGTCCTCTAATGTACTTGTAAAGTGTAATCATGTCCCCTTGCAAGCACCTTCTTTCAAGAGAAAACAACCCCAACCTGGATAGTCTACCCTCAGTCTTCCATCCCTCTAACCAGCTTAGTTGCACATCTCTGCACTCTCTCTAGCTCATTTATATGCTTCTTAAGGACTGGAGTACAAAACTGCACTGCATACTCCAGATGAGGCCTTACTAGGATCTATAAAGAGGCATAATTATGTTTTCATCCCTTGAGTTTATGCCCTTTTTTATGCAAGACAGAACTGTATTTGCTTTCGTAGCTACAGAATTACACTGCCCAGAACTGGACAGCTTGTTATCTATAAAAAGCCCAAGATACTTCTCATTTAAGGAAACTCCCAACACTAGTGATGGGCGAATTTATTCGCCAGGGCCGAATTCGCGGCGAAATTCCCGTGAATCACCAGCGAAATTTCGCTTGGCGAAAATTCGGCGAAAAAACGAGTCACGCGACGTTTTTTGACGCGACGAAAACGACGTGACGCGTCGTTTTTGACGCGATGCGATGCGCGTCAAAAGCGTCCCGCGACACGTTTCGCGAATTTCGCTAGAAATTCGCTAATTTTTCGGCGAAGCGAATCTCGGGAGATTCGCCCATCACTACCCAACACACTGCCATTTAGTGTATAACTTGCATTTATGTCATTTTTGTCAAAGTGCATAACCTTGCATTTATCAACATTGAACCTCATTTCCAGTTTGCTGCCCAGTTTCCCAACTTAGACAAATCACTCTGCAAAGTGGCAGCATCCTGCATAGAACCTATAGTTATGCACAATGTAGTATCATCTGCAAAAATAGAAATAGTACTTTCAATGCCCACCGTCATTAATAAACAAGTTGAAAAGCAAAGGACCCAGTACAGAGCCCTGTGGTACCCCACTAACAACACTGGTCCAATTAGAAAATGTTCCATTTACCACCACTCTTTGTAGTCTTTCTTTTAGCCAGTTTTCTATCCAGGTACAAATACTATGTTCCAGGTCAACTTTCCTTAATTTAACCAGTAACCTTGTGTGTGGCACTGGAGCAAAGTCTTAGTAAATCACATCCACTGCCATCCCATAATCGACATCCCTGCTTACCTTCTTATAAAAAGAAATGAAGTTAGTCTGGCAAGATCTATTTTGCATAAAACCATGCTGGCACAAACGCATAGTATTGTTATTTGCTATGAAGTCCAGTATGTTGTCCTTTATAAAACCTTCGAAAAGCTTTCCTACCACCAATGTCAGACTAACTGGCCTATAGTTTTGAGGCTGTTAACAGGATCCCTTTATGAATAGTGGCACCACATTAACAATTCGCCAGTCTCTCTGCAACATGCCAGACCTCAATGAATCCTGAAAAATTAAGTAAAGAGGTTTGGCATCTTTATTCTGTCTTTCTTTAATCTGTTTACAAAGATCTTGGCTTCTCTTTTGTATTTTCATCCTCTTCCTCTGTCAAACAAATTCTATTATTTGTCATGATTTTGTCTAACATACATTCATTTTATTTCATCAGACAAAGTGTCCATATTCAATTCAAAACCTAAACCTCTTTTTTACAATTAAGTTTTTTTCATGTGGTTTGATAAACATAAAATTAGCTCAAAAACGGTCCCACTGTGCCAACATCATGTTTCCATATTAGTCCTTGTTGGGAAAGCTGCATGTAGCATACAAAGTTCAAAAAAGGCCCAAACTCATCTGTTTCATTCTTTCTTTGTACTTTGCATACTGTGCTGGATTGTGTGCAAATAACCATAGGCCTCCACTCCACCAAGGCTCTTGGATCCAGTGCCCCCCTCACTCACCCCCTAACTTGCACATTATTTATATGTGCCAGTTAGGGAGAGTCAAAGCACAGCCCTGCCCCTCCTGCCGCTACAACTCCTGGTGATGCCCTCTGCACTGCTCACCAGATCAGGGTTCGATGCAGGTAGCAGCAGATCCAGGGGAACACGTGCTGCCTATGTAAGAATTAAGGGGCACAACGCATCCCTTAAACTTCACCCCCAGCTTCACAAATGAGGCCTTTAATATTTGTAGATGATTGGTAGGATAATATTCAGCAAACACTTAGAGGCCCATTTATTAAACCTAATTTTTTTTTCTGTTTTGAGGGTTTTGAGAGAAAATAACTGAAAATAACCATCTCAAACCTGTTGAGGTCATGTTGAAGTCAATGACAGATGTACCTGAAGTTGCTTGGTAACATCATGATCTGCACTGAGTAGTCCAAAAAATTTGGGTCTTTCAACTGATAATGTGAAAAAGTTGAGTTTTAGCAGAGAAAACTTAAAAAAAAAGTTTGCAGAGCACCAGCTGTACAATTAGATTTGACATTCGATTTTGTTGTGATGTTTGGCTGCTTCTTTTTTTTTTTTTAGAAAAATTATTGATAAATAAGTTAATATCATGGAAGGAAGTTGGGTCATATGTATTTTCCCAAAAAATTATATTGCATTTTAGTAAATGTGCCCCTTGAGTGATATGTAACAGTCTGTAGTGTAACAAAAACTATTTAGTAGGGACAGACTGGACAGAGGGCTTGGATTTTTATGGATATATATGCATTTCTTATGTTACATGTCTTAGGCTACTGTATGTTGAGATTTTCTAGGTTACATATATGATGTTTCATTGCTGGTAACAAATACACTGCAACTTTTAGAATTCTAGACATGCCTTTGGGATGTGTTTATTATGGGTAGGTTAAAGTTTCCCAGACTGTAGATCAGGCATCCAGTTTGATGACATCAGTACACCGTAATGCACCTCATGTGAGGCATGGGTGCCAGTATCTTGAATGTGCTGCCGAAGAGCACCCTCAAGTGCTCCT
The DNA here is from genome assembly GCA_024363595.1 of Xenopus borealis. Taxonomy (NCBI): domain Eukaryota; kingdom Metazoa; phylum Chordata; class Amphibia; order Anura; family Pipidae; genus Xenopus; species Xenopus borealis. The sequence goes on from CM044445.1 coordinate 72,571,126, forward strand.
CACAAGACCACAGCGTGTTGAGTTGATTGAATTTACATGTGGATCACAATGATTTGTTAACAATACAACAATTCCTCAATAGAAAGATACAACTATATTGCCATTACTACCCTTTAACAACATCCTTGGCCAATTTTACTAGTTCACATGAACATTTGAAAACTTGGGACACATCTAGATCATGCATTTGAAAATGTGTTTTAAAGCTGATGGGAGACACAGTGCAAGGTCATCTAAATTATGTGTATTAGAAGAGTCATGTGATCCAGTACCATGTTCCTCATTGTGTTCATTCTATAAAATGCACATGGAAGTGCTTGCATATCACTGGAATTAAATTTGCTATAAATGCAACTTCCAATTGTCCCGGTTTAACCTACAATTCAGTTACTATGGGGGCTGTAGGTGACAGTAGATTGTGCAAAATTATACAGCAGCCCTATGTAACATCAAATGCAAATGAATATAAATAAGGTATTTAGTTCTTTACACATTTTAATTGAAAATGGAAGAAAAACAGCAGAAAAAAAGCAAAGAAGCAAGAACACAAACACACAAATAAAACTACAGAATTTGGCCAATTCCTCAAACAGCATGTGGGCCAAACCTACTATGTGAACAATCTGAGGCCATTTAAATAATTTAGGATTTAATTTTAGAAAGGGGAAAAAATCCTTACATTTGTTTAATATAGGTACAGTATTGCCTTTTTTCAGAAAGTCAACTGCACAGGAGCTGTAAATCTGTTATTAACAGTGCTGCTTTTAAAGCTATGCATAAATTATAGACAATGTAGTCTTTTCTAGATAAATTAAGAGAAACCGAACTAGGTAAATTAAACATTTTTAAAATCAACTGAATGTCAAGTCTTCTATAAATAAATTAAGGAAAATAAGTAAAGTTTGTTGTAGGAAGTTCAAACATTTTTGTTGCTGTCATTTGCTGCAGCAAAATCTCTTTAATGGTAATATAGAGGAAGAGAATTTCACCAGATAACTAAATCCATTGATCTCCAATCCCTTGGGCCATGCTGTCTCTGGAAGGGTTGCGTGTGTGGCTTTTGTCCAGAACTGCACCCTGCCAAAAAACGCTTAGCAAGTTAGCAGCCAACAAAAATGTAAGAGGTCTGCACTGCATGTGGGAACAACATGAAAAGAAGTGGCTTTTTAGCTTAATCCGACAAACGTCAGCATATGACACCAATATTTAAATGAAATGGCTGTAATTTTCAATCACATTTTGAGTTCCCTGGGATTTGTGCCTGCAAAATAAAGGAGTTTGGAAGCTATTTAAGGTTCCTCTGTTCTCTTACAAAAAAAATAAAATAAATAAAAAGACCCCAGGATCTACACTTGAAAGCTGTCTGAAGGAATAAGATACAAATGACACACTCTCACTACGAACAGCAAATAGTGTCATTGATTACTTGCAAACATCTTAAATGGGCTTTGCTTCTTAGAAATTAAATTAATCATTCTTAAAGAGCTCACTTTAACAATAACAGATGTGTCTTAAATTGTCCTCAGTATTTTAAAATGTCCTTTTATCTCAATTCACAGCTTCCTTTTAGCAACACAGCTACATAAGCGTGAGAGGCAAGGAAGTAACTGCCTTTGGACTTTAGAGAATACTATACTATCTTTGGTGACTAATCTCTTGTCATTTGCAGTCACTTAAAGGAAAACTATAGCCCCCAAACAATATAGGTCTCTATAAAAAGATATTGCATAAAAAAACCACATATGTAAAACCCTGCTTCATGTAAATAAACCATTTTCATAGTAATATACTTTTTTAGTAGCATGTGCCATTGGGTAATCACAAATAGAAAATAGCCATTTTAAAAAATAAGGACAGCCTCCTGGGATCCTAGGATCCAACGGTGCACACAAACATACCAAACAAACTATAAAGTTAGGTCACATGAGCCAATAAATAGACAGAGTTGTGTCTTTTGCTTCAACACTTCTTCCTGTTACAGTTAGAGTTGAAATATTTCTGGTCAGGTGATCTCTGAGGCAGCACACAGACCATCATCAAATGGTGGTTCCAATTTGGTAAGATTCTTTAATATGTCACTTAATTTGATATAAACTATATGTTGCTTAGGTATTCATTTTGGGGGTATAGTTTTCCTTTAAAGGAAAAGTAAGTTTGGTAAAATTAATTTCCTACAAATTACTGTGATTCAAGGCAATTCAATCATTAAGTGAACTTTTCAAACTCAAAGGTATTCAATGGAACTGTATTTTTCTTCCAGCATAACAATGCAGAAACACCTTTGCATACTGCTAAATAACATCTATGCATCAAATGATTAATAATTACATTGTGATAATTTTTTTACAGTGTAGCCCCAAATTATTCAGGACCTAGCCATGATTAGACATGTAGAAATCTTGCACCTGTTATTATTTAAGCCCCTAGAACTTTTATTGGCTATTCAGGCAGAGATACTCTCTGCAAATGTAGGCCAAAATATTTACACTTTCTACAACTTTAGAGCAGAGTGGCTATGGAGTATAACAATCATAAAATACTTATTCACCGTAATATGCTCAGTGAGGTGGAGAATGGTCAGAAGTCAGAACTGCAAGTGATTATTGAGGCCCAAGTAAAAGGTTGATTCACGGGCAGACCTTACAAGGCATGTTGCCATGTTAAGTTACTGCAAAAGGAGAGGCATTGGGCTTTCAATCTATTTAGATTATTTGTTTCTATTTAAGTAGACAGATAATGCAATGACTTATTCATGTTTACTAAACAAGACACACTTAAAAATATTAAAGGAGAAGGAAAGTCAAGACTTACTTGGGTTGCCAAATGTTAGGCACCCCTAAGTGATTGCAATGACTTATCTGAAACCGCCGGCTAGTACTCCTATCAGCAGAAAACTACTCTGGCCTGGGGGTTTACCAGTGAGCACCATGGAGCGATAGACTTCCGCCTATTTTTGCGTTTCCCCGGGCTAACTTGTACAAAATAGAATGACTATGCTGACTTTTAAGTTAAAGTTTTCATTCTAATGCACATGCGCAGCCGCACAAAGGCAGCGGAAGAAGAAAGTCTATCACTCTGTGGTGCTCACTGGTAAAAACCCAGGCCGTTGCAGTTATCTGTTGATAGGAGCACCGACCCGGAGTTTCAGGTGCCTAACATTTGGCACCCCCAAGTAAGTCTCAACTTTCCTTCTCCTTTAACTAATTAATACATTAATCCAAGTGTCTCAAACCCAGGAAGGTCTTCACCTATGCTGGCATAGTGAAAACCTCCTTAGTGTAATCAACAAAAATACTGCTGGCATAGTGAAAAAGTGGTGGAGCCCTGTGTCATAATATAATTATGTTGGGACTATTGGGTTTCTAGGGTGACACCAACACTCAGAACTTGTTGTGTATGCAGAATACTTGAATTTGCACCATCAGAATATACTGAAGGTGAGCTACTATTGTAAGCAATTATATCAGAATTGCAAAATTAAACATTTTCCTTATCCCATATATGAGTTTTATAATGTTAAACATCACCTTATAAGGTATTTTATAGCCACATTTTTTTGTGGCCAAAAAAATCATTCAGGTCTCTGAACCAGTGGGTTATCTCACAGAATTTGCTGAGATTAAATTATTATTGACCCAATTTGTTAAAATGTTACATGTGCCATAATCTGAACTACCATTTTTAAGAGCTAATGGGTTGGTACTGGTTAGTGTACTGGGCAAAACTGATGCTGGATGTAGTTCATTTTCGTTATTTTTTTTGCAATCTCTTTAGAATTACATTAAATATTAATATGAATTAATAAAAAAATAGTTAAAATTACATCCACAGACAATATTTCTTGGTCTTTCAGAATAATCCAATTCTTTAAATAATCAAACGTCAATTCTCAAATTATGAGAATTCCTTTAGCCTCAGCATAAAACTAGCTTACTATTTGTCACAGATTTACAAATTGTTGTGAAGATTTCTTCAGTCTCAGACAAGCTTGCAATGTACCTATAGAGCAGTTAGTTTCCTTTAGGAGGTCTGAGTTTAGTGGAATATTCAGCTATTTTATTGTCAGTAGAACATTATCTTATTGGATTACTCTGTCAACATACTGGATTCCAAGAGAATGATTGCAATGTTGCCTTAAAAATGATTATTCTAACCAGAATAGGTTGTAAAAGATGTACTGTCTGAAAAAGCTAAAGAATTACCAGGATACAGTTCAACTGCTTAGCTCTGTTTTTATGTGGGATCAACAGGAACATTATATCATTTTTATACATTGCTCAAGGCAATTTCTGTGCAATTTTACACTTAAAATATATGTATGTCTAAATCTCCTGCTGCACTCAGTAAACAAGAGAAAACAGCATTAATATTTTAAAGTTTCTTTTACTCTAAGATAAAATAATGTATGTGAGTGTTTTACAAAAAATCTAATTTGTTGCAGATTCACAATAGATGAAATATATCTTATGAAGTCTAAAGATGTAATTTGCTTTTTTTTTTTTGTCGGGTGTCTGTAAAACCTTAAAGCAAGAAAGCCTTTAAACGCAAATGGATGGCCAGTCAACTGTGTATTTCAATGGTCAGCTAATCCTAAATTCAAAGTTGTTTTCTACAGCCACCTTTCTTTAGACCTTTATAAAATGCATTCACAGATAGAACAATTTATTAAATAGCTATCAATATTGATATTTAACATTAAGATTCAGTATCTCAGACCAGCCAAAAGAACAGCTGATCTCAGTTCTTGTAAAAGGTTACAACCAATAACTAAAATATGTTTTTCTAATTTTTTCCCTGTTATTTCCTGGTCCAGATTATACTGATTCAATCCATAGTGACATTTAAGTAATTTGGCCTTAAAGAAGATATCAAGAAGAATATTTTACATGACACTGTTTAACAATAAAAAATAGAGTGCTGCAATATACTATATATATATATTTTTACATCTATCAGAGCCAAATAATAGCTTTCACATGGATTGGTCTCCCTAAGTAGAATATGACTCAGACTGTGAGTGTGAAGCCTATGAATTAAACTAGTATACAAATAATTGGGAAATTATCTAGGCAAGTACTGTCAAGAAACTCTTACAAAATATCTATATATATTTGAATTGGAAATCAGAAGAAAACACCTTTTAATTATTCTGTTAGTATAACCTTTACCATGACATAGGCTAAATCCAGGTTATTACAACATTAGGAATGATGACTTGCAGTTTTACATTATTTAGCTCTAGTACCAGGAAAATATAGAAGCATATGTTGTGTGTACCTTTTCAATACATCCAAACACCACTTTGTTTTATTACAATATTTAACAGATCTTTTCCATCTAGTGTAACTGAAGAATATATATTTTAGCTGAACCCACAGAATACTATATTTGGTTATTATCGTCCATTAATCAAACCCTTATTTTAGACTACACAAGCATCAGTTGAGAAAGTAGTCAACCTTGTGTTATTACAAGATTAGTTTTTTTTCATCATTAAAGAAATGTTTAAGTGGCTTGATATAAAAATATCCTAGTGAACAAAAAAAAGATTTTTTATTCAGATCAATATTACAATTAGTGAATAGTTTAATTTTGAAAGGCACTGTACATCCATAGAGCATACTAATGAGGGTAATTTATCAACACTGGGCAAAAGTACCCATGGGAAGTAACCTATGGTAACCAAATTGTTAAATTTCATGTTCATACCTGCAGTTGGCTGAAAAAAGCCATTGTATAGAACGCTTACCCTGGTGGTCTAGTGGTTTACCCATTGGCATGTGGGGGCACCCGCCATGCCTCCAGCGGGGAAGCCCGTCACATGCATCTGGTTTCCTTCAGTGCCGGTTTCCCTATGGAGCGCATGCCGGTGCACTTCCGGGTTTATGCATCGGTGTGATGATGTCATGCGCAATGGCATGAAATTCAAATGGTATAAAAGGGGAATTCAGTCTACAGCAAGTTGCCATTGTTAGGTTCTATAAGTAGAATTCCTGGCTGCTTAATCTTAGTGATTCCTGATTGATCTTCTGATATTTGACCCTTGCTTTGCCTGACTACTCTGATTCTCTCCAATCCTGACCCTTGGCTGTTTGTGACTATTCTGATTATCTCCAGTCCTGGCCCTTGCCTTCCTGCTTGATTATTCTGCTCTCTCCAATCCTGATCCTGGCCTGTCTGATGATTCTGCTCTGCTTGTGCTGGCCGGCTAACCTGTTCCACTCTGTGGCATCTGGTGGTGTTCTTCAATCCAGTATTCTTGGTGAGATGATCATGCCCTTTTGCTCATCCTGAACCTTTTAGCTTTGTTCCTCTCTCATCCAATTAGCTGAGGGCTCCTCTTGAGATGAAAGACAACAGTTATAGGCAGAAGTGAGAGCCGAGACCAGGGAGCTTAGCTTTGGTTCTGGATTTAGGGTGCCAATCATGACAGTCATCTATGGATTAGTGTCCACATTTGCCCAAACAAAAAGGCAAAAATTTTGAGTTGCGTGTTGTCAATTCAGTGTGATTAATCATAAACGAATACTTACGTATAAGGCCATAGATAACTGCACTACTTTGCTCTAATTTTCCTTCTGTCTGACAGCTTTTCCAATGGTACAGACAACAAGTGTGGTCTTTGAAGTTCTTACTACTACTGAATATTGGAACCTTTTAAGGGAGGATTTGCAATTTATTTTTTATAAGCTTTGAAAGGTAATTAAACCTAATCGGAATTGGCTCAGAGTAAAGAGCATGAAAAGCTTAGGGTAAGTCTGAGGTTAGAGAAAGTGGTAATCAGGACAATGATCAATAAAGATATACTGTAAGGTGCAACTTCAGGTAGCCATGAGCATCTGTAGATTTTTTACACTGACATACAGCTGGATTGAAATTCCCAACACAATTATTTCTAGTATAACTATACCGGGAACTAAAACCAATATTAATCTTGCAAATTTAAGTGTAAAACCTAACAGTCTGATCTAAAGTGTATTGTCAAATGTATTAATAATGATGGTTTTGGATAAGTAATTTTAGCATTAATTATGTAATGTGCTTTAGAACCAATTAGCAGTGCGAGACAAAGGTTTTATATACTGTATGCATTTATACAAAGTAGTGGCTTGGATTCTTCCACTATAGTAAATCTTAGAACAGGGCAAATGCATCTCTCCATTAAACTCGATGAAGGTTCGATTGATGAGTTAAACTATTGGTTGTTGAAATGTACAGCAAGAATAGTCAGTTCCTTTCTTTTGATAATTGAAATCATTTTCATTCATTTCCTCTTTAGTGGAATGGAAACTAGTGTAGAGATCTTAAGGGATTCCGTTGGAGTTATAATAATCCTAATAATACAACTATAATGGACATACTAAATGCTATGTGCCATAAGCTGCAAAGCATTTATGTTTTTTATGGTTATTTATTTTAAAAGCCTGTTCCTTTAATTTTAAAGTGAAGATTTGAACAATGCCACTGAAGTTTGTAAATAGCCATGCTTTTTTAAATTTAAAATCTAGCACATGCAGTGTTGTCCTCATTTAGTGTGACTGGTTTTGCTCAGAAATATATTAAAATAAATAAATAGTAAAAAACGAAAAATGTTGTGGTCTGAAAAATGTTGAATGGAAGCCCATTGACTTCACTGCATTTGGCAATGATCTTACTGTTTCACAAATTTTCTGCAAATTGAAACAGGTCAGATTCACCCATCACTACTAAATTAACCAGGGGCATAACTACAGAGGAAGCAGAATAACTACAGAGGAAGCAGACCCTGCAGCTGCAGGGGGCCCAGAAAGTATGGGGCCCCAGTAAGTATAGGGGACCCATGAGGCCCTAATTAATGAGAAATCTCACCATATATTGGTAAAACAGGACAGCCTCTGTATATGTTGGGGGCCCTAAAATTAATTTGATGTGGGGCCCAATAACATCTAGTTACGCCACTGTAATTAACTATGGATGCTGTAAATGATTAAATGATCAAAGATAGTGTCTTCAGCTACCATAGTTCTCCCTTATATTCTATGTGAACTGCTCCAAATGTAGTCCTTGTTGAGCAGATCAGTATGTATTGGTGACTAGTGATGGGCGAATTGGCGGTGTTTTGCTTAGTCCAAAACAAGACCCTGGGAACCTTCTCCAGGCGAAATTTCGCCAGTGGCGAATCGTGGGAATTTGCAGAGAATTTGCCGTAGGTGAATAAATTCACCCATCAAATTATGTGTTTTCTCATAAGCCCAACATGCACAGACAAGCTCTTCCCCCTTTGTCATTTGTAAATAGACCTATGAGGCTTGATGGCACCAAACTAAGATGCCGGGAACTGTGGGGAGGTGTTTTGGCAGAATGGGATTCTTGAGAGGTTGCAGTTCAGGTAGGAATGGATTGACTCATAGCCAGGGTTGTTATATAAAAGACATGCCAACCCCAAAAATAATTTTTGGCCTAATGAAAGAAAACATTATTCTAAGCAACTTTGCATTATACATTCATTACACATTTTCTATAGCTTTTAAGTTATTTGTACATGTATTGCTATTGAAAGCAGTGTTTTTCTGTCCCTTTCTATTCTCTGTACTGTTGGCTCTGGCTTTTGAAACAATGTAACATAAGCCAGCAGACCTGCCTTGCTGGAGGAGACTGGCTTTTGCAACATTGTTTAAAATGTAACAGCCAGGAATATGCAAATGATGCTTTAAATAGCAATTACATTTACAAATAACTTTTAAAGCACCATACATTTTTAATACATTCATTTTGGAAAGTTGCTTATAATTGTGTTTTCTTTTATTAGACAAAAAGTATTTTTTTGGGCTCACATGTCCTTTAAGAAGGGATATCCGACTTTCACCCCTTTTTCCTTGGGCATCTTGAGTGCTGGCATAGCTCCCCCACCCACCCTCCCATGGTGTTTTGCAAGTTTTGCCTGGTATTGTGAAATGCCTTATTGTCATTGTAACTCTTGCTTTGTTTTGTTCCATCTGTATTTGTTTAGAATTGCTTGCATTTGTTTACATTATATCCTTGCCATTGGCACAGGTTCTTTTGGTTCATCTTACATGTCCACCATGGCAGCCACCATGGCTGACATTTGGATAATGTATAGTTGAATACGGGATGGCAAGGATGGTTTTATTTTTGGTTTAATAAACATGTTCAATAAAGCTGTGTGTCCCGCACATTCAAAGGAAAATATGGCTCATTGTATTCTTGATTTTGATTCTAGTAATGAATAAAGGTATGCAGTTTAGTTTACACTCTACAACAATCATTCCTACCTCCTCACAGCCTTGCATAAAATAAAATAAAATAAAATAAAGAGCACATACACAGTTAGTTTACATACATATACAAATCATTTAAACAAAGGTTCCTATCAGTTCATATTTTGTCTAATTTAGATACCTATATATACTGGATCAGTCCTTGTTGTAAATTATTACTTTATGATATTTAAAAGATGTTTCAAAAAGAGAGAATTATTTTACATATCTAGTTTAAGTGCACTTATCTGCTTATAATAATAATCACCTTGGACACCAGTTTAGATCATAGCTACATGCATTTTGCATGGTTCATTAAGTGATGAAAGGTTAGAAGGGACACAGTTGTTCTAGAAGTTTACAGTTGTCACTATAAAAAAAAATCTATGTCAATGTGTGTGTTGATAATGTCTATGTTTGTCATAGAAAACAAAGCATATAGGCATGGCCAGCTTCACAAGGAGAGGAGCCTGAGCTGTATGGTCAAAGAGTCATGCTTTGTCCATGGACTGTATTTTAATAAAGTTGCTGTTGCAAAAGCCCAAATCCCATTATTAAGGAGTACAATACAGTGTGCCATCTGCTACTCTGGAAAGAACTACAGATAGATAACCCAAACAAAATGAAAGGACAGCAAGTACATATATAAAATGACAAAAATATTAAAATGACTAAATACATTCACAGATACCAATAAAACACAATCTCACAAGACACTTTAGAAAATATTTTAAATAGTAAATGATTCCTCACAGTGCTTCTTGCTTTCTAGTGCTCCATCAGGAAAATTGGCTTTTGAGTTGTTTCCCCTCTTCAATACAGAAGTTTCCATGATTTCAGTGTCAGGTGATTTAGACAACAGCTCCAGCCCCCTGTAACCTTAAGTAATAAGTAACCTTATACTTTTTTAGATATTGATCATGTGCCATTGTAATACTTCTGAATAAATGTAAACACTCACAAATGGGAAGCATTAGAGAAAGACTGAGATATTTCATAAACTTTATCAGGTGGAGCCTGAGCGATCGCTTCCCCTCCAATACCTGAGCACAACAAAGCATAAAAGATGTATACAATACAAGAAGTCCTAGACACTGGTTACAGTAATTGTTCTTCTGCACAGGATCTAATGAACACAAGTCTCCTGTTTGTTATCACTTTAATACTATGGGTCATTGCAATTCTCCGGACTTCAGTTCATGATTTTTTTCTGCACGTAAATTTTTTAGGGAATAAGCACCTGAAATGAAAGATACTTACATTTCTCCTCAGATATTCTTCTGTCAATGAATTATTAATAGGATTTTCTTCTGCCAATCTCCCTTAATTGAAAACCAGTTTACATCCAAGACAAATAACTCAGGCACAATGATGCCTCAGTAGAAGGTTTTAAATTTAACTATTCAGAAGATCATTATCCCTGACCAGGGTCAATGACTGAACAAAACATGGGATTCTTACAAATGAATTTCTTTTCAAAGTGTTGATGATGTGATAGTAGGAAGAAACCTTTATTTATTGACCACTGAATCTAACTACTTCTTTTGGTATTCCTTACTCTTTTTGTAAGAAAGGTATAATTAAGGAGGCTTAGCCTTGCAAAAGCACCCACAAAAAAAGTTGCAGGTTTTAGAAAACGTCAAGCCAAAAACACCTATTCACTACAATGCATTTGGAGAATTTTCACTGTTTCGTGAATTTTAGATGAAGTGAAACAGGTTAGATTTGCCCATCACTAGTAAACATATAAACACTTTTGTCTCTAAGCAACAGACAAGGAAACACAGCTTGTTGATAGAACAGACTAGACAGGCTTCTTTTTCAGTGATTACCACTAAGAAACCAGGAAAAGCATTTTAACACCTGCCTCAGGGCACTTTTGAGCCTATGTATCCATCTCTCAAGTGGCCCACATAACCTGGGCTTAGCACCATGCATTGTCACCATTGTAGTTCCAGTGAAAGAAAATAAATCCTTTGAGGGAGGAAATGGTCCTAAACAGAAAAAATATTTTCATGATTTAATATATTAATACCAAATTCATATTGCTTAACATATTTTAGGTTACTATTTTGGACATACACTGTACATAGGCCAAGCATATTAACCTGACACATTCTCTGCATTCACTGAGAAGTAGTCTGTTTTTTAAATTGATTTAAATACAAAAGTTGTAATGCCTTTAATAAACACATGAAAATAGTGTAGCAGCGAAATGCAATGAAAAAAATGTTTAAAACTTACATTTTCAGCAGTAGTTAAAAGAGGTTGCACAAGCACAAAAAAATTCTTGGAACAAAAGATTTGAAAGTACTTAGAAAATAAGGCTCTATTATCTGTTTAATTCTCTTTATGTGACCACAGCTGCTAGTCTCAAGAATAGGGTCAATGAGTCTCATTTATAACTCTCTTCTACCAAAACCGCCTCTTATTATAAAGAGATGTTTACATCAAAAATGTTTTATAGATGGTTTGAGTTCAAAACCACTGGATAATAATTATCGAAGGGATCTAATGACACATTAGTAAACAGAACTTAAATAGATTGTGGCCTCCTATTGTTCTATCATTCTTACATTGTGGTTCAACTCTGTACCTTAACCTATCTAAGTATCATCTGTGAGTTGCTGCATATTTCTGTTAACCTGCATACACATTTATGCTCTCTGGTTCACATGAACCTCTATCAAGTTGCTAGTTTGTTAATTCTTTGCTAAGTTCTTTAGTCCAGCATTTCTTCTTTTACTTGATCATCTGGTGTGGCTTTCCTGATAAATCCTATTATCAGTGTAGCCTTGAATCTTCACATCTAACTCACTGTTGCACAGCAATTGACCATTTTAACCCAGCTGTGCTCAAATTACTAGAACTGGTACCAGGTTCCCTACTGTTGCTGTCTTTGAGGGGCTGAAGGACAAACTTTTTGGAACACGTTATGCTTCTTACTATTCCACAAAAACAGAAAGCTTTGAGAAAGTTTGATGTTCTTCACCCTGATCCCATGAAAGCTGGCCCTACTCATTCCATTGACAAAAGTTAAAACGAGAAGTGGTGTAATGGGCCATATTTTTCATGCCTGTTCTATTTACCCTTCTAAATTAACTATGTTTTTCTAATGTTTTTAACAATCTGTGATTGGTAGCATAGTAAATTAGGTTGACAAAGTTCAACCTTTAAACTTTTTTAACCTGCCTAAGCTGCTAGTTAATCCAGAGGAAGGCAAAACAACCCATCTGAAGCCTCTCCAATTTGCTTCAGAGGGGAAAAATTCCTTCCTGACTCCAAAATGGCAATTGGACTAGTCCTTGGATCACAATAGTCCCTGGACTTACTGTATTTACCTTTATTGTTTCCATTTTCTTGCACTGGTGAGACTTTTTCGCGAAACTGTGGCAAAAGGAAAAATTTGCAGTGACAAAAAAAATAAACATCTATTGACTTTAATACATTTGGAGCAAGAAAAATGGTCACATGCGTAAAAAATTGCTGTGCATTTTTGTAAATGTTTCACCATTTCGCATATTTTTTGCAGTTTCACAATTTTTTCAACAAAACTATAGAATCACAACAGATTTGCCCATCACTAATTACCAGCCCTTATTGACTTGGAGTGAGTAGCTGTTTATTAATCCATAAGCCACTACTCTTATTCAACTCTCTCTAATCAAATAACTCTTTCATCTTCATCAAGTAGCACATAGTTATTTAATAAGTTCTCTTTCACTTTACAATAAGCTCAATAAAAACACTTGAAATTACACAATTTTTATAAGATTGACCCTCTCAGGGATTTAAGAGCTACCATGGACACAGACCTTCTAATAAAATGGACTTCTGGGTTTTGCCTTACCTCTTGTTTACTTCCACCAGCTTTTTGGCATATCATTTCTACCTCCTGCCAACAAACTAAAATTTCTACTCTGTCTATTAGGAATTTTACGAAGTGTTTGACAAAAGGGGGGCTGATACTCAACTTTTCTCATAGGATTTATGACTCTCCATGACCTCTTACCCAGCAGCAAAGTCTCTCTAGGAAGGGGGATCAAGTGTTTTTTTTTTCTGTGGAAATGAATTCTGGACATTTAAGGCCTTGTATTTACTACAGGGAGTAAAACAAATCACCACTAAAGTGATTTACCGATCCATACTTAGATTTTGTAAACCTTATTTCAACTGCAACTAAAATTGTTACAATATTGCATTTGGTGGGCAGTGTACCAAACGTGCACATACAGCATGTGTTAAAAACAACAAGGCACAAATAAAAGGATGCCTCCCAATAGTACGTATGCCATGGAATATTTAGCATAGCATCTATGCTGGCTCTATCTCTATTAATGACCAATAATAAATTGTATTGTTTACACTGGAGTTTGTGTTTTGTCTGCGTTTGTATGAGCTGCTATAATGTCTTTCTTTCACATAGGTCCTGTACATGTTCATAAGGTGGGCATATTTTCCCTTACCCTCACTTTAGCCAAATGAATAAGAAGTCAAATTTTCTGTGAAATCTTATATCAATTTCACACTGTAGCTTTAGGCCATAGTCTCCCACAATTCACTGCAGCGTGCTGGCAGTAGTTCAGCAAAAGACTAAACATTTGGCTCAGTGACAGAAGAGCTGCCAAGAGCTGGCAACAAGAGACTCACGGAGAAGCAGCAGGCTGCTAAACCCTTTCACATTTTTAATTAGATCTACACACCCATGTCTTTGAGCTATCATAAATATACAGATGACACAGTGAGTATTATTTGGGGTAAAAGAAAAAAAAGTAGTGTAGTATCTGTATCCATGTTAAAATAATTTTACCTACAGCTAGTCTAGGCAAAAGACAGAATTTGCTTTTTAGGATCCTCTGCTGTACTTTCTATCCTGCTTTCAGCAGTGAATGGTGTACACGTTTGTACAGGTTCATCACCAGGAGAGGGCATATTAAGCAAGAATTGTGACTTCGTATTTCTCAGCAAGTCTTCACAATCAAAACAGTTAAATGTTCAAATGCAATGACTATTTTTATATTTATTCATTTTATATTTATTCATGTGTATACATATATATATATATATATATATATATATAAATATATATATATATATATGTTATGCATATAGATTTGTGAAAGGTAAATACAATAAAACGTATAGAATACAGAGAAACACAACTCCATGAGCTCTGTTAGCATATACATGCATACAAATGCAAAAGAGTAAGCTTTACTAAAATTCACCCAAAATCCTACGAATCTATCCGAAATTCAATAAGCATTCGACTATCGAATGCTTATCGAATAGTTTTAGGCTATCTTTTTGCTCAATATTCAATTTCTCGATGAATTCTTACGATCGAATATCAATTGTTCGATTTCATGAACAAATCGTACTTTTTCCTTCGAGTCTCCGAAAAATTTGTACGATTCGAACGATCATTGGTATTCAGTAGGTTCAATCTGGCGAAGTGGGCATTCAAAGGATTTTAAAATTTAAATTCCTTCGATCATCGAATGATCAAATTATCGAATATTCGATCATTCTACAGATGCATTCACTTTGGATTGTGTGTTAAATGCGTCGTGACTTAACTCATCCATCTCATTTATCCCACTTAGCACAGAATATTGTGTCACAGCATCCCATCCAATTAAAGAGTTCACCATTGAAAACAATGGTGCTTTGGTATGCTAATGAAAAGGTTAAATGCATTAAATGAGTTAAGATAACTTTGGATAACACAGTTTCTTCAATTAGCCCTGAGTCACGACGCATTAAACTTACAAATCCAAGTGACTGCATCTGTATCTATTCAATAATTCGGTGTTCGATGATTGAAGAGGCCAAATTTGTATATTCGAATTAAAAAAAAATCGTACGATCGTAATTCGATCATATCCGATTGAACATGAATTTTGTAAATTTGCCCCCTTAAAGGAGAACAAAAACGAAACAAATAATTAGGCTGGAGAAACCTTATGTTTTGGGCTTCTGTACCAGCCCATATCTGCTTCTGCTATTTATCAGATGAGACACAAATCTCCAAATATGCACCCAGTAGTTCCCCTCTGTTCTCCTGATTAGTAACACATGTCCTATGTTGTTGTTAGAGTTTAGCAATATAAACCTCATAATGTAATACTGAGTAGACATTTACATGACTAAGACTGAGGGGCAAATTTACTATTATTCCCCAAAATTAGCTTGACCAAATTCGTAATTCAATAAGCATTCGACCACTGAATGCTTATCAAATTGTTTTAGGCTATCATTTTGCTTGCAATACGATTTCTCAATGAATTTGTACAATTGGATACCGATCGTTTGATTTCACAAAAAAATTGTGAAATTTCCTTTGAGTGTCCCAAAAATTTGTACGATTCGAACGATCGAACGCTCCAATCGTACGAATGGTATTCTAGCAGGACTTAGCCTCAGAAGCCTATGGGGAGCTTCCCATAGGCTTCTATTACAATTCGGTAGGTTCAATCTGGCGAAGTAGGCAGTCGAATAACTTTAAAATTTTGATTCTTTCGATCATCGAATTATCGAATATCCTATCATTCGATCTATTCAATATTCGATGATCGAAGAGGCGAAATTTGCATATCCGATTTCACGAAAAATTTGTACGATCGGTATTCGATCGAATTCGATCGAACTTCGATCAATTCACGTGAATTTCGTAAATCGGCCCCTAAGTGTCTAAGTGTCTAAGTGACTAAAACAGTGTAAATCCTGACCAACTCAACTCCTATAACCATGTCATACCTGTGCCCTATCATATACCTTAAAAGTTGCATACAAAAGTACAATAAAACATGGGCACCAAAAATAATAAACATGGCACTTTATATAACCTCTGTTTTGGTGACTGCACCAATGGCTCCCACTGTGACGCAGTCCCCTGCTGACCGCCTATAAGGGTTCTCTTCCAAAATTGCCCTGGGAACCTTTTTGCAACTTACCACCTTTCACTCAAACCCAAATACTCACCATCCTAATTATATTCTACCCACCATCCAAAAAACTAACCAAACACATAATCAACAAAGTAACTCTGTAGCATTAGGTTTTATGACAGGTAAACTGACTTCCTGCAAATGATTTGTGATTGTCAATGGACCCTTGGTTAAGCAGCACAAGACATGCTGAACATGGGAATGCCCCTGGAATTCATAGAGATGGTCTAACAAATTCATAATATGGGGCTACAAACTTATGGGCAAAAAAAGTTTTGTGTAAGCAATTATCCATATTTTTTTTTAAGGCTTTAATTCAAGTTTTAAACTGCTATGAGAAATATTATCAAAGTTTTATCTTCATTAAAATGGAAAGGATTTATGACATAATTATAAACAATATCCATTATAGAAACACTTATTGAAAAGTCTGTTCATATTCATGCTTACAAGGTGGCAAGTACTATTGTGGACCATTTATTGAATTACTTAGTAAGTCAAATGTAATAGGAAGTGTAATTTTTCTGATAAACATATATGTACATTACAGTCAAATTAAGTTTTTTACAGCATAAAAAGATTGGAAATCAGAGGTAGTTTATATAGGCATTACACTAAGATTTATAGTTCCATAACTGTAGATCAATATCATTTACTACGTCACTAGGATATTGCAACCGATGCAAAGATTTTCGATTACAAAAATGCCAGGGGAGACAAGGCATTCAAGTTTTAATACTCTGTAAACCACATTCTAGAAAGGACAATATATTCACACAGTAAATCAGAACTGATTTATTTTTTCCAAAGCACAACTCGTTGATTAGATCTTTCATCTGTGTATTTAAAAGCAATGTACATCTTAAAACCCATTATGAATAGTTAATATTGAGCTTTGCCTGGAAACAATTCCCATCAGCTCTTTGATAGCACATTGGTACTGTTCAGTTTGAGCATGTCTGATGTGCACACACACACACCAACAGTATGCCCTCTACTGAGTTTCAGCTGAATCAGATCTCTACCCTCCAGCTGTGAGCTCACCCAGGCAAATTAAGGAAGTGTTTTACAAATCTCAGAACTAATAGAAAATAGTCTGTAGTCTCTTTTATCATTTAATTAGATGCAGTTTTCAGGGCATTTTTAAAACTTTACGTGAACAAAATATTTCCCTCTGTCTATTTCTCTAAAATAAAGAACACAATGCAAGGATCAGCAATAAGATGAAATGGAATAGAACTATATAAGATAGTAAGTCAAACTAAATGTTCAGAGCTATCATGAATACTCTGTATACTCACAAGTGAGTGATGAGGACTTCAGGTGGAATGTATTTTTAATACTTCAACACATTGACACAGCACCTTTAAAATACAATTTCAGCATTAATTTGTCATGGAAAGCAATCATATATATGATTTGTTTATATATAAGCATAATAATAATATAATAAGAACTCGCGTTACTTCGCTACTCTCATAATAATAATGACAAAACCACTAAATGTGTCTAAGAGTGGTTATTCAATGGTGTAAAGGTGAGTACTCTGTATACCCACAAGTGAGTTACTCTCATGTGACAATGCCAAGACCACTAAATTTGTCTAAAAGTGGCTCTTCAATGCTGTGGTGTTTTAAGGGGTTGTTAACTTATGAGTTAGTAGCAGTATTAGACTAATATTAGAGGACGATTTGCAAGTGGTATTCATTTTTTATTAATTTTTTTTTTTTAACTGATGTCCCTTGTTATTCAGCAGTTATCTGGTTGCCAGGGTTCAAAATATCTTAAATGCAAAAAGTTGTGGGAGCACTCCATGGCTAAATAAAAATGTACTACAATACAATGAAAGTGCTACTGATCTGGCCAAATTAACTACAATTATAGAGAAAAAGAAGAGAAATTGATCAATGCACATTCCCTGGTCCCCTGTCATATCAGTAATATATTCGGATGCATGTATTTACTGGGTTTTTTTAGTTACAAAATTATGATCATAAGATTGATAAGCCACCATACCATGTCAAGGTAAAACCCATATGGCTGTCCCTAACTATTTTCCTCTGGTCATAATATCAAATGCTAAAATCTCCCAGCATAAAAGCATTAACTGAAATAAAGGTCTCCCGACCTGGGCATAGGTTTGAATCATAGGGCATAGTCCTCCCCCCACCATTAGCTTTCAAAGGGGAGAGACAACATAGACCCCATCATTGGTTCCATGAGATTAATCCTCTCCCTCTAGCAGCTTTTAAAAGAGAGAAAAACTGCCCAGAACCAACACCCATTTCCAAAGACATTGGTCCGCCATTTCAAGAGACAGGTGTGGGGGTGCTACAACCACATGGAAGCCTGGCCTGCAGCATAGCTACTAAACCTCCGAACAGATATGCTACAATACAAAATGCAAAAAGGAAAAGTTGTGGGAGCACTCCATGGCTAAATAAAAATGTACTACAATACAATGGAAGTGCTACTGATCTGGCCAAATTAACTACAGCTATAGAGAAAAGGAAAAGAAATGGATCAATGCACATTCCCTGGTCCCTTTTCATATAAGTAATCTATGCAGATTCATGCTAAAGCTTCCCGGCATAAGAGCATTACCTGAAATAAAGGTCTCCCAACCTGGGCATTGGTTTCAATCATAGGGCTTAGCGCTTCCATTATATTGTAGTACATACAGTAAAAGCCGCAAGCGGGGGAGAATTAATCTCATGGAACCAATGCTGGGGTCTAGGTTTTCTCTCCCCTTTGAAAGCTAATGGCAGGGGAGGACTAAGCACTATGATTGAAACCAATGCCCAGGTCGGGAGACCTTTATTTCAGGTAAAGCTTTTATGCCTGGAGGCTTTAGCATTTGATATTATGACCAAAGCTAAATAGTAAGGGACCGCCATATGGGTTTTACCTAGACCTGGTATGATGGCTTCTCAATAATTTATGATCATAATTTTGTAACTTAAAAACCACCATATAGATTACTTATGACAGGGGACCAGAGAATGTGCAATGATCAATTTATCTTCTTTTTCTCTATATTCTCAATATCTTAGCAGCCATGGAGTGGTTTGAATGAGAGACTGGTTTATGAACAGTAGAGGACCTTAATAGAAAAAAAGTAATAAAAAGTAACAATAACAAATACATTGTAGCCTAACGTAGCAATTGCTTTTGTCTGCTGGGGTCAGTGGATGAAGACCAATGTAAAAGTTGCTTAAAATCAGTTATATAACATACTAAAAGTAAACTTAAAGGTGAACCACCCCTTTAAGGGAGCCTAAGAGAGGAAGTTTACAGGTCTGACTTAGTGATGGGTGAATTGGCGTCGTTGGCGAGTCCAAAAACTAATTTTTGCTGGCATTTTGTGAATCGTGGGAATTCATCGCCCATCACTAGTCTGATTCAAATTTCTTCCAATATGTGTCTTTTTGCAATGGTTTGGTTGCAGTTGCGTTGTTCATTATGAAGTACTATCTGCTAAATTTTCCGACTGAAGATGGGGTAATGGATAATGGAGTTCTACTATGTGAGATGAAGGTTGAGTTCAATTCCAATCTCTCTTTTGGGGATTTAACTTAAATGTTCTTAGAACACACAAATATATTTTTGAGGCCCTTAAACTTCATATTTCTTTATGTTGATGGGGTCTGATACCCATATTGCTAAGACCTAAGGCATGATTTACCATTAGATCCATAAGCATTGTAAGTCAGTAACATCTATTGATTATGAGCCTGAAAACATCTTTTGATATGTACAAAAAAAGGAAGGATGAATAAAATTTAATTATTAAGACAAAGTAAGATTAAAGTGCACAAAATTTTTTTTGCAAATTGTACTTTTACCCCATGATATTCCCTCTCTCTTATATACAGTATGCAAAACTCTTTGCATTTTCAAAATGGAGCAAACTGAGTTGCATCTGTTTCCTGAGCTCTGCATGTTGTGCTGGTTTTTTTTTGTCATGATGAGCATAGTCTGTAACCTGTAAAGAAAAGTTCACAACTACTGTGTCATATCTCATTATGTTGTAAGGCGATCAATGTAAGATTCCCAAAATGATATAAAAGTAAAGTAATAGCAGGGCAGTCAAAAACATTTTTAAAAATAATTTGTATTCATATTGCACATTTAACGCAATATGTTCTGAACCCTAAAAGTAAGTATTTAAGTTACATTTTGTTTTTTATGATTTGTGTAGGTCAGGTATAATCACAGTACTTTTCCATGTACAATATATAATTACAGCAGTATAGCTACAGTAAAAAAGATAATAATCTTAATTTAAGATAGATATGTTGCAGCAAATAGGACTATATATTCTGTCTCGTGTTTCATTTCAGAATCCTCATATACTGTAATTACTAACCTATAGTGAAACCTATCCAAAATGTGTGCAGTTAACCAGATATCCTTTTTGGGGAAGATAAAAGTTATTTTTGAGTGCTACCTAGAAACTTTAAACAAGTTACCTCAGTTAGAATGAAATATCTGAATAAAGGTAACTAGGGTATTATTAGTTAATCTAGTATATGATACAGTAAAACATATAACTGTTTAATAGATGGCAAATCTAAAAGTTGACCTTCAGTGGCCTTTTCTAGGGAATAAATTCATGTTTGCTTAGATATATTTGTTCTTACTTCTACTGCTCAAAAAATAAAATCTTATAGAACAGAAAGCACCACTCACTCACTAGTTCAAAGCACAATGTCCAATAAAACCCTTTTCAAATATCATCCCCACACTCTATCAAACCCCTATGAATAATGACTGAGCTCTACAACACTGTCTACTTTTGTAACTGGAATGTAACATTTTTTCTTTGTAAAATGCATTCAAAACTGTCTAGTTTGCCATGTAAGCTATGCTTGCTTGATGAAATAACATTGTTTTGTGTGTGTGTTTTTTTACTCCATATCAGGCTTATATTATGAGCTGTGAAGGGAAGCAGGATGTCTTTGTAAAGCCCCAGCAGTGAAAAAATAATGCTACAGATGGAGTGACAAAAATAAGCTCTATGTTCAGAGCTATAGTTCAAAGTGAGGTGATTATGTAGTGATATGCTGAGACCAAAATTTGCTTCTACCTGCAGGTAGTGAAAGCTACCTTGAAACTGCCGTTTTCTCTTTTGGCAGTCATTTCTGCTCCCAAATTTGGCATGCTATTTCATTGTTTTCTGGGTATAACTGAATTGTGTTTCTTCATAATTACTGTCATTTATTTCAAGCTATTTAACAAAATTTTGGTTTTTGGTACAGATCCTCTCCCCGTCCCTCACTTTGAATGTGTAAATCAACACCAGGAAATTGGCCAGTGCCCACAAATGTAAGACAAACATCTGTTCAACAGAGCCCAGAATTTAAAACTTGTTATTGTCCATTTCTAAGGAGTGTTAGGAGGCACCCAGCTTGCACTGCAAATCTTTTTACACTAACTTTCTGGTCTTTGTCATAAAATAAAATTCCTAAATGTTAAATAAAAACATGCTTTATAATATATGCTTACAACAGAAAGTACAGATCAGGAAAGGCAACATAAGCTAAGGTTCCAATACAAGGACAGTGGTATTTTAAATTGTTACAGTTGTACAGTTACCTCAACCCAGATTAGACTTTTGTCAAAACAACAGCAACCAAGCCCAACATTATCACTAATAAAAATAACTGCCCAGAGGCACATAGTAGGTGAAAAGTTAGTCATCCCAACACACTGAGACAAATAAATGGTACACCCAAAGAATCCAACACCAAAAGAAAAACAAGAAATGTGGTATACAGAGTCCATTGTAGTGAGGAATGCACAGATCTAAACATTGGGGAGATCAAACAACTGCTCACTAAGCATATGTGTTGTGCTTTGATAGTTGAGGATGAGCAGAGTATACTAGGGCTTTATCTGCAGGTTCATGCAGCCATTACACAACAATAATATAAACTCTATATTTACTAAACAGTATAGACAGTACTGTGTATACACAGCATAACTCAAGTGCACAGTGACCTCTGTAGGCCATTTGTATAAACACCACAGTATGGCTCACCATAGAAGGGAAAACTCTACAGGGCTTTCTACACTCTACAGGGCTTTCTACACTTAAAAGACAAGGGACAATCCTTTGAAAATAGCAAGGTCCAAATCTTGGATAAAGAAGACGAGGTTTGAATGAGGCGTGAAAGAGGCAATTCATGTCAAGGTGGAGAAACCATACCTGAACAGAGGCAGGGGCCTTCAACACCACCTGTCTACAACATACAATGCTGTTCTCACATCTGTACCCCAGCAGTTTCAGAACAGTTCACACATCCATTCATGCAACTCTCAGAAGTAACACCTGTTTCTAGGAGTTGCATGACACATTGGTAATCCTATCACAGTAACTAAACAGAATCAACACCTGTCACAAATTTCTGGAAGGTTTTACAGAAAGAAGCCTAGGTGCTGGATAACTTAAGCAGTTTATTATTGAACAAAAAATAAAATAACAGACCTTTGCAAGAGAACACAAAAACCAAGTCCAGGAACAGGCAGAATTTCAAAGGCAGGTGGCAGACAAAACAGTCAGATTTCGGCAGAAAGGTCAAGACAAGCAAAGTTCATGCAATATCCAAAAACAGGCCAAGGTAAGAACCGGGTGATCAAGTACAAAAAAGGATCAGGGACAAGGCAAGGTTACTGGATACAGGATACAAGGATTTACAGGATACAAATATACTCAGGATACAAGGATTCAAGGATTCACAGGATACAAGGATGGAAGACATGGAGACAGCATTTGAGGCTAATAATCCAGCAAAGGGGGGTTGGGGAAACAGGCTTATATAGTGCTCTAACCAGAAATTTCCCTCAGCTGGATTGGGAGCGTGCACTACGACCGGCTGGCCTGGAGATAACAATAACATAGTCATCGTAAAACCAGGCCAGCACCATACCACCTCAGGAGGAGCAGGGTCTGGAACCCAACAGGACCCTGGTTCGAAACCAGGGAGTTCCTTAGAACACCTCTATAAATTCAGATGTCACCTCTGAAGAGTTACAATGTGCCATGTTGATTCCCACACCAGTCAGTTGAACTGAAGAAGCTGTTTGGATGACTAGTGAATCATCTTTAATGATTACTTAGCAAGTCCACTTGTTTTATAATTACTTATATTAGAGATGCTTGAATTGTGAGTGCCTTATTTTCCCTTTGCTTTTTGCACATACACACACACTACCGATTCTCACTTTGTGAGCTGCATTTTAACATTGCTTTAAGGTGACCATGTGCACCAGTGTGCTGGAAAAGATGCTGTTTGTACCTGTATTGACTAAGAACATTTAGCATCTGAGTTGGTACAAATTGCACAAGTGACAGAAAACGTTATTTCACTGGTGCCTAATATGCTGGAATTCAGGGTAAAATGCTGTTTTACTTTGTGCCTAGCCCCTTGCACTTGTATTTTTAAATGTCCCTATGGTTTATGAATGGTACCTAAGGCATTGCTTGTGAAACAGAAGACTACATATCCAGTCCTTAAGTGGTGCTAAGACCAACATCATACAGGTCATTTTCTCCTCTGAAAAAAGCCAATCCACTGACTTCTGCACCGCATACATTTGTTTTCTGAAAGGCTTGAGACTGGTCTGCTAACAAACACACAGAGTGTATATCTATGTAAAAATGCATACTTCACTGTTTCCACATCAGTATCTACTCTGTGTATTAACAGTCCAATCACATGAACACATGTAGGTATATGCATTGTGGTCCACTGATATTCATGTACTCTTGGTATCAGTTAGTTGGGGAATCGGGCAGGTTTAAAAATTTCTATACCATGTTCGCCAGTTTTTGGTGCACCCTGCTGATGAAGAAGAGGAGCCACAACTTGTTCATGTGCTTTTTCATATCCTAAGTGGTCTCTTGTATGATCTTAGTCTGTTAAGTCCATGGGCTGATCAGACATGACTGCATTTACAGACTTGGCACTAATGGTAGAATACACACAAATAACTAAATTTGCAGTTAGTATGGTGTAATGTTATACTGTATGTGTATGGCAACACACACAAAAAAGCAGGTAGCAAAAGCCATTTACTGTAATAAAAAGGAAATTTCCATGGGATTGTACTATTTTATTTTATTGTTTGTCTTGAAAAATTATTATTAAAGTCATTGTTAGTCCCAACGTTTCCTACTCTGCACTTCTAGTGGAAACTGCATATTGACACAAAAAAGTAAGTTCCATTAATAAAACAAATGTCCCAATATAGATTGCCATCATATGATCCTCTCAATAAAGTGTAGGCCTTGACATGTCTGCGGTGACCTTGTAGCCACTTAGACTGTTCTAGGAGAATTGCAGCTGTCTTCTGACCTGTGATGGTTTTAGCTATCCTTGTCTTCCAAGCACAATAGAAATACCTATTAACATATTCATTCAACCAGTCTGTCAGATTTTCCTGTCACTATGAAGGGCACACTGGTACTAATGGCTGGTAATTTTATGTTAGAGCTCTTTGGTACAACAGCATTAGAATTCTACAGAAATGGCGTTCTTTTTTGTAACCTGAGGGCATTGGTTAGGGTGAGATAAGAATTATTCTCCTATCCATGACTGGTCCTTTTAGTGAATAACATTATTGTGTGACAAGGATTAGCATAATGGCCTATCTTATAGCAACACCTACATATTTAATTTACATAAAACATGCATGTGCATAAGAATATAGGTTATTGATTCCAACATCCTTGCATAAATATGTGGTAAAGGGGATTTTTCCCGCCATTTGTTCACATAAGAGAACATTCATTTTTTGCTTTTCATACTAAATTTATAATGAGCCTTAGTGTTTT
This sequence comes from Xenopus borealis, assembly GCA_024363595.1. Classification (NCBI taxonomy): domain Eukaryota; kingdom Metazoa; phylum Chordata; class Amphibia; order Anura; family Pipidae; genus Xenopus; species Xenopus borealis. The sequence continues at coordinate 72,596,172 of CM044445.1, forward strand.
ATTTTGTAATTTGTTTTTGTTGTGAGTCCTTACTTCCTATAAAAGTACTGTGAAGCAAAACAAATCTGTATGTATAAAATACAATATAAAGATATAGCATGTTTGTTTACTAGTCATCGTCTGCTGTAAGTCCTTAGTAGGATGTGCCAGCAGTTCCTGTTAAACTATAATGCTACACCAAAGGGAATGGTACATCCTTTGCAGTTGGGTATAAGGATCAAGGCATATTTCAGTACCCTGTACAATGGTCCAGCTTCTGTTCCAAACATACCTTGTGGTAAAATTTCTAAATTTAGTTTTTTGTTTAAAAAAATAAACTAATCAGTGGAGGTCATTTATTAACATTATGCAAATGTCCCAATTGGCAGTAACCCATGACAACCAATCAAATAACTGCATTTATTGTTCTACTTGCAGCTGGCTTTAAAAAGCTAATCAGTGATTGGTTGCTTTAGGTAACTGCCCATGGGCTCATTTGCACAGTGTTGATAAATGCGCCCCTGTGACATCAATGCATTTGGTATGAAAAAAAAGTGACCATTTCAATGAATTTTACTTTTTGAGCTTTCTAGATATAAGCAACTTATCATTATTGTAAATGGCAATTTTAGTTACAAATTGCCTATTCCATCAAAAGAGTCAGTAGAGCAATGAATCTAATTTTAATTAAAGTGGACTCTGCTCATTTATTGTATATAACACACCCGTTCCTCTCCAAAAAAAAAATCAAAAAAATCACTTCACTGAGTTTTTGTATTCAAATATCCACTTTTGCTGTTTTTTTCAGAACAAGGGGACATTTACTCCTATTGAAATGCTAATGTGATAGTAAACTGTATAATAAGACTTCATCCCCTATGGGCCCATGTATAATTTACACATACAATGAAATTACACAAGGCTTTGTTTCATAGCATATATGTTTAATTATCATTCTTAAAAACACCTTTTCAATTAATTTCAAATATTTTAAAAAGGAATAAAAATGTCAGTGTATCTGTGTACTTGTGATAATTAATTACAGGTTTGGGAATAATTATATTACCTAATAGAGAAAATGTTGTCCATCTATGATATAACGGTTTATCACTACAGTTTCTAATTCTCTGTTTTTGGGTTTAGGTTATTTCACTGCTTTTTATTTTAATCACAGGGTAATGACTGCATGTATCAAGGAATTTTGCATTGAATAAATGACTTTTGCAGTTGTGGAAAACAAATAGTGAGTCCATTCCCTTGTACATGCCAAGAAGCTGATCCAACAGAGAGCGAAAATGATTTTAAGAGTGCTAGTACCTTCCATGAAGCACAAAAGAAAACACATTGTGGATATTCAGAATAGCAGAATTTGTGCAAAGAGAAATACAGTAGATTATTAAAATGTAGATACCAACCATAATGAGCTATTGAAAGTTTAGAAGACCCCTGATCACAAAAAGGTATTTTAACACAAGAGAATAAAGCCACTAAAGTGATTTGTTGTTTTAGTATGATTACGTGTTTGTTTAATGTATACAACCATTTATTGTACACCCTTAAATGTGTAGATTACTGAGAACGAGTACAAAGGCAGGACTTGCTACAATTTAGTGTTTATTCTCACAATCGGGCTATGTGCTCTTTTTCAAGTGTACTTTAACAATTCACAATGTGCAAGTATAAATAGGTAGATACAGGAAGTGATGTCACCACCGCTTAATTATTATACAAAATACATTATATTGTTCATTCAACAGTCCAGTATTAAAGTCCAAGCAACTCCACGGTATACAATTTCTTTAGTGATTTAAAGGCAAAGTCCAATGTGCATTATTGTATATGCATCTAAAGTATTAAAGTCCATACATACAGATACAGTCACTTGGATTTGTAAGTTAAATGTGTCGTGACTCAGGGCTAATTGAAGAAACTGTGTTATCTAAAGTTATCTTAACTCATTTAATGCATTTAACCTTTTCATTAGCATACCAAAGCACCATTGTTTTCAATGGTAAACTCTTTAATTGGATGGGATGCTGTGACACAATATTCTGTGCTAAGTGGGATAAATGAGATAGATGAGTTAAGTCACGACGCATTTAACTTACAAATCCAAGTGACTGCATCTGTAGAGGCAAAAACAAAATTAGGAACTGCCCTATAATGAGCCTACCTATAACTTGATTTAGAATTCAATGTGGAAGAAAATAGCCCAACATCTTACCATTTATATGTAACTGTACTGTTAACTTCAAGAATTATTCTTGTTTTCCTTAATGGGCTCAAATACTTTTATATGTGGATAAAAAGAATACTTAGTTAGTACCAAGTACTTTAGTTTTCCCCTTTGGTTGGCTTGGTACTAACTAAGTATTCTTTTTATTTACATATAAAAGTATTTGAGAACATTAAGGAAAACAAGAATAATTCTTGAAGTTAACAGTACAGTTACATATAAATGGTAAGATGTTGGGCTATTTTCTTCCACATTGAATTCTAAATCAAGTTATAGGTAGGCTTATTATAGGGAAGTTCCTAATGTTGTTTTTGCCTCTATGTATGGACTTTAATACTTTGCATGCATATACAATAATGCACTTTGGGCTTTGCCTTTAAATCACTAAGAAATCATACAACGGGTGGAGTTGCTTGGACTTTAAAACCGGACTATTGAATGAACAGTTGTGTGTATTTGGTATACTAATTAAGCGGTGGTGATGCTTCCTGTATCTACCTATTTATACTTGCACATTGTGAATTGTTAAAGTACACTTGATAAAGGGCACATAGCCTGAAACATGTTGTGAGAATAAACACTAAATTAAGTCCTGCCTTTGTACTCTTTCTCAGTAATCTACACATTTAAGATAATGCAGCGGCACCTGTGGCGGGGGTGTATAATGAGGAGGAGTGTCTAAGCTGATCCACACTTGGTCACTGTTGATAATTTATTGTACACGACTGTGCAATATGCACATATTAACATGATAAGAATAATCGTAATATGGAAGGGTAGAGGAATATAGGGGAATAAATGAGGTGGGATTAAGACAAATGGAAATTAGGAACATAGATGATTAGGGATACAGTCTAAAAAGAAGTCTAAAGTAACTTTGGACCATGGTGGGCATATAATTAAACTATTACTTGGGGAATAGAACCGCTTTACATTAATTTGCATTTGAACTGTTCCAAAGTCAGCACAACTTCCATTTTTGTATTTAACATCTAATATCTTTCATATCATACTCCTGGGGTAAAAGAAAAGAAAAGAGAGGCTGAGATTACTCATGCCCTCCATCACCTGTCTGCTTGGATACATATACGAAAAACCAAAATATGAATATTCATCCCGACCTAAGAGACCATCATCTGTTCCTATTTTTCATCTGGAAAGTTTTACAACAAATACCCAGCCCCAACCTATCATGCCTAATTAACTGTGAAGTCCTAAATTAGAGATTCATAAGGTATCAGCTTACACTGCATACTGTACATTGTTAGCTTGCTAATTGGACAAATATATATGTATTACCCCTTTTTATCAAAGCTCTATAAATGTGCACCTTTGTCTATTAAACCTATTTGTATATGTTTGGTATTGGCTAGTATATAACTAAATACACTGTTATTCCTCTGGACTATAAAGCCTGAATTTTGGTGAGGTGAAATAAATTCCCCTGGAAATATATCTACCTTTTAAAACAGAGCTTTTTTCCAAATGAAATGGTATGGTTTATGTTTAGAATGCTATTTGGCAATGGTGTTCCCTTGCAATAATAGGTCCATTAAATGACACTTGCCTTTTTGGGTGAACGTTAAATGACTTTTCCTCCTAAGGTGATCGGGTTGATTAGAACACAACTGTGGAAGTTTATTGTTGGAATATAAAACTCTTTACTGTGTTTTATTAATCTCGATGTCCTGTGTGGTACATTTATTACTATGATCTGTTCTTTAATTAAGAGGTTTTGTAATTTAACCAGATAGTGATCAACAGAAGGATTTATCAGAATTTCACAATGAGGTAATCATACCTGAGATGTATGTGTTAATGAAGACTGAAGCCTCTTTTTAATCATACGTAAGCAGTAAAAGTGAGAAGTGGCATATTTAGAATGACATGAAAAAGAATATTAAATTAATGATCATTATAGTTAAGTGCCAAGATAAAAATCAAGGAGGCTACTTATTTAAGCACTGATATCACATGAATAATCAGCTTTGCTTTTTAAAAGAAAAAAAGGTTACCATTACCTTTTAAAACATATTTAGTATTTCAAGGGAGTAAACTGAAATGGCTGCATTTAATATCAGTGTAGTATTCTCATATTTTCTTATATGTCCCATCTGAGGGTTCAAACTTGCTTCTAAAAATATCAAAGGGTAAACCAGTATGTATTTGCCTTTTGACTGCCCAGGCGCTAACACTTTATACTGCCCCGCCCCCCATATAGTGTTATCCTTGTATGTTGTCAAATGAACAACTAATTGTGTTTTTTTTAATTTACCACCAGCTATAAAAATATTCCAAAATAAGCATCTTAAAGGGAGAAAGAATGGTTAAAAAGCATTAAACTGGTAAGGAAAGGGGAATGTGGTCCAAGAGGACACCCATGTTTCTTATTTTCTAACCTGTTATCTCTAACCTATTGTCATAGGATGTTAAAGAAACTTTTTAAAATATTTGGATAATTTCCTCTTTTTTAATTAAACACAAAGACTTAAGAGTGTATTAATCATATCAAGTAAAATAACAATGTGAGGGAGGAGCTGTAATATTTTTCTCCTATGATCTTTCACTGTTTTCATTTGAAAGGATCATGTCCAGGGGTCTGTGCTTGTACTTTTCTCATAAGCTTTAAGTACTTAGAAGTCTTTTCTTCCCTATCTTAATTCGCCTGGAGCAAGGCTTTTATCTAGACTTTTAGCCAAGAGGCACCTGCTGAAATATTCATTAGCAGAAAGTGTGCCATGGGTGTTTTTTCCCATTTGTCCATTTGTCATTAAAATAAGGTCATGCTAAGAGAAAAATAGGATTTGACACAAAAGTATGTCTTTCTCTGAAAACTTCCTGTAATAGGCAATTAACCCTTTTCATTGTAGGAATTTAAATACTGAGTATTGCAGAAGAGGAGTCTTTCATCAATGTCTTTAGCACCTAACAATTTTGTCTTTCTGGACTTTGGCATTCTCACAAGAGAATCAAATTATCGGTAGTAATAGAAGATGAGCTAAAAACTCTGAAGGGGCTTTATTCAAAGATAAGCAGACCTACAGCAAAAGAATATGCTTTTGATGCTTTATATCATTACAGAATGTGTAATATTCAGAGATCTTGATTTGAAATGAAGGTTAGAAAAATAGTACACCTTTAAAGGTTTCAGAAGGAGGGATGTTATTCAATCGGTCAAACTCTGCAGATGTCCTATATTTCTGTGGACATAAAGCTGTTAAGAAAAGTTCTGTTCATGTTCCGCCTCTTTGGCTCTCAGTCCACAAAACTTTATTTTCCCTTTACAGTCCCTTTAACTGTATTATTTAATTCCTTTCAGTCAGCACTGTTTTAAGAAATAAAACTGAGAAATGGCCACATTTGTTGAGGAAAAATCCTTAGTCCCAGTAGGCATACAACAACAATCTGCTTTTTCACAAATTTTTGTAGAGAGAAGGTTAAAAGCACATTTCATACTGTAACTACTATATTTTTGTGCAAGGGGAAATTGTGAAGTGCTGAGCAGCATGTAAAAGAAAAAGAAATGCCATGTACAGTTTAATATATGGCCTCAGATTTAATGATTTCTACAGTAGTTTTTCAAAACTATGGAATGCATTAATCTAATTTGTCAGATGGTACATGTTTGGTTTTGGTGTACACAGCAGATTGATGAGCAACACCTTTTAAACCCACAGGAATATGTTTTCCTATTTGCTACAATGTACAACTGAGTAGTTCTGCTATGAAAAAGGCATAATGTATGTGGTTGGATCAGGGGTTCCCAAGCATTTTATTTTACCCATAAGTCACATTCAGATGTAAAAAGAGATTGAGAGCAAAAAAGGTACTGTGATTGGCCATTTAGTAGCCCCTATGTGGACAGACAACCTACTGGAGGCTCTATTTGGCAGTATACATGGGTTTTATGCAGCCAAGAATTTCCTCAGTACCAGGAATTCAAAAATAAGCACCTGATTTGAGGCCATGGGAGAAACATCCAAGGAATTGCAACAAAAATTTGCCTCCAAGCCTGGAATTAAAAAATAAGCACCTGTTTAGAGGCAACTGAGAGCAACATCCAAAGGGTTGGGGAGCAACATTTTGCTCGCGAGCTACTGGTTGGGGATCACTGATCTTTAGTGGATATGTAATAAATTAATCAATCGTATCAAGTCTCAGTATTTTAACTTCAAATTTCAATTCCACGTGTTGGGTGCTCAAACCAACAAAAATTCCAAGAATGGAATCAAATACTTAAAGCACAGATAGTGGAATTAAAAATTATATTTTTTTTAATTCAATATAATCATTAAATAATCAGTGACTGGCCAGTGTACTAATTCATAAACAATTAAAAACAGTGAATAAATACAGCCTAAATAAATAAGTAAAAATAATCAATGAGGGATTATTCAATTTATAGAAACAAATACATTTTCAAAAAGGTTTTCCTTCAAAGGTGGAACTGCTATGTTTGTAGACCCCCCCCTAAAAAAACACCAGAAAATATAACTATAATTATCCTTCTATAGCATCTATTGACTTTCTTTAGCATTATCACACTCTACCTGTATTGTATGTTCTTTTATGCTTATATCATCATACGTTACACCCTACTTTATACCCTGGAATAACTTGTGCAATAAGGGGGAGTTACAATACCTAGGAAATCTCACATCAACTATTATCCTGACTAAACCACATTGATGTAACATTTATCACATCTGCTGCAGTTACACAAATCGATTTGCCAAATCAAACTGTTTTCTAGAAACATTGCTGCCATTAGCACCATGAGACCCCAATAGGTACCGACCCCAGGAGATCAAGTGGGTCTTGCCAGTTATGTGAAAAAGGACCTACATTTTTTTAAAACTAATTAATCTAAATAGATCACACACCCTGTGAAACACAAATCTGGTGGCATATTAAAATTATTTTTTTTTAATTAACACTTCCCCTATCAAATAAATATATAAATATGGTAGACTCCTGGGCAGGTCCAGTAGGGCAGACCCATGTCTGGCCCAGACTTGCTGACCAGCAACCCAATCTGTACCCCCTACCCAATATGTTCCCTTACCTTGACCCACTACTTGACTTGGCCCACAAATAGTTAGCTTACCTTCCAACCCAGGGCCAGCAAAACCATAAGTGCCACCACTGTGAACCAGAAGTGACATCATGCCTCAACCTAACAAAAACTGAACTAATCATCTTTCCACCTAAGCCAGGCCCTACTCCCTATTTTACTATCTCTATTGATGGCATGCTCATTGACCCGGTCAGCTCAGCACGCTGTCTGGGGGTAATCTTTGACTCCTTTCTCTCCTTCTCTGATCATATTAACGCCACTGTCAAAACCTGTCACTTTTCCTATGTAATATTGCCAAAATCCATTCCTTCCTTTCACCTGCTACAGCATGCTCTCATCCTGAAGTCATAATCATGGCTTCCTATAAAACAAAGAATAACTTATAAACTTCTCTTCATAGCCTTTAAATCCCTTCATTCCTTTGCACCTAACTACATCTCATCTCTATATGTTCCTGGCCGAAACCCAGAGTAACCACTTGGTTGTACCCCCACTACTACTGCTGTTTCCCATGCCAAACCCTTCTCACTTGCAGCTCCTTATATTTGGAATGCCATTCAAGCATCTCTCTGGAGAGAATCCTCCTTCAATGTTTTTAAAACAAAACTCAGAGACTACCTTTGGGAGAAACTGGATAACACCTGAACTGGGAACTGGCACTATTATGACAGTTTCACCCACTGTAAAAAACAGCACTTTATTAGCCCTCCAAATTGTGTCTGTAAGTTACCCTCCCATTTAGACTGTAAGCCCCACGGGGTAGGGTACTCCATCCTTTTTTCTGCTCGACACTGTGTAATTCTATTTTATATTTATGTGAACTGTATTTGTAATAATGCACTTATTGTTACTTATTAGTGAAGTGATCCCTTGTTTGTTACTACTAATTTATTGTTGCTGTACAGTGCTTTGCAAATAAAAATATACAAACATACATACATACTGAAGTTTATTCAGATGGGGAATGGGACAAATTAAGGTTAGGAAGGACCAGTCCTGCACCTTAGCCGGGTACCCAGGTGTGTAAACAGCAGACTGTCTGAAAGATAAAGGTATCTGAAATTTCTGGCCAAAACCCGACCACTTGGCAGTGTTCCAAAAGTACCTGCCCTGATGTTGAACTCTAAAATAGGGTACTATTGGCTAGTTCTATACTAATTCTCACAGCAGCACCAGTGGCAGCATTTGTTATAGTAGCATCAAAGTAAATAGTACTTATTATGATTACAATATGGCAGATTAAAGAAATGTATACCAGTACAGAAAATATTGCAAAATATGTTCAAAAACTGCAAGGGTATATTTTAATTCTTCTATCTATAAATTATATTGTTGCATGTTTTACAAATAATCCATTAAACATTACAAGTTTGGAAAACTTTAGGAAAAATTACATTTAAGAACCAAATGTAAGCACTTAGAGAACTCAGTGATATAGTATTGTATATGCTTCATGTCACTTTTTCATTCCCACCAGCTAGCATATTAATCTAATATCATGCAAGTCAAAATCCACAGCAATATCTGTATATGACATTGACAATCCCATTTTTAGATACATTTTCTTACATACAGGAATAGAAACAATTCAGTGATAGGCCCCCATATTGTGTTTTTCATCTTTTTTTTTGCAAACAAAGATTTGTGAAGTGAAAAGGATGGTTCATCATTTGTCTTTTAAAGTTAACATTGGCAACTGCTGTCAGTGGCTTGAGATTGTGACACTCTCAGGGAAGTTTAACCTGCTTTGCATACTGTGAGTCCTTGCAACAGCTGCATGCTTTCTGACAGGGTCTAATTAGTGTAGTGTTTCCATCCTACTTTTATATTGACTATAGGAACTAGAAACTGCATAAAAATTAAGCTACACTTAACCCCCCAGTTTCCAGAAAAGGTCATTTGGAAAAGCATTATTAGACCAGAGGAAAGAGTTTAAAAAAAACAGTCAAAAATGCATGGACTATTGCCAAACAGAAAATTAGCTGTATTTTCATTTATTTAGTCTTGACTCCCACTGTATTGTTTTATAATTTAGATTTCTACTTGTTTTTCCTATACATCATTTGATGAGATGAACAAAGTTGCATGATTTAGTATTTGATTTAAGATACCCCTGTGACCCAAGATTTCAGACACTTTAAGAAGTTCTCTAGTATTAATATAATGAAACAAAACAAAGATTTTCAACACAATGTATCACAGTCTGGTGATTCTGACTAATATCAATGTATGGAGAATAAAAGTTGGTTTTGATTCGGCAGATTTGAATGTTTCAACACCAATGCACTGTGTTGGGCCTTACATGGTGTACCAGCAGATGAGAAACTGAAGTTGAGTCTCATTTTTCTCCACTTCCTGCTGTTCTAATGTTTAGAATGTAAAGCCAAACAATGCAAAAGTGGACATACTATGGTAATGCATTCCATGGGCTGATTGGTCTGATATTGTTTAGAATTGTCCCCATGTACAGTATGAGCACCGTAAGCTTCTAAATAAGCTTGAATTTTTTGTTTCCTCGCCTCCAAATGCATGAACATTTGGGGCATAGCATGGTCAGTTGCTTTGTATGAACAATAGCATCTCTCTTACCATAAGGAACCTATCACATATGCTTTCAGATAGTTCATGGGATGTGGACTAGGTGTCTGTTGATATTATCCATTGCAAAGTAATGATTTTTTATTATTATTAATAGTAAAAATAATAATAATTATATAGTGAATAAAGTACCCCTCTTGTAAAATATAAGAATATATATTCTCATTTCGCAACAGGGGGTATTTTATTATAATACACAAGCTCTGATTATAAGCGATGGCATCACTAAGCACCATTTATAAGGATATAATTTACAGAATATACACAAAGGGGTGGCCATTGAAGTAAACAAATATAAATCATAAAATAAAAACCTTGCACACTGAGCAATACCTTCACATGGTTGAAGAAGTCCCTTGCTAGGATGGGCCCCTTGTGGACTACCTGTAAACAAAGTAATGTTGGCATAGCCCTGTACTCACAGGATTTTCTCCCAGACAATGTTCAGCCTCCTTTCTTAGCAATACAGAGTCACAACGTGGTCATGTGCATGGGCTCCCTACTTTGTGTAGTAGCAGGCGGCACTCCCAGCTCCTCTAGGAGTTCCTCACACAGACAGGTTTCCTACCTGTTGTGCCCTCTGAGAGACACACTCCACCATTCTAATGAACTTTAAATAGCCTTTCCACAGGACAGCCTTCCTGTGGAATGTGAGCTCAAATTTTCAGGACTGGATCTGTGGAATGGAGTACATACCTGGCTACTAAGGTCTTTAAACATAAAACGGATTCTCTGTTTAACAACTCCTTTCCTGAAGCCTATCTCAGTACCTGGGGAGAAATTAAAGACTAGCGTGACCTTTTACTCCTTTTCCTGGTCACTCTACCACAGATCCCCCTTCCCTGCTTCAACCAGTAGGGATAAGCACATTGAAAACCCAATAGAGGGTGTGAAAACCATACATTTTTTTAACTAAACTGGTTGAACTGTACTCTGATTTTTTTGCATTTAAGTTGCTGAACTGTGTTTTCTGTTGCCTTTTTTGGGGACTGCCTAGTGGTTAATAAACAGGTCTCTAAGCTCCAAATCCTACACCTACCTGCCTACCAAATGCTAATTACCCCAAAAAGTGCATGTGCAGGTGAATGGCATGTCACAATATATATGCATGTATGGGATCTGTTATCCAGAATGTGTGGAATAAATCTTTCTGTACTTTGGGTCTTCATACTATGTCTACTAGAAAATCATGTAAATATAAAATAAATCTAATAAGCTATTATTGTATTTAGCTTAAAGAATTTGAATTTTTATTTTAATACATATATAATAAAATTTGCATATATATATATATATACTGTTAACCTTTGAAGCATTATTAATTTTTCATCCCATTAAAACAAACTGAAAAATGTGAGGTTTTCTGAAAGCAACAAGCTTCTCTTGACACTCGTAAATACCTCAGATTCTTTATTTTGTTGTTAAAGAGCTAAGCTAGATTAACATTTGTCCCTTTTCAGTAACATTGTACTGCCATTAGGGCTTAGACAAGTTGGTTTATTGAAGGAAAACCCGTTTCTGTCTGCATTCCAGGATTCAAAGGAAGAAAGAAATGGGATTAAAGCCAGACTGTTATGAACTGATGCAGTCTGTCAGCAAACCCTCAGGTAACAATATCATAATTTATAAATCCAACCAACAATAGGACAGTAATTAAAGATGCGAGTTTCCCTTTCCAGCGCAGTGGATTTCAAACGAAGATTCCCTAAGCCCAAGAAGTCATTCTGTGTTTCAAAACAAAGCCTTAAATGATATGCAGTGGTGCACAGGAAGTCCTGGCCCCTCTTTGCTCATCTGTTGCAACTTGTTCACTTTAGTGGTTTTACAAGGACAATGTGCCGCCAGGACAGTCAACAAGTCATTAAGTCCTTAAAGCCCAGACTTGTACTCTTGAAAGGCGGCAGAGTGGGAATTTAACATCAAATGTTTATTTTTCCCTTGCTCTGATCTGGTGTTTTTACTTGATCTAAAGAGATGCTATTGTGTTCTCATGTAACTGTAGTATAAATGGATTTTTCTTGTATGTTTAAAGACATACTGCCTACATATATACATACGTATCATTACAAATGTATTATGTATATCCGGGCCAATGTTTGTATTGCAGACACACACCCACCCACTCACTACTGTACATACCATGTTATTTAAATAGTAAATAATATCTCACATTTTGATGCCACATTGGTTGTTATTTTTCCCAGTACATCCACTGCTGTCTGTGTTTATTTACAGGACATAAACTGAATTGGGGGTTCCAGGAGTGCAATTTCTATATATGCTTAAGAACACATTACATTCCCAAAGCTTTGTGGACCATAATAACATTCTCATTATGTATTGGTACAGAAGTAATTGCTCTGCAGTTTTCTGTGACCTAGGTGAGGCCATCTTCAGAGGGTTCAAGCAATACTCATGGTTGGGGCTCCTACCTGGATCAAATTCTAAGAACTTAATGCAGCCAAGTGCTAAATTTTACTTAATACCAAGCTGTGGGCCAGTGGAGTATTCTCTGTTTTTCCTACTTTAAAACTTCCTCTGTGGTTAGTGTTACATGAACATTCAAAGGTTGGGGAAAGTATTAGGGAGACCACAAGGGGCAAAATATTTCATGTGTTGGAACAAAATGGCTGACAGAATACCTGGGGAAGTCCTGGATTCAGTTTGTTTTTCCCAGGTTTCTATCAGAATGGTTCCAGGCCATGTAGCTGGTCTAGGTTTCTTGCACTTAGGTGGGCTAATTTAAACAGCTTTCCCAGTATGGCAGTGTGTGTGAGAACTGGGAAGGAGACTGTTGCAAGCTGAGATGCAGGTTGATGAAATAGCTCCAGGTGTCTGGAAAGAGGAACAGGAACAAATCCCTCCTAACCAACTAGGTGCTGAAAATATTTTGTTTTCTATATACAGCCATCTGGGTGTTAAAGCAGAACTGATATTCCTATGTTTAAAGTAAATGTGCTAAGCCGGTTCTGAGCTGTGCTGAGTCTGAAGAGCAGCACACTCACCCCTAGAAAAAGGTAAAAAAAGTCTAGGTTTTGCCACACAAAGTAATATCGGCATAAAGAACCATTCTTTTTTTTGTGAAATTTAAAAATTTAATCAATGGGGGTCTTATCTTGCAACCTTTTTCAAACTGTGAAACTTTTTTTTTAAAACTTTTTATTGAACATAATTCAGTACATAATGAAAAATTTCTTATTGGATCTTTACAGACCATGAATATGCAAAATTATTTTCAATAAATATACATATTATAATAACATTTGCCTTCGTGTTTTTGTCATCCTTCAATAGAATGGTGGTTCGTGGTATAGTATAGTTGGAGTAATTGTCAAAGTTAACATCCAGGTTTTAAATCAAGTCATAGTTAACATGAAGCCAAACAATGAAACAAGTTCAAGATTTATCAAAAATTGTATAACAGTTCATATATTGGTGCCTCCATCTGCTTATCTCTGGTATTCAGGGAATATAGGATATTGGTTTTATCTGCTCAATTATTGGATATAGTTTCTCCAACTCTCAATTAAGTACCCTATTATTATCAGTTCAACTAGAGCAGTGATTTTCAACCTTGTACCTCCAGCTGTTAAGAAACTACAAGTCCCACAATGCATTTGCCTGACTGTGGCTTTCAGACTCCTTCATTGCATTGTGGGACTTGTAGTTCCTTAACAGCTGGAGGCACAAGGTTGAAAATCACTGAACTAGAGAAGAGAGCGCGGCCTGAGTCAGCTCTCACATACGGTAAGGTTGCTGGGGCATATGCTTCCGTTAATATCTGATATAATCGGGATACCACTACTCTGGAGTAAGGGTAGGTGGTGCAAATTGTTTCCAGATAGGAAGAGGTTGTCACACCTGAGTTTTTAGTTTTAGAACTCAAGAAGTTTTGTATTTGCATATAATGAAAGATTTCCCTTGGCGGAGGGGAGTACAATTATTAGACTCTCTCCCAATACATAAATCCTGAAAGACCAAAGAAATGTCTTAAGGTTGTCAGGCCTTTTGATTTCCACCACTGAAAGGAAGATATATCAAGCCTTGAAAGAAACTCTGGATTTCCTAAGTTTGGAGTGGCTGGGAGATGGAGTGATATTTGTTTCGATTTATACTTAGTTTTGTCCCATATATCCAGGGCTTGTTCTAACATTGGTGTAAGGTTATGGGGCCTTTGTTTATATGGAATCCATGGGACAGCTGACATTGCAATAGGCTGAATTAAGGATTCTTCCATAAGAACCCATTTTGGAGGTGGGTCAGCATGTAATAACAGGATAACTGCTAATTGGGCCGTTTGTAGATATTTTCCGAAGTCTGGTACTTCCAGTCCTCCCCTTGTTCTAGTCCTTAACATTGTGGCTTTAGATACTCGAGGAGGTTTGGTTTTCCAAATAAACTTCATTATTTGTCGTTGTAAAATTTCTATGTCTTTTTTAGGTATATGGATGGGTAGGGTTCTAAAGTAATATTGTATTCTTGGCAGAATTGTCATATTTATGGCGTGTATGCATCCTATCCACGAGATCTCATATTTCAACCATGATTCCAGTGTTTCTAGAATTGCTTTCCAGATGGAAGGGATAATTTGTTTTGTATAGGTTGTTTATATGAGAGGTGATTCTTATCCCTAGATACTTGATGTGCTTTGGTTGCCATTGGAAGTCAAAGTTCAATTTAAGGAGTTTAGTTATTGGATTTGGGAGTGAGATATTTAAGGAATGGGTTTTTGAGTTATTTATTTTGAGGCCTGACAGTTCTTTAAATTTGTTAAATGTGTTAAATAGGTTGGGTAGGGCAGTGAGGGGTTTTGTTGTTAGCATAAGGATATCATCTGCAAATAAACACATTTTATGGTTTTCTGTGCCCATTTTTAGGCCTGTGATGTTACTATTCTCTCTAATTAGAGCTGCTAGGGGTTCAAGTGCAAGAATAAACAATATTGGCAACAGTGGGTAACCCTGTCTTTTTCCTCCCTCTAAAGTTAATGGGTCAGAACAGTATGGACCCCAACGTACATATGCTTGAGGTTTGTTGTACAGGGCTTTAATTATATGTTGAAATTTTGGCTTGAAACCCCTTTATTTAAGATGTAGTGCACGTAGGGCCATGAAACTGAGTTGAATGCCTTGCTTAGGTCTCTAGATAAAAGTAGAGCTGGAACCTTTCTGGAATGTGCTATGTGTATAAAGTTTAGGGCTCTCCTTATATTATCCGAGGCCTGACGTTTGGATTACCTGAGATCTCCCCTTGTGATGTTCTAAGCTTGTGAATGAGATTTGGAGCTTGGGGTTTTTTGAGGCAGTTGGCTAGTGGAGAGGTAGATTTACTGCTGAGGGAGTAGTATTTTTGAGATCTCCACAGTAATGTGGAAGCTGCCTTAGCCGATAAAACCAGATCTAGTTCTGTTCCAAGTTTAGATAATTCTGTTCTTAGAGTGGGAGTAGAGGCAAGGGCTGGTTGTCGATTTGTCGATTGTTTGCTGGGGCCAGTGACCTCAACAACCAGGTAGAATTCTCAGCTGCAGCTGTTATACATAAAATATTAATGTATAACATGCTAAAAGTTACTGTCACGTATTACATTGAGCATTTTCTTACCTGACAAATCTACTCTGGGGTAAACCCCAGATCCACATCCTTCTGCTCCAATATAACTGTGCATTAACAGGCATGGCATTGGACAAAATGATTCTGTTCTGAAAAGCCCATTCTGTGCAAATGCCGTGCCTGTCTTTAAGTACGGAATTCCAAACTCAGAACTAACTCCTAGGTATGAACATTTTGCAAAATACAAAAGTTGCAAAGACAACATTGTCACCAAAATAAAAAAAGTCACCATAAGAAAAAACACCCATTGAACTTGATGCATTTGAACAAAACAAGTCACCAAGACAAAAAAGTTGCCACATGAAAAAAATGAAAAAAAATAAATAAATCTTGTGCATGTAAAAAAATGTTGCGTGTAAAAATGTTCAATGCATTTGTAAATTTCACAATTTTTTAGCTAAGCCAAATGGGACAGATTCTATCATCACTACTTGCAATTTATTTTTTTTTTGTACAAGGAAATGACATAGAAATATAGCATCATCTGCACTATTTAAACAATTAAAGGTGCATTATAAATACAGTAAAAACGCACTTGTACAGCAAATGTAATTCAATATTAAAGGCGAGTTCTCCAAGATAAGAAAATATGAATAGTTGAGATGTGCACCAAGAAGCATGGTTGCAGAGACATAGACTGGGGTTTATGTAAAATAATTAAATAATTTTGATTTTAGAATAACATTTAATCACAAGCCATGTAAGGGTCACTTGACTTGTAATTCACTTGTAATTATTTTCTAGTATGACTTTTTGGTAGTTGCTTTAAAGTGGCTAACTAGAGAAAGAGGTAGAATAAAAAACAATATCTTTGGCTTCCATCCCTGGGGCTACTATGGATGTGTATTTATTATATTACCATGGCTAGGGACTTCTGGACAAATAAATAACATCTCTGTAAGGTGAATTGTCACATTTCCCCACAGGATAAGGACTGAACTTGACAGTAGCCATAAACAAATAATTAATTTAATTACTTGCTCCTCATTAGTGTTCACTGCCGTTGACCAGAGTCTTCTGTGTCCTTCTGGGATTTATAATGCACAATACTGGCCCTACTCAATTACAGTACCCTTGCTATTAGATTGAGAAGGACAGTTGCAACTGTGTTCTCCGGACTCTCTACTTTGGAAAAAAGCTTTTTTTTACCTTACCGTTTATTTTTAATAATTATAGCTGAAGGAAATATGCTTGGAAATCAATGTATTGAAAAATATGCAATTGAACAACACTGCGATAGTTGGTAAAAGACTGGTAATTTACCTAAGGGTAAATGTCACAATTTATTGTGTTTGAAATGAATTGAAAAATAGGTAAATGTGACACTTGAACAGACATGGAAATCTGTAATTTGTCATGTTTTATTTCCCTGCTATGATTTTTATTATCTTGCCATGTGAGTTAATTGGAGGAAGGTTCATCCTAACCTAGTAGTTGTACAGGCTGAAACAAATACAGGTCTGCCTCTTGTAATAAAACAAAAAACTCAGTAGCATTCAACTTGTTTTATAGTTCTCCAGTGGGTATTTAGTTGCCCCCTCACTTCTGGGTAGAAAAGCCCCTGGTTAATCTTAAACAAATGTTCTCACTTTTCCCCTTGACTTTACACTTTAGTATATTTCTGTTTTTATGAACCAATACATCCATTTAACACCTATGTTAAGCATATAGAAGTGTAGGATTACATAGGTCATGCGTCTTAGGCAGGCATGTATTCAGGTACCGTAAAAAGGCATGAGGATTCCAGGAGGTATTCTATCCTTCCTCAGGCACCATGTGAAAATTTTATTCTTGAAAGCCAGTGAGTGCTCTAGTTGACAGAATAAATGCTAGTGGACAATTGCAACACAGCTGATGGCTGAGGGTCATGTAATTACATCTATCAATGCTTCCACATTTTTTTTAAAATAAGCACTAAAATATGCTGTGAACTAAAAAAAAGGGGTTTGGATTACCTTCATGTCAAATGTAAATTAATGTAATTACTCCCACAAAATTTAAATATATATTCATCTCACTCACATGTATTGCTTAGCTGGTTCCTTTTGGTTATAGAGAGAAAGCAAAAGGAGGTGAAATTTTAAATGAATGGGATCAAATAATCTGATAAACACTAAAAACAGAATAATATAAAATAATTTACTGCAATTTTTCCCATGCACTTTATTTATCCTCTTATTTCCTTTTCTACATTTTGGATTCAAACTTAAACAGAGATCCAAGGTTTTAAGACAATCAAGTGATTGTTCTGCTCTAGTATACACTGGGGCAAATTTACAAAAATTCCCCAAAAATACCTCAAATTCCCTCGATATTCGATAAGCATTCGAATAGTTTTAGGCTATCATTTTGCTCGATATTCGATCTCTCGAAATCGTACGATCGTACACCGATCGTTCGATTTCACGAAAAAATCGTACTTTTGCCTTCGAGCCTCCAAAAAATAGTTTGATCGTACGAATAGTATTTGAGCAGGACTTAGCAAAAGATGCACTTGTAGGGATCCCCTGTATGTATGTTTCCCACGTAAAAAATCCAAATGTAAAAATACATTGATACATATTTTGTTGCTCCTTGTAACTTTCACATTTTGTGTAGGAATTGGTTAAACGAGTACTATCATTAGTATGAAATCACCAATGAAGTAATACATGCAAAACAGGGTACAAAATTAATGGTAAAGAATGATACAATAATTATCCTGTCCTTACAATAACATAATTTCCAGAATCCTTGCTGCAAAAATGTACTTCAGGTTTTATAAGGAGAAAATAAAAATACTGGAATCCATGCAGAGCTGAAAGAGATCCTTAGCGTCTTACCTCTCTTACAATCATGCCGCGACTTTGTTGCATTTTACGGATTAATGTATTCATCATTCCACTATTTGAAATAAATGACTATTCTTCTGGCTTCTACCTACAAATCTTTTTCTTTATATTGATGTGTTTACATTCACATTAAAAAAAAATGCCTAAAAAAAATCTCTTTTTTATTTGTTGTTAAAAAGTTACATGTGGTTATGAAATCTACAGGCTTATTACCTGGGAATGGAGGTGGAAGCAAGCAGAGAGCACAGCTGATGCTTATTTTACTTTGAATATTCCCAAACCTTTTCTTAGCATCCAGAGAAAGGGAAAAAACCAAGCATCGTGCTGGCGCCCATTATTATAACAATGTTCTGTCATTATCCTACTTTCTAGGGGGCATATTGACTGTGCTATCTATTTAGCTGTGGAAATACATATTTCTGTTAATGTTGAGATTTTGAATTTGGTTTGACAGAGCATTGAGAGTTACAAGGAAATACTTTTTTTCAAATTAATCTGGTTTGAGCTTCAGGACTTAAAAAAAAAAGCCAAAACAAAATGTGATTAAAAAAATATTTCCTGGGAAAGTATCCTTCCCCAGAGTCTCTGTACATAAAACTGCACAATGAATTGCATGAATGCTAAATATAGTTGAACCTTTCAGTTGTCTCTAAATGCTTTATGATGTACTTTTAAAATGTATTTTGAGCTGTTCTCAGGATACATCCTAGTGCTGTCAGGTATTGAAAGAATAAAGGTCTCCTGCAGTGGGAGTGGCATATGAATGAATTCCCTATGCAGGAGGCTTCACCAGTTGGAGATCTCCCTGCATGTGGTGTACTTCTTCCCTCTGTAATTCTTTTATTGTGCATGGTTTGGGAGCGACTGAACAGCATCTCTAATCCCACCATAAGCCTCACAGAAATGAATACCGCCCCTGTTTTATGGTATAATGCCCTGTTAGCGTCCTCATGCAGACACATTATCATCAGAAAAATCCACTGAGAAAAACAGATGTACTATGTTAAGAAATTGTGTATGTAACTACAAGCTGCATATATTCACTATTATTCAAATATTAGTCAAACTTGATTCATTTATTTCTGAAGTATTTTAAAAGAAAAATATCCTTAAACTGTGTTATTGTTTCATGTATTTGCTCTGCTACTTAGGAAATCTTGGAAGAGCACCAGCTGCCATATTTCAGACATTGAAGATGGAGGTATTCAAATGTTATGTTGTTTTAATTTACCAGAAGTTTCTTTCTGCATTCATCTGTTGCTCTGCTGTTTCTTGCCAACGGATCTTGCATGCCTGCTGATTTCCTAGTCAGAGGTGTGAACAATGTGTGCAGATTTAAAATACATATTTTTTTTAAGATTTTTATGAGGAAAAATCTAACACTAGTATTGTAAATGCAAATAATACAGGCACTGTTACTGAAATTAGAAATAACTAATATTATATTTTCATTAATAGAAAATATCAGAAAATAACACATTATGGGATCCATTATCCAGAAACCCATTATCCACAAAGTACCAAGTTATGGGAATGTCATCTCCCATAGCCTACATTTTAATCAAATAATTTAAATATTTATAATGTATTTACTTTTCTCTGTAATAATAAAACAACACTTTGTACTGGATCCCAACTAAGATAAAATGGTCAAGAGAACTCCATGGTTTTGAACCAGGGACCTGTTATATACTGTCCACTGCTCCTCCTGCTTGAGTCACATTATTACCTGGATATTAAAATTGCTTTCCTTATGGGTTCTTGCTGCTGTCCTGGTGACTCTACTGCTGTGCCTGACATTGATCCAGAGTAAGAAGCACTGGATCAATGTCAAGGACCGGAGGACGACCCAGAGCAGCCCAATGATCCCAATGATCCAGCACCAGGATATGGGGGGCTACTGCCTGCAGCTGGACAGTGCCTGCTGTGCATGACATTGATCCAGGGTCAGAGACAGAAGTTGGAGGGTAGGAAACAGGTCCTGGAGCCTCAAGCAGGAGGTGCAACTGCCAATATCTAAGTACCTGGTTCAAGACCAAGGTGTTCCTGACAATAATTAATCCCTATTGGAGGCAAAATAATCCTAAATTTAAATGATTTTTAGCAGGTTTAAGGTGCTGAGATCCAAATCACAGAAAGGCCCCTTATCCGTAAAACCCCAGGTCTGAGCATTCAGTCATAGTTTGATTTCTCAGTATAAAAACACAAATGTATTCATGATTCTAGGGTCCATGTATACTTTCAAAAAAAAAAAAAATCCCCAAGTGGAATTGGGGAACAACAGAGCCATAACAAGGAATATGTAGTTTATGGGAATTTGGGGTATATTTGGGGATGGGGTGGTTTAGAGGTTGGTATTAGTGTAAAAATCTTGCCAGAGGGAGTGTATCTGTTTGTAATGTTAGCCAGTGCTAAAGGTGCAAGGGTTTACATGTTACAGAGGTCAGGCCTGGGCCTATAGTGATGGAAGGGCTCCAGTGAAAAGAGACATGACCTATGAGGATTAGTCAGGCCTAGGTGTGACGGAAGACTGGTCCTTCACTCTTTTTTATAACTGCTTTCAGCCCAGAATGACTACCAGCTGTTACAAGAAATTATTGATTTAAAAGTGTTATGTACTGTTAATAAAATGGGAACCTTTTTTCTATGAACAACCTTTGCAGCAAAGTGGAAATTAAATTCTCTTATAAGGTAACATAGTAACATAGTAAGTTAGGCTGAAAAAAGACTCGGGTCCATCAAGTTCAACCTTTTTTTTTTTTAATTTTAACTGCCTAACTGCTAGTTGATCCAGAGGAAGGCAAAAACCCCATCCTAAGCCTCTCCAATTTGCCTCAGAGGGGAAAAAATTCCTTCCTGACTCCAAAAAGGCAATCGGACTAGTCCCTGGATCAACTTGTATAATGAGCTAGGTAGCTAGCTAGGTAGGACATTGTCTATGATATTTCACACAGGGGTAAGGCTTGGGAGCATTTTCATCTGATGTGACGGCATAATGGGGGAAACAAAAAGCATTGTAAAATTCAAATATGGAAAAGTGAATATTTTCACTGCTGGCCAAAAACGTTGCTTTGCTGTAAATATATGGTCTCTCTTATCATATCTCTGATAAGAAGCAAATTTCAGCTTATTACTCACATGCACCAATAGGACAGCATAATGCATTTCAATAATATTCTAGGAATAGTTTTTATTTTCCCTTACTTAGAATTTATGGGATTTTTTTTTGTTTACATGCTGCTATTCTAGGCAGTAAGCCAGTGATGACTAAACTGCCACACGCTACAGCCATTGCTAAACCCTCAGATGCAGAGATAGTCATTCAGCAACAGTTTTGTGTTAAAACTTAAATATCAAAACAGTATCCCTAAAGATTATTTTTTATGACAGAATTTCCTGTTTTAAAACTTACAACCACCTGCTTCATTATAATTCAATGTTTGTTATTATTTGTAGATGACTGAACAGGTGGGGTGTTAGAGCTCATGGCTGCCTCTGAAATGGATTAACTTTTTAAATCAACATACAGGGTTGGACGGGGCCGGCAGGACAGCCCTGCCTTCCCTTATTGCAGCAAAATTGAGTATACTGTGCATACACGGAGAGGGAGAAGTTTCTGGTGGTGGATAAGCGGACAAGGGTCAGGTGGGTATGGGGGGCCCCTGGGGTAGCAGCCCCTGGTGGGCCTTGAGCTAAAACAAAATAAAGTTTCCTTTATAATGTACAAAGCTTTTTATTAGCAGGTATAGCCAACTTCTTCTTTGACACCCCAAACACCATATTGTACATTATAAGATTTTTAAGGATTTGTGCTCAGCTCAAATATTTTTGCGTAATACTAAATGAATGCGAATGCACTTACCAGTTGATAATTATAATTTTGCTGTGGCTGTGGCTGTAGCTCAACCCATAAACCATACATGCCAAAATCAAAATGCATATTGCCAAAAGGCACACCTTTACAAAACTGAAGTACTTATATAAGTAGATGTATATGTGCAGTAATGTGATTTTTATGTCTTTTTAAAGATAGATTACTGACATAGCAGGTTATCAAAACTTTTACCTATACCAACAACCCATCTGATAATTCTACCAGACACATACATACATTTCGACATTCCTTCTACAAAAGTAAGATAAAAGAAACTATAACAAACAGAAAACAAAAAGGGACTTGCAAGTTGCAAGTGTATTTGGTTAATTAAAACCAAAGTAGGCCAACTGGACTGGCTCCAGTATTGCACTATTAATTAACAGTAGATAAAAGTAATCATATGTTATGTAAGCAGTGTTTGATAACATTTAATTACTGGCTGGAAGAATTGGTCTCACACCTGCACAGATAGAATTCCATTTGTAATAATTAGATTATTTTAAACAAATGAGTGTAATGAAATAAAACTTCATTTTCCTCTTCCCCCCCCCTTTTATTCTCTACATTACCTCCTAAGGAGACCACAGGTGCTAAATTCAGTAAAATGTTGGAATAAATCACCTAGGGCAAGTATTTAGCTTGGGCCTATGCGCATTCTGTGATTAAATGCTTTCTCTGGAATGTGGCTTGGCACAAGGTAAAATGGTCAGAAATGTATCTGCCGGCATGCTATTGGATAACGAATACATTACCTTTTTTTTAATGTATTTGTTCTTTTAAATGCACAAACAGTGTTTAATAATTGCTTCTGCTTGTAAGGTTCACATATGATAGTTTTTTCAACATAAACACCATTGTTCTTTTCCCATTTAATGAATGTGTTCCTGTTACAATTACTGCTGAACCAAATTATATAAATTCACACTTTTAACAAAGTCTCTGTTCTTTCCTTGTTAACTACTAATTCATGTTGGTTGAGTTGAAAGGTGTTTGTAGCAGTGTCTGCCCAGGAAATAGAAAGCTAGGGTTGCGTTTTTTTTTTAACACTATGGCTTCCATAAAAAGGACTTATTTTACTTGTGAAAGATGCAATAGGAAAGCCGAAGCATCAAATTATTGATGTTACGCTGATCCCTTTATTAAGTCTTTAGATACTGTTTTACCTCTCCCTTATATTGTGACTTATTCATTAAGATTTATTGGAATAACTCACTATAGATACACAGCAAGTATTTACCATGCTGCTGCATAGTGCAGATTTATAAACTTTAATACATCACATGCATAATTGGCAAAATGCAGTGTCACGATTGGTTATGCTTTATCAAATATTTTTCACACATTATGCAAGCATTATACAAACCACTATACAGTGATTGCACCTCTTTTCCCTAATTATGGTGTATTAATTATAATACTGAGCTTGTGAACAAGAAAGTGGATTTGGGGGAAAAAACTAAATTCATACAACTTTCTTAATGAAATGTTAGCTTATTCAAGAAAACAATGTGACAAAATATTTGTGTGCATTTTTTTTGTGGAAAAAAGTTACATGTGAGCGGCAATCTCATGGTTTCATTTAATTTTTATGAAAATGAAAACCTCAAATGTTTTAATGAACTTGCAAAATTGAATTCTATACAACCTCCCCAGTTTTAACTTGGCAATTTTTTTTTTTTTTGGAGACTTTGCACATTTTATTTTCTTTAATAAATTCCAACCATTCGAGGGTTTTTTTCATAAATGTTTGACAGATCAGCTCCTTTGTCATGCAAGTCATTTAAGGGGAAAAAGGCTTTAATAATGTTCTATTTTAATGACATGGCATAAGGAAACATGGGCATCTAAGACAAAACTCTTTGCAAAATTGATTTCATGTTTCCTTCCTTTTTTTATGTGAATGATGAAGACACTCTATAAAGCCCTTCATAATGTATTGGGCCCAGGCAGCTAAAGAAGGATAAAGGACTACTCTGTAACAAGGTAGATTTTTTTGCATACACTGCTGGGCACTATCAATTTACAAGATGAAGTCCTCCCACTGTCTACAGCCTTTCCAAAAATAGCAAACTAGTTTATTTTTAATCTTTGTGAAATGCTAGGATTTTTTATGACATTGGTATACACAATTTACTCTTATAAATCTGATCTCTTGTCTGAATGGAATTTTTTCTCAGAGTACATGTGGTAGTTGAAGTGGAAGATTTAAAACTTCCAATAAACTTGCCTCAAACAGCAGCTTTTATTATGACATGTTTGTCCAACAAGTCCATTTCATCAGAATATTTCACTCAGTCTATGGCCCGAGAAGAATTATTATTGCCATTTCCAAAAGGAAAGTGCTGGTAGTGCTGATTTAATACTGCTTCTAGTATCATAGTCCAGTCCAGTACCTCAGATTTCACAAAAAATGTCACTCAGCTTCAGTATGGATTCTATGACTGCATTACAAAGTCTTATGCAACTTCAGAATATTTGTTTAAATAAAGGCATTCACATGGTGTGATTCTCATAATAATACGTTCACTAACACAAACATTTTGTTTGCTCTGATTAACAGTTTGAAAGGGTATTGATATGGGCAAAGTACAGGTATAGGATCTGTCCGGAAACCTGCTGTAACGCTATAGTAAACTGAGTGGCGCCATTTCTCTGACTGTGAGCTTTACTCCATTAATGTGTTCCTTAATCCCCAGGGGTTGAGCAACGATGTGGATGCAGGGTGTTGCAGCTTAAACAGAGAACATATTTACTAAAGAGAATAATCCACAAGTAAGTTCACATAGAGACAAGAAGGATAGACATATACTTACACATACCAATTGTTCATATACGGAAAGTCCCCAGAGGGAAAAGAGCATAACCAGCGTCTATAAAGGTACACCTAGCTTTCAGTCTTTATCCTAAGAAGAGCACACTCTAAAGCTGGCCATAGACGTAACAATTCTTTTCTTTCTCGGAAAAGATCTTTCCAAGAAAGATTGTTCGTTTCAACACACACGTGTAGAGCTGAATCGTCAAATATACAGGTAGAAACAATAGAATTCTATTGTATCTGATGATTCAGCACTAACAATGGCCATTGTTCAGGGAGCTTTCAAAGGCATCCGATCAAAATTTTC
>CM044445.1:72623783-72645372 GCA_024363595.1 Xenopus borealis
TTTTTTTTTAAAGATTGAAAGTATGGAGATCCAAATTACAGAAAGACCCCAGAATACCCCAGGTCCCAACAGGCCCCATACTTGTATATGTACCTGTAAATTACCTAATTCTAGGGATGGGCGAATTTATTCGCCAGCAACAAAATCGCGGCAAATTCCCGCGATTCGCTGGCTGTGAATAAATTCGCCAAAAAAAAACAAGTCGCGTGCTGAAAACGACGCAACGCGCATCAAAAATGAGACAAACGTTGTTTTGAAAATTTTTCGGCGAAGCAAATTTGCCTAGATTCACCCATCATTACCTAATTCATTTGTTTTACACTCAAATGCCCCATATGTTATCATCCTAAGAGAAAGGGTTTCAACTTAAAACACTGTAGAGTGTACTAAATTATATTTCACAGCCTATCTTTCCATCCATGTGAGTCTAGATCACTCTCACCATACTTCTCCATATGTGGTAGGAAAACCCACCAATATAGTTCTTTCTGCCCCAATATACGTAGATGTGCACTGACTGCTCAGCCTCTCTATTCTGCTATTCAAGCAGCTAGAAGCTGGATGAAAGTGGATAGGTGGAAACATATAAAATATATTGACTCATGCTGCTAGATAATATGGCTATAACTTTTTCTAAAATGAATATATTGAATATAGTGTTGTCAACACTAATCTAACCAAGGAAACATTATGGGGTAGATTTACTAAGTTCAAAAACTTTGACAGTCAACCATCAATTTTTTTTAAAGTGTTTTTTTCGATCGAAAATTGACCTTTTCCATTCGAATAGGTGCGTTTTTTATTGAAAAAAATTGAATTGAATGAATTGTTCGATTTTGGCCAAAAAATTTTGATTTTCAAAAAATTCCAAAAACACTTCTTAAAGGTTCCAGGAGGTCCCCTATAAGATAAAATAGCAATTCTGCAGGTTTAAAGCTGCAAAGTGGTGAATTGTATCTAATACAAACAATCTCAAATCCTGTTAGAATAATAACTGTATCTGTAAATAACACAGCCCAATTTAATATAAATGGGAAGCATATTACTGTGTGAGATCCCTTATTCTGAAACCTGTTATCCAGAAAGCTCAGATGTACAATAAAGTAATTTCCCATAGAGACCATTATGACCAAATCATTATAATTAAAAAAACATATTTTCTCTGTAATAATAAAACAGTATCATGTACTTGATCCTAACAAAGCTGCATAAATCATTATTTTTTGCAAAAAAATCTATGGGATTTATATCAATGTTTAAATGATTTTTAGCAGACTAACTAAATTCTGGTGCTCCAAATTACAGGATGATAACCAATTTCAAAGCATTCCAGACAATAGATCTTTTACTATGTTAGAAAGCACCCATGGTTTTTGTTTATTGATCCACACATCATGTAACATATGATTTGTAAAAGAGCTGAAATTCATCATTAAAAGTATACAAATCTACATTTAGATGAATAAATACATGTTTATGTTTGTAAAAAAGAAAATAGTTTGATTTTGTTGCCTGGACATTAATGTAGCATTTCTGTAGCATATGCATAAAAGTCATCATTTTGTAAAAATTCAATCCTCCATTAGTTAGATACAAAGATTATTAAGGAGCCCTCAGCATTTTGCTATCACTTGTGAGCAAAGTCATTTGATAAAAACAGATTGCAGTTCCATAGTTATCCAGGACAGAACACTTCAGCTGTACATTTCTGTTGTCCTCAGCTTTCACTGACTAATGAAAAATATGTAATTATAATATTGTTCTATATCGACACAGGCACCAGAGCCTTTCACAGGCCTCTCCCACATTTCCAGATTCTCATTCTAAAGTACAAGAGTTTAATGTGTAAGGTTTGCTTTAAGTATATATTATAGGATTAATCATTTATAATATAATCAGTGCCAAAAGTGACATCTGGGAGCTGCTAGGAAAATCACTCAGGGATATGAATTAAAGGATTCACCAGCAATAGTGCTGTCTCAAATGCAAAGTAGATTTGTGGTCAGGTTTCAAACACTTTCCACATCTAAATGGACAATGTTGTGCTAAAATACTCAGTGTTGGAAACTCAATATAACCCTTACATAAATCATAATTGTTTTCTTTATTGCACATACATGTTGTCTCTTTCAGGCTACATCATTTAAAAGTGAACTGTTTTTATTAAAAACTACTAAACTGTGGTAGATGGTTTAAGGGTTATGCCTTTTCTGTATGAACATGAAACATGACTGGAGGGGCAAGACATATCATATATAATATAAACAACTCTTGGCATTCTCCTACCATGTGTGCCATTCAGAACATGCATAATTAAGAATGCCCTTTTCAACTGTCCACCATAAGGGCAGACCACTAATCAAGCAGAGTCACAAGTTCTTAGAATAAAGTCTAAGAGATGCAATTTAAGATTTTAATTAATGTAGCCTCCTTTCCTTATTCTTCTTCACCTTCCTCCCTCTGCCTCAACTGAAATATGCCAACCCGCATGATAAAGGATTAGAATGGTCTGAAATAAAAATTCTACTCTCTGTTGTGATGTGCAATTCTTTGAAAAAAAAGCAAGTACAAGTCAAATCACAACAAATTTTATGTATCTTACTCTAAAGTTACACTTGCACTTGTAGAACATTGAGTATGGTGAAGGTAAATGAGACCAATAGAAAATAACTAAAATATCTCTACATGACATAATTAGCATAAAACTATAAATGTGTAAAAATATAAATGAAAAATGCTGATAGAATCATTGTCAGGAGAGAGATTAAAATCCAGTTGTGTATTCATTCTGAGAAGATTGAATTAAACATGAAGCCATTCGCTTGTTCCTACATTTGAGAACTGGTAAACAGAAATGTGCCCGCACCCTAATAAACTCTTCCTAAAGAAATTAAAATGAATTGTGTTGTGAACAGGAATGTTGATTTGTATGCAGCATCTCCCAGGCTTCCTAGAATTAACTAGCATATTTTGACTTTGGCATAGTTACCATATAGGTGACTGATTATATCCATTCGGCTTCATATTTCCATTCAGTTAGCCCCTGCTGAGCTTATTAAGCTGGTATATCAAGTCAGCTTGTCCTTTAGTTAGAGTACACAAACTCCTAGAGCACAGCACAATTCTGCATCTGTCCTCTTACCTGTCACATCAGCCCTCTTTTACTGATGTTAAAAGAAATCTTTACTGTCACTCATATAACCAATTCACTTTGTTCTCAGGCAAGTGACAACCTTGTTTTTCTTTTCCCACCACAGAACTGGCTCCACAGAATTAGCATTCTCAAAATTTAGACTACCTCATTAGACTGAATAAATTTAAAAGCCTGTGTGCAGATTTAAAAGATGTGCCCTGACTTTCCATGAAAAATATTTTAGGCATGTTTTGAGGGATATATTTTAAGTTTTAAGCACCAAGGGGTGTTTTATGGCATAAAAAAGTTCCAAAAATAATGCCTTAATTATGATGTTTCTGTCTTAGAGCAATATTCTTTAAGGTTGTTTAACTCAAGAGTGAGCCTGGAGATTACTTAAAGGATTGATAGCAAAGAGGTATAAATGGAGATGAAAAACAGTAAAGACAGTGAGATGATTTACTTGAGATATGGTGGTAGAGGAGTTTGTATGTGGGGGGAGGTATGAAGTCACATTTTATTATATAATGCACATGATATACTGATTTGGGAAAATATAGATTCTTCAATTGTTATAGTCCTGTCAACCCTATGTTCCTGTCCCCTCTAGCAGTGATTGAATCAACTATCTAACAAAGATTAAAGGTTATCCTATTTCAGTTTGCTAACAACTTGACTTTATTTACTATCCATATAACTGTAGTGTCAACACCAAATCACTTTAACTATATCTTCATGGCCCATGAAAGAGACATGAAGCAAAAAGCTTCTGCAAGTGTTGGAGTTGGGGTATTCATACACTACATTTGGTAAAAAACTAATTTGTAGAGCTTTTTGGCTTTCTTTATATTAAAATCAACTACATATAGTGAATTTATTGGAACTTATTGGGCTGAATTAAAGAGGTAGAGATTCACAGAAGGAGAGGGTCATTCTTCCATTTTACAAAGTACTGGCAAGGCCCCTTCTAGACTAAGCCATGCAGGTGCAGTCTCCAGTTATAAAACAAGAAGGGTAATCAGGTAAAGGGTTTTGGAAGTCTCAGTTATCAAGAAAGAATATATATATATATATATATATTTGCGTGTGTGCTTTATACAACAGTGGGTATCCACTAAGTTTAGATAGAAGAAAGGAGGTTACATCTTAATATTTTAATATTTGGAAAAAAAAAAAAGATTTTTACTGTGAGAGCTGTGAAGTTGTGGAATTCTCTCCTTGAAGCGGTTGTACTGACAAATACATTATATAGCTTTAAGAAGGGATTGCATAGCTTTTTAGCAAATGAGAAAATACAGTTACTGAAAATAGCTCTTAGTACAAAAGTTAATCCAGGGAGTGGTCCCATTGCCCCCTTGAAGGAATGTTCCCCAACTATGGCAGTATGGAGGTCCTTCAGATTTTTTTTTTTGTTTTTGTTTTGCCTTCCTCTGAATCACTTAGCAGTATTTTTTATTAACACAATAGTCGTGTCTTTTTCAATCTACAGATGCAGTCACTTTGGATTGTGTGTTAAATGCGTCGTGACTTAACTCATCTATCCCATTTATCCCACTTAGCACAGAATATTGTGTCACAGCATCCCATCCAATTAAAGAGTTCACCATTGAAAACAATGGTGCTTTGGTATGCTAATGAAAAGGTTAAATGCATTAAATGAGTTAAGATAACTTTAGATAACACAGTTTCTTCAATTAGCCCTGAGTCATGACGCATTTAACTTACAAATCCAAGTGACTGCATCTGTAAATTATTGTGTTACTATCTAGACAATAAGATTGTTAAATAGCCTTCTGGTTGATCTTTAAGAGGCTGGAATGACTTCTGGGACAAGAATTGTATTCGGAGATGTAGCTCTCAAGAGGCTTGAAATAACCCTTTATGTGTTGCATATTTTTAACTGATGTCCAAAGAAGAAACTGCCCATATTCCATATTGACTGAATGGTTTTGTACTGGGGTGGGGGGAGTCAAGGGATGCCTCTAGCTTGCTTTACATGTAAGGTATTCCATTGAATCCTTTTCTACATAAAACAATTAGAAATAAAATTCAAACAAATAAATACACATGCACATAATTAAAATGACAAAGTTAAACAACAATTTACCCATTCAGCTAGTTCTGATTTTCAAATTTAAATTCAAAACTGACAAGCATGTTGAAGATTTTAAGTAAAAGAATGTGCATCTTTGTTCCATCATGGCTAAAACATGGATTCTGGTTTCAAGTCTATTTAATTACTTGGTTTCACATTAAATCTTGTGTTAAAATGATTTTGTATCATGCATTCGTATGTTGATAGAGCTTAACTGAATGTAAGGAAAAATGCATGTTTGCAGGGAAACCAAACATGTGATATGAAAAGACAAAACTCACAAGAAAAAAAATGTTGTTCTGCAGGGCTGAAGTATGAATGTAGTTGTAATTTTAATGTTTCTTGCTGAAAAAAGGTCATCTTTGGTGAGGTCGGGTTTTTCTTAAGGTCATTTCACATTGAGATATCTACATCCTTTTGACATTTCATCTCAGAGAGGCGCAACTATTCTGACATATGAAATGGGTTCTTTGCAAACCCATTGGCTATTTCTATCAACATCTGTTATTCTTACAAAAAAGGGAATATGCACTGATTGCAAACAAAATTCATATTTTGAATACATAAATGTATTTTTTTAAAAAGAGCACTATAGAACACATGAAAAATACATGGAATTTGTAGGGTGTAAAGCAAAGATTATGATGCATACATTAGCAGATGGTATCACTATGACTGTACTTCAGAGAAAAAATATGTTTGAATGATGGGCCACTGTTACTGTGACAAAACAGTGTGGAAGATTCATTGAATGGATTGCAAATATTAAATACTCATTTATCAAATCTAGCCACAAGTGTTATGTGCATTATTAGCATACACTTATACCTGCCTCTAACACTTTATTAAATAAAGGAACACTTTGTTTTTCAATCTGTTGCTGGAGTCCCTGCCTCAAGTTTGAGTGTCAGATGCAATGGACCATTTCGCAATTAGATCATAGTTAATCTGTCCAGACCAAAGATGAACATTGCCTGTGGCCCTTGGCAATTGTGTCTCAGGAGCTTAGAAATTGAGAGGAGCAATGGTTCTATCTTACTTTCATTCAGATCTGCTCAGCTTTAACTTATGAATGCAGGGATAATATTCCAAAGAGCTAACTAAAGGAATATAATGGGGCAGATTTATCAAAGGTCAAATTTCAAAGTCATGTGATTTTTTTTGTAACTCTTATACAATTGAATTTACTCACAACTGGAATGGGAGGTTACTTATGAAAAAACTTGAACGTCTAATATTCGATTGAATAGGAAGTACCTGAAAATTGAATCAAGTTTCCTCTGAAAAACTCCCATTGGAGTCTATGGGGCATAATTTTCACAGCGAAAAAATCCTTGTGTTATTAGTCTGTTATACATTCCCAGTAGAGGGTTAACATTCATATTTTGCATATTCACTTATGCATTGATGTTTTTCATTAAGGCACCCATATCCATACATATTTCTTTGTGTATTGACCTGGTCGTAATTACAAGGTTCCCTCAGTGGCTTGCATTGAAAACTATTGAACACAATTCACACACAAATGCAGTAGTTAAAACATGAGCTGCAATCATCAATTTTCTATATAACTATTGTTCATTTGTGTCCATATTGTTGCAAATAGGGGGTTGGAATTTTTGAGAAAATTGTGGGTATAAAAAGATGCCAATTGGAATCCAAATTTTGCACTTTGATCATTGCACTGGTTTACTAATCAACTATTTTAACAAATCTTAGTAATTCCACAGTACTGCAGGTAAAAGGAAAGCACTACCCACCTCCTCTGCTTAAAGGACAAGTAAAGTCAAATTCACAGTGGGAGTGCCAGTTTGAAAGTAAGAAAGTCCATGAGTAAGTCCAGTCCAAGAATGAATGGAAGTAAATTGGGGGTATGGTAATTTGCTAGTTTTTTTCTTGCTGGGAAGGTGCACATTTTTTAAAAAGGTAATTGCCTTTCCTTGTCCTTTAAGGTCTTTCCAACTAATGTATAGGCATTAGGCAATATTTTTTGCTAGTGGCGTACCATAACATTAGACTCCCCCTGATCTTCTTGTATGGGCTTCAATGCAATATATATATAATATATATAATAAATATTCCTTTTGCAACTATATAAAAGTAATCAGTCCAGTAGTTTTAGACTTCTTCTAAATATGGAATTATATAATCTGTTAGCTCTGGAACACTGGAGAAAATGCAGAAATTGCAATCTGACTTAAAAATTCCTAGTTGGGCATAATACAGCAAGAGAATGGGATAATCTCTTTACCTATTATTTACACAAGACAGAATCAAATAGGAATGTTGAAAAGTCTTGTAAGTATTTCCTTATTCCTTATATTACTTTCCCCCCCTTCTTTCCTCAGCCTTTCTAACTGCCTTTCCTTACTCTACATTCCTTAACCATTTTTTTGTCTATTCTTGGGTCAAGATTTCCTTGTTTATTACTTCTCACAGCGACCTTTCATTGAAGGACAGGACTAATTTTGTGCTTCAGTGACTAAGAATGAGAATTTGTCACTTTATTCAGAAAAAACATTTCCAACACTGTTCATGTGCAAAGGAATCATAGCTTTCATATGAAAACAATTTCTCTCTTCTCTAAGAAAAAATAATTGTACTGACTTCAAGAAGTAATAAACAAATTGTAGATTACAGAAAGGGCATTTAATTTGAGTCTGAGAGCACACATTTGCAGTAGGAATTAAATTTCATCCCAGTGCATCTGTTATCCAAACAAAGTATTACGCTTAATGTGGGGCTGCAAAGACTAAAATTAATTTGGTCAATAAGACACAAGTAATGAATAATCTCTGAATAATTCTAATACATATATCCAAATAAATGCAGAGTTTTCAATTGTAATTATAAAAAAATAATTATCATCTTTTTCCAAACAACTTAGTTCCTGCAGTTCATCAACTTATGTCTATATAACTTAATATTAAGGCTGTAAAGGAAAAGGGCCTTTGAGTTAGGAGAATGATTTGAAGTCAAATGCATTGACGGATATAAAGATGACGGATATATGCGAAAGTATAGTTTAGTGTTTTCTTAAATGAGGTTTGTTTTGCCTGTTCTGTTAGGAAAACTGTTATAGCAAAATGGCAAATTGAAAGCTGACAGTGTCAAACTGTTGTGGTAATTTCTGCATGTTTAATAGTCCCCATTTTTTACCCACTTACAACATGATAACTTACAATGAACTTGTAATAGTGAATGGAAGAGTATGGTCATGCAATACAACCATTATGACTGTTTTAAAATTAAATTTAAAAAATTAAAGGGGTTGTTCACCTTTAAGTGAACTTTTAGTATGTTACAAAATGGCCAACTTTTCAAATGGAACAAATTGAAAGTAGGGAGCACCTCCCATCAAAAAGGCATTTGAAGTGTGCAGGGTCAGTCAGATAAACCATGTATGTACTCAAAAGAAAGAAAATATGAAAAGAAAAGAGCCATGTAACTGCACCATCCCATCTATCATATCCACAGCTCATTAGTGGCATATATATAGCATTAAAACATAACTTTTCTTATATTCCATAAAACTAGTCCAGATATAACAGTGAATTAAAAATGGGTAAGGCAGGGGACCACACCCACAAAAGGCAGGGTCAGCTTTGGCTCACCTATATATGTCCAGAGTCCTATTTATACTGCCACAGCGCAAGTGCCCTCACCTTCTCACACTGAAAGCGTTACCCCTTCATACTGCATGGTTGGGGTCACTTAACAGTTATCAATGTAAGTTTAATGCCCAAATTGATTTCACATATGCATCCAATCATGCCTTGGGCATTAATATAGGACTGATATCTAGGTACCACACGGTCAGAATTGTGCCTCAGACACCCTTATTATTTGACTGTACTAACGATATATTGTGCCTCAGGCACTGATATCTGCTGACTATCTCAACGCTACATTGTCTATATTGTGCCTCAGGCACTATATTTATAGCAGCTACGTAGTGCCGTGGGTATTGGTATAAATGGGCTGTTTAAGACATAAACTACCTAGCTAGTGCCTCAGGCACCGTCACTGTCTACCTCTCTCGCTGCGGTTTCATGCCTCAGGCACCAACCGATACCCGGAAATTAAAGAAATCTGGATCGAAGCTCACCAGCCAACCCTTCCGTCCACCCCAAGTGACCTCCCGATCCAAGAGCCCCAAAGGTAGCTTATATATCTGCGATTGTGCAAAGATTCTGCCTACCCGAAATTAAAAAGCGCAGACGTGCATTTCGCCCAACACTTGCAGGCTTTATCACAGTTTTATGAAATATAATAAAAGTTATGTTTCAATGCTATATATACGCCACTACTGAGCTATGGATATGATAGATGGAATGGTGCAGTTACATGGGTCTTTTCTTTTCATATTTTCTTTCTTTTGAGTACATACAAAGTTTCAATTGGTCCTCATTTTTTTTATATTTTTAATTATTTGCCTTCAGCTTTCAAATGCTCTGTAAGTCTACAAAGTTAAAGTTATTGCTACTTTTTATTACTCATCTTTTTATTCAGGGTCTCTCTTATTCATATTCCAGTCTCTTATTGAATCTCTTATTCATATCAGTCAATGGTTGGTAATTTTGACCATAGCAACCAGGTTGCTGTAATTGTAAACTGGAAAGCTGCTGAATAAAAAGCTAAATAACTTAAAACCCACAAATAATAAAACATTTAAATAAATAGCAAACTGTCTCAGAATAGAACTCTCTTTATCATACTGAAAGTTAATTTCAAGCAAACAACACCTTTAAATATTATTTAGTAAATCTCTTTGCCTACAAATTATTCAGGACCTCATGGTAGCTTGGATGTAGGTGATGAGTTTAGACTTCTCACAATATAATTGCTTAGTCACTAAGTGGATTTGCCTAGCATGTAGCATATACTCTAATATGATTAAGGTATGAAATAAGAAGAGGAAGTAGTAATGACAGGTACTGCAGAAATAACATACCACCTAAGTGTAAACATAGTGTGTACACAAAGAAAATATATATCTGCTTCTGCATTCAAAAACATTATATATTCTTTGATATATAAGCGATACAATGCTTCTTTAAATATAAAAAAGGGAAAGATTGAATGTGACACAAAGAAGACACCAGAGGTCGAAAATATTATGATTATATTGAGTGTAGCTTCCAATGTCTTCCCTTGGTGTCTTGTAGTCATTTTGGCAACGTTAAATTGAATTTCATCTAGTTTATATAACAATTGTTACAAAATGGTTGCAAATGATTTTTTTGTTGATGAACATGTGGCATGGAGAATTGGCTATAGTTTGCAGTATTCAAAAACTTGAATATTTAAAAGTTTCACATACAATGGTATACATTCTTGACTTTGGTTGCTCTTTAACTATGGATGTACGAATAGTAACAAATAGGCCTTGCTGCTGAATCATCAGTTCATTGATTATTTACAGACTAGTTGAAATTTATTAAAACCTTTGACTTAGATTGTTCATTGGCATCTGTCCATTTAAACAGAATGTCACATCTTTTTCCATCAAAATTAATTCTGTACCATATTGTGCTATGGTGATGCATGCAAGTGCTCGGCAGAGCAATCTGAGCTTAGGTTTTTATTGCCTTTGAAATCATTGTACGTTCCTGCTCATATTAGCAAGGCCCTCTAAAATTAACACATTTATATTTTTATAATTTCCCTTTAGTTATTTTGCTGGTAGGATCTATACCATAAAGCAGATTGTCTTTTAATAACACAGACACACAATAACTTACCCTAGAGTATAAGATGTTTATATATAAGATACAAATACTGAACATCCTGAATCCACCCCCAACCCACACATACACCCATCGAGCATTCTGCCAGTTCCATATGCTGGGAATGATTGTAGTAACTGAACTTGAAGCCTGCAAAGAGATATTTAACTAATTAAAATAATGTAAATTTGCCTAGCAAACCATCAACTAGGATCGCAAGATTAGAAATGACTTATTTTAAAGAGTGAGAGTTTGTGGTCTGCTTTAAAGTCAGTATAAAGGGTTCTTCTATTTGAACAAGTCTACTTTCATTTTCTTAAAATGCTACATCCCTTTAGGTTGAATGCATTTATTGCAGAATAACTGTTATTGTGATAGATGAGGTGGAACAAGCATGGGCTCCCTCACAGCCACTTCCTGTCAAATGTCCCTGTGTTATGTGCACTGGCATGGAATTACTGTAAGTAGAAAGTCCAGATTTTTTTTATTCAGACTCAAGATGACCAGAGGTGGCTTCTGCAGGCAATCAAGTCTTGCAACTTTCTAATTCTACACTAACTATCAAAAACAGTACAGTAATTGTTAATGGTTAGTGTAAAAATCAAGAAGGCCATATTTATCTATTTATCTATCTCTTCCAGGAAGTATTTCTGCAACGGATGGGAACCAGTATGGGTACACGCTTTGCACCCCAATATGCCAACCTCTTCATGGCAAAACTAGAAGAGGACTTTCTCTCCACCTGCAACATCAAGCCTTTGACATACCTCCGCTATATAGATGACATATTCATAATCTGGACAGATACTGAACAAGAACTTATTCAATTTCACAAAAAAATTCAAGACTTTCATCCCAATATTAATTTAAAAATGAGCTACTCCACCACTCACATCCACTTTCTGGACACAACCATTCACATCAGGGATAATACTATTCAAACCACCATATATCGAAAGCCAACGGACAAACCATCATATCTACGGTATGACAGCTTTCACCCAGACCACACTAAACACTCAATAATCTACAGCCAGGCCTTACGATACAATCGTATATGTTCTGACACTGCTGAAAGGAACCACCACCTCAAAAAACTCAAAACAGACTTCATCAACAGGGGCTACAGCCCCATGATTGTGGATCAATACATTCATGCAGCCACCAGGATTCCCAGAAGTCACCTTCTACATTATAAACAAAAACCTGAAATAAATCGGGTTCCCCTAGTGGTCACATACAATCCACAACTAAGGACCCTCAGAAAAATAGCCAGAGATCTACAGGGTACACTTCAAAAGGACGAGCGGCTCAAAAGCATTTTCCCAGATCCACCACTCCTAGCATTCAGACATCCTCCCAACCTAAAGTCACTAATAACAAGAAGTGCCTTATTGCACCCCACCAAAAATGGAACATACCCCTGTGGCAAAAAACAATGTAAAACCTGCCCACATATCCTGACTTCTGACAAAATTAAAATTCCGGACACATTAGAGGAATACAGCATCCACGGTCACTACAACTGTTCTTCTTCCAATGTGGTGTACTTAATACAATGTACTAAATGCAAAACAGGGGGACTGTATATAGGAGAGACTGGACAAAGTCTGAGAAAGAGAAATACACACCACCGATTCACTATAACCAATAAAAAACTGGACACACCAATAGGAAAACATTTCAATGGCCCTAATCACTCCATAAAGGATTTAGGAATTTTGGTTCTTAAGGGCAATTTTAAAACAGATAACGATCGAAAAGTATGGGAATACAAATTAATGGAAACCTTCAATTCTCTGGAGAAGGGACTAAACCTGGGACTTGGATTTATGTCTAATTATGTGGACTAACAAAGGACAGCACCAGGTCAGAAATACCAACATGTCTGGATATGGACTAAGAGATCCTTTGGAATTCCTTTGATTCTACACTCCAATAATTCAGCCCTGATTTACAATCTAGTTGACCCACATTATCTTCTACCTTATCTGTCTATCTCTTGCAGATCCCCTCGTAAATGACTTTGACACCTCACACACAGTTTGATATTCCTTTTTGTTGGTCATTTGATCTATGAGCTAAATGTTGTATATATACCAGAGAGCACCACAGCTTCATTGTAATCAGCTTGAAAAAGGAACTAAAATGTTCTGAAAGCTTGCTATGATTATATTAGTTAGCCAATAAAGGTATCACCTTTATACCATTTTGTTATTTTTTATTTCAAAAGGGTTGCCCAATAACATGTATCCAAATAAACACATCATACATAACTGGGCAGAAATATGACACAACACATTTAAAGATCTTCTCCAGAAACAGTCCAATTACTATTAACTACACCATGAGATAACTTATTGTAACCACTGCCAACCCATAGTTCACAATGCTTTATATGTTCTTTTTGATGACAAAAGCACTCCAGGCATGTATAAAAAATAACATAGGATATGCAGCAAATAAATAATCATATAACTAATGCATGTCCATTTTAACTATCCACTTGACAGAATAAATGTGACTGCATTCAGGACATTGTAAAGCAGTAATTGTTTTTTAGTGCCACTAACATGGGAAGCATTTCTGAAAAGTTAAACCATACAAGAAATAAAAGTACAAGTGACAACACAAACAATAAAACAAAATCCACTAATTAACAGGCCCACACACTGTTAGAGAAGCAAGAACATGTTTACTTACCATTAGTCTACCAAATTCATTTATTCTCATTGCTTGACAGAAAATGGTTACACCCATTAAAAAATGGATGCAATTATCAATTTTTATGCACTTTGCACACACTTCCATTGCTACTTCAC
Organism: Xenopus borealis; assembly: GCA_024363595.1. Lineage (NCBI taxonomy): Eukaryota > Metazoa > Chordata > Amphibia > Anura > Pipidae > Xenopus > Xenopus borealis. The sequence continues at coordinate 72,637,563 of CM044445.1, forward strand.
TGCTGCATGTCTCTGGGCTCCATTTCAGGGTGCAGAGACCTGCGGCTGCCACAATAAGAGTGTGATTGTGAGTAAGAGAGGAGCTGTGGACACAGGCCACAATAGTATGGGGTTCAAAACCTGACAAATGCAAAATCTATCTATCTATCTATCTATCTATCTATCTATCTATCTATAATCTATCTGTCTGTTTGTCTGTCTAACATTCTCTCTAGATATCTATAAATGGAGTTATAACAGTTATTAGCTATCTGAATGTATAAATGTACTAATTTGCAGAAACTCAATTAAATATTTATTTTTAGCCTATATATTTTCAAAAGGAAAGCATTTAGATTTATAGTATATAATGTGTTCTATAATACAAACATGCAAAAGGCATGTTGTAGTAGATTAACACACTCAAATATGTTCTGTCTTTTTCCTTAAATTAATGGCATGCATTGGTGTGCAGCACATTTAGGCAGTACAACTCATCCTCATTAGGCATGGTTTCAAGCTACTGTAGTGACCCTTTCCTAAAAAATTAGATGTTAGTGATGTTTTACAATAATAGTTTGAAAAGGGCAGATGGACTGTCATCAAACAGGTGAAACTATTTAAAGGGCAGCTGTTATATTAAAAACTCCAAACTTTTTGGAATGGTGGCCCAATAGAGCCTGCACTTCTGAGGGGGGAACCATACAATTTTTTAAACCGCATGGAAATTCAATTAATTTTACATTTTCAAAGATTTGTATATCATATCTCAATTAATTTCTTAAAACCTTTTTTAAAACAAATAACTAAATGGCATGAGGAATATATGTAATGCAAAAGGCTAGTTATTGGCAACTTGCTACTCTTGCTACTCTTTTTTGGTTACAATCTCTAAATGATATTGGATGGAATTCCATCTAGCAGGATATTGAGGGCTTCTGGTTTTCCATGCCTTATTGTATTTGATACTATGAGATTCCAAAAATGCAAGCGTTATTCCCTGGCTTCAGACAGATTAAGGTTCCCATGTTTAAGGAGTACTAAATAGCATAGAGGCTATTGCAACATGAACTCCCAAATAGCACAGGAAGATAAAACTCAGTGATTCCACTGCAATACTTTGACTGCACAGCCAATCTCAGAGAGCCTGCTACTTCTTCTTCTTCTAACAAAAATAGCCTGCCCAGACACTTGGGGTCAAATTCACTAACCTGTGTAGTTGCACCTGCGGTTACTTCGCTAGCGTTTGCCGCACTTCGCCAGGTGCAGTTTCAGCAGTGCTATGCAAATTCACTAAAATGTGAAGTTGCGCTTAGGGAGGTAAATGGTAGCGAAGTTGCACTACAGGTACTTTGTCAGGCAAAGCAAAGTTATGATAGTGATGCCTAATTTGCATACAGTGCAAAGTTATAAGTATAATAGACGTAGATGTTGCAGCCACTACATTACACTGCCCAAGCCCAGGAAACCTTTAATAACTCAAATAAAGGTGTTCTATTGGAAATGTATGGGGGAAGGAGGTTACCCTAAAAAAATTAATGATCTTTTTCAGCCTTTCACTCTTAAAAAAGTAAAAGACGCCAGCGTTTTTGTGGGACTTCACAAAATCTCTTATCTAGTGTTTTGAACTTTGCCAGGTCCAACCCTGGAGAAGTAAAGTCTAGCACAAGAGGCAACAGTCATAAAATGGACATCTTTGTGAATTAGCGTAGTAACGACCCTTCGTCAATGCGCCGGGCGTAAGGGTGCGAAGTTGCATTAGTCTATCTACTTCGCTAGCGAAAATTTTACAGAGTCAGTGTAAATTAGCGAAGTTGTGAAATTACGTCACGCTGGCAAGTTAGCACTAGCATCAGCCACTTTGCGCCTGACGAATAAATTCACTAGTTCTGAGATTTCAGTGTATACCATTCTATTGTAGAGCACTGTGGAATATATGGTAATAATATTAGCTAACCAGGTGGAATTTGGTTTCACTAAATCAAAGATGGTTACATACACACACCAGACCAGCAAACTCACTGCATCAAAAAAGCAGTAAACATGGAGAATAGATATAACCCATAATCTATGTATGTTCAAATTAAGTATTTTCATAATGCAATGCTACTTATTTTTTTGGGTGATTTAAAATGCATTTTGCAAGGATTTTTACAAAGACGTTCAACAACAGTTCAACATAGTATCAACCATGTATATTCATTCTGTTGTATAGTTGTTTCTAGTTTTTGGAAATGGATTCTTTTAAATCATGCTCTTAATACAGATTTAAAAACCTAGAATTTAAATCATTGAATGTCAATGATATTTTGGACTTGTCCTTTTGTAGCCAGATCTTGACTAGAAGCATGAGCAACAATCAAGCAGCTCAAGGCAAAGACAGGCATTCGTTTCCAAATGTTTGGTAGGTCTGGAATCCATTAAACAGGTGTAAATAAAGTTTCAGGGCACAGTGTATTTACTAACCCATTGCCTCTCTGGTTAATGTTATTAACATTTGCTGATTGTACCAAAGAGATGCCCAAATAGAATGGATCTTCCTGTCAGTACATAACGAATGCCTATAAATGCATTGGCTTACCAGACACTGAAGACATTACAAACAATGGTCCATTCACAATAACACTCTTCTTCAGTTCCCCACCCATTGAGCAAGTGAGATCAGCACCTTTAGTCTATCACACCTTAAAGCAAATAGGCAGTCAGCTAATGAGGAAGAATCAAAGTAACATCGTGCTTTGGCTCTCTGTTAGGGGCCTTAACTATTTTCATAGTGAAACTGCTAACAAAGCAAAAGGAATTTGTCTAGAGTGCTTGGCATGAAAAAAGATATGGCTTAAACCATGTATCTTTTTGTCTCAATATTAAATGTCAACCATTGATAGAATTTGCATGCTTTTAAGAAAGATCCCAAAAACATTATGGATTTGAAGGGTTTACTTTTTTTATTTTGGGTCAGAGGTTAATTATATGGTCCCAAATCAACTTAAAATATTTAGTGCTTAGCACGTGTTTAGAGAATTCAACGCTTCTTGTTTTAGTTTTCATTACTAAGGATATTACTAAGGATACTAAGTCCAAAACTTTTTGTTTAACATGAAATTGGGATCACTGTCATCTTTAATGGTAAAATGTTCAAGTTCAGCAATTCTGGTCGTAAATTATTCTGTATGTTATATGAAACATGAACAATTTACACTTTTGAAATTGTGGGTTCCAGTTGTCGCAACACTTGCAACTTGCACAACATGGTTTTAGTATTTTAGAGAATAGTATTTTATTTAGAGAATAGCATTTTACTACTATAGGCTTTATGATAATTTGAAAATTCTATACCAACATTTTTTAATTTACTACTTTATATTTTTCAATTCCATAATTGTTTAATTTTCTTATATTGAATTATGGGGGGGGGGTTTGTGGATTAAGGCGGCGTAAATATTGCATAGTTATTGCATAGTAGTATATTTTGATTTTGTGCTTGTTTTGCACCCTACCATCAATGAATTACCTTTCAATTTCTTATCTGATTATGGATCATTGCAGGCCTATAGAACCATTAATAATCCTCCATTCCCATAAACAAAACTTATTAACACTATTATTATTATTATTATTATTATAAATGTGTAATTTTAATTAAAAAAAATAATTCTTGTAGCTTCCTTTCCTTGAGTGCATACATGTGACAAAGAGCTGGGGTTCAACAGGCAATTAAAACCTGGAATGGTTTAACAGAAGAAGTGGGAGGAAATATTTTTGGGTGATTCACGAAATCATGGAGCAAAAGGACAACCTAAATAAAAAAGGTAAATCTCAAAATGGCCTTTTTAAGATACCTGTAGTTAGAAAATGGGCCATCTGCAATCATATTATACACAAATGTCCCTCCTCCTGAGGACATAAAAAATCTTCAGCTTTGTATACAAACAGTAGGAACTTAGACTTTGCATAATTGTAATACATAATACAGGGATCTGATATAACCTCAGCACTGTCCTGTATCCATGCACCTCATTTACATACACAAGACAATATGAGTGGCGCAGGCAGAAAAACAGTTTCCTTAATATACAACAATCTTCAGGTTCTTTGCATGTTATGTGAAATGGCATAAAAAGAAGGCAGCTGCCAAGTATCATCATTTCTCCCTCACTCCAGAGAGGCAGGGAAAGGAAAAAGAGAGAAAAAAAATTCCCTCGATGGATGCCACAATAGAATGTCTTTCATTATCACCCTGTGTCAAGGCACTGTGTAACATTCATTGTGCATGCATAGTAAATTTCTATTTACCATCCACTGCCTTTGATAAGTCAGTATCTGCCCCTCTTCCCATGCATACAGCAAAGAACTGTGAAACCCCTATTCCTCTCATTCCCATTAAGGCGATACCTATTCTGAATAAGAAAGCATATTTTACCTTCTCTAGGGTTTTTAAGGGACATTGTTTTTTTTTCCCAGTCGTTTTATTTTTTTCACCTGCTGTGTTTTAATGCTGAAGTGACTTCTGTGTATACAACTCTCATATTGAAATGTCTGCAGCAGATATATGCAATATTAAAGAGTGCTTATGAATTTTTGACATCTAATTAGTTGCTACCCAGTTAACATGTCAAGACTCAGAGGGAGTGTGGAGCCAGTCCTTTCTGAATAAGTTAAATCTATGCCCTGTCCTTTTCATGTTTTATTCTTTAATGTAGGTGGTGATTATTTAGGTCTGATTAATTGATGAAGCTCATTGGTCTGGCAAGTGTTGCAGATTTCATTACCCTGCCGAGTACTTTATCTTAGCATTGTTTATTCTTGGAAGTCATCGCTTGAAATGTGTCGTGTGATAATATATATATATATGTTTGGGTTAATGACTCCTCCCTGATCAGGCCTTGTTCTAGAAAGAACAATTTCTCTCTTATGCACTGCATATAAATAGCTCAGTTGTCTGGTACATTTTCTGTATTGGGGACGTTGTTCTGAAGTAATGAAGCCTGCAATTAATTCTCGTCAGCTACTTTTGATAGTGGACAAGTCACATAATTATTGTGTGCTTCTGGCACCATATATGAGTTTGTAAGCTTTCCAGGGAGAGGACTTCTAAATGCTGTTTAGATCTAGCAAAATAAAATACTTTAAGGAGGTGAGTTTATATATTTATTTACTTTATAATTAAAATATTTATTCCATATTACAAACCTTTCATTCTGCTTTAAATGTTCCATGTATTGCTTCCAGGCTATGCTTTATACTCACTTGCTTCACATCATATGATGGAAGTCAGCCAATAAAAGCATTTTCATATTAACATGTCCTTATTATCTATACATAATCATACCAATTGATCTTGTAATGCTCTGTACACCAATTTCTTTTTCTTTTATTATTAGTATTTTCAAATTAATTTTTAGGGAGAAAAAAACTGCCTTTTTCGTGATCTCCTTTAATACCATAGCAAACACAAAGAATGACAATTTCTTTTACCATTATTTTGTATAATATGCAATACTTCAGTGATTTTCTATTCTGCAGAATTATTGATGTAAAAACAGCATAATTACCTCAGAGAAGAGAGGGGAGCAGAGAGGAAAATAGGTAATAAACACAAGACATAGCCATCTGTCTTTTTTCTGCATTGTTTCAACCATTGTGGCCCTATCTGAGCACCTCTGGAATGGCTCCTCCATTAAAGGCTCATTTGCATTGATCCAGTGCAATTAATCCATGACAATAATATAAAAGTTCTGTATTTCTTTTTTTTAATATATAGTAATGGATCAGCCAATAAATACAGGCAAAAAATGTGTTGCTTTTGGGCACAATATTGTAGGTTCAGAACACCGGAAATAAATATGCCATCTGCAGCAAAACAGAAAGAATAATAATCTGCTGTTAACATTGGACTAAAGTCGTAGTCCTTTAAATTGTCCATTGTCTACAATAGGATAGGAAGAAATCCACCAGCAAACTTGGGGTTGTTGTATGCTTCCTTTTGTGGAGGAAACCATACACCAAACCTGTGCATTTATAGTGTAAACATTACAAACTGTTTTTGTAGCTCAGGCCACACTCCAATTCAACTAATAAATAAGAAGCTAGCTGGATCATATATTTTGTCAAAAGCATGCTAGGCATGGGGTCCTAAACTGGCAAAAAATCTGTTCAATTAGGGTAACCATTTGGGATTGATTATTTACAAAGTTGCATTTACAAATTGTTCATATGTATAACACTTCCTTAGTAAAGTGAGAAATTCTGTTAAGCAAGCTAGCACCAAATACCACAAAACATATCTTCATCATTACTGTTACCAAGTAATATCCACTTAAAAAAAGATTTATTTTTTCTGCTGTAAAAAAGCTTTTGATAGGTCTGTATGTTAACAGATAAGTTTATAGCACCGGAATATATATATGTAGCGCTATAGTAAAATGAGTGCACTGTTCTCTACTATGAGTTCCACTCCCAATATATGTGCTCTGGATGAGACCTTAAATCCTAGGGAGTAAGCACTTGCAAATGGTGTGAAAGTAGGGTGTAGTGGAACTGTAAGTTGGTTCAGGGTGCAATAATTGGGGCACCAGTGTTTCTTATAACTTAACCAATGAACGTGTTTATTGTGCAATAACAATCCTCAGTAGATTGTACATACAGAAGAACAGGCAGGTCATTCATTAACAGTGGATAGGTAAGTACTCACAGCACCATTGGTCAGTAGCTGTCCCCCACAGGGAAGGGAACAATGTACACAGCAGTCGCTTGGGGTAACCCAAAGCTTTTCCCAAAATGGAACCTGAGGAGAAACTCACATGCCTAGGTCTGTACACTTAGGGGCAGATTTACTAAATTCGTGTGAAGGATTCGAAATTCGATCAAAAAGATTAAAATTTTAAAATAACTTTTTTGGGCACTTTGACCATCGAATAAAAAAAATTAGTCGAATGATTCGAATAAAAATCTATTCGATCATTCGACCATTTGATGGTCGAAGTTCGCCAGATTAAACCTACCGAATTGCTGTATAACCCTATGGGAAGCTCCCATAGGGTTATTTCAGCATTTTTAGATTGAATAAAAAAAATTTGATCGAATGGTTAAAATCATTCGATCAAATTTTTTTTTAAATTGTTCGATCAAATTTAGCTAAAACCCTTCAAATTTGATATTGAATTTGAAGGGTTAAATTTCAACCGAAATTCGATTGGTCGAATTCAAGGGTTAATTAACTCTCGAATTCGACCAATAGTAAATCTGCCCCTATGTCCCTACTTCTAGGCAGTTAGTACCTGGGATTATAATCCCACTCATAATCCTCAAAGGAGCCTCAAACTGCTCAATTGAACAGCCTAACTATCTGTCACTGCCTAGAGTGATTTATTAAGGTGAGTAGTCTATCCTTACTAGACCTGACCTGTCTAGGTTCCACTCTAGCTCTGCCTGCCTGCTCAGGCTAGAGCCAGCACAAGATGGACCCTAAGCACACACTAAGCTGCCAAGGGTTTTATACTTTAGCACAGTGCCATCTACTGGTCATTGTGGGAACACCAAAAGGCATATCTTAAAACAGGAATAGGAAACAGGTCCCCCTCCCAACTGTATTTTAGGACCCAGTTAGGCATTTATACACCAGGGAACTGCCTGCTATATAATACTATATATATATATATATTTCCACAGAGTCCCCTTATGTTCCTAGTTGCTGTGCAGAAAAAAATGTACCTAGTCGTGTGTATTAGCTTAAGTTTATCATTGACCCATAGACTGATGACAAAAACCTGACTGCCAACCTGACTGTCCTTTCCTAACCAGTTAGAATTTCTAATGCTAGCTGTCTAAGGTA
>CM044445.1:72650498-72685566 GCA_024363595.1 Xenopus borealis
TTGTGTAAACTCAATTATTTTATGAATAGTGACACCAGAGTCTGACTGCTAAAGCCTGCTATATTATGTGTGGGCTAAAAGGTTTAAAATATGCAGAACAACCCTTGAATCAAAATGCTATTCAGGAAAGTAAACAAAAATGAAAGTGATTAGACACAGCCTAGGTAATCCCAGACAGTCAACAAAATACATCAATAAAAATACAAGCATAAAGGTTTAAAAATATGTTTGAAAGATTAAATCACGTATCTTTAATCCACAAGTCTAAATGACACACAGTAGGACTCATAAAACTGGCTCATGTCTACTAAAATCATGGACAAACAGCTAAAGAATCATTGTACAACAGAGCTATTAGCAGGGTTGAAGGTAGGAATAACACTGAGCTTCCCAACCAAGATGTTTCAAGCAACTCATATTAAAAAAGCTATACTATACTGTATATATTATATGCATGCGTATGTTTATAGAAAATATGCAGAAGTATCAAGGATTCATGTTGGGAATTACAAGCATTTTACAGTTTTCTTTTTTTTTTTTTCTTTTTCCTGTTCTGTTCATTCTTGCTCACCATTAGTTAAATTTTTACAACTGATTTTTAGTTTCAAATTGCTCCCTGTTTATCTGGTATTCTAACTATTCTATTAATGTATATGGTTATTCTTTAACATACCAGACAAGAGAGCCAGAAATTCTGACCAATGCCTGACTTTTAACATACTTTATTTTTTAACATACTTTTCTTTCCTCTTTTTATGAACAAATAAAATTTAGTAATTGGTGAATGCACCCTGTTGTGTCTTTTAGGGTGGGAAGTTGCTGAAAGTACAAAACCTATACAAAATATTTTAATAAACGTCAGCTGCCAGCAACAGATATGTGGTGCACATGAAAGATTAAAAGATAGATTCCAGGTCTTACCATTTGTAATTTTCATCTCATACAAGGTTCATATTGGACAATAGACTAGCCTATGTTGTGTCTACTTGCTGAAAAAGTGCAAGGCAAGATACTTGCCCAAACCTTATAGTTAGACCTATAAAGTCCAGTTGCTTATCCACAGAAACTCTTTTCTTTTGTTCAGATTCAGTCAGAGATGTTTTTACTCTGCAGACAAGTGTATATACATTTTATTACCAAAAGTATGTGAACTCCCCTTATAATTATTAGAATTTGCTGTTTAAAACACACACATCATCTCTGACATAGGTACTACTACATTGCACAATGTCATTCTTGACAGTTATGTCCTTCATATTTTGTGACAACAGTTTTGGAAGGCTCTTTCCTCTGTCACCTGAAGCCACTGAACAATAAAAGGCACTGATCCCTGAACTCAACCCAACTGAAGATCACTGGGATTGATTGAGTCAAGTCTGACCACCACCCTACATCAGTGCCTCATCTTTTATGTATGAATGAAAGTAAATCCATCCAACCAAGAAGCAACATATAATAGAAAGCTTTCCCAGAAGAGCATAGGATAAATGTTGTTATTGCAGCAAAGTGTCATATACATTCCTTTAGTTTTGGAATGAGATGTAGGACAGGCAAGTGTCCAAATACTTTTGGCCATTTAATGTATTAAAGCATAATCACAACAGGTTCCTTTTCCAAAACACAAAACATTTACTTTTACTGTGTGATGACTGTTTCAATCCATCTTTATTAAGATACACATTATTGTGTTATTTATATTTAAGTATTACAGATTGATATAAAGGTTACATCTTGCAGGGTTTGCTTTACCTGTATCAAAAATTATGATCTTGAGGTGGTTTAAGAATAATAACCAGTCCATCTGTAGGACGACACACTTCAAATATTACACTGCTATGATCAGATCTTGGAGAGAAGTTTTTATATTGTTTTTGTCAAAGGTTCCCAGTGTAAGATCTGATGCCTAGACCTAAAGGGATTAGCCTCACTCTGCTCATTCTTTTGTCCCAGCTGCTTCATAAGGAAGCAAGTACAGTGGATATTACTAATACTTTAGGGTCATCACTTATTCCATTAGTGACCACATTCAGCCCTACAAAACAATATAATTCAGTCTCACCTGGATTGCATAAGTGAACTCCATCATCTTTTATTACAGAAGCCTTAAAAATAAAAATAACTCCATGAACAGGAATGGTTGAAGCCAAAAGTAAAATATCTTTTTAAGAGTGACTTTCAAGAAAATTTTATAATATACATTTCATTAGTTATGTCCCTACGTGATTTTGATTAATGTTGTAGTTTACAAATGCAGTAATATTATTGATTTTTTTCATTTAAAACCCTCATTCTTTGTTGTGTGTCTGGTTTGGATTTCTGAATCATATCCTTTTCACCTTAGGAAATGTAACTGTACATGCCAGAACATACAAGAGAATAAGTCACTATCAGTGTTTAATGTACAAGCTCTACATGGCAATGATATACAGTATCAACCTATACAAGAACAATTCTCAACAGATTGTGTGTAGACATACAGTATGCAATTCTGCATACACTTGGGTCCACATATCCCTCTCTGCACCAAATATTTTTGTGGAGGTGCACTATATTAATGGGCATGTTGGTCACATTGGTTTACTCTGTGCAATTATTTATTTCATACAATATGGAGATAATTAGGTGGAAGTCTTTGAAGGTGCCTTATTGAACCCAGTATCACATAGAATAATCACTGGTTTTTGTAGTCAGTCATGCAACCAGCAATTTGGCCAATATGTAATATGCTGACTGGAGATCTGCTTGACAGATTTGATAGATTTTTAGCAGTCACAAATGGCTTTTTGATGCAAGAAGCTACCTCAAAATCTTTCCTCCTGGACTGACAGGGGTTAGTGTCCTGTTCTGTTCAAAGAGGAATAACAACAAATTAATGTAAACATAAGAGTGTCTTTTAATATAACCTTGAATTGTCATTTGAAAAAATACTTTTATGAAATCATTTTCATTTACAGTATTCAGTAAAATGAGATAATAATAACAATCAGCTTTCTGTTAGTGGAAGGTGTAAACAGAATTAGCAATCTTTCAGAATATTTTATATTGAGAGAGTGGGAAGTAGGTGTAATAAACTACTAGAAAAGGTGGTAACACATAACATATTTAATCCTTTTAATATTTTTTAATATTCTTGCTATAACCCTATGCTGTAAATGAATAACATCACATATGATGCATAACTTGGAGTTAAATCGCAAATGCTTGATTTCAGTCACATTTTTTTAAAGAAATCTTTACAGTACAACTAAAATACATTTCATACTTCAGGATTACTTGTGAAAGTGAGGTCTAGGTACTTTATTTGAAATCATAAAACATTGCAGAAGTCAATGAGACTCATTAAGGGGCCAATGGCATGCTTACCTGAAGTCATTAGTGATCCACAATTGTATGTATTTCTCTTCAGGGACAGATTGGGGAAGATTGGAACTCTAAGACACTGTTCCCATTAATATGAAACAGACAGCAGAGGTACACTTATGCATATTTGCCACATTTTACATTGCAAAAATTGTTACTGAAATGCATTTCCTTCTATTATATTATACTAGGGGCTTCAGGAACCTGAATACTTAATCTAAATTAATCTAACTTTCAGCACATGGAAGCCGTGACTATTCTAAGAAAAGAGAAAGAGATGTGCCCTATTTTCTGTAGAGTAACCTTTAGATGGCTTCACATTGCTCCGTTCATTATCATTTGTAAGTTAGGTACTCAAGAGCAAGATAAAGTTGCTCTCCTTATGCACATAGTGAGGGACGGAGTAAGGTGAGTGACATTACACCTTTTCAGTTACAAGAGTACCCCCTGCAAACATTAGTTTTACATATATCTTCATTCTTCAGAAAGTCATGCTTGGATCATTAGCCACACAGAATCTTGCAGTCTGTCAGAAATCCAGCTGCCAGTGATGTATTATTGAGCCCCACAGCAAAATCTTTTTTAGGACACTCTCCATCCCCCAAACCTTCAAGAAGATGTTCTGCTTCACACTCATATATTGAAATTGCTCATTAGAAAGGGCCCACACTGGGTCCTTTATAACCTGGGTGCTCTCTGTTGCTACACTTCTGCCAGCTGCAGCAATAATCATTTTATAGTAACTGTCATCACTGGGCCTCATCATTCCCTTTTTTAAACAAATGGCAAACCCCTACTCACATATACTGTATCTATTAACTTACAAGACCCCACACATTTTACATTGTTTATTCCTATTTGTATTAAATTACTTTTCTGTGAATTTAACTGATTCCCAGTTTCTACAAGTTTCAGAGCAGAAGGACAATTGTTCATTTACGGACAGACTTGTTAGGAAATAAATGCAAATTTCACAAGGTTTAATGTAAAACAGTAAAATCATCAGCCAGATTATTGTTCTGCCATGGCAGATATACACGTGTCAGATACAAAACTGGATAGAGAGGAGACATGAAATAGATTTCTGTTCAGCAGATGAATAAAACACAGGTTTGTTATATGAGATGCTAGGAATATTATATGTAAAATCATATTGTTAGTTTATGGATTTTGTCTAATTATTTGAGGTTTAGGAACCAGAGGCAAGCAAAGATTTATCTTACTTGGGGAAACTTTCTATTACAGGGAACTCTGCTATTTTCCTCCTTTTTATGACATCTTGTATATTCTCCATCTAATTACACACCAAGATTTCTAATGCAGATGCTCCAAATCATACTGAGCTCCTATTCCATGGAGCTTACAGTTTAAAGGATACATTAATTGCATTTCAATCTAGGTAATGCAGATGGGTTGCCGCAGTTCAGTTTATTCTGCCATTCAAGAAAACTATCCTGACTGTTAGGAAACTGTTTAGGAAAGTTAATGAATTGACAGTCAGTTTCTCAGAATGTTTTAACTGCAGTTGAATACCTTCCTTATGAAGTGATAGTGCTCAGCGGCAGTTCTAACACCTGCTTGAATGGACAGGCTGCATATGCATAGACAATTATTTTGTGTAAACATCGAATCATTTTAGTTTGGAACATCAAATGTTGATTTAAAATCGTCCAGTATCTTTGCCACTTATTACAGAGACCTGTTAAATTGGTTCTGTTTCTGACAGCCAGAAATGAATTGCTTCGACTCATGTCGCTAGGGCTGACTATCACTTGTAGAGAGTAGTCAGCACATCGATTCTTGCCTCAAGTATCCACGGTGCACATTAATCTAGGGCCACTTGCCTAGGGTAATAATAATTTTATCAAGCTTGATAAAAGGCTGCATGGCCTGAAACGTCGCTGTGCTGCCCACATAAGCACAAATAAAGGCTTTTTAATTTGAAGAAAAGTTTGCTAGGGCTGACTATGAAAAGAGTCATGGTGGTAACTGTTAGAAATGAGTGAATCTGTCCAGTTTCACCAAACATTTGCAAAAGTACCCAAAAAATTTGAGAAACTGTGAAAATCTTGCAAAACTTTTTATTGCCCATATTTTTTCACAAACTTTTGTTTTTTGTAGAAATCTACATTAGAGTCTATAGACTTTTTTCGTGGTTCCTTGTTTCTACTTTGGGAGGGTAAAATAATTTTTCACACAGTATACTGCTACACACATGGCATACATTATTAGAGAACCTCCTATCCACTATTTTACAACTATTTTCAATATGTTTAAAATGGTACCGGTATTGAATGTATGCAAATACAAGGAGTCTGACTGCTAAAATGGGAGACCTAGAGGTGCTGGTGCTGGAGGGAAAATATGATGTGATTGGTGTGGCCTAAACATGGATGAATGAATTGCATGACTGAGAGGTTAATATCAGCAGCTATACTTAGGGGCAAATTTATTAAAATTCCCCAAAAATCCCTCGATTTTTGATAAGCATTCAACTATCTGTGGTGGGCAAATTATTTGAAGGCTTGTTAAGGGACCACATTCAAAATTTTGTCATAGTGAAAGGCATTATGAGCAGCAATCACCATGGCTTTATGAAGGATAGGACATGTCAGAGAAATTTGATATCTTTTTATGATGAGGTAAGTAGGATGCTGGACTGTGTGGGGGGGGGGTAGATGTGATTTGGATTTTGCCAAAGCATTTGATACCGTGACCCACAAACTACAGCTTTCTAAACTAAGGTCTGTTGGGCTTAATGAAGTAGTTTCCAAATGGATAGGAAACTGGCTACAGGTTCAGGTACAGAGGGTGGTTGTTAATGGTACATTCTCTACTTGGAGTAAGGTTCTTAGTGGGGTCCCTCAGGACTCAGTATTGGGTTCAGTTTTATTTAACTTGTTGTTCATTAATGATTTAGGGGAAGGTATTGTAAGTAATTTATCAGTGTTTGCAGATGACACAAAACTACCCACCTCAATTAATTCCATCCAGAATGCGGCATCCCTGCACCAGGATCTGGACAAACTAGCAATCTGGGCAGCTAAGTGGCAAATTAAATTCAATGTTGATAAATGTAAAAAAATCCAAGCCACTTATACCCTTAATGGGACTGCACTAGGCAAATCCATTATGGAAAGGACCTTGGAGTCCTTGTAGATGATAAACTTGACTGTAGCAAACAATGCCAGTCAGCAGCATCATGGGAAAATAAGGTTTTTAACTGTGTTAAAAGGGTCATAGAATCACGGGAGGAGGGGTTCATTTTTCCACTTAGATAGAGCACTTGTAAGGCCCATCTAGAATATGCCATACAGTTTTGGTCTCCATCACTTAAACAGGACATTATTGTATTAGAGAGGGTACACAGAAGGGCAACTAAGCTGGTAAAAATTGTGGAAAATCTTAGCTATGAGGAAAGACTGACCAAATTGGGGATGTTCACGCTGGAGAAGAGATGCTTAAGGGGTGATATGATAAATATGTATAAATATATAAGGGAATCTCTCTAATGCTTTATTTACCAGTAAGTCTTTCCAGTATACACAAGGTCGGCCATTCCAATAAGAAGAAAATAGTTTCCACCTAAATATTCGGAAGGGATTTTTTACAGTGAGAGCTGTGAAGATGTGGAATTCTCTCCCTGAATCAGTTGTACTAGCTGATACATTAGATAGCTTTAAGAAAGAGTTGGATGGCTTTTTAGCAAGTGCGGTAATACAGGGTTCTGGGAAATAGCTCATAGTACAAGTTGATCCAGTGACTAGTCTGATTGCCATTTTGTAGTCGGGAAGGGATTTTTTTCCCCCTCTGAGGCAAATTGTAGAGGCTTCAGATGGGGGCTGCTGCCTTCCTCTGGATCAACTAGCAGTTAGGCAGGTTAAAAAAAAAAGTTAAAAGGTTGAACTTGATGGATGTGTGTCTTTTTTTCAACCTAACTTACTATGTAACTATGTGACTATGTTTTTCAATTGAAGAAAGACTCCCATGTTGCCAGTGGTAATGTTATCTATTACTACACAACTAATAATAAATATGACCACCAACAGATATCCCACATTAAATTGAATAAACTGTGTATGTCCTTATGTGTATACAGTGGGAAGGATCAAATCCCTTTGGTTGATGTGGAAGGAGAGGGGAGGGATAAATTAATGTATGTGTTTGTACAGCATCTCTTTTTTTTTTGGTCGCACATCATTTTTGTTTGTTGCGCAAAGTGAAATGAGCCAGTTTTTTACAGTTTTGTGAAAATTGTCAATGTTGGAGAAACAAAGAAGTTCACAGCGAATATGTACATGGCAACATTTTTTGCTCATCACAAATGACTGTGCCAAACAAACTTATTTCAATAAAAAGATGCATTTTATATACTAAACCTATAAAACTTCATACAGATTTTCTGTAACAGTAATGATCCCGGGCCTTCAAAATTGTGCATGGGGGGGTCACCATCTTGGATTTTGTTGGAAGTGTTAGTCAGTGACAATGCACATGCTCAGTATGCTCTGGGAAATGGTGAATGTGAAATTAATTACTAAATGGTGAAATGAATTAAATGCCTACCCCATGCCTATAATCAGTGGGAGGGGGGAGAAGCTGCTTACGATTGATATCAATTCTCCTTAGCTTGCCTGATAAATCAGTTTATAGTATGTAGTGCATAGTTTCTATAGATCTATTAAGAAGAAATAACAGAAAGTAATAATGACCTAACTCACTAATTAGCTATTTTATATTAAAATTTATACTGGAAAGACATCTTGCTGCCCTTTAGGCTACAGGCCTTAGAGGCTTTTTGATGGGGCTGGGGCTTTGGCATAATTCACAAAAATTAGCCTTTTGTCCCCAGCATGATTCATAGCTAAGCAGGCAAGCAAAAATAAGTTTGCAAACTGCCTCCCCTTAGACTTACATTAAACCCTCACTGCTGCATTTTTGATTACTAATTGTCTAATCCACCATTGCAATAGTAGGGTCTTGGCAATTGCAATATAAGTCTATTAAGAGGATAATGCAAATATTTTGACACCCACCTGCCAAGCTTTAGCACCCCTCTGAATAATGAAGGGCAACTGCAAAGATTGTAACATTTTATCGCTTGGTAGAAAATATCAACAGATTCATATTCATTTTTTGAAATGGAATTAATCTAAGGTAAATAAATAATTTTCACTGCTGACACTTTACCAAAATTTCCCCTAAATCTAAATCAAAAATGTATGCCTCTTTTGCTTGAAAGGAACCAATAAAAAAGAATATAAATAATAAGTCACTGCTTTCAGCTTTCCAAAACCTACATATGTATTCAGATTCTCAGGAGTATAAGCATAAGGGTAAAGGGCACATATGACAATCCTAGGCACATTGTAAATAGTTGGCTTATTTTAGTTAAAAAATGCATACAGCACACTACTGTTTGTATGTATTCATGACTCTGATGAACAACAATGTCAAACCTGTGGCCTTCAGCTGCTGGGAACTACAACTCCCAGTATCCCTGAACAGCTGTTCAGGGACATTGTTACTTAGAGTCTATAAAAGCTTCAGGGTCACCATTTTGGCATCACTGCACTAGAATTTAGCTACTTAAAGGACAATGGGGATATTTATTTGCGCCACTATTTTCACGAATGCAATTCATTTAACTGCATGGATAATGGCACTTAACCATAAATGAAATGTAAGCTGTTCATTTCAAAATACATTGTTGTATGCTCATGCTAATAAGATGATTATTTCATTGTTTTTAAATACTTCTGTAATACCTCTCTAAATTCTCAAACAGTGTCACAGGAGCGTTGCTTCTGATTACTATTTGCTTGTGGAGAATGGGTAATAATATATACAAAAGCCACAAGATATTTCACCATGAGAATTATCTCGTTTATCAATTTCACACTTTATGAGTAAAGGCGTATTAATTATAATGGATACATCCATATATTGTATATTCTCTGATAGTAGAAAATTATATGGGAGCAAACTGGACAGTTAAAGCATAACATTTAAGTCAGTTATACATTTAAACGTATTTTCTTTACTAGATATTGTTGGAGTGACATCTTATCGTGATATTGATGGGTCCAAGGCCCATTGTGGCTTCTGCCACTGGCAACCCCACTCCTAGGTCCCGCCCCAGCCAAAATCCTCCTCTAGGTTTTTTTACCCAGGGTCCCACTGGCCCAGTCTGACACTGATGGCTGATTCACCAGTGTTTTCTTTTATCTATAACCTTGTTATGAACTAAAGGGGTCTGAACCAAAAGCTGGACCTTTAAAGAGATACTGACAACAGAAATTAAACTTTTTTTTATATCTGTCATAATAATGCCTTTGAAAGCTAGTTATAACCTTGCCATAAAGTATTTGCACAATCCTTTTACATTACCTGTCTGATGCCCCATGTTCCTATTTGAGGGGTCTGCCATATTTGTGCAGCAGTAGTGCCTTAGTATTAAAAACTGTAACTGACAGGCATAGATGGGACAGTCAGGTTTAGGAACTTCAACTAACAATTACTTACAAAAATAAACCTCTCTGCATTTTACGATCAAAATGACCTGTAGGTAACTTTTAATGTACATTCATATTTAAAAAAGTGTCAGTATCACTTTAAGGAGCTTAATATAAAAAAATTCTTACAACCATGGCACTATAGTGAGTGAGTTTATAAAATGATCTATTAAATGTAAGGACAGAGCAGGAAGAATGAACATAAAAGACTTGGGAAGAGAATTAGGTAGGCACCTACATTTACACTACCGGAACTCTTGCTATACTCATAGGGAGATGCAATTTTTACAGACATGTTGATTGCCATTCGAAACAGTCCAGCAATGATAGTTTTTTGCATATCTTAACACTGAAAAAATGAGAGACATATTATAGCACATAGAATCCTACAGAATACAATATTCTGCAAGCTGCAACAGTCATAAAACAGAACACTGCATGTCACTATTTAAGCCTGTGCCTAAGGATAAATTGGATTATAAAACAATATGAAATGCTGCGATAGTGTATAGAGTCAGGTGATTAACAGAAGGCACAATGACCATTTTGCATGATCAGTGCATGACACAAGATGCATCAGGATTCCAGCCTGAGATCTTTACCATATGCATAGGTTTAAATGTATATTAATCAGTGGGTACACTTCGGTCTCTCACCAATCCTTTCCGAGAGTTAACACTCCAGCAGACACAATGCTTGCGAAGGTGATTATCTCTGCTAGCCTAATTCCTCTGTAACATCTGCTTTCGCCCATAACACTCCACTAATTTTTCCCTCATTTCATTACACATAATTTTCTTTCAACACAATCTACATGTATTAAGTGGTAATGGCTTTCCAGTTAAGAGCAAATCGACGCCAAGGGACCCCCCCTCCGATTGCCTGCCGAGCCTGTCTCCGGCTATTAAAGATAAATTTGGTGCCTTGAAAAGCTGCAGTAAGCCAATCAATCAATTAAGCGGTTGGGACATATATTATCAAAATTTCACAGTATGAAGGTGCATAAGAGCATGCTGATTTACTTGCTATGATTTTAGGATTTGAAAACTGAAACCCATCAAGCATAAATACAAGTTGATGTACAGCGTCAGTATTTACTCTCTTCCCAGATGACAACATGAGATGCTGAACGCCGGTTGCATTCTTATGAATATGTGTATATGAAATATGTTTATGTGTGCCCCATGGAGAGAAGGTTCCATAAAGGACTATGTATTATTAGTGTATATATTAACCCTTAAGGGCAAACCAGCTAACAGATTCCTGGCCACTTTTTTCCATAATAATTTTCTGGTCAATATTTTAATCTTTTTGATCCCTGATGAATCATTCAAATCTATTTTTATATATTTGAAAGGATTAATGTTCTTCCTGTGAAAAGTGTCACTAAAAAAGTGTAATTTCACACACAGCTTCATGTATCTGAAATGTAGCCGACTGCAGGTAGCAGCTGATCGATGCTCTTATGTTGTCTTCTGCAATTCGAAACATAAAGATGACATATGACTATGACCAAAGAACATACACAATGCAAAATATTTGAGTAAATTCATTTAATTCTAGGATCATATGAAATTGTAGTAAAACTTTAAATAAAAAAAAATAGGAATTATTCTTTAATCCCCTCCCATCTAGTGTTGAAAATAGCAATGTAAGACAACATTCCTGCAGCTCTGTAATGGTTAACTTCACATTGCTATCATTACTGTATCAATGTATTGTCAGATGCGTTTCTTTTATCTTTTTAAAGGTGCTTTGTATTTGTATCAGCCCTGGAATGCCATCTAACTGTAAGTGACCCAGTTACTTTTTCCAATAATAAAGTTATAAATTCTCATGTCATATTTTTAAATGTATTTGTTTCCCCTATTTCATTAATCATTGTTAATAATCTGATTTCTGATGATCGTCCCCTATATTGGCAATAATTGGGAAATATCCATGTTGGAGATTGTTTTTTTAGCGATACCACTCTTCTGCCCTCAGTTACAATCGCTTGCATTCCATCTGGCAAACACTTGCTTAAAAGACATTTCTCTGTCAATCTCTCCCGCCACATTAAAATCTGTCATTACTATTGCATTGCAGCCTGGCTCATGAGATTTCTCTGACTGCTTTATTGCTCCTCTCATTTTTTTATTCCTTTCTACAGCCGTGAAGCAAAAATGAAGGTTTGTTGTTGAAACATGGCCGCAAGGAAAGAAGGGGGCATACATCTGTCAAGGTATTGCCATTCCCTAACTAGGGACTAAGGTGTTTTACTGCACTCGCTACAGAGTCGTCACACCGAATACATTTCATACTAAAAGTAAAAAAAATTGAGTGCATTCAGTTTCTGCTGGAGTTTGTTTTTTTAAAGCTAAACTATATAATTATGCAATGGCGTCAGTGTTCAGTGGGGGTGGAGGCATCCTCATTTAAAAATCTGCATTATTCAAATAAACAACAGAAGGACACTCTAGCAGGAAAAGGTTAGATGTTTTCAGCAATTATTTCCATGTCATGCACAGCTGTAGTTCCCTCACAAGGTCAGATAAAATAGAGGGCTTTATTAACTACCGTTATTGTTTTGGTAATATGTTCTCCAAGCCTTGCTTATCCAGCCTGACTGAATTCTGATCCTTAAATACCTAGCAACAGTCCAAAAGCATGTGCTGAAATATGCTCAATGTATCTGCAATTTATTTTCCTAGGGTGATCAAGCACTCCCGTGCAGTGATGCCTTGTGCTTACCTACGGAGGGGCTTCTCTGCTCCTAACAGCTTATGTATGACAATATGTACAAAAGATTTCCATGTTTGTCCAAGGGGAAATTTTGCAGGTGGTCAAAAATGCTTAAAAAAACTTGCTTGTATATGGACATTTATTCCTTACTTTGCAGAAGGGCATTTTTATCTTGTCATACATAAATACTGTTTAATGATGACTTCATTGTGGATTTCCATGTGAATACGTTTTAGTACTAATTTCACTTTGTTAGGTCTCTTTGAGGTTTTTGCATTTTTTAAAACATAGGTAATGTAATGCAGAGATGTCATTATTTTGGACTTCTATCTGGGGTAATGATGGTAAAACTTTGTAAAAAAAGTTGTTAAATGTGAAACGATCAGCAATTATTTTCTGTAAAAAAATGGCATAGAAAATAATAGATAATCCCAGCCTGTGATTTGCTTCATTATTAATAATTTGTATGGGTATTAGTGCTTGGTACTGCTGCACAAAGTAGCAGAACACATATGAAAAAATGACAATATTCAGCATTGATAAAGGCATCAGTGGGATAAATGGGAAAATAACTGAACTGTTTTACAGCCTTACAGCCTTGTCAGGTGTTTATAGCACACAACAACTGTACAGTCAGAGTTGAAAATGCAGACAGAAAATGGAGTAATGTCCTACTTTTTAGCCTTAATTTACTGACAAGGAAATCAATTTCAGTAAAGGTATACCCAGAATCACCTCTCCTTCTTAAAGGACAAGTAACACCAAACATTTAAAGTGTCCTAAAATACTGAATATATATAATGTACTGTTGTGCTGCACTGGTGTGTTTGCTTCAGAAAGTTTACAATAGTTTATAAAAGCAAGCTGCTGTCTAACTATGGGGCAGCCATTCAAAGCTGAAAAAAGAAGAAAAGGCACAGGATACATAGCAGATAACAGAGAAGCATCGTAGTATTCAATGTGATTCCTCAGAAAGTACTGTATCTTATCTACTACTTGAATGGCTGCTCCCATGGCTACACATCAGCGTGTGTATTTATACTATAGTTGTTTTTCTGACATAAACACATCAGTTTTGCCAGTGCAGCACAACAGTACATTATTTTGGTGTTACTGTTCCTTTAATACACTAGCTCTATGCCTATTATATTAGTTGCATGATTGGATAAATAGCTTTCATGGCTCACCAGGGAGATCAGGAGATTATACAACTATCAATAACGTAACCAAGCGCCATCTTGCTAGTAGTTTAATTATAAAGATTATGCCCAGATTTACATTGACAGATGGTATCTGTATTATATGTACTATATTTCAAGTTAATATAACAAAAGATGGAATGCTTTCTACTGGTCTAGTCATCCACAGCCTCCAATGAGCAGGCAGAATTTATTGGACAAACTTTGCACCTTTGCACCTTTTATGTACACTTGTGGCTTGTATTGTACTTGCCCAGTTAAAGCACACATCACTTTTGTTTTGTGTGTGCAACAGCTGGGCTTCCTCGTTGTAGGTGGGACAGTGAAACTTCCTAGAGAGGCCTGTAGCATCTTCAGTCATGTCAACTTGGAGGGGATGGGTGGATCTGGGTCAGGTTCAGACTGTGAATTCTCAACCTCTGGCCTCATTATATGCTCTCTCAAAAAAAAAAAAACAATTTATAGAAAACTCTAGTTTAAAATACTTTGATGTCGTCATTCAACATTCTTGATGTGTGAATTTATCTTCTGATTTTTCATACACCAAAACAATCACTGAGGCTATTGAGAGGTTTTTAAAAGGAATTACACATTTTAGCACTTCTATCAAGAGCAAAGTGTCTGATATTATTGACAGTCACTAAAATTCTTCTCTGATCAGTATTTCCCAGGCAATCAGGAATTCTTCTCTGGAAGGCAAAAAGGAAATACATGGAACTTTTCTGTCTATGTATCAACATTGGATTTAGAAATGTATTTTATACATCTACATGTGTATAACCATTCCATTCTTATACACTTTACACTCATCTTCCTTTCTTAGGTTGTTATACAGTCTTTACATATGAAGATAGCATACCCAAGAGGTCACAAATATTTCCAGCCTGGGTCCATCATATAAAGGCTGTCACCTTTTGTTGAATTTGATGACCTATTTTCATATTCTATCCTTGGTGACTGATTTGCAGTCCTAATTAACAGAGTCTGATCTCCTCTTCTTTCATACCAGGGCAAATTTATTAAAAATCAGATCAGAAAAATCATGATTACAGGGGCATAAATATGCATTTTACCTCAGTTAATTATAATTATATCCCCAAATGTCATACCTACACAAAGGTGTCTATTTCAACTCCATCCATCCATACATTAAAAAAAATTGGATCACCATACCTTAAGTCTACTAGTCAACTAGAAAATAAATTAAACATTAAATGAATGTTATTGTTTTTGGCTTGTTTTGTCTCCAATACAGATAAATGATATCTTAGCTTATTATTACACAGAAAAAGGAAGAAATCATTTTTATAAAATGAAGTATGTGGGAGAGCTTTCTGGATAACATGTTTACAGATTACAGATCCATGTCTGTATAAATATCAACAAAAACTAATATGGGGGCAGTTCTCTTTAAAATAAATCTTTCTGTTTTTTTCATTTTTTTCTTCAGCTTGGAACTAACCTGTTATCTACTTGCTAGGAATTACTTAGTTTAGCATCTATGGTGTCCTAGACTCAGGTTCAGCCAGGATGATGTCCGCAAGGATTTTATATGCTCTCCTTACTTGAGTTTCCTACAATTGTCATGTGATAAGGACATGTATCTGTATATGTAATATCATCATAATGTATTTATATAGTGCTTTAAATACATTTATAACAAACAGCAGTCTTACAAGTGTGAACACGTTTGTTGAAACATTGAAATACTCAACCATGAAAGTTATTTTAATTTGCTGAGTTACTGTATTGCCCCTAGAAAGGACAACCTCTTCCAAATCATTCAAAGAAAGAGAAACTACCAAATACTTGCTTGATTTTATTAAGCAATTGCTTTTGAACTCTGCAGTCTCAGACACAGAGATATAATAAAAGCTATTAGCATTTATATGGTAGTCAAAAAAAAAAATCACATTTGGTCAGTATTCATTTCAGAACATGTATGGAAATTCATACAGTGGGGTCACAAGTCAATCACTATTCCCTGGGCCATGCCATTTTAATTGAAGTTCTTTATTAAGAGTGATGCACTCTATGGTCACTCTAGTATTTTTACTAAGCTGGAAAAAAAAAATATCCTTCCAATGATAAAATTCACTTTTAGATCATTACTGTGTAGGAATAAGACCCACCAATTTCATGTAATGATGCTTTCGTGAATTCCCTATGTGAATTTGCAAGAAGCAACCAGCAGGCAGGGTTTAAGAAGGCAGATTATCCACTTCCAGCTGGTAATGATTTAAATGATTTTTTTTAAACAGATCAACCTCAGTGTGTGCTTAATGACTGGATTAGTTAGGTCTTTGGGGGTCTAGGTTATTTCTCATTAGGGCCAGGACACTGTCCTATAATTATTTATTTGTACCACACTGGGAGAAATTACTAAACTGTCCACATCATCACCTAGATCTGACATGGTGTTTGATAAACTTAACACAGAAAAGAATTGTGAAGACTTTCAGGAAAAAAGTTATGATAAAACATAACTGATAGTGTGGAAGGGATATTCGACCATGTAACTGTATTTAGATTTATGTATCATGTGAAAGGATTATGCATCACAAACAATAATGTCAGCAATAACAAAGATGCTGTCCAGGAGAAAATCATGAATCAGGATTTCACTATTCACTATACACCCTACAGGAAGATTTTTTATAGGCGTGCTTCTTTTTACTTTTATAGGGGCAAATGTATACGGTTGACTGTAGATTTCATTTGCTATTGGGCCCACATTAAGTACAGTGGTTCTTTCAGTATTCTGTACCCACATTGAAATTATTTTGGGATAACTTGGCAACCATAAATGAAATGTAAAGGTATTTTAATAGATTTTGTGCCTGCTGTTAATCTGGTTTTCATGCCAGTGATATCTACCCAATTTATATGTCTTAGGGATTTGAGAAAATAAGCAGCAGAACCCAGTTCTAGATTCTTGACAATGTAGCATTGAGTTGGGTGGTTATTAGGTATTAGAAACATTTAACCATACCCAAAAGTTCATCCTGTGCACTAGGGATTCCACACTGGGTGGTGGAAGAAGCAACAATTGCTTCTTCTTTTTCATGCATGAAAGAGAATTTACATACAAATGTATGGCTTTTAATTCCACGTGAGTGGAACTTAAGTAAATGGGCATACGTTATTTACAGAAAAATTAACCCAGTTATCCACTGTCTGTCCACACATGGTGAACTACCTTGGTATATAAGGATACTTTCAAAACTATGATGTGCATCCTGGAATCCTCTAAACTAGCAATACTTTTCTGTTTTTTAACTCTTAGCAGTGATGCCAAGAACTTTGAAAAAATGTTGTCAGATACATAAAACTGCATGCTTTCCATGCAAACTAATAACATTAGAAAGCTGATTTTCTCAAATGGCACCCTTTGGCCAGTGTTATACAGGTAAGCAGACTACTTGCAGCAAATTAAAACAGACTTTCTTAGGGACAACCTGCACTAAAATTTGAAGGTCATTGCTTCATTGATACCTAAATATTTGTAGCAGCATCTCTCTCATGTGGCAGTCCTATGCCTCCCAACAAATATGTAACAATATTAATGCTGCTGTTCATTGGGTTAATATACCTCACTCCACTCATTCTGGTTACAGAAGACGTTATATGGTTATAAAGTACACTAATCTACTATCAGTGTTTAAGTTAAGATTTCAACACTGGAATCAGAGCTGGAACTAATGGTAGTAGTGGTGAGCAACATAGGCAGGAGACAAAAGCTGCATCAGATGCAACAAAGTATATGATCAGTGAGCAATGAGGTATATGATGGCATAGAGTTGTGAGTGATTGGCTGCTACATTGGAGTAGGTTTGCAAGCAATTGGGGGTAGGGGAGTTATGAGTTATTGGTGGAGGCAGGAATTTGCAAACAACTTGTGGCAGGGGCTAGAGAGGGATTACTGGGTGCTGGGGCTTGGATGCAAACAGAATTTGGACTGACTATTGATACATTTCAGGTAAAAGTAGGTTATGGAAGATTAAAGGCATAAATACTCATAAAAGAGACAGCAAATTCAGAATATCTTCAATCCGGGGTTTGTGCCATTTTTATAAATATTGAATACCATGTGAAAATCACATGACACATATTCAGCAATAACAAAATTGCCTTTGAGATACAGTATTTGTGATTTTCTGATTTTAACACCACTTGAAGTGACTGACAGCTTGTAACCACTTTCTAACCCACCAGAAAATTTATAAAAACTATATAGAGACAAAAACATTAATACATAGTTATACTTTAAGCCAGATAGACAGCATAACACAGAGCATTCTCAGGAAATATTTTCCATAAGCTGGAGGGCCAACAGCTTGACTTGCATGTGTCAGACATTCTTAAGCTCTGTGAAACTGTGAAAAGAAATCAATACTGTGTCTACAACCAGTGTTGTTTCATTTTGTTTGATCTAAATTGTGAATGCAGCTTGTTAACGAGTATTTCTGACCCTTTCACTATTCTGCAAGGGATTCTTTATTGTCTTACTGCTTGCAAATCTGCTGATTTGCCCTTGCTTTTTATTTCTTTAAATCAACATTTTTTAATAGCTTGCAATCCTCAGCTTATGTCCTTCTGTAACACATTTCACATTCAGACAAACAAAACTTTGCGTGTAAATATAAATTGCAGTGTGAAAATCAGGAGGTCAGTGCTGCAAGGGTAATTACTTATGCAGATTTTGTTCTGTCTTCTAAAGGTGTTTTTCAGAGCCTCTCGAGGCTGTTGTGCATGGTGGTTGTTTATCTGTGTGTCGTGATGCTGTCCTGTAGGGCATATTAAGGCCCATGAAATAATGATGAAGCAGAGGGTAATTAAAACTCACAATGACATTGATCTGCTGAAATTTCAGAGGGAGTTCAGGGCGCACAGGGAGACTATCCATCTTACCTCATGTAGAGCTGACTTGATTGGCCTATTGAGTATTGAATATAGCTGGGCTCCTCACCTGTGGCTAGAAGGACTCCCAGTGCAGCAACCCAACTGGATTAAGAGCTCAGCTAAATGGAAGGGATAAAGGGGGAGGATGGCCACAGCTGTTCAAGAGAGTTTACTTTTAAATAACAAACAAAAAAAATCTGAATAATTAAATCTGTTTTAAAATACATTCCTGTTTTTTTCATTCACTCTCATTGCAGTCTGTGTGTTTATTCCGGGGTGATTTTCTCTCTCTCTCTCTCTTTCAGCTATTTAATTTATGACCTATTAAAAATAAGTGGTTTTACATATTGTTTCATTTCAAACAAGAACAGGCTCCAGGATATGAAGGTACATCTATGTCACAAGTCATCGTTTGGTCTTATGACTTTTGTAAAGCACTAACCAAACGAAGAAAGAACTTAACCCTATTTGCTGTATGGCTTCATTATTTGCAGTAACCAGCAATGTAGCAATGACATTTTTTCTAAACACTTTTTCTAAAAACAAAATATAAGAAAAATGATTTAGAATTCTCTTCTATACTGGCTACCCTTTTTCCTGTCTGCTGCAAAAGTCTTACTCTATTCAGGTATGGGATCTGTTACCCAGAAACTTAAAAAAACTTCAAAACTCGACCATCACATTTTTTTAAAGGGCTTATTCGATCGAAAATGGACCAATTTCAATAGAAAAAGTCCATTTTCGAATAAAAATCATTCGAAACGTTCCAATGCATCGTTCGATTCGAAGGATTTTGTGCAAAATCCTTCGAATTCCTAGGCCTTAGAAAAAATTTCAGGACAGGTTCTAGGAGGTCCTCCATAGGCTAAAATGGCTGTTTGGCAGCTTTAAGGTGGCAAAGTGTAAAATTTGAAGGAATTTAAAGGGCCAGTACTTCTAGAATTCAACTTTTTTTTTTTTGAAGTTGCCCAAAATTACTTTGAAATTTGAATTTTTTAAATTCGAACTTTATTCAAATACTCACTTCGACCCTTAGTAAATGTGCCCATTTGTGTCTAAAAATCCTTGCAGTTGCAAGTGCAATAATCTGTCAGAACCATGTTGAGCATTTGAAATTAAAAGTGGATAAAGAGTAAGGAAGCTAGCAAAACACATTTTGGACTGGGGTTTACAGAAATAGTATACAATACTAAAACTGTAGTCCATTGGTGTGCTAGATATTGGGATACATTTCATGTAACGTAGCCCCTTTTGCAGCAATATACAGTAAAGCATTAAAGCCATGTTATTTGTGGACAGAGGTTAGATGCAGTGATGCAGTACCATATAGAACTGTCTGCTGGCCAAACATAGTTCCTTCTCAACACTTTCTTGTTGTACCATTGTCCTTGGTCTCTATCCTTCCTATATATTTCCTGTGACACAGGATTTTTAAAACAATGATTGCAAACTTGGGTCCTGAAGAGCTTTGGGGTCCATGAACACAACTTAACCATTTACATTTACCCTTTACATACTATAACAATGGGCATTTCCCTAGCCCACAAGCAGGGCTAGAGGTAATTGGGTGGGGGAGGTATAAATAAACATTGGGGGGTCATTGGGGAGGGACCTAAAACTTTTGCACTGGTGCTCATGGACTCTCTCAAGACTGCTGCAGACTTGATGGGAGTTTTATTTCACTTACAGATGAACTGGCGATATAAACACTCATATCAGACCCTGCCACATTGGTGTGTACAGTCTCTATGTGCCTTGTCATTGCCATTACTATACAACATTTGAAGAGTATATTTATGTATAGTTTACAATATGTATAGTTTACAATTCAGAAACAAATCACACCTTGTATAATGGAAAAAATGACCTTTCCCCAATATATTTAATGAAAAGAATGTAAAAAATTTAATTTTGCTGCAGTCACATAGCCCAATTAATTAGTTAGAAATCAGACGTTCATGAAATGGAGATAATTTAACTTGAGGAGGCAAAAATATTTCTATAAATAATACTCTATGGGCAGATCAAATACATACACAACAGAAAGACATTTTTTGATGATTATTGCTACATATATGGTAGCCTGCCAGTCCTATTCATTGGTGAATTGTAATGAAGGAGGAATTTTATAATAAAATAAAATAATTAATAATAATAATCTGCGTTTATCTGGCCACATGATCTGGTGGTTAATATATTAAATTGGAACTGTATTTACCCTAACATATTCTTGGGGGTATTGTTAAAAAGCTGGTGTTGGGGAATTTTTTTGTAATACACTTACCATTTTGTTGTAATACAGCTTACCATTTCAGTTGTCTTTATATAATCTATATGTGACTATGACTATCATAAAACAACAAAAAAATCAAGTCATTGGAATGAAATTGACATAGTAACCAAAGGTGCTATAATAAAGAAAAATTCAAGTGGAACTACCTGTGATTATATTTTCCAATGAAGGTATGAGGCCATTTTTTATATACCTAAATATGTAGAACTATTTATCAAGGGCTGGATGAGTTTAGTGCATGGCACAATCCTTCTATGGTACTGTACATTGCATTTATTTCACACAGAAATGTGGACTTTTAGTTTGAGATGGCAGATATTTTTGAGATTATTATAGTCTTAAAATATGCCACATTATCACTTAATAGGCTTAAAAGTTAAACTAAAATACTGGGAAAAAAAGCAGAATCCAGAAGCAAACATTTTTGTTCTTCATGTTGATTATTCTTATAAATCAAAAGTTAATGTTCTGCACTAGCTACATGGGGACACTTAAAGGATAGGTGCACTCACATGTATTAAAAGTATTAATACTCACTTAAAACATTGTGCTTTTTGTGTCCAAGAATAGGCAGCATATTCACTTGTGACTGTTATTTATTTTTCTATCTATGAAGCACTTTGAATGGTGCAAAGTAAAGTAAGGAGAGTAAAATCAAAATTGATCCATATAAAGGCTTGCAGTGACTTGTTTGCAAGAAGAAAAAAAACAGGATGACCCATACTTGGAAGAGCAACGCAGTCATCAGCGATATTTCACAGACAATGAGAGATGGATTTCTTTGGTTCCAAGTCTTTGCCGAAGACTGTTAAACAAACCCCCACATGCGTGCCTGGAGCTCACTATTTGAGATCTTTCAGGTAGTAGATATGTAACACCCATAACTATATATGTATGTAGGGATTTCTCTGAACTTTTAGTTCAGAGTATTTGAGTTTATGACACACACAGACATTATGACAATTCCATCCCTGATTGTTCTGGTCTGGCTGCACTTATTTTGTTTTACAAATCTACTCCAGTTTAATTTACTGTACAAATGAGCTGGATAATCTGGGCACCCATAACATTTAGATAATATTTGGGTGCCCCTGACTTTGCTTGATAGTTATTCTCTATTGTTATTTGAAATCTTTAGATAACTAAAATACCAGTATGAAGTGAGGAGGAAAAAAAGTTTTTTAAATGAGGATAGTAAGACTGACTTCTTTTTAGAAACAGTTCAGCAGTAAGAACAAAATATTTTAATTAAGATGTTTGAAAGGTGGTTAAGTGGAAAAAGCTAAAAACAGAAAACAACTCAACATAAATTAGTTTATTAACCTCTAGAGATGCATTTATACCTACATTAAAAGCAGAGATAAAAAAGAAGCACTGAGTACTGAATACAAGCTTATTTAAAGAATTAATTATTAAAAATAGTGGTGTTTTCAAGTTCTGTAGTATGAAAGCAAAGTATACATGAATGAATAAATAAGGTGGGATCTTTATATACATATATATAGTTATATCTAATAAGGCAGTGTGGGTGGGAACAATATAATTTTATCTGAATTCATACAAAAAGGAGTGAAGTACAGAAAAAATATTTGTATATCAGTAGCACATATTGAAAAAAGAAGCTCAATTTACACTGATTAAAAGGGAAGATTGTTAGTCTAAGGGCAGGGGCACACAAAATGGAGCTTCTGCTTTTCTCAACCTGCATTATTATCAGCCATAGTGATGGGCGAATCGGCATTCGTAAAATGCAGCAGCATCTCATTTACGGGCGTCCAAAACGATATGCCTGCAAATTTTCACCAGGCGAATCACAGGAATTCGCTGTGAATTCGCCCGTCACTAATCATCCACCCCTTCATGTAACCCCATGATAGGCATGATACAGTAAGTGTCAGTCTTTGTGGAGCTACAATGAGTGGATTCCAGCATAAAAATGTATACTGTTGTGTCTCCATGCCAAGGAAAATAGATGATCCTCTTTGTGTTCCCCTGCCCAAATAATTCACAGTGGATAATTACCTATATTTCTTAGAATAACTCTTTTAAAGAGAATGTCTTCCGACTAATGAAAGTATTCCACTTTTTCATTAGAGTATAGGTGTAACAAAGAGTTACTTTTTATGTCCCTCTGCAAACTGGTACCAGTACTACACTTGATAAAGTGCACTATTCAAAGCATGTTGTGTTGAGATACACTGCATGATAAAAATAGCAATTTCCTAAATTCAACAAGTTGCTGTCTGCTTACTGCTTTGGATATCCTAGCGCAACTTCACTAGAGTTCTTGCGCTCAGGTTAATTTGCAGATGGTGGGCAATTTAAAGTGGAATGGAGACATTTATGTTACATGGTGCATCTAATTACATTTACACTTATAACTAGACATGCCAAGGGAAACTTAATAAAACCAATAGAGTTGTTTTAATGCCCTAAACATGTGCCATATGGTAGAAAATGTACAGTATGAGGGAAACTGGGTGCCCAAACATTTTCTTTATTCCTTTGCAGCCTAACACCCTGAAAAATTGAAAAGACGCCAGGGGCTTTTTGTACTTAGAAGATATTATACTTAAAAATGGTCATGTAAGTAACTGAAGATTGAGGATGTTCTATGCACTTCAATGCACTTCACAAGGTCAGAGCTGGCGAAGGCAAGTCTGGCGAAAGAGATAACTTTCAGTAAAATCCGCATCTTAGGGAATTTGCAGAGTTACGTCCATTCACCAGAGCAAAAATTCGTCTGGAGTTCGAGTGCAAAGCAACGCTAGTGTACATCTCCTTCACTAGTGTACATCTCCATGTGAGCTAGGCACATTCTTAGAAAAAGAACCTGCTTGATCCATGGTGCGTTAAGCTTAGATTTAATACAATAACTGTTTTATGATGTAAAAAAAACACTACAATACACACACACATACTGTATATATATATACACATATGGGTATATAAATGTGGTTGAGAGGGACATGGCATGTCAACATAAACCAAGCAGAATTCAGTAGAGGTGCAAGTTCTACTGTTCTAGCATAGGTGGAGGGTGATTTATTTGTTTGTTTAGTCTAAAGTTACTTCAGTAGTTTCTTGACCAGTGATTTTCCACTGGGGTAGAAACATCTGATTCAGTCCCATATTGGAAAAAGTTGTCATTCACCTGTCTGAGAGAGCACAGGGAGGATTTATTTGTAAAAATGCATTACAATCTAAAATCTTTCCTAAACATGGGCTGATTTAAGAGCTGCTAACGGATGATCTCACAGGTTATGTACCAAGTAATTTTCCACATGTCATGGATGAAGCCCAGACTATTTTAAAAATAATACTCGTAGCACTCTCTTATCAAATTACAGAAAAAGTTCAATTTCAATGCTTAATGAAAATCTGCCCATGCTGTATATTATGTGTTGGGCTTCTGTACCAGCCCAAGACAATCATAGTCCTTTAGCAGGGAATATATGTGTCTCCAAATCTTCTTTTCTGCTGATTCACTGCACATGCTCATTGCGGTCACTTACTGAGCTTAGGGGCCGACTCACAATATACTGTTTACTCGGAATAGAAATGTCACAATATAAGGCTGATTAGTAATTAATACAGATAATTACTACAGATGAAGCCACTTTGGATTGTGCATTTGACACAGAATAACTTAACTCATCTATCCCATTTAACTCACTTAGCACAGAATATTGTGTCACAGCATCCCATCCAATTAAAGAGTTCACCATTGAAAACAATGGTGCTTTGGTATGCTAATGAAAAGGTTAAATGCATTAAATGAGTTAAGATAACTTTAGATAACACAGTTTCTTCAATTAACCCTGAGTCATGACGCATTTAACTCACAAATCCAAGTGGCTGCATCTGTACATGTCAGCACAATTCACATTAGAATCAGCCCTGTAGCATCAGCTTATATCACAGACAAACCTCATTTTCTGCTTGATAATTTGTGGCAACCCTTAGGGGCAAATTTACAAAATTCACGTGAATAGATCGTAGTTCGATCGTACGATTTAATCCGATATTCGAATATTAAAATTTGGCCTCTTTGATAATTGAATACGGAATTATCGAATAGATCGAATTATCGGATATTCATAATTTGATCATTTGATGATCGAAGGAATCAAAATTTTTAAATTCTTCGAATGCCTACTTCGCCAGATTGAACCTACCGAATTGCAATAAAAGCCTATGGGAACCCCCCTATAGGCATCTTTGGCTAAGTCCTGCTTGAATACCATTCCTACAATCGAAGCGTTCCATCGTTCGAATCGTACAAATTTTTCGGAGACTCGAAGGAAATTTCACGTTTTTTTCGTGAAATCGAACGATCGGTATCCGATTGTACAAATTCATTGAGAAATCGAATATCGAGCAAAATGATAGCCTAAAACTATTCAATAAGCATTCGATATTTGAATGCTTATCGAATTTAGAATACATTTGTAGGATTTTTGGGGAATAATAGTAAATTTGCCCCTTAATCTTACCTCTCAATATCTGCTTAAAGCCCACTGAGCATGTGAGTGTTGCAGACACTTTCCAAGATGGTGAGCCCCTCTGACAAGTTTTAAGTTCTGGATCATTGCTGCTATTGAGAAGCTGGATCTTTAAACCATATTAATTTTTAGAGTTAAGGTCTCCTTTATTATTATTATTATTATTATTATTAATAATAATAATAATACAGGTATGGGACCTCTTATCCAGAATGGATAGGACCTGGGGTTTTCCAGAAATGGGATATTTCTGTAATTTGGATATTCTATTAGAAAATCATGTAAACATATTAACCCAATTAGCTGATTTTGTTTCAAATAAGGATTAACTATATCATAGCTGGGATGAACTACATGGTACTGTTTTATTGTTACAGAGAAAAAGGAAGTCATTTTGAAACATTTTGATGATTTGATTATAATGTAGTCTTTCTGTATTTCGGAGTTTTCTGCATAATGGGTTTCCAGATAATAGATCCCATACCTGTAGTAATAATAATAATAATAATAATCATTACTGCAACTTAGTTGTATTATGTCTGACCTGATTCACATTTTGAAAGATAAAGGCATGGTTGTCCAAATACAATTATCCAAGATTAGTACCAAACCAATTTAAAAAACTTTAAGATGATTTGTAGTATATTAATAAAAAGGCTAAACTACAACTTGTATTTTTTGTCAAAGATAAGTATTTTAAAGTTATAATGTCATGACATGACCTGTCAAACATCTCTCAAAGCAACCTATGATGTTAATTCTTTCACAAAACTTTGTGCAGAATAAAATTCATTTTAACAGTATTACCATACACCAGTTTTCCACTAGTTTGATGCTATATTTTTTTACCTTTGCTTGTTTAAAGGGATACTGTCAAAATGCATCAGTTAATAGTGCAGCTCCAGTAGGCTTCTGCACTGAAATCCCTTTCTCAAAACAGCAAACAGATTTTTCTATATTTCATTTTAAAATCTGACATGGGCTAGACATTTTGTCAATGTCCTAGCTGTCCCAAGTCATGTGACTTTTGCTTTGATAAACTTCAATCACTCTTTACAGCTTTACTGCAAATTGGAGTGATATTACCCTCCAAAGCAGCCTAACAACAGAACAATGGGAAGGTAACCTGATAGCAGCTCCCTAACACAAGATAACAGATGCCTGGTAGATATAAGAACAACACTCAATGATAAAAACCCATGTGCCACTGCGTTCCATTCAGTTACATTGAGAAGGAAAAACAACAGCCTGCCAAAAAGCAGTTCCCTCCTAAAGTGCTGGCACAAGTCACATGACATGGGGCAGCTGGGAAATTGACAAAATGTCTAGCCCCATGTCAGATTTCAAAAATGAATATAAAAAACACTTTTGAGAAATGGATTTCAGTGCAGAAGTCTACCGGAGTAGCACTATTAACTGATGCGTTTTAAAAAAAACATGTTTTCCCATGACAGTATCCCTTAAATATATCTGCCCCTAAATCTCCCTGCATTACACAGAAACATTACAATGTCAATTAAAGTATCATGCCAAAGATGTCCGTTGCACTTTATCATGCATACACTTCACAATGCAAAACATACTTTCATGCTCTCCAAGCATTACATAGTGATGGTACTGTATTTTACTGTACGGTACTGCACAGTAAAAGGAAGTAATGGAACATTACCTTTATTATACACATGAGAGTAGTAAATAGCAGTAGTAAAAAAATTTTTTGGTTAAAACTATAGAAAGTCCTTTTTCCCCCCAAATTCTATTGTCATAAAACATTTATTTCTGGCACAAATACAAGTTTTATGCTTTTTATTAGTGGGCCTATAAGCTACTAATTTATAAAGAGTGGTGAAAATTATTGTAAAAAAAAATATTAAGCAGTTTTGTGCCACATCTGCCCATAACTCATTATTAGGGCACTATACCCACAAACTCTTGTCCCAATAGTTTTACATGGAGCACAACCTGCAATTGACATCATAGTACAGTGAGAAGCAGGTAAAGGGGCTGAAGGGTTCTAGAAAAACTGTAAACTGGACCTGCAACCAGCTCAAACCAATCTCCCATTTGTGACCTTAAATTGCAGTATTTTCAATATTATCAGAAATATTTTTTAGCCTTGCTTGTGATAAGATTGTTTATTTACAAAATCCATTGCTTTAGTTATATCAGATTGACACTGATACTATTAATAAATAATAATTGTCAATAAAGAACTTAGGTACAATAACAAAATGGCTCTGCTGCTTATTCTCTAATCTAGTGAATAAACCAGAAATAAAATATGCTGTTTAATGGGAATTCAGATCCTTGACATATTATTTAATCTTTTCTGTCTTTCTTCATGTGGATGTCCTATGAGACTAATGCTCATGACTGGTGCATAGCATTCGGTAAATGGGAATGCTTTTCATAGTAAGTGGATCTGACCTAAGAAACATGTTGATGTTTCTTAGCTTAGACTGATGTTGTTTAAGTAATCAGTGGTTTTATTTCA
Organism: Xenopus borealis; assembly: GCA_024363595.1. NCBI lineage: Eukaryota > Metazoa > Chordata > Amphibia > Anura > Pipidae > Xenopus > Xenopus borealis. The sequence goes on from CM044445.1 coordinate 72,678,491, forward strand.
CATTTAAGTGCTCTAGCTGTTAGTGTATAGTTACAAAACTAATTTAACTGAAAGACTTTTCCCTATTGCCCTGCAACCATTAATTAATATCCTATGCTTGTTATGTTGCACATACTTTTGGGTTTCAAACCAGATGGTCATGTTCTAACTTTAGAAAATATTTGGTGGTTATTTATTCTGGGTTATCAAGGCATTGTCTTTTCTTTTCTGTTTTGAAATGTGCTCAGTATGTACAACTGCCAGGTTTTTTTTTTCAACTGGCTCTTCCCATACTAAAAAAGGTCGCTCTAATTACCCCTCAAGAAAGCCCATAATTTTACTGTCACACAAAAAATTGAGGAAAATCGTTTGGTGCTATGTTATAATTAGACCTGTAAGACAAAGGGCCATATGCATAATGAAAAATATATGGGGCAGTGGCAAAATCCTGGAAGGGGAGCTAATTTTTTTTAGAACTTTCTTGCTATAACATAAGTGTTAGAATGGTATAGATAATTAAAACAAATATACATATAAATATATATATATACATATATATATAATATATATATATACACACATATATATATATATTGCCCTTTTTAAGCATTTATATACTAATCAATTCTCTGAATATCAAGTGCTACTCTGAAATTGTGTTTTTTCTGTTTCTTTACAATGAATAATTTTTTTCATCTTTTCATTTTACATTTTATTTTATGAACATGTATTATGTTAAAGCACAATTTTCATAAATGTTCAATCCCTTCACTTGCCTACGTTTTCTAGTCACCTTCTGCATCTTCAAGTCTATTGATTTAAGTATGTACCTTACCCTTGCATGACTATTGTGCATTTACATTTTAAAACTGTAGCTAAGTATTGAATTAGACTGAACTTTCACTATAAAGGAGGGAATTGTATTTACAAATAAAGCCATTTCTCAAAAAGAACTGTGGGAAACATGTCTGTGGTTGCCAAAATCCATGGGCAATAAACAACTTAGGATGGATGAATAGGTTTTGTAGTCAGAAGGGACCAAGAAAGTACTCTGGTCTACTACCTTTGCATACACCTCAAAAACACATTATTTACAATTATTTGAAAGGGTGGTGGTGGGTGTTCTTCATAATAAGGTAAAAGGATGATGCAAATGATAGAGGAATATTACAGGATCACCCATTCAATCCAATAAAAGTCTAAGGTTGTGCAAAAGTTTTTGTTTGGAGTACCTTCCATTATACTCTCTGCATGTTGTACGAGATTCTGGTGTTGTCTGAATTTAACTTTATATTCTGACAAGTACCCAATTGCTACAAATCTCTGCCTGAATCTATCTATCTTTGTGCGCATGTACATATATATTAATGACGAGCAAGGGAAAACATTTATCACTAAAACATATTCATTTAAAGACCACTGATGTGGCTTGGCCACAGTACACTAGGTTGAAAATACATGGTATGAGAGATATCTCATTCGATATCTAAAAGTATGTTACAATATATAATGGTTAAATGGTTTTTAGTAAACTAAGGGGGTAATTTACTAACAATCCAATTTCAATTTATTTCCTCAAATCTCAAAACATTTGTGGTTTTCTAATTTTTTTAAAAGCTCTAAAGATTTTAAATTTATGAAGTGTAAAATCCATAAAAAACAATAACATAAAAGTTTGCCAGGTAAAAGTTGTTGAGGTCCTATTGAAGTCAGTGGGTGCTATGCTGATCTTTTTGGACATCTCTAAATTAATTTGAACTTTTAGGGGCAGATTTCCAAAGGGTCAAAGTCAAAATTTTTATAAAAAAATTTGAGTTTTTAAGTAATCTTTGGCTACTTTGACCATCGAATAGGACAAAATTCGATTCAAATAAAAAAAATATATAAATTGAATTTTAAAATTCGACCATTTGAAAATCAAAGTACTGTCTCTTTAAAAAAATTGAGTTTGACACTTTGCCATCTTAAACCTGCCGAATTGCTATTTTAGTCTATGGGGGACCTCCTAGAACCTTTAAGAAGTGTTTTTGAAATTTTTTGGAAATAGAAGAATTTTGGTCAAAATCGTTCGAATCATTTGCATCAAACGATGCATTCGAACAATGCAAATGATTTTTATTTGATCGAAAATGGACCTATTTGATCAAAAATGTCAATTTTCGATTGAAAAAACACTTAAAAAAATGTGATGGTTGAATTTAGAATTGTTTTCAATTCGACCCTTAGTAAATTTGTCCTAATGAGTTTTAATTAATCTCATAGTTTTAGAGTGGTTTTGGTTAGACTGATGATAAATAGTCCCCTTAGGTATGGATATTCAAATCATAGATCCCTTATGGAGAAAACACCAGGCTCCAAGCATTTTGGATGCTAGATCCTATACCTATACTGTCAAGGTTTATATATTTTGTCTATTATATCATATAACATGTTATCAATCATCATGTTCTGCCATGTAGATGGGTAGTTTGACTAGGGCCTGAAGTACAACAATATTCTTCACATTAAGTTTTGGATTAGTGGGGCTCCTACCTTTATGGCCAGGCCCAGACTGACAACCTGTGAGTTCAGGCAAATGCCAGAGGGGCTGCTGTAAGATGCCATAGAAAATAACTAGTTGGGCTGGTGGGGGCTGTTTGGGCCTCAATGTACATGGAATGCCAGGGCCTATTTTGATTGCAAGTCCAGACCTGTATATGGCTATATAGATCTGGTAGCCTGTTCGCTAACAGTTCATTTTTTGATCATGTAAATATGTATCCATGTCATCAGTCCCTCCTTAATTATGCCATATTCTTTACAGCTGTCCTACTAAATAACTGTAATTGAACAGCACCGGCATGAATTTCTGTAATGTTCCCCCCAAGACATCCCAAAAGTGACTCGCGTAAGAAAACAGACTGAAGTCACAGCTGGGAGCCCGTCAAGGATCATTTCCACTTTTACATGATTAATTTGAATTTAATATCTTAAATCAAAACCTGATTAATTTAAATAAAATTTTGATGGTGCCCTGTTTCTAATATACATTGTGGTAATTAGATTCAGCTTAATGTGATTTTTTTACATAATTAAAAAAGAGAGGAAGTCAAGTGTAACAATGTAGTGTTGGTACAAATCTTTCTAGATATGTAGGGGATTAATGCGTGGGACATTAATCAGTTGATAAATAAAATATGTAATTGAATTGATATGAAAGAGGTCAGTGGTAGTGAACAGAGGAATGAAATAAGAAATTGAGCTATTTGAAAAACATTTTACTATACAAATTAACCAAAATTCTGCATATTAAAATATATACAAATGTTAAAGAAAAGTCTATATCCAAAGCAATATTTATAACATTACATAGGGCAATTACAAATTTGTTTTATTTCAAAGAAAACTTGTGATGTCCCATGTCCAAAAAATGATATATGCAAATGATATTGCTTGGTAAAAATAAGCTATCCTTCTACAAAAGATTTTTTTCTATAAAAGATTAAATTACTCCTTGTTAATATAAATTAGCATGGCCATCCACATATTAACACAATAACTGAGCAGAGTTCACTATGTCAGTATATGTTATTGAACATTTGTGAACAAATTATGTATATTTTCTGGTGAAATGACATTGATTCTATATTTACTAAGTCTGCTTGAACTCTGATCCACTGTCCTTTCTGTAAGCCTCATCTCCTTTTTTCCATTTCTTTTGTTGCATAATACAGGTATGGAATCCCTTAACTGGAAGCTTTTTATCCAGAAAGCTCTGAATTACAGAAAGGCCATCTCTAGTTTTAAGTAAAATATTCTAATTTTCAAAAACGATTTCCTGTTCTAGACTGCAAAGTTAGAGAAAAGCCAGGGTCAAAGAATGGGCCACTGGCACAATAAAGCAGTGTTTATTTGTTCTTATTGGGGCTTGTGGTCAGCCACTCTGCATAGGTCCAACAATAACGGCAAACAGAGATCTTTTATTGTGTACAGTGCTATCAGCATTAGACAGGGGCACTGGGAACCCACTGCGTAATTGACTTTAAGGGCCCTCCTCACAACCTCCACATCCTCCTCCCAATGTCTGCCACCCACCTTGCATGCATTAATTACAGGGAACCTTTTACCTCTTTCCTCCTCCTTAACTTTGAGGGAGCAGGCAATCAAAAGGGGAGCAGACCTGCATCAGTGGGCCCATGATGGTTTTCCATAGGCCCAGTTTAACCCTGGAGGTTATGTTGTTTCTACTAAATATATTCCTTTTATGGGGAATCGAGTGTGTGCTGTCTGGAAAACCAACCATGCAGAATATGCTGTGTAAATTAGAGAGTCTCTTTTCAGAGGGTCAGTTAAGAACACATCTATGGTGTGCCAAGTGCATGCAAAGTGCATATTTGAAAGCAAGTTGTCATGTCTTTTCCTCCCTCAATTTATTCTGATGTCAGAACTTTTGGAGCTTAGAAATTTCAAAATAATGTCTGCACCTGATTCTTTGGGTACAAGTTTGCTGTTTCAGTTGAGAAAGGCCTTCAAGAATGGTGATTAATCTTCAGGGTTCCCCTGCACCAACATGCACACTGTGTATGATTCACAATATGAAGTGAGACAGAAACAGTGGTGCCAAATGGAAGTAGCACTAGCAGAGGCTTTAGATATAAGTACCTATGACAAATGGCATTTTCTGCTCAATGACTGTGGCAAATTTTGCTCAACATCAGCTGCATTGAACCCTTGCAAATTAGCCCTGTCATGTCTTAATTTTCAATGCCTGGGGTAAATATAGCTCAGAAATCAAAAAACTTTGTCACGGGTTGGGGCAGATGGGCAGATTCAGGGAGATTTAGTCACTTGCCGACTAATCGCCTCTTTTGCACAGCAACAATCTCCCCAAACTGCCTTCTTCCTGCTTTCTATCTGATTGAATGAAGAATCACCTGCACTAATGCACGTGCAGCACTTCAATTTCCAATCGCCTGGTGGAAACTACAGCGTCTTCATTCAAGCAGACGGAAGACTGGAAGAAGGCAGTGTGAGGAGATTCTCGCCACGCAGAATTGGCGATCAGTCCCCAGGAGACTAAATCTCCATGAATCTGCCTGTCTGCCCCAACCCTTAAATGACTTTTGCTCTTTTTACCTGTCAGTAAAAAAAGTCCACATTTCCATATAACTGCACAGACCTTCATTTCCATGCACTGTACCATCTATACTGCTTTGGCTGTTTTCTCAGAATTCAACAAATCTACCCATGTTCAGAAATTGGGTACGAATGTTTAGTGGAAAAGGTGCTCAAATTAGTGGAGAATATATATAACATTGGAATGGATATACCAAAATAAGTATTTTATTCAATGTGTTTTATATAGGGCTGTAATATAAAAGATGCTGAGTATTATGTATAAATTATGTGGTATAATTGATTATACAACATTGAAAATTCATAATAAGCTTCCTATGTGATCTTAAGTCAAAAATAAAAATACACCATTTTTTTTAGATTCTCCCAAGCCATGGTTGAAAGCAGCATAAAGTCAATCAAAAAAGCTTATCTATAATAGATCCCATTTCTCTCTTACAAAAAAAAAAAATCCTATACAAGCGAAGGAACTATTAGTGGGAACATTATACTGCAGACCAGTAACTAGAGATTGCAAATCTCTTTTAATAAGCAGTATGTATCAAAGCTCTTAGGAATCTGTACAGATTTGTCTATTTCATGTAAGGCTTCAGGGAATGTGTTTTTGATTTGAATATGATTTTGATGAGTAATTGGAAAAAAGAAAGTCTGAACTACCCCTGTGTATTTATATAACAAAGACAATCTTATCTTAGTTAACAGTGTCAACAGGAATGGTGTACTTGTTTTCCTCTGATGCAGTGAAGAGGTAACAATAAAATGTATAATCCCTTGATTACGGTGTCATTAAACTAGGCCCCCTTAATCTCAATATGTTGTGTGTGATATGTAATGTAATCCCTATACCTTTGCATTAACAGAACAAATGTTGTTCCTTTTGGTCTGCTGGCTGAGCAGTTTAGAAGCAAGATCCTGCAGTGGAAGACAACACTTTATCATCTTCCTAGATTATTTCTTTTTTTAGAGCAAAGTTAGACGCTTCTACTCCTGCATTATAGGAGATGTAAATTAATGTTTTGTCAATGGTTTTAGCTGTAATCAAACAGACATGTATATGTTCCTAACAGCTATCTTATTTTCAATTTGCAGAGCATACTGTGTTTAATCCCATAAGACTTCCTGTGGCTCAAGATATGAATTTAGAAAGATAATTAGACCAGCGTTGAGGATCTCCCTAAGATGGAAAGGGCAGCTTGTTGGAGAGTCCAGAGGGGTCCTTTTAGGGTCCCAAGCTGGTCACAGTTCTCTTTCCCTTTTTATTACTATTATTTGTGAATTTTCCTCTGTGTGAAATAGCTTATTTGCTCATGAAAATTTAAATCATGTTGTTACTAGAAAAAAAAATTAGGGCAAAAGAAAAGGTCACCAAGTGATTGTGTTGCTGTTTAGAACAAAGCAATTCATTTCTCTAAAGGACTTGAATTTTGCCAGTATAAATGCAATATATTTGTGATTTCCAAAACATGTTGTGTTGGAATAAATGCTGCATTTGTTAAATACATTACCATTTGTACTGGCAACTCTGGCACATTGAAACAAGTTGGTCACTTAATATATTTGTAATCATGGACTAAATTAGCTTTGTGCGCTGTTCCCATTTATTTCAGTGTAAGGACATGTAGAAATTGTAATTGCTGAGCTAATACTTGAGTTGTCAGAGAACATGGAAATTTAGGGTACAACAGACAAAGCAATGGGGATTTTTGTCAACAATGTTTATTGTATTACAGTTTCGTTGTGCACTTAATAAATTAGTCTCTAGCAAAATTCAGGTTTCATCAGCTACGACCCTTTAAACAATCAAGAATTGTTTGTCTATTTATTGCAATATATTTAAGCTGACCAACTACATCAAAGTCATCCCTGGTATGGCCAGTCCTACACTCAACTTTCATCTGATTCATGAAGAATTTAAATGCTTCATTATACATTTTACAAAGAGACTAAGCTTTATCAGCAACTTACTTGCTGCTTTCAAAGTA
>CM044445.1:72687539-72706905 GCA_024363595.1 Xenopus borealis
TATATATATATATATATATATATATATATATATATATATAGTCTCTTATTCAAATTAGTGCATTGTTGCTAGCTAGCTGAATAAAAAGCTAAATAACCCAAAAACTACAAATAATGAAAAAATTAAACCAATTGCAAATTATCTCAGAGAATCACTCTCAACATCATACAAAAAAGTTACATCAAAAGTGAACAACCCCTTTAACATTTATGGTAAATCTAAATGTCCTACCTCCTGCTGCTAAAGGGTTATTCTATATAAAAAGAAGACATATAGAAAGTTACAACATCCGCTGTGATTCAGTTTCCTGGAAGTGTGGTCAGGCAAATGCACATTTGTTTAAACCCAATGGCACATATGGCTACTGCATTAGAACTAGTATGTTTATGTAGGCTACAAGAGAATATAATATCTGTGAAAGCAAAGGCAATAGAAAAATCAATATACATTTTAAACTCCTTTGTATTTTAACAAAATGCACAAAACAAAGCTTGAATGAGTTGTTACTTAAGCAGAACACTTCAGTTACTGAGGATGGGGTATGAGGTTATGCAGGGTTGATTTTGCTCACATATCTGCTTTGTGACACAAGTCTTCAGATCACTTGTTACAGTGCAGCTGTGTGATACTTCACCAGAAGAATCCTGTGAGTATTCACGTGTATATCTGCAATAGATAACAGATGAGCTCTGTTTTGCTTATAAGAATGTCTATTATAAAGTTGCTTGCTGAAGGAAAATCCCTCTTAAGATCAAGACCCCCTTATCCTGGATACATACATACCTTGTAAATTGTACATAAAAGATAGGAAATTTGTGATCTAGGCCTCATTTATTAGCATATACACATGCATTTATATAACTCAAGATTATTATATAACTATGTAACTATAAAGAATTATCATTAATGAGTCTTATATTTTCAATATTTAATGGCAGATATTAACCATAGGGTAGGCAAGTCTGAGAGCCTATATGTTGCTAAAAGGACTGAAGGCTAGATAAATCATTGACACACAAACATTTAAAACTGTGTTATTAGTGTGGTTTGGAATACATAGAACTAATGGCCTCTCTGGAGAAAAAATATCTTTTTTACAAAGCAAGGCAATGGCCCAGGGCCCTTGGGGATTTTGCTGGGCAGAGGCTTCAGCTCTGTTCTTTGTCAGCTTACAAACTCAATTATTTCATGTTATATCATATTGTTTTAAAGGTTCTAGCCAATTTGTACATATATGAGGAACTAAAAAAACACAACTGAGACATTTTATTGCTATATACAAGAGATCAATATATAACATTAGTTATTATAAGCAGATGGAATTGATTAAAAAAAAAACAATTGTGAATGTTATGTATTATTGAATAGGTGTGAAACAGTTTGGAGTTTCAGTTTTTGGCCAGAATGTTAAATGTAAAGTTAATACTGAAATTGATGAGACCATTTGTTCCCAAATATTGGGGCTGGTCCACCTTGGCGGGGGGGGGGAGCCAAGGGCAGTTTCAGTGACAGTTTATAATGAATGTTTATTTGTGGTCTTATATATAAGGAGTGATTATTATGGTTATATTTTGGGCATAGTTTTATCTATGTGTAGCTTTGTTATGAGATAAAGGGGGGCCTAACTAATGCTTGGCCACAAAGGGGTTGCACTATAATATTTTCAGTAGTTCTCAGAAGTTGTTTTTATAAAAAACAATGCCTGAGCAAAACCTATGCAAATCAAGAAACAGCTATATACTTTAAGTGACTCGATTACAACCTCAACCAGATATGCTTTAAACAAGAATTATGCTTGAAATGCAGAGAAATGTAGCACGTCACAACATCAGTGTGACCTAGAACATGTTGGGTTAATTATTCTGTAGGGCAGATCTTAAAATAGTGTTACATGGTATGGATTTTTGTGCATACACTGTATGTATTACAGTTGATAGAAGGCAAAATGTGTTAAATGTGTTAAAATGCAGATGGGTTATGATGCTCCTTTTTGAGTATTATATATGGTATATAGGAGTTAGGAAGTACACATCATCTTTACACAAACATCATCATGCATTAACTCATTTGGCGCCACAGGGATCAGAATTGAAAAGAAACCATTTGGCAGTTGAATCCCTTCTGTTCATAGTCAATACAAAGTCATCCCCATGCGGCTTAATAGGCAATCAATCTGAAGCCCCAATGTTATGACAGTTAAAAACCTAGCTTGTGATTTGTGTTAAGCCCAATTATTTAACAGATTATACTGGTGTATTTGCAATTACCGTGTCATATTACTTTAGCTGTTGTGGTGCCCTTTTTTTTCAAAAGCCTTTATTTTCCCAGTAACCGGTGGTTAGTATGTGGTCAGGAAACAGTTTAATGATGTCCCTCAAGGTGGGTCACATTTAACAGGTGGCTCGGATGAGCTTCAGTTTGTTCAGTTAAGTTAAACTGTCTTGCACAGTCTGTTTCAGTCACCACAATGCCAGTGGGAAAAGAATGATGTAATTGCTTCACTTATGAAGCCATTTTTTGTTCACACAACATGTGAAAAGTCAAACATCACAATTGCCAGTATTTGTATTATTTGCCAATTTAAACTGATCTGTTTTTCAATAGTTGCAATATAATTCAGAAAAAACTAAGGTATAATCATTATCTAAATCTTTCTACTTATATTATACATGTTCATATTGCATGCTTTCTTCTAAGCCACACAATCAAATACCTGGAAAAAATACTATCGTGTGTTAGTGTCAAAGCAGTGGGTTTTGGCCAAGTTACAAGTGTTTCTCCAAATTCTGTTAAACACTGCAGGCAAAACCTATTAAAATCTTCTTCTCCACAAAAAATTAGTCAACAATAGTAATAATTAATCAGACTGCAGGGAATCAAAACATGGACACAAATGTCAATTGATTCTTTCTCTTCAGTGGAGCATGATTTGCTTTTATAAGGGAGGCATATTTCTATGGCTACTAAATCAGTACAGGTGTGGGCCTTTTATTCAGAATGCTCGAATCTGAGGTTTTCTGGATAAAGGATCTTTCAGTATTTTGGATTTTTAACCCTTAAATATACCAGAAAATGATTTAAACATTAAATAAACCAAATAGGCTGGTTTTGCCTCCAATAAGGATTTATGGCATCTTAGTTTGGATGAATTACAAGGTACCATTTTGTTATAATAGAGAAAAAGGAAATAGTTTATAGAAATTTGGATACCACGGAGGCTGTGGTATAGGGCCTTCACAACATTTTGAACTTTCTGGGAGATACCATACTATGATGCTTTATTTTGTGGAGATAAATATATATATACAGTATATATACAGTGTGTATATATATATATATATATATATGCATGGCAAAATCAGCTGTTGCTAATCTCGCTAGAGGTGCTCAGTATTAGTCACTGACTCACTGCTGGTTAGAGGTCAAGCGTGCTTGTTCCTAGGTACTCTGCTTCTGCAATTGCTGGTCCTTTGATTCCTGCTACCTGTTTCTGTCAATTTGACTCCCTAGTTCTGACCCCAGCTTGTTCTTGACCTTGAGTTTGCCTCACAATTCTGCTCCTGTTATCTGGTTTTGATCCGGCCTGTCTGACTATGTCCAGCTCCTTCCCAGAGTATACTCCCTTGCCTGCCCATGTGAGAGCTGCTGGATTCTCGAGTGGTAAGTCCTGGCAGCACCCAAGTAGCTGAGGGCCAGGCTCAAAACCAAAGTGGCTGTTAAAGGCAGAAAAGTACACCTAGACAGGAATCCAGTAACTCCACTGGTTTTAGGGTGTGCCATACTTGACAGTTTATCAAGGACCAAAACATTGGATACAGCATCTTATACAGTAAACCACAGTGAATTATGTTAGGTGTTCTGATCACAGTTCATTTGATTTTTTACATGGTAAACTACTCTTTGTTTGTATCTCACTCACTGGTTATGTCTCTCTTATAATGTGTATATATATATTTATGAGAAAATCCAATCCGCACTCGCAGGTCTTATATCCATTCAAAGTTTGCACAATAAAAAAAAAACTTTGAATGGATATAAGACCTGCGAGTGCGGATTGGATTTTCTCCTGTGATCAGCCATCAAACCCTTGCACCCAGGCAAGCGATACCGCTTTAGCGTGAGTGCTGTTTATTGTTTGAACTTTATATATATATATATAAAGCATGATGAATGATTAAAAAACAAAGAAAGCATACTCTTATTAAACACTTAAGTGTATGCATAGATATAAAGCTACCGATTACACTGTTTACAATGTTGCAACATACAATCTACAATCAGTAAAAGCAGAACAATAGATGCTCTTGAATGTTTTAATGAAACATGTAAATTGGTGTTCTTAGCTATGAGAATGTACATAAATATATATGGTATGTTGTGTGAAATTAGGCTCTTAATATGGGTTGATTTTTTTTCCATTTAGTGTTTTCTTTCCATAGTCAAGGAAAATCCAAGTGTTGAAGTGTTCTTTTGGTTAAATATCCATCACTGGAAACTTCCCAAGGGACAGTTTAAAGAAACCACAGTCAGTCATACCCACTTCATCTTACATCCTTGAGGGAAAAGCCCCATTAGTATTGGAGTCCAGCATTTCAACTCAATAGTCTTCATGTACACCAATTACACTGAATTAAAGTCAGGTAATTTGACACATCTGCTGTATACCTCACCACAAACTGCCTCAGAAAGACAAGGGCTGTCTGAAGGTGGAAAAAAAAATAAACTCAGTAGTAAATGTTCAATGAGAATGTTTCTAAAGGCCAGTAAATGCTCTTATCATAGCACTTCTGGATTTTATGTTTGTAACTAACATTAAAGGTTTACAGCAGAAAATAAACAAAAGAAAATATATAGAAATCCAATTCTTAAATGTATTAGGTGACCTAAGGGCACTCAAGGCTATCTTATACTTGATCAAACCTTAGAGATCAGTACAATAATTTATTCTGATTAATTGCCAACACATATATTAAGTCCAAGCTCCTTACTAGTGATGGGCGAATACATTCGCCAGGTGCTAATTTCCATGTTTTGCCACCAGCTAATAAATTTGCGAAACTGTGGTGAAAATTAGACGGTGAAAAATCTGCTGCGTCAAAGAAATTTTGCCACTCTTCAGAATACTGTAAGATTTTTCACGGGCATCAAAATTATTTGGACGCTCATTGATTTCACAGCATTCCACTAATTTTTCACCGTTTTGCGGGACAAAGTCACCCATCACTACTCCTTACTATAAAATTGTATTATCCACATATGCAGAATAAAACAAGCTGTTGTCACAATTTATTACAGACTATGGGGGTCATTTATAAAGTTCGTGCAGCACATAATTGTTCGCAAATGGTAGTTTTGCCCATGCTTTTTCCTAAACGCTACAATATTGCACTACTGTGCACGGCTTTCCAGTTTTTGTGAATTCACATTGTGAATTAATTTTCGCAAACAACTCGCAAACAAGACAGGTCTTTGCGTGAGTACAGGCACTTTGTGAGGTTGTTTTGCATGAAAAAAGCGGTAAATTAAATTCGCAATTTGTGAAACAGCTTTGCGAATATTTTCTCCACCACCAAAGTTGCAGCGCAGAGTGTTCGCAATTTGTGATTTTTGCCATATTTAAAAAAGCTCCTATAGACATTCGCAATGTGAAAAACAAATTTGCAAATCTGTTTGCACACTCTTATTCAGCTTTATAAATATAACCAGACGCAGGGCAAATATATTCACTCTGCAAACCAATCTGCCCTGTACAGTACTGTACACATGAAGTAGCATGCTGGAAGAATCAGTAGTACAGGTCACTATACACGTATGTTATCTAATGTCAATCTCTTATTCTTTCTTATTCTGAAGAAAATGGGATTAAGCATATTGCATCTCTGCCAAAATCAAAGAGAAGACTTATAGCAATTGATTAATTTGCACATTTCCCTATGCAAAGAGCAAATTCCAGTCATACAAGATATAATTGTACAGTCATACACACCATGGGGCAGATTCACTAAAGGCATAGTGACTAACGCTAGCGAAAATTCACCATCGTGACATCATTTCGTTACTTTGCAGATTTACTAACGAGCAGAGGTGCCCCTTCGCTAGTGAGGGAGAGGTACGCTAGCTACGCCACGAGAATTTTCGCTCTGGCAAAAGAGCATTACTACACCAATTCACTAAGATGAGGATTTTACTAAATGTTACCTATTGCTCCAGACTTGCCTTCGCCAGCTCAGACCAGGCGACGTTCAATAGAGTGAATAGGAGTTCATAAAAAAAGTTGAGTATTTAAAAAAAAAAAAAAAAAAAAAACGCTAGCGTATTTTCAAATTTACAGGGTGATAGGCTGCAAAAGATAGTAAAAATTTTTTGGGGTACCCAGCTTCCCACCTAAATTTCCTAACATATGGAACATAAACTATACAGTGTCCACATGTGTAATGCAATAAAACAACTCTATTTTTTTTATTAAGGTTTCCTGGGCTTGTGTAAAGTGATGTCTTTGCTGCAACATATATGTCCATTGAACTTTAAATTCCCACCGTATTCAAATTAGGCAGCACTAGCGAAACTTCGCTTGACAAAGTAACCCTAGTGCAACTTCATCACTGTTCGCCACCCTGGACGCAACTTAACACTTTAGTGAATTAGCGTTGTCTGAGTGAATTTTTGCCTGGCAAAGTGTTGCGATGGCTGTTGACGCTTGCGAAGTTGCACTCTTTAGTGAATTTGCCCCCATGTCACTTAGTGATAAAAATATTAAACTCATCTTGTAATTAGTGATGGGCGAAGCTATGCAGATTGGCTTAGTTCAAAAAATGTATTATCCGGTGACAAATCACGGGAATTTACAGGGAATTCGCCCATCCCTACTTGTAATGCATAGCATAGACTACTCTGAATGTATTGAAAGATATTCCATGTATATGAGGAAACTGATCTTCATAGAAGGCTGCTGAAATTACAGTTTAAAGGAAAATTATTCAGTGTTTGAATGAAACAGTAAAATTTAACTGGAAAGAGTCTGTACTATTTTACATCTTAAATTAAAAAAAAAAAACAAAAGAATAATTGTTCTGTACTATTTTTGTACTCTTCTAAAATATGTTGTGGTATTTTATAAAATGTTCTTGGAAAGTTACTATCCTGAGTGCTGAACTGAGTAAATTGGATGCACATGTGGCAGCTTTAAATAATACATATTATTACTAAATCCTTGGTCATTTTGGCTTGTGTCCCTCTCGTTTTTTGCTTGCCCATAAATAGGTACTGAGCACTTGGCTAATATCCTTGTTTGGTTTGAATTAGTTGAGATTTGTGAAGCCTTTTATAAATACTATTTTTTCCAAACTATATGCAGTAATGGTCAGGTTCTTAATGTATGTTACTAGGGACTTCCAAGGGGTTATAGTAGATACATTTTTTTTAGACTTTAGTAAAAGCTTGCTATTAAGGTTTCTTAAAAAAGAAAATGTATTCAACCCTTTTTTTTTTTAAATAAATCTAATACATACAAATGACTTTCCATGTGCACCCTCCCCCAATTTTAATTATGATACAAAAAAGCAGGGAAGTTTAAACATGGCTAGTTATAAATACAGTATATAAGGGATGGGCAAATTTATCATCTGCACACACCCCATAAAAGTATGTAAACCCTGCCATCACTGTAGGTTGGGGAGCAATTACAGTTTAAGAGCTCTGACTGTATACTTCATGACCATATGAATAGTTAATACCCCTTTGCTGGCAGGACTGCCTAAATGATGATGCATATGCTGGGAACATAAGTGATGCCATCTTGCAAGGCCTGGATATTGCTAGGGCTGGGGCCTCATGTACAGGGCGGTGAGTCTCAACACTATAATTTCTGTGTTTCAAATGTTTTCTGTTCAACCTACAGTGATGGCAGGGATGGCACACATTTGTATAAAATAAGTTATCTTGTGTGACTTAGGTATTTTCATTTGCTTTTGTTTCTGTAGAAAGTAGAACACTGTAATGGTTTTAAAACTACATGAAAAGTTGTCATTTTGCTGTTGCTCTGTATTTCTTAAGCTTGTTATTGCATTTACAAACACGCAGGGAAGCTCAACTAAAAATGAATGTCCTCCTTTGTTCTTAATTTGTAGTTTTTATTGTTGACTGTACTGTTTTTTCCCTATAATGGTAAAATTGTTTTGTTTTCTTTGGTTTATAAAATCTTTGATATTTAGGGCTGCTAGGAAACAGGTGTTTCATTCACATATGACCTTATATATTATATTTCAGTCCATTGTAACTGAAAGGCTGTTTCATTCACATGAGTCCAGTACAGAGGAGGTTAATCTTTCCCAGTGGAACAAACTCAGTCCTGCTGTTTTGCAACTAATCATCTTCAAAATTGAAATAAAAAAGACTTCTGGTAGGTAAGCCACAGCAGGGCAATTAAGATGATGTTGCGGAGGTAGACATCTGCTGCCAGACAAATACAGTTCCACTGATGCTATCTATAGTTACAATCCTTCCGAGAGATAAACAGCATGCGAGAGAAATGAGCCAAAGGAAGTGACTTGCTGAGAAAGTAGTGATCGGAGAGCGGCCTTGTGGCCCCTGTGGTCTGGCACCGAGAACGAAAATGGGTTGATGTAGACTTCAGGTGAAGAGTCACAGGGCACATCAAGATAGAAGTTTGGTGCTTGAAGCAGAGAGAGATTGGCTGTGATAAAAATGTAAACTGAACTATACAGATAAAGTTACTTAGATAAGGTCCTTTGAAAACAATGTTTTTCTATATTTCAGGTAAAGATTTTTTTTTTTAAAACCCTCCATGTACCATACCACCGAAGTCTTCTTTTAGTATGTCTCTAGATTATGATCTAGTTATGGCCCACTTAATGCTTTATGTGGTGACAAAGAAAATCAAACATACCATAGAGATATACTGTATGCATGTAGACTCAAATCTGAAGGACTTCTTAACCGGTTTTGTCATGTAAGTAGTATCAAATCATCCTTGAGTCAATCATCTGCACCATTATGAGTCTTAAAGAGAGTTATTAACTATGCATTTTACTTTGTAAGTAGGAAAATATAATTTTTACATAATTGATTTAAAGAAAGTGAAACCCTTCTCAGGTTTTATGTATGATTATCTACATCTAGTAAAAACTGAGGTAAAGTGATGGGCAAATCTCCAAAAACGAGACGCCGGTGAATTTTCGCCAGGCAAATTTTTACTGGCGTTTCACAAATTTATTCACCAGCGGCGAATCACAGGAATTTGTTGCAAATTCACCCATCACTACTGAGGTACCATGCACAGGCTGATGATAGCCCTTTCTCTTGACACAATCTTTCATATAATGTTTGGGCCACCTAGTAAATACATTTGGCCTAGAACTACATGTACTTAGAATTTATGGTCAACTGCACTGCACATGTCCAAAAACTTTTATTAATCTATATGAGCCAGAGAAACACTCCTTTGTTCCATTTGTATGATGATCTAGCCAGTGGCCTTTTTATATAAAGAATAGTTAAAGTTGTGCTCACCAGACAATTAGGCGGGGGTATCTTCAAATAAGACCAGAGATTTTCTGCACTCATTATCAGCAGATATATAGAATATTAAGGGGCTGATTTACTAAGGTAAATTCAAATTTGAATTTGAGTTTTATCATACCTCGACCCTGGAAATAACTGGAATTCAAAAATATACCACCTAAAATCTGCCAAGTTCATGCGTAAGTCAATGGCAGAGATTCTAGTTAAGCTCTTTTTAAATCTGAATCCTTTTTAAGTTTTTGGTAACATCCATTCGAATTTTAGACGTTCACATTTTTTCTTAAAATAGATACCATACAAGTTCGAGGTCATTTGAGATGATTTGAGTTCATTTGAGGTAAAAAAAACTCTTAACACTCCACCTTTTGATGAATAACACCCAAGTCTCTAAAACATGCCCTCCCCCTGGAGGACTGCTGTCCTGGGTTCCACTACCATCAGGGCACTGCCTGAAGGGGATTATTACTAAAACTTGATTTTTTTTCTGGTCAGTCTTTTTTGGGGCAAAAACTTAAATTTGTGGGAAAAAGAATTGAAATTTCAAGATTTATTATACCCTAATGCAGCAAAAATCCAGAATCTGAAAACCCAGCATATCCAACCTCTTGAGGTCATGTATAAATCAATGGCAGATGTCCCTATCCGAATTAGAAGATATCATGATCTGAGCTGGGTTTACCACAATAATCTGAAAAATGTGGGGTTTTCTGGCAATAACCCGAAAAAATTCAGAGAAGAGTTTGAAAAAATGTGTATTATTTGAGATTTTTTGCTCAATTACTTTGGGTTTTTCCCAACCTGACTTTTTCTAGTTATTTTCATGATAAATTTTGTGGATGATATTTGGTCAAGCTTTCTGCATTAAAAAAAATTAGAAAAGATTGGATTTTATTTACTAACCCCTGCAATTTTAATACTATACTTGCATTTACATGGATTGCCTCCAAATTATCAAAGAAATAAGCCCATTACATTGAAATAAGTTACAAAGCAGGGGTATCATGCAAAATTCAATATGAGTAGTGATGGGCGAATCTCACCCGTTTCGCTTCGCCGAAAAATTCACGAATTGGCGAAAAAATTCTCGAAACGAGTCGCACGTCATTTTTGACGCACACCGCGTGAATTGCGGCAAAAACGACGCCCGACTCCTTTTTTTTTCGAATTTTCGCTGGCAATTTTTTGCTGGCGTTTCACAAATTTATTAGCCAGCAGCGAATCGCGGGTATTCGCCGCGAATTCGCCCATCACTAAATATGAGGTTTTGATGTTTAAATACTGTATATAAATAATATATGTGTGTGTGTGTGTGTGTGTGTGTGCGTTTGTGTGAATGTGTGTTGTACCACCCCATCCCTTATATCCCTTTTCTTCCATGCTTTTCCAAAGAGAATGACAAAAATGCCATTATCGGTTCATTACTTCATGTCATTAAAAACCACCAATTGTCTTTTTGCAATTTTTTTTTTCTAATACAATTTCACTTTTAGACATTCAACTAGCTTGTCATCCACTGGGAAGCGGTGACACCATTAATTATTTATGGATCAAGAAGTGTATATAGCCAGATTGGAATGGCTTCTTAACTCTTTTGATTAATAAAACATAGAGGCTTAGGATATTTGAATTGCCTGGGTGATAACCCTTTAAAAAAGCAATGTAAGGATTGAATGGTAACTCTTCTCATAAGTTATTCTACTTAACGTGCTGGACAAACAATGCAACAAATGAAACTCAACAATAATCTAATTTTTTTCTACCTGCCATTAATATTAAATTATTATTTAACATCAAGATAAAGACATTGTTTCATAACAGAATGTTTCTTTAATTCCAAGTACAATTTATTTCTTGAGGAAAAACATATATATAGGTACTTTATCTTATGCGCAAGTTACTTAGGTTAAAGTAAATACATTTGCAACCTATATATATATATATATATATATATATATATATATATACAGTATATACACAAAGCTAATTCCAATGCATTGCATGTGGGCAGTTACCAATATCATCAAAGCAGATTTTTTTTTTTAATTTTTATGCTCGTAGTAGACTACAGTAGACTTACTGAGTAAGCATGAAAGCAAACTGAAACAGAAAAAAATTCAATGTACAAACATAAAAGTATACAGTACTTATTTATGCCTTTTTTGTTAGGTACACATATAATAATTTTTATTGTGATAGACGGAAACAACATTTTCAAGGGTAAACTAATGGGTTGGTAAAGTCAATATCTAGAAAATGTGCTTATACTACCTAACACATATAAGATGCCATTATAAGGCACATACAAAGTAGTACATGTATAGGATCTTTTATCTGGAAACCCATTATCCAGAAAGCTTCGAAAGCCATGTCAAGAAGGCGTTCTCCCATAGACTCAATTTTAATCAAATAAGTCTAATTTTAAAAACGATTTCCCTTTTTATATAGTAATAAAACTGTACCTTGTACTTGATCCCAACTAAAATATAATTAATCCTTTAGTTTCTTTTATGTTTAAATAATTTTTTTTTAGTACACTTAAGGTAGACTTAAGGTATGAAGATCCAAATTACAGAAAGATGCCTTATCCTTAAACGCCAGGTCCAGAGCATTTTGGGTCTCATAACTGTATGCAAAGTCTGTACAATTTTCCATATATGAAAGAGAAAAATAGTCCAGAGCTGGCGCATAGTGATGGGCGAATTTATTGGCCAGGGCCGAATTCGCGGCGAATTCCCGCGATTCGCCGCTGGCGAATAAATTCGCGAATCACCAGCGAAATTTCGCTTGGCGAAAATTTGCCGAAAAAACGAGTCGCGCGACGTTTTTTGACGCGACGCGACGTTTTTGACGCGACGCGACGCAATTTGACGCGACGCGATTTGACGCGACGCACATCAAAAGCGTCCCGTGACTCGTATCGAGAATTTTTCGCCGATTCGCGAATTTCGCTAGAAATTCGCTAATTTTTCGGCGAAGCGAATCTCGGGAGATTCGCCCATCACTACTGGCGCACCGATAATTGCACAAAATTGCCTGGGTGCTGGTTATATCCAATCATACATATAAACAAAAAACGCCCTCAGTTTGGGAGCCGAAATGTTGAAATAAAGCCACAAAAACCATCGAATTCGACCTTCAAATTTCTGATGCGTTAAAACCCATCAAATTTTGAATTCTAGGGGTTTTAATGCAATACAATATATCTAATGAACAAATAAAAAAAAAATTCGATCAATAAAATCGTTCAAATCGATTTTAAGCAATCGATCAAATTTTTTTATTCAATCAAAAAAACTTAGAAGAATCCTATGGGATCCTCCTATAGGATTCTACAGCAATTTGGTATGTTCAATCTGGCGAATTTTTCTTAAAAGGACAGGACTTCGAAAATCAAATTCAAATTTTCGAATTTGATCAATTCGATTCGAATTTTGGGCTATTCGATAGTCAAATAAGCTCAAAATTTATTTTAAATTAAAAAATGTTTTAATTCGAATTTTATTCTAATTTTCACTTCGAATCAATTCGTCCCTTGATAAATCTGACCCTTACTCTTTTATAAGCCAACATGTGTCCCCTCACTTTTAATAATGTTCATTCTTAAATGACAGCTATGGCAAGCTAGAAATACACTACTACTATCTTTCTGGTTTGCTGAAATTGACAGTAATTCCACCTTTCATTGTTTCCAGTAATTACCTTTAGTTTTTAAAGCTTGTTTTAGAGGTCTAAAGTACAGAATTAGATCAAAACAGATTTCTAGTTTGAATGTCAATGCAGAACCCCCATTTCTGAATTAGTATTCTTGGTGTGCCTTTTTAACCCTGGTTTGTGATGGATCTGTTACATATTGGCTAGTACTGCCACTCAAATGAGGAGCAAAGTCATTTAAATGATTGTTATGATGAAAAGAAGAGAAATGATTTTACTGGATGGCAAGATATTCAGCAAAGGGCTCACATTTCATTCCCAAGTACACTTTTTATAGCTGTATAAGCTTGCAGAATGGGAATGCTGAGTTTAAGAGTGGCATTTTATTTACCATTTCCCCTGGTATGACAACATTGCAAAGCAAGTTGAAGAGATAATTCATTAAGGGAAAAAATAACATTTAGGGACTGTAATGGAATGAGATTATGTTTTTTTTTTCTTTAGCCTGCTAGTTTATTACTTTTCTGAGCAAATGCTATCTCATGTAAAGCTTTTACTCCTGGAGGGGACAGTGACATATTGCTATGCAATTCAGTGAGGGTCAGCCTTGCAGAAGGTAGCTAAAAGGCCTTCCAGGTCAAAAGCTAAGAAAGTATTAATAAAGCATACAAACTATAATTAGCAGTGAAAAACAACGTGCTTTCTGCTCCTAAATATAGCATAACTAATGTGGCCGGAGCCATAGAATAGGTTAAACCTGGCTGTGTGCTTCCTATGATAGTGTGATTTCCTATAATTGCTCTTTGGTTAGCATATAAAGCTTTCCATATGGTTGCAGTAACCTGCAGGGGTTGCCACAAACCATGTTTAATAGAAGCAGATGCTGCTAATCTTCAAAATATCACTTTGAATGATGTCACTAATGATTGACAATATATGGGGGCATTTATTTCAGTGCTGTTTCTTACAGCTAGGAATGAAAATGAAAACATTGTTCAGGGAGGGTAGTGAATATTTATATGGAAAAAAATCTAAATAATCAATCAAAAATCTGTAAATATTAAAATTTATGTAAAATTTTAAAATCACATTTTACTAGCATAAACATATATTTACCTATAAACTGGTGAATATATTAGACTGGAGACATTATTTTAAAAAATCACAACCACCCCTCCAATAATTTTATATTTTATCCTTTTTTTCCCTTAAAGTAAGATGAAAAAACACCCATGTGCTATTAACCTAATGCAGATAGTTGCATAGTTACATTAAATTGGGTTGAAAAAATACAAAGTCCATCAAGTTCAACCCCTCCAAATTAAAACCCAGCATACACACACATACACACACACACACACACACACTCTCTCTTTCACACAAACCATATGTGCACATAGCTATACTAACTGTAGAGTTTAGTATCAAAATAGCCTTTGATATTATGTCTGTCCAAAAAATCATCCAAGACCCTTTTGAAAGCATCAAAAAAATCAGCCATCACAACATCACCCGGCAGTGCATTCCACAACCTCACCGTCCTGACTGTGAAGAACCCCCTACGCTGCTTCAAATGAAAGTCCTTTTCTTCTAGTCTGAAGGGGTGATCCTCTTTATGTGTAAAAAGGTCCCCTGATATTTGTCTATAATGTCCTCTAATGTATTTGTAAAGTGTAATCATGTCCCCTCGCAAACACCTTTTTTCCAGAGAAAACAACTCCAACCTGGACAGTGTACCTTCATAATTTAAGTCTTCCATCCTTCTAACCAGTTTAGTTGCACGTCTCGGCACTCTCTCCAGCTCATTTACATCCCTCCTAAGGACTGCAAAACTGCACTGCATATTCCAAACAAAGTTTTACTAGAGTTCTATAAAGAGGCATAATTATGTTTTCATCCCTTGAGTTTATGCCCTTTTTATGCAGGACAGAACCCTATTTGCTTTAGTAGCTACAGAATGACACTGCCCAGAATTAGACAACTTGTTATCTATAAAAACCCCAAGATCCTTCTCACTTAAGGAAACTCCCAACACACTGCCATTTAGTGTATAACTTGCATTTATATTATTTTTGCCAAAGTGCATAACCTTGCATTCATCAACATTGAACCTCATTTTCCAGTTTGCTGCCCAGTTTCCCAACTTAGATAAATCACTCTACAAAGTGGCAGCATCCTGCATGGAACCTATAGTTCTGCACAATTTAGTTTCATCTGCAAAAATAGAAACCGTACTTTCAATGCCCACATCCAGGTCATTAATAAACAAGTTGAAAAACAAGGGACCCAGTACAGAGCCCTGCGGTACACCACTAACAACACTGGTTGTTCTATTTACAACAATGTTCTATTTACCACCACTCTTTGTAGTCTATCTTTTAACCAGTTCTCTATCCAGTTACAAATACAATGTTCCAGGCCAACATTCCTTAATTTAACCAGTAACCTTCTGTGTGGCACTGTATCAAATGTTTTAGCAAAGTCTAAGTAAATCACATCCACAGCCATCCCAGAATCGAGGTCCCTGCTTACCTTCTCATAAAATGAAATTAAGTTAGTCTGGCAAGATCTATTATGCATAAAACCATGCTGGCATAAACTCATAGTATTGTTATTTGCTATGAAGTCCAGTATCCTATCTTTTATTAATCCTTTGAAAAGCTTTCCTACCACCGACGTCAGACTAACTGGCCTATAGTTTTGAGACAGAGAATGAGATCCCTTTTTGAATAGGGGCACCACATAAGCTATTCGCCAGTCTCTCAGCACCATTCCAGACCTCAATGAATCCTGAAAAATTAAGTAGAGAGGTTTGGCAATCACAGAGCTAAGCTCGTTAATTACCCTGGGATGAATCCCATCTGGCCTTGGACTTTTGTTTATCTTAACATGCTCTAGTCTCTTTTGAATTTGAGCATGTGTGAACAATGCATCATTAGATGTATTATTAGAATTAGGACTATTAATAAGGACACCTTCATTATCTGGTTCCTCATTTGTGTAGACAGACGAAAAGTATGCATTCAGAATCTGAGCTTTTTGCTTGTTCTCATCAACCAGCTGACCCCCCTCTGATAATAAAGGTCCTACCCCTTCCTGTTTCAATTTTTTACTATTAATATATTTTAAAAAAAATTGGATTATTTTACTGCTTACTAGTGATGGGCGAATTTATTCGCCAGGGGCGAATTCACGGCGAATTCCCGCGATTTGCCGCTGGCAAATAAATTTGCGAATTGCCAGCGAAATTTCACTTTGCGAAAATTTGCCAGAAAAACGAGTCACGCGTCGTTTTTGAAGCGACGCGCCAAAAACGAAGCGACGCTAGTCGGAAATGACGCGATGCGCCAAAGTTGACGCGACGCGCGTCAAAAGCGTGCCACGACTCGTTTCGCGAATATTTCGCCAATTCACGAATTTCTCTGGAAATTCTTTTCTTACCCACCTCAACACCAACACTTCTATTGAACCAAAAAGGTTTTTCTCTGCAACAACATTCCTTGCTTACAAGCGGAATAAAGACTTCCCATTTTTGTTCAGTGTTTATCCCTTTGAAAAGCATTTCCCATTAATATGTTGCAGAGATGCCCTTATACTGTCAAAGTTTGCATGCCTGAAATTCAATGTTTTAGTTACTTATAGAATTGCCTCTGCAACAGAATCTCAAAGGAGACCATGTTTATTTTCATCCCATTTGTTTTTTTGCCATGCATTGGCCTGTTTCTTTCTCACTATCCACCAGGACTAGTGTTGCCACCTTTTCTGGAAAAAAATACCGGCCTTTCTATATATTTATCTTTTATACCTATTAATAACATTGGGATCAACCATAATTTTTACCAGCCAGGCCGGTAAAAAACCAGCCAGGTGGCAACCCTATATGGACCATGACATCACTCTATCTTAGGATCGGACCAGAACTACATTGTCACATGCACCAAGAAAGTACAACAAAACTGGAAATTGTAGTGCAACCAAATAATTTGAGACTTTAAGGGACATTGCTGTGTATGTAGTATGAAGGCTCTTTTACACGAGCATTAGCTTATAAACAATTGTGAAATAGTGCAAAATTGTTTAAAAATACATCTATCACAATATTATTCACTTGCATGTGAGCACTCTTCAATATTTGCACCTTGCATCAGCTGTATTAGATGAAAGGATGCAAGTACAAAAAGTGTGGATGCAAGAGAGACCTGGAATTAACATGTCTTGAGCAGGTATTTGTCAGGATCACCCAGAGCAGTCTACGGCAGTCCTATTCTTACCAGCACTGCATCCAAGATGGTCGCGTTCCTTGGGC
The DNA here is from genome assembly GCA_024363595.1 of Xenopus borealis. Taxonomy (NCBI): domain Eukaryota; kingdom Metazoa; phylum Chordata; class Amphibia; order Anura; family Pipidae; genus Xenopus; species Xenopus borealis. Next base: position 72,705,037 of record CM044445.1, read on the forward strand.
ACCACATGGATTGACGCTGGTGCGCAAACACGTGATGTCATGGCATTGTGTCTGGCACTAAATTTTAAATAAAGAGACGCACAGGACACCAGTTCAAAGCCCATTACTGGTGTTCCTGGGTGTGGTTCTGCTATTTGACTATTGATTCTGGACTTGTGAGCCCTTGCTTTGACCCTAACTATGATCCTTGCTGCCTGCCTTGTGTACTTCTGCCTGCTTCCTGACTTCATCTTCTGGTTAATACCTTGGCTACCCTGAACTGGTTTCTTGCCCTAATTTGGAGACAGTTTAGGAGAATAGACTTTTGTGTTTCAGCCTGATAATTCCCCCATGAACAGCACAAGTTCCATACAGTTTGGTTAAATTGAAGTGGAAGAACATGACTTTTGGCATTAATTATAATGCCAATTGCAAGCCAGGTCTGTTTGCCTAACATCAGTGCCCAATTTCACTGATGCTATTGTGGATTAATGTAAGCAAACTGCCCCAACAATAGTGAAAAAATAACAGTACACGCTATTATAGTAGCAAATAGATGATTAACTTTATGATAAAAAAATTTGTTTTAGATGTTGGACAGCCACGTGTTTGGATAATTTTGATAAAATTATGTTTTATGTTCATAAAAGAAAACATCTGCTCTTATCTTTCATAACATATCCATATATGTTCCTGGATGTATTCTTTTGGATAAACAAACAAATAAAGCAGTGGTGAGGCAGTTATTAGCTTCCTGCATGTATAAATATGGTGGTTAAGCAAAGTACTTTATTGATTGCCAGACCTATGAAGAATTAATCGCATCTGTCATAATATATTAAATACAAAAAGCTCTGTTCATTGTCCATGTACTGTAAGATTGTACAGTAAAACAACTTCTAACAACCTTGCTCTGTCAACATACCAACTCTTCAGTTGAAACTTTCCCACAAGAATTCACACCCACTTGTGTTGTTTGCACTATTGTAGAAAACACACAATAAATATATTAAAGTGTCAAAACAAATCTGAAAATATTCTTCTCTCAAAGAGCACAGGAGTGTGTTTCCTGGGCTTCACGTGTTTAATGGAGCTGCAATAGCACATTTTGTGCTTTCATCTGAGAGGCTTAGTTTGGCAGTAGTCTCAGGTTCTTAGCCCTAAGCTAAAGCGGCCGAGTGCATCATGGAGGTCATACAATGAAGTCTTTTATTCCCAAGTGAATGCAGTGAATAGGCCTTCCACAGAAAAGAGGAGCTCTTGAGACATATACTGGGCACCCCTAAGAATGCTGGGAAACAGCTGTTTCATGGATGGAGGCTGGCTTACTGGATTAATTTGTATTTGATAATCAAAAGGCTTCAATGTCTTATTGCTAATATATTTACATTCATATCCTCTTATATCCTGTGCTGAAGAATTTTCACTGACAGTACCTGCCACAAAACATGCAATATAAAATATTTTTTACTTATGAATGAATACTTATGAATTGTCTTTATGAATTTTGCACAGGCCTATTTATGTTAGAAGCAAGAGCTACTTCAGTATTCATTTCCTTTTAAGGCAAAAAGGGTCTGACATTAATCTTGAAAATGTGTAACCGATGGCATTCTTGCAGCAAAGGGGTTAATAAGTGCAATCATATGGTGGCTATGCTTCTCCCTTTTTCTCAGATTGAAGTCTGTGACATTGTGGCCTGTGACCAGTTGATAATTATCTGGCAATACCTCTGCAAGTATAGTATTAATATTTCAATATTTTGTCTGCTTGGAATACGAAAAAGTGTCTACTTGACATTAATGGAGATGTCCAGGTTACACACCAATGACTCGATATAGCTCAGCCCTTTTTCATAAGCAATAGGAGTCTCTCCCTCTCTCTCTCTCA
>CM044445.1:72710046-72726743 GCA_024363595.1 Xenopus borealis
ATATATATATATATATATATATATATATATATATATATATATATAGTTTAGTTTAGACACCTTTAACAGATAGAGATATTACACCTCAAGCTAATTGCTGGGGTTCTTTAAGTTTTTTACAACATTCACAACATTCAACCATTAAAGTGAATGATGTGGCTTGAGAGCTAGACAGTAGCATTGATAATCTGTGTCCATAAGTTTCAAGATATTTGCATTTAAACTGTCTGAGAGATGTAAACGATATTTAAAAGAAAGAAAGAAACTTTTTTAGAATAACCACAGCAAATTGCTACAATTACATCATAAAAGCTCATGAACAAGCATGGTTTTCTTACTTTTCACACAACCAGTCAGTTGCAGTGATCCACTCAGGCTCCATGAATGAGCATCATTACTGCTGCCCCTTGCTTGCATCACTTACAGGAAGGTGAATATGGATGTCCCTCTAGATAAAACACAGATTCCACAGGATAAAGATACAGCATGGCTTCCCTTATGCCATCTTAGAATATTGCCTATTAGGCTAACATTGATATGGCTGTACATCTGTGATGTACATTGCAATATGCTGTCCCTTACAAGCAGTTAATTTTAGAGGGATGTATTTGATGAATAACTTATATCTAGCATTTCTACCCCAATAATATAGAATCTGAGCTACAGATAGGATCATTGTAATATAAAATAAATGATGATGTAATATTGTGAGTGTATGGATTACATCAATAAATAAAATACAGAAGGCAGAGTATATGAGCCACATGCCCTGAGGGTAGTCGAGACCTGGGTGCTCATGCATAAATTATTATTAACATTATTATTAACAAGTATTTCTATAGCGCCAACAGATTTTGCAGCGATGTAAAGTAAATGTGATTATACGACTAAATCACATGAATTACATAAATAGAACATATGGAGTTACATACATCAAAATAAATATGGAGTTACATACATCACAATAAATACCGGTACAGAAGGCGAGGGAGGATCTGTGCAGAAGGAGCTTACAATCTAAAGGGAAGGGAATGATACACAAGGTGTGGGAGTGGGCAAGATCAGAGTTAAGTGGGTGAGAGATGTGGTACTGTAAGTGGTATTGAATTGGGTAGTTAAGAGTGAGGGTAGGCTTCTCTAAATAAGCGCGTTTTAAGAGATTTCTTGAAAGCAGAAAGGTTAGGAGAAAGTCAGACAGACGATGGGAGATTATTCCAGAGGAGGGGTGCAGGAAACACTGAAGGAACGATTGGTGAGGTAAGAAGAGAACCAGGACAGGGCTGTGTCATGAAGGCCAAGTGAATGGAGGAGGAATGGAGAAGGTCAAGCGAACTTGAGGAGGAGAGGGTTAGCTACAGTGTCAAATGCAGATGAGACTGGGGAGTGTGGAGGGAGGGTGGTGGAAGCTTAGGGGGGTTGAGTAGTGTAATGTCCCTTCTGATAGCGTCAATTTTGTTTTTGAAGTGCTCAGCAATGTCTTGAGCAGGGACAGATGTGCATGGAGGGGGTGGAGAAGGGGAAAGGAGAGCGTTAAAGGTCGAGAAAAGTTGTGCCGTTTTTTTGGAAAGGGAGCTAATGAGTGAAGTATGTTTGTTTGGCTTGGGAAAAGCTGGTGTTATAGGAATGCAGGGCAGAGTTGTAGCTCCAAAAGTCTGATTCTGAGCGGGATTTGCGCAGGAGACATTCAAGTGCACACAAGTGTCTTTAGAGCGCTTTAGTATGAGCAGTGTGGAAAGGTTGAAGGGGTTTGGGTCTAGCACGTTTAGTTTTTACAGGAGCAAGCTCATTAAGAGCAGTGGTGAGTGTGCTAAAGTAGACAGAGGTAGCCACATTAGGAGAAGAAATAGTTGAGATATTAGACTGAGAGTCAAAGGAGGAAGAGAGACGCAACACATCCAGAGAGTGCAAGTCGGGAGTTAGTGAAAGTTCAAATGTGAGCATAAATTGTAAATACAGTGTGTAAAGTGATGACACACAGGATTTGTACAGCAAAAGACAAAAATGTCAAAAAAAGAAACAATGTTTATTCGTCCAAAATAAATAAATTACAATATTTAGGGTTCCCTTCATTGAATGATAAATACATTCTTAAGATGAAATAGACCAAGATCCGTCATTTGCATATTTCTTGAAAAATCTTCCAACTGTATTATGATATGGAAAAAAACTGATCTGCCATTCCACATTAGGCAGTTTCTCTTTTCCTAATGTTATCTGATTTTTTTTATTTTTACCTTTCTTTGCAATGTCATAATTGTTTGTTTTAAGTTAACATTATTATAACACTTCAAAGAAAGCAAGTTTACCAAGAAATTCACTCTTTGGAAGCAACAGAATCTGAAATTCATGTAAAACTTAATGTGCATGAACTGACATTGCTTTACACTATTGACTCACTGCCTGAAACCACTTAAATCTCATACTTACTGGTTGTTCTTAGGTAATTATTTTTTTCTTATCTACTTTTTTTTTGTTTTCTTTTGATAAAAACAGCCAGAAACAGAGCTAGTGTTTGTGAACCAGCTGATTTGATTTCTGTTGTGAGGTGCCTTCAGTTTATTAGAGGATCAAACATGTGCTTCAGATATTACCTGGATGATCAAACGTTGTCCTATGACACACATCCTTCTCCCTGAGTAACATTATATATTCATGGTCCCTAAAAAGTGTCACTGTAGACAGCCCCCACCAACCCATGAAGATCAAAGTTTTTCATTTGACACGATCCCTGCCTGCTTAATCACAGAAAACATTGACAGCCCCCAAAATGTCACAAAGCCTATCAACCTATGCTGATTAAAAACTGAAAGTGTGCAATGCTCCCTAGTCCTTCATAATATTCAAAGCAGCAATCCATTCCATGCTGTTAAAATGCTTTCCTTTCCCTTTGAAAATCTCACTTGTAATCTCCTGAGGAGTGGTGCATACTTGAGCCGTACAGAATATAAAGATTAAATTCTTAAGTAGTAGGAACACTGAAAAGGAGGTTGCTCCTTCATAAAAGCTCACATTTCAACTATAACAGAGGCAAGGTGGACATTTACAACAAGCTGTCACAGTACCTAACACATTGTTTAAAATATATGTATAATATATATATAACACTGTTCAAGGGCAAATAAACATCTACATCAACATGACCTGGTTTTATTAGCATAAAGCTATGAGGCTTATGTGCCATTGCCCATGGAAGCAGCCATGTGCCATTAGAGTCCCTTGTGCCAGCCGCACTTACCTTCTTGCTTTGAGTTATAACTATATAGTAGTAATTCCCACGATTCACCGCAGGCAAATAAATTCACGAAACACCAGCAAAAATTTGGCTGGCGAAAATTCGTCTGACAAAAAAAACGCGCGACGAAAACGACGAGACGCACGACGAATCTTCCTAGATTTGCCCATCACTATATAGTTCTTATTGCTGGGGGCTCTAATGGGCCAAAAAAAAGTGTATTAGCACTTCCTTGCAATAGAGAAGCCAAAGTGCTTCTCTCAGTGGCGTAACTACTCCGTGGTGGGCCACGGTACAAGATGGGCACCTGGGCCCCCCTGTCAGGCCCATACCTCTATAAATCGCATGCAGGAGTTTTGATGGCATGTGTGCTGTAAAATATCCCCCTATATAACTGCCTGCCATAACCATTTTTATGGCTCCGATGGGCCCTAAGGGGGTAGGGGCCCTGGTGCAATTGCACCCTCTGCACCCCTGGTAGTTACGCCACTGGCTTCTCTGCAAGAGTAACAGTGTGTTGTTGTTGACCCCTTTAATACCCTAGAAATGCTCCATTCTTAGCAGGGGCAAGTGATTTTTTGGGTTTCACATTTTACATGTGTATAATTACAAATACACATTCTAAAGCTGGGTATAGAACAATGACTGTAAACACAAGTTCTTTTTTCATTCTTCCTATCCAAAAATAAAAATGAACTAGGATTAACTGCTACATATTTCCAATAATCTTTAGAGTTAGTTCTTAATTGCTACTGCAGCTGGTATGTCACCTTCTCACTAAAACCCAAATATATAAGCACACCATTTAATAAGTAATTTATGTGGACAAAAAGAACTAGTGTAGCCTCAATGTCATTCCTCATATAGTACTTAACAATATTAGTGCTTATATTCACAATGTTCAACCATACTGCCCTTGTCCTAATGCAGTAGAATGCCTATATTGCCATGTTTAGACTGTAACTTGCTGCTCTGTGATCACCCCCTGCCTAAACTGACCCCACTGCAATCCGGCATGAACACTGCCCCCCAGACCTCTCCTACCACTCCACAAGTGACAGTCTCTGCATTAGCTACCTATCATACACAAGATTCAATGCAAGATTCTTGTACTCACTTACAAAGAATTCATCAGTGCTCCACCACTATATAAAACCACCCTATTTACCAAGTAACACTTTCCTCCTAAATCATTACTTCCTCTCACTCCTGTATCTAGGACTTTTTTTTTGCTATAACCATCCTCTGGAATACTTTTCTCCATCCCATTTGACACTCTCAAAGCCTCCATGGTTTTAAACACTTAAAACCCACTATTTCATTTATACCTATAACCTAAGCAATTAGATCGCCCACAAGCAGTGGCGTAACTACCAGGGGTGCACAAAAATGGTTATGGCAGGCAGTTATCTAGGGGGAGATTATACATCACACATGCCATCAATACTCCAGCATGCAATTTATAGAGGTAAGGGCCCCACAGGGGGGCCCAGGTGCCCATCCTGTACCAGGGCCCACCAGGGAGTAGTTACGCCACTGCCCACAAGCCTCCCTACTCTATACTCACACACACAATAACTATTGATATTCATCTCTCACTCTGTGTTTACAGCCACTGTCCTAAATAACAGGAACTCTACAATCACACTGGTTATCCTATGTCTCTTTACCTCCCTCTTATAAAAAGCAAGGTCATCCCAGTATTGTCTATTAACAATATCTAATTATAACAATGTACTGATTTTGGAGAAAAAATTGTCCAAATATGTATGTAAACTATTTGTATGCATTTACTCTTTCAAGCACTGCAAGTAATGATGGTGGTATACAAATAACAATACTATTAATATTGCTAACAATCCAAATATATCAAATATGCTCATTTATATTGTAAATGGATTCAATAGGTCATTAAATCAACTTTGTCCAATGTGGGATTGAACATTAAAACATATAAATATTTTATTGCAGTACGAGAAACACTGAACGTGAATGTGAGAGCTGCCATCAGCTCATTTCAAGTGATCAGCGCAGCCAATTCAGATGTTGAGTCCTAATAAATACAAATGCTCTCCCAGAGACCTATTTATGGAATAAATGAGGTTTGGAGGAGGTTTCGCTTTTGTGCAGATATTTTCCCTGCATTAGCAGAAGATCATAAGTAATGACAATTTAAAAAGACGAATACCTCCCAAACCACAGTGTTTGGTCAAGATTTTATTACACAGAAATAATACACAGAATGAGCAGAAAATTACCTTTTGTATTCTGCGTGTTCCCACAATAGCTAATTGTGTGAACAATCTGACCTGCATTAGTGCAATTACTTTGCAACACACATAACATGAGACAGGTTCAGTTTTCTTTCCTGCTTGGGGTTTCTGTCAAGCTGTTTTTTCAAGTAATATCTAAATGAACCATCCTCCTCCTTTAAGGGAAACCATTTAAGGTGACAAAAGATATTTCCCAAACGTAATTACAAAGTTGTAATACTAAAGTTAGAATTCAACCCATTGTTATTTGGATGTCTAAACTTTCACATCTTGGTTACATTTACATATTTTATAGTATATACAGTACATGCTCAGCTATTTCACTTGCTAAGTGTAATTCAGAGACTGCAAACTTAAACATTGGTTCTGAATATCCATTAACCATTAATCTCTTTAAAAATTCCTAATTCCCAAGTGCGTTCCTGATAAGACAAAACAAGTATAGGATCCAAATTTTTTTAAATGATATCCTTTTCCTCTGTATTAAACCCTAAAACAAATGTTCCCTGCCCCTCCAGATATGATGTTACTGACATAAGATTGAGGAAGATGTAGCTTCATTTTATCAGTTCACCTTTTCTGAGGTGGCGAAGTAAACTCTGATGAAACAGTAAAATTCATATCATAGTGAATTTGACAGTAAGACTGTTCACCAAAGCGAATAGTCGCCTGGCCATAGGGAGCGACACTATCATTCACTAGTGAATTGTCCTCTACACATGTTAGTAAATTGGTGATGTCCCTGCTGATGGGATTTCTTGTGAATTGTTGCTAGCGGTGCCAAATTCACCCTATTTGTAAATCTGCCCCATAGAGAGAAAATGAGGGAGAGAGAGATAGAGGTGTAGAGGGAGATTGACAGATGGACAGAGAGAAACAGACAGACAGGCAGATAGTTTTGTATGCTCATGGACAGTGTTATTCAATGTAAGAAATTGAAAGAATGTATGGAGAGGGAGAAATATCAACTACCCCAAACACACTGATGTGCACAGACTTGTTGCTATTTAGATCCTTGTAATGTGCACCTTGCCCCAGCAGATGAGCACAACTAAAATAATGCAAGATCTAAATAATGAAACATGGAAGGGCTTCAGAACCTTGTACAGAGTGTAAGGAAGAAGGGAATGTATTCAAAGGGCTTTAAGTAGGTCAGAGGGAAAGAACAGGCCTCCTCTAGTATGATAATAACTTTTAAGGAATCAGTAAAGTGGATGGTCTACAGTGGGAATGTGCCAATATCTTTAGGACATGGCTAGTTGAAATGTCTGATAACGTGAAACACAAGTCATAGCAGTACAAGGAACAAATTATTTGGTCACCATTAAATGTACCATGAATTTCATTTAGCACATACATGTCCTATTACACTAAGCTCAATAATCAAGGAGAGTGTAATGGTCTTTTCAGAAGTAAAAATGCTTATCTATATCTAGAACAGATTTATTGCCTGTTTTTCAGGTTTTTCTCTCATTAACTGTACAGAGGAAGAAATTAGTGTGTGTAAATCTTTGCAAAGGACTGGCCTGACAGTTGTTTAAATATTGCCATATTATTAATGCGATGTGTAAACTTTTATTTTTATCAGTTTTTATGTGTTTGCATTGTGAATACATGGACATAAATATTTACAATCATTTTGATGATCGTTTCACAAGCTTTCATCAGTGCTTCTTGAAAAGTAGTAACCTCTGACAATATGACAGAAAACCCAACACTTATAACTGTCTGCCAAAAGCTTAAATATTGTCACCACAGATATTTGCCCAGCAAGAATGTTTTACACTGACTTATTTCCCATGCAAAGAGGAATTTTCAGAATACACTAAATTGTCTATTGATGGACAGTCAATCATTACTTTTTTTTCCGTTTCACTTTGGTTTATAGATATACACAGATACGGAATTGTATTAATATCATTGTTTTCATGTATAATGTGGAACATCAAGCTGTGTCTATCAAATAACAGTGGAAATGATATTCTGACATGTTGTAACACTATTACTCCATTTAATGAAAATGTGTTTGGTGCTCATCACCACAGTTACTACACATGTTTATAAACATATTTTGCAGCTCTTTAAAATAGAAGGGTGCATATATCTAACATGAAAATTACATACCAAAACTAAATGATAAAAAAGTTACAAAGGACCCTGCTAAATAGAGCTTACAATCTAAAAGAAAATCACATGTACATAGTAGTTGAAGTTCATCTGTAATCTATTGGTGCAAAGTTTACAGAAGTAAACTAATACAGAATTTTCATAGAAGCCATTAAGTTTCTCATGACTGCAGGATCACCTGATAACTACAAAATGAAATGTACATAATGTGGGTTCTTAATCAGTCACTTAATATTTAATAAATTGCATGTATTCCATTCTCACACAATAACTCACTGGGCCCTTGGGTGCTGCCTGCTGTCTTGCACAACAACATTCACCTTTCAGATATTCTCTTTTCCTAACGTACATTGCAGCCTTGGACATTTGTTGCTGTTTTCTATGCATGCACTGCGTGTTGAGACTGTGTCCTTCTTGGAAACACATTATAAGTTTGAACTTTAAATTTAAAAAGGGCTTGTTGTTCTTCAAAAGAAGTCGGTTTTGGCTCACTGTCCATGTAAGATTCTTTGGAATATTTTGTTCCACGTAGCAAGTTCTGACCAGTATTAAGAATAATTAGTCAATCATTATACAGTAAAATTATTGCCTACCCTGAAAAAAAAGAAAATGAAAGAATGTACACTCCCTAGAGCATCATTTCAGAAAAATAGACTGTAAAACTATTTCAACTGTCTTGTAGCTGAATTTAACCTCTTCGGTGCTATAAATATGCCTTCAACCTGGAGAGCATGTGGTATCCAAAATTAATTAAAAACATGACTGAGCTGACCTAAAAGTTATGGGATCTGTTATCTGGAAACGTACTATCCAGAAAGCTTCAAATTATGGAAAGGCCATCTCCTATAGACTCAAATTTTTTTTCAAATTATCCAACATTTAACAAATTATTACTTTTTTCTCTGTAATAATTAAATGGAATCTTGTACTTGTTTCAGACAAATATATAATTAATCCTTTGGAAGCAAAACCAGTATACTGGGTTTATTTAGGGGGTTATGTATGAAAGTCTGAATCCAAAAAACAAGAAAAATTCTAGTTTTTTTAACAATAAAATCCAAATTTATAGTGGTGGAAAAAACTGATTTTTTTTTAGATTAATTACCATGAGCATGACAAAAGTCAGAATACACAAATCTGGCATCTTGAGTAGCAAATTCCCGCGAACGCAAAAGAGAATTCGCCAAACAAAACGAGTTGCGCGTCGAAAACGACGCCCGACTCATTTCGCGAATTTTTCAACGAAGCGAAATGGGTGAGATTCGTCCATCACTAATCTTGAGCAAAACTTGAGCAATTGTGGAAAAATATTGGAAAAAATCATACGATTCGGACTTTCACTCGATTTTTTCACGTTTGTCCCAAATGCGATTAAATCATGCTTTTTTTAATATAATAAATGAGGTACAATTGTGGATTCTAGTTTGGTCAAACCTTTTTAATTAAAACAATCTGTCATTATTTTTATGGTGCAGACTTGTTTCTGTTTGCACTGCAAATAATTCACTCTACCATATAGAATTTTATTCCTGAACCAACAAGTGGATGTTTACCTGTAATATTGGTGTGCAGGCAGCCATCTCAGGTTAATATGCCTGATCCATGAATTCATGATGGAATTGCTTTCAGACAGGGTATAGTTGTGGAAAAACTGTTCACAATTTGAAAATGTATGCCTTTGCATGAACAACTTTTGCTTTGTGCAAATTGTATAAAGCTTTTGTGATCACAGCAACTGTTTAACGTCCACTTCCGACTTGCAAAATTTATAGTTTGCTCCTATGCACAGTAAATAAAACTTCTTACTGAAAAAGTTGGCATTTTTGCTCCAAAAGATTACGACACCTTCAAACACATCTCATTCAAAATTAAAATGTGCAATGTGCAATTGAAATTCCTAATACAATAACTGTTTAAGGAACAATATTACATTACGAGATTTGTATTTTTAGTCTTACTGGTGCAAATAGTTTTTCTCTTTGCAACTTTAACTACATACCCTCCAATGTAACTTAAAGTGTTGTGGTGGGACTTTGATTTTTTACTATTGAGTGCTATTCTCATACTGTACCTGCGGGGAGCTATCTTGTGAAAGGGAGATGTTATCTGGTTAACTTCTGATTGTTCTGTTGATAGGCTGTTTGGGGGAAATGGAGAAGGGTGATGTCACAGATGCAGCAGTAAAGAGTTACTGACATTTATTAGAGCACATGTCACATGACTAAGGGCACCTGGGAAACTGAAAACATGTCTATCCCCATGTTAGATTTCAAAATTAAATATAAAAAAAATATAATTTTTCTCTTTCCAGTGAATAAATCTGCCGAAGCAGCACTATTAACTGATGCATTTTGACCTTTAGGGTAGGGACAGACAGGGAGATTCGGGGAGATTCTGTCGCCTGGCGTTTTTAGCAGGCGACAATCTCCCCGAATTTCCTTCTCCCTGTCTGCCGCTAGTATAAGTGATAAAGTGCCAGCGCCTGTGCACACGCTGCGCGGCGATTTCCGGAATCGCCCGAAGTTTCCTCACGAAGTATCTTCGGGCGATTCCGGAAATCGCCATGCAGCGTGTGCACAGGCGCTGGCGCTTTATCACTTATACTAGCGGCAGACAGGGAGAAGGAAATTTGGGGAGATTGTCGCCTGCTAAAAACGCCAGGCGACAGAATCTCCCCGAATCTCCCTTTCTGTCCCTACCCTTAAGGTCCAAATTACAGAAAGAGCCATTATCTGGAAAACACCAGGTCTGAGCATTCTAGATAACAGGTCTCATACCGGCATTACCCTCTGATTCCTTTGCCTGCCTTAGTATCTGTGTACAGTTATTCAATAAGCAAAATAAATTCCCCATCATTCTGGTCTTCTGCTCCAACAAGTTATAAAAGGGTGGCAAGTCAAGGAAGTGCTGGGAAGTTTATATTGCAGATGCACTAGCATTTTTCTTATCATTTGATTTTTGCAATGTTAATCCATGCTTGGTATCTAACTATTGCTTAATATACAGCACATACCTTGTGGGAGCCGCTGGGGTTCCTAGGGTCAGAGGGAAATTACAGTATAGTGTGTTCACCATTAGCTGCACTGCAATAGTGGGACTTACAGGTCGACAGCTTGAATGCTCCAAACAACAACATCTGTATCTATAATATAAATAAACTTTATGTTTTGTCTTAGTTCATCAATGGAATAGATGAGGCAAAGTGTGATTAATAAGCAAACAAAAATTACACTCAAGCTCCTAATAAGTATGAATGTTTTTTCACATAGAAATATGTTTACTACACAAATGACTTAATATATCCCTCTGAGCCCAATGTTACCTGAAAGCCTCTTAAGCCCACAAGAAAGTCAGCGTGGTGCCTTGGTGACCATGTGAATTTCTAGAAGCATAAGACAAAATAGGATTTTATTGGCAGAAGTCTTACAGTGAATCAGATCCGGTGTAAATGCCTGGGTGAAATCATTGCCCACTCATAGCTGACTCTCCTTTTCCAGGAATGAAGATTACAGTTTGTGGTAACGGAGAAGCCACAAAGGTAATATTTTTGTGAAGGTCACTTTTGTTTTGTGATGCAATTCTCTGCTGTGCAGAAGTTTGCCCATCCCTGTCCCTAAAGAAAAGAAAGGCGGCATTTTGTGTCTGCTGAAAAGGAAAACATTATGTCAAACATAAAGTGAATTTGGGCAGCGATTGATCAATAATAAATAATGGTGTGGGATTAGACTAGTAAATTCTTATTTCTGTGAATTTATCGAAGGTGCCACCTTGTGTGGCTCCTGCTGTTGCTAAACTACAACTACCAGAATCCACCATCAGCTATAAAAACAAAGGCTGGAGTTTCCCCTGCAAAATATGAAATGCGTTACCACCCGATTATACAAACGCCTGAATGTTTTTGGAACAGTGACATGTTATGGTATAATGAGCCAGAAAGCATGTTGGGGTATTGCCAATTCTGTTTGGGTTGGTGAGTCTGATATTACAGCTATGGAATCTATTATCTGGAATACCCAGGACATGGGATTTTCCTGATTAGTAACAGGAAAATGTGATGTTTTTCGATGCTTCAGGGTAAAGACAAATATTTTTTAGCATACATATAAACTGAAAAAGTAGTGATTAAAGGGCAAACTTAATAAGCAAGTCTGCTAGTTAGGATGAAGGATGTTTATACTGAAGACTATCTATTCAAAGGGGCAGTTGCAGCTGCTGCATATGCCAGTTGTCTCATAGACCACCTTAAGGAGGAAAATGAGGGTTAAGTCTGAAAGAAATAATAGAACTGTTCCATATATCTTCAACCATACACAAACAGAATAGACATTGGTGTGCCTTGTTTTTTTTCATGGTGCCCCATTAAGTTAAGATCCCTTTTTGTTTTTGTGCCAGAACCCTCTTATTAAGAGAGTCCCAGGCCTTTATCCATGTGAGTAAGTATATTATGATTGTCTTAACTGTTGCCATGTACAGGAACTAAACATTCAAGCCAGTGGTGTTGAGTATTGAACCACCCCCTGCTTTGGAATGCATACACACCAACCAATCAGCAGTCACCTGTTGGAAAAGGCAACATCAGATACAAGTTTATGTGTTCCTAGCCCGGACACAATTTTTGAAATAATTATATTAGATGTTACATCAATTGCCTATTTGAAAAGATTGTTATTCATTTACAATTTGTTTTAAGTCCTGTAGCTAACAGCACCATTTGTGGGTTCCTATGTACATTAGCTGTATTGTACTGCCCATGCTCATTTAGGGCAATGGTACACGTAAAGCCTATGGGTAATCATGGGGGTGCTAAAGCAACAAACAAAAAAGAAGAAAATAGATTAAGCATACTTGTGGAAAAATGTTAAAATGCTTTATCTTTATCATGGTGAATGACCACCACAGCTCAGAAGAGCCTGTATAGTCTAATACAGGTACATGTATATGTATGCAATGAGATATACTTGATAATATACTATGAGATACACTTGAGAAATTGTTATATTAAATGGTATTTTTTTAGTAGGGTTAAAAATATTTTAACAATGAAGCTAATTCATGTATTTTAATGCATGTTGGAAATAATTAGGAGAAATTTGTTGGAATCTGAGGGGTTTCCCTGGATATATTTGACAATTCTCATCTTGAATAAAGTTTTCCCTTTTAAGCCTGACTTCATTAATTTGTGATCAGCATGAGCCTGACGTTCCATAAATGCCATCTGTATCTTTGTACAGACGTGAGCTTGCAGTGGGACAGTACATGTTCATATATACAGGAAGGAACTTTCCTGCTTCGCTGGGGATTTTTAGCAGAATGCCACAAAGAAATTAGGCAGTTTTCCAGATCTGCCTAACAATGCAGGAAATTGACTGTAGTCTATGACTTGTCACCCCCTTGGTGATTATAATTTTGCAGTACAAGAAGGGACAAAGTTACAGATTGCTTCCTCTGTTGCCTTCTTGCAGTGTTTCTCTGGAGAACAATGCTTTCATTTCAATTAGAAGCAGCGAAAGCTGAATTATAATGCTGCCCGCAGCAGATCACTGTGCTTAGCTGGGAAGAATCTGATAAAGGTATAGGTGCAAGAATAGATTTTGCATGGAAGGAATCCAGGAAACTGATATCCAGAGTCCCTGAGGAGAAACAGCCACACCTGTGTGTCTCATGCGTTTACTGCAAATGGGAATCTGGCAGCCATTCAGAGCAGGGGCGAGATTGAGCTGGGAAGATGACACTGCTTGCAAGCAATCTGTTTGTTGGACTTGTTAAATTCTTTCTCCTGGTACAAGAACATTATGTTAGATATAACTAGCCCACTTTGTACTAAGAGTTACTCAAGCCATGCCTCTGTGGCTGACAGCTGACCAGAAAGTCCAGTATTTCAAGCTTTTTTTTTTTAAGGCTGTAGACCTTGCACAAAGGTTTATTTAATGCAGGGTACAAGCCCATATTGTTCACTGAAGGGTTAAATGTTCCATGCAGCTATGCATTCATTCTTTAATTATAGCACAGGTATGCAATCCATTATAGAAACTCATTATCCACAAACCTCCATATTACAAGAAGGTCATCTCCCATAGAGATTAACATTTTTAAAAAGAGTTCATTTTAATATGTAATAATAAAACAGTACCTTGTACTTGATCCCATCTAAGCTTTAATTAAACCTTATTGATGACAAAGCAACCCTATTGGGGTTATTTAATGTTTGAATTATTTCCTTATCTGGAAAGTCCGAAGCATTCCTGGTCCCATGTCTGTATAGTATAGTACTATTAAAAGACAAGGGCACTGCCAATGCTGTACAAAATACTGCCAGTATTCTGTAATCATAAGAACTATTAGAGGACACTATAGATTAATGGAAATACTGGACATTCTCAACTAACCCTATTTCATTATAATGATAACTACAACTACATTTAAATGTTCTACCCCAAAGATGTTATACCTCGGGGTTCCATCTGTTGCAGAATTGTAGTTTCCCAACACTTTTCTTTATATGTAATGAAAGCTAACACATTTTATCAGATGCAGTAACCCATAACACCCAATTAGATATTTTTTAAACAGCTGACTAGTAAATAGTACCCTCTGTTTGCTATTGATTCTTAGACCAGTAGCAAACTTTGCACTTTTTGTTAACTAACCCCAAAATAGATCCAAAGGTTGTGATATTGCAATACACAGTGCTGTTATAAACATATGTAAGTTCTCCATTTCTTGGCTGCCAATTGTGAAAAGTTCTAGCACCTAAGCCCATGTTGAAATACTAAATTTATGACTTAATTAGCACCTACTACAACTAATGTGGCAAAACAAGAAAATTAGTTTATATCAGTAACACTGTCTAAAATCCATATGAATATCTGAATTTGCCCGTGTTTCCTAATGGCCACTGCTAACTAATTGCTGCTAAATGTGATCAGCAGCCATAACACCACTTACTACCCATTGCTTGGCCCATTACTTACAATTAAAAACAACATCTTAGCTTAAAACTGTTATTAGCACTAGAAACAGATCTGACATTCCAAATTAATTTATTTTATTTCACTTTCCATTGTAGGAGGGCTTTTTCTCCTTACTGATAGTGTTTGCCTTCACGGCTTCAGAGTGCTCGCTAATTCCATCTGTCCACAACAGAGCCATCGGAACTGCAAGGAAGACCATTTCCATATGTGCAAATTAGCATCCAGCTTCTCTTAATCTGTGATGCGCTGCTCTGAAGTAAATGGCGCGGACGGCTGCCAAGCCCATTAATGGCATTCAAATAAAGGACTTTATTGGCTTGAGCCGCAACATTCTTTTTTTTAATACTTCAATGTGAGACAACGTCCCCTTATAATTGTATGGTACTTTAAAAAGTGATACATAGTTAACCCCTTACAAAAAACAAAGTCAGAATACAAATTAATTAACTCTAAAGAGAGTCTGCAGCATGGAATTGAGAACCCATTAATTTCACATATGACATTGAATATTGATGCAATTCAGGTGGACAGAATTTGAACTCTTAAATTATATATATATATATTTATATATATAGGGAATACAGTAGAAACTGTACCTTATCTGACCAACTGCATTGTGTACCATGCAACAATTCCCTCTGACAATTTGTGTTGCTGTATCAGTAGCCCATATAATCTGCCAATGCATTAGTATCATTTTTACACACAAACTGAATAAGCTAGTAAGATGACAAGACCTAGGCCTAACACAATACTATGTGAGACTGCACTTACATCACAATTTGTCATAAATACAGTGTAACAATTCAGAGTAACACAAAGTGCTTGTAGTTCTTGTACAGGTATGGGACCTGTTATCTAGAATGCTTGGGCCATGGGGTCTTCCGGATAACGGATCTTTCCATAATTTGGATATTCATACCTTAAGTCTACTAGAAAAAACTTTAAACATTAAATAAACCCAATAGGCTGGTAATAATGATTAATTATATTTTAGTTAGGATCAAGTACAAGCTACTGTTTTATTATTAGAGAGAAAAAAGGATTCTATGGGAGATGGTCATTCTATAATTCGGAGGTTTCTGGATAATGGGTTTTCTGGATAATGGATCCCATTCCTGTAGTACTTTTGCACAATGTGTTGCACAACAGTTATATCTAAAACCTATTAAATAATATGTTCAATCTTAGGGGTCAGCTATAGAAGCCGTTATCCTGGAAACTACTTTGTACTGTAGCTACATAGTACAATTTCCCACTCTGTAGGGAGACCAATGCCACTTCAGTAGTGACAATGACTTTTCAAAGAGAGCCATATGTTTTCTATTATGAAAGAGCTGCAAGTATGGAAGCTCCCAATTATGTTAAAAAAATAAGGCTGATATGCTGGGAAAGCAAACCTCACTGTAACTTTCCTTCCCATGTTATTGCAAATAGCAGATAAAGCGTAGTAAATGTTATCCTTGTGAACTGCTGCTTTGTTTGCTTCCTTTCAAATGACTAGTCTGTGTTTTTCTGCATTACTTTATTGTTATTAGAAATTATTACATGAAAATAAAGGAGACAGCCCTTACTTTTAGTACACCCCGTAGGTAAAGTGTTATCATAAGTCACTGAACCATAAAACATTATGTTAATACCAAATAGATACATTACAAGCCCCTGCCTCCCCAGAAGGCCCGTTTCTTGTTAGCATGTGTAGATTTCTGTGTTTCAAGTACATTTTTCAGTTTTTCAGTGCTGCAGGAATATAAGATTTTATGGGATCGATAAGTGTGCTACGAAATGCTGATATCACAGCCCCCGATCTCATCCAAAGCCCCTTTAACACTCAACGTCCTGCACTACATCGCTCCTTAACTCCAAGGCATGCTGAGTTCATTTTTAATCATCATATAAAACACTGAGAAATGTAGCAGATGGACTCATCCCTGGCTGAGATTCATGAAGCAAAGAGCCTGTTTACTGCATGGGGAGGCAGAGAGAGGAAGGGCAGTGGTGCTGGCAGGAAATAAGCTCCAGCAATATATCTCTGTCGGTAGCCAAAGATGAACAAACTGTTAGCAGAGAGCAAATAAACCTGGCTACTTCATG
>CM044445.1:72775862-72812234 GCA_024363595.1 Xenopus borealis
ATGAGGAATAGTTGTACTAGGGTAGATTTGTAATAGTCTCTCTAGGAAGAGAAATGTAGACATCGTAAGAAAGAAAGAGCAGCTAAGCTCCAACAAGAATTTACAGGAGGGAGTAGCTTCCAACAGGCTTTTGAAATGCTTGAGTGCAGGGACCTCAGTGAGGAGGGTAGAGGCTACTTTCCTGACAACTTCCAGGTGGGAATGGTTGTACTGATGTCTGCAAATGCCTAAGGGAGTCTTTCTGCAGCTGAATTGCCTGTTACCTGAGATGACTGCATGTCATGTACTATTTCTTCATTCCATCTCCTGCGTGAGTAAAACCTGTGGTCCATTGCCTTGTGCATATATTCAATAAATACCCTTTTTTCTGTTTCACTAAGAACCTCCTTGCTCCCAAGTTTCTATATGTGTGTTTGTACAGTGTCTGTGGGTTGTAGTTCAACCACCTCTTAAAGGGATAGCTTCCACATTGCGAAGGCCCTGCCCTGATGTGTAAAGTTGCAGTGTAACCATGCTCATGCTGTAGTTAGTGCTTTTAACTATCTGTGTGCCAGCTAGGCCAAAAGAGTTTTACATTTGTTTGTAAACCAGTTCCTGGAATCAAGTGATAGAAGTATGCACTGTATGTATGTAGGTATGCATTTGCCAGACCCGCCACATTCCTTGTGACTATTCATAGAGTCATGTATGTCTTTCCGTCATGGGGAGAATCCTTGCATCAAAGTGGGACCAAAGCAAAAACAATTATAAAAGCTTCTGATGTAAGACTATTCACTTTTCAATAACTTATCCTTTTTACTTGCTGCCTATTATTTGTTAGCATGCTATAATAAGAAATACAAGCATTTTGTCCCAAAATAGTTTCACGTGTTGTTTGGGAATGAAAGTGAGTGACAGGAGATTCAAACATAGGGAATTAAAAAAAAAGATTTAATTAACATTCCAGCATACAAGAATTATTCCCCATAGGTATCCTTTCCTACCATAAGCCATAGACTTGTTTTTAAATGTAATTCCGCATGAATGAGCTCTGTTTTTCATCTTATAGAAAGTCAGTGGTTTCTGTGCACAGCAGAAAAGTCAATCAAAGCTACGCTTGGACTAAGCCGACCACCTAGGTTTTTCTTTCTCCTTTTGAAATATTTGATAGAATTGTTTTGACTGCTTGTAATATTAAGTACAAAGCAGGCCAGGGTAATTTGCGCATGCTGTTGATATAGGCAGAGGCAGAAAGGAAAATAAGAGCTGCATGCATTTAACATATGATATTCCTGCCCTTGCTACTGTAAATGTTTTCAGTGGCATGTAAATTACATTAAGATATGAACTTCCAGCAAATACTTGGCTGACTCATTCCCTTCTATCATTTCTTTAGTACTTAATATAACCAAGAGAATATCTGGGCTTTCAAGTTGCCTTAATTGTTCCTTGATTCCCCTTTCATATTAAATGAGCCTCACTTAAGTAGGACATTGGTGCAATTTTTATGCTTTAAGAGGAAGCTCTGTCTATACAGGAACACTTTTGGCAAAACATACCTAAACTGGCTTCACTTTTGCTTTGCAAGACTTGTGTGAACATCATCTGCATCCCTTGAGCACTGCTCAACTGTAGGACCAATTAATCATAATTCCCTGGCAGCAATGATCCTAAAACAGTACTGGATGTGATTTCACTACATTCCGTTCTGTAGTTTCACAAATAGAATAACCACATAACTCAGTGACCTACACAAATCTGCTACAGTCAAGCAATGTGTTGACCCAAGTGACAAGGAAGGGCTTCTCAGATGCACATATTGGGGTAATTGAGTTGACTGTTTTAGATGCAATGCTCCCCAAAACTGAGTTAAAGAGTGAGATGAACAGCATTACACTGACCTGATTTCTTCCCCAGTTCTGGCTATGGAGGGGAGGAGGGGGGTTTGATTGTTACGAGATGATCCCTTTACCAAGTGTTTCTCTTGAATAGCACAACCAAAAAATAACATAGTGTGAGTTCAGGAGCAATAACCTTTAGCTGGGTCCTTGCTATGACCTACCCCTACAATTACAAGCAGAATATACTTTGCCTATTAAAAGGAGAAAAAACATTTTTTCTAGAAAAATCTCCAGATGTCAATTCAAATTAATGAGTGGATGGGGTTGTTTAAATCTTTTTGTAATGTCACTAAATCCCTAATATTGCATTATGGTTATTTTACCAAAAGCACTAATGGGCACAAAAACAGACTCATTGGCCCAAATTCATTAAAGAGCGAAGCGTCTAATGGTAGTGCTAATTCGCCAGTGTGACGTTAATTCGTAACTTCGGAAATTCACTAACACCGGCTCTGGCTAATTTTCGCTAGCGAAGTAGATAGACTTGCGCAAGTTCACACCCTTACGCCAGGCGAAGTTGCGCACTGACAAAAGATCGTAATTTCGCAAATTCACTAAGATGAACATTTTCCTGAACGTTACCACTTACACTAGACTTAACTTCGCCTGGTCAGACCAGGCGAAGTTCAATACATGGATAGGAGGTTGAAAAAAGAAAATGTCAAAATCTTTCTAAGTCCCTAAAAACGCTGGCGTGTTTTACCATTGTAGTGAGATGTGAAAATGAGCGATTTTTTTTGTGGGGTTACCCTCCTTCCCCCCTACATTTCCTAACATATGGCAACACAACTATATAGGGGGCACATGTAGGGCAATAGGACAACTTTATTTTTTTAATTACAGGTTTCCTGGGCTTGTGTAGTGCAACGTAGTGGCTGTAACATACACTTCTATTATACTTTGAAATTGGTGCCTTATGCAAATTAGGCATCACTAGCATATATGCACTTTGCCTGAGTGCAAATTCACATCTTAGGGAATTTGCGTAGTGCTGGCGAAAATTTGCCTGGTGAAGTGCAGCGAACGCTAGCAAAGCCAACACTAGCAAATTTTCGCATTTTAGTGAATTTGCCCCCTTGTGCAGGGCAGCCTTGTCCTTACTATCTGCTTCAGATTACAACTTGCACCTGCCATTTAGGGTTCCAGTAATTGCACCTGTTTCCTTTGTGAATGAGCCCTATAATCTCAATTTGGGGCAGATTTATTAATTTTGAGTTGCAATGACCACATGAAACTGAGTTCATTATTACAGTATTTCTATTTCTTCAATTAGACAGACACAGAATGATTCCTTAAACAAATGCAATTCATTTAAATTGTATGCATGTTCTTGTACACTGCAGCATTCTACCATCTTATAAATCATACAAGATTTATACATCTTGCAGAAAATGTATTATCCGTCAGTGAGATGAGTCCCCCCCTCCCCCCCCACAATCAGCTTGGAAATCAAGAGGGTACATTAAAGAGTTAGCAAGTCATTAGCATTATATTCTCAAGGCATCGTGCACTGTATAATCATCCTAATAATTGATTTTAGTGATGATAGTCACTTGTAGCCCACACAATACTCAGCCATGAACTTTGTACTGAGTAGTTTATTATGAATGGAGAAATTCTTGATAGCATCATCTATCTTGCCAGAAAGTTGCAAGGGTGTACATCTTTTTTTTCCTGCTAAAAAAGCATTGCTCTTCTATCAGGCAGAAATAAAGGCAGAAAGACAGCATAGAGTAGATCTTTATTTGTAGGTAACAAAAGAAAAATCAAGAAAATGTTTTTACCCCTTTTAACCTCAGATATTACTGACAATATTGTTTGTGACTTTCTGTTCTTTTTATTTCCAGTGGGATATGGCTAAGGTTGATGATAATAATTAAAATAATGCCAATGATACTGGAAATACATAGAATAAATATAGAAGACTGGGCAATATGTCTATCTATTTGTATCTTATTAAGGTATTCAAGGTCTTGTAACCTATAATTTGATAACTCGATAAATTTAAAGTATCAAAAAGTATAAAATAGAAAATTCCTCCAAACAATCAATATATAGAAAACAAAATCCCAGTTCTCAGTTGCAAGAGAGCAACAGGAGTAATATTGTACTTACAGTATACTTATAGCTTAATTGCACACCCAATGTATCTGAGGTTAGGTCGTGTAGTGATGGGCAAATTTATTTTCCAGGGGCGAATTCGCAGCGAATTCCTGCGAAACGCCAGTAAATTAAGGAAACGCCAGTGAAATTGCGCCTGGCGAAAATTCGCCAAAAAAAACGAGTCGTGCGTAGTTTTTGACGCGACGCAACGAAAACGACGCGATGTGCAGCGAAAGTGACGCGTGTCAAAATTGTGCCTCGACTTGTTTCGCAAATTTTTTCCCCTAATTTTTCGGCGAAGCGAAACTGGGTAGATTCGCCCATCACTAGTCAAGTGTCCTGCACACTTATATTTCCCACTTCTACATTTACACAGGTAAAAGTTCAAAATCTCAGAGGGTGCAGATGGACACACTCCAATAAATAGTATAGACGGGTATTTACAAACCCCTCAACTTGGTTATCAGCATAATAAATTCTCCCTTTACACATAAGGGTTTTAGTGCTCCCTTCTCTAGATGACTCACTGTAATAGAAAAAGGAGGGGGAGCTGCCAAACTGTTTTTATTTAATCAATTATAAATGTATTGCACTTACAAGATTTCCATATTCACATACACTAAATAAAATCAGCCAAGTTCCATGGTTCAGGTTCTATAAGGGTAAAGATGGAAATAAAATTCCAGCATACTCTGCTAGGTGCTACAGTAGGTGATGTTGTCACACCTGATGTGGTGTTTCACCTATTGGGCTTCAAAAGAGGTGTTTTGTTTCCATCTTTTCCCTCAGATCATGGAACTTAAATCATGGGACTCTAGATTCAGGAGCCTTTCACAAAGTGCAGTAAATTTAAGGTTTATCAGTTGCATTGTTTTTTCCTGTAATATTTGAGATTAATATTGATGTGGTAAGACTTATAAGGTACTTTATTGTCAAATTCCAGCAAGCCTACACTATTTAATAGTAGAACAAAATCAAAAATAGAAAACGGACTGGTGATTTTTGACATGTTCCACTAAAGGATTTATAAGGTACCCAGAACTAATGATGTTTTATCCACATGATCTCCAATCTCAGTAAATACTACTTCCTTGACAAGGGGACTCCTCATTTGACCTTTCACCTTGAGCCATCTCATTGCACCCCATTATTCTATACCTAATGAAACCAGGAGACAGAGATGGGTGTAAAATGGCCACAACATTCATTCACATTTTATCAAATAAATTGGAACTTGCCAGCTTAACCCAATATTCTAAAGCCAGAGAGATTGCTACTATGCTGTGCTTCTGCAGTAACTCAATGATAAGAAATCCAAGCAGGCTGCCCCTTAGCACAAGCAGTAGTGGAGTTTGTATCAATCAATCCACCGAGCAGTCAGAGGAGAGAACCTCCTTTCTCCCTCTTCTAAACTTACCTGTGCAGTACTCTGGCAAACATTTCCTGGATCAAGCATTTAGATTCATTTAACATAAATGAATACAATGCAGACTCTCACAATTATAATGTGTAAACATACATAAACCACAATATCCTTTAGGGAAAACATCCAAATTTAGTTATTGATAGATAATATGAGAATATAATGAAGAAAACGCCTGGCATTTCACAAAATTTGTAAAATGGGTGGGTGTGATTTGTTTCTAACTGCTCAGTAGATAAGGAAGTGAATTGCTTCTTCCCCTGACATCAGATCCCTCTCTAACTCCACCCTTGGGGCTGGCCATCTGCTGCTTTAACTAATTCCTTCTCACCTAAGCTACAGCTACATGTGATTCTGCCCATTTCTAACCTAGACCAGTATAATCTGGCTGCTGGTCATTCGGATCCCTTGTCATACAGCCCCAGCAGTTATGGCTCCAGGGCTTTCCTTTCTGCTATTTGCATGATAGTGTCTGACAAGGGAGTAGGCTGCCCATGTCAGAATAGTTTAATGGGACAGGTTGAAATCCAGGGATAATTTAATGATGGAATCAAGAGGCAGAACCAAAGGGAGTTGGTAGAAGGGTCACTCATGCTGCACTGGTTTTAATTTACCAAAATAAATAGTTCATTGGGGATACAAGAATATTATTCAAAGTCTAGTGGTATTATAAGATGGTTGTAGAAAAAAAATTAGAAAAACTGAAATTTGACTGAAATTCATATGCATTTCAAACCAAATGTTTTGGCAAATATTTTGTTATTTTTGACAACCAGATCTCATTTTGCTGATCTAGGAGGCAGAAAAAACCCTGACCTTCTTTTAAATGCACATAAAGGATGAGATTTGCCAAAGAAGACAAAGTTGGTTCCGTAAATAAAAAAAAATACATACATATTCCAATGTAAATGTAAGATTTGAGAGTAATAAAACATTTGATCCCATATATTTTTCAACCTGGGTTACTAATACTAATAATGTCTCTCTCAAGACTTCTTATAGTCTCAGTTAATGAAATTCAAAGTAAAATGTGCTTTGTCTTAAAGGATTTAGATTTCCAATGTTTCCTAGATAAAATAAAATACAGTTAGCATTTGCAGTACCAGAATATTTGACTGCAATCTTCTGTGTCATGGAAAATGTAGTAGCGCCCCAGAAGACCTGAAAGGGTTAATGAATATTGAATGTTTGTTCTTTTAGCTGCTTCTGCGACATCCATCAATCTACCAAATGATCGGGCAATGTTAGCTTTTCCATGTTAGGCTTTCAAATAAATATCAGAACTATATTAAGAACTATTGTTTTTCTTTAATAAATATATTTAGTAATGAACTGTCTAACACAATAACATTCTAGCTTTAGACTTTTGTCACAGTTTATTGTGTTTCACAGTGTGAACAGCGATAATGATTATGTGGTCATATGAGTAGATTCAGTTTGGCAAGCCCTCTTAGCTGACAGGTATGTAATACACTTCCCTTGCGGCACTGAGACCAGGTTTCAAATGCAGCTTTTACTGATGTGAGGGAAAATCATTCAGATTTTATAACTATATCAAGTGTCAGCTGAAGGAATTTTAGATGGCATTTATATGGAATATGATTTCATTAACTGCTCACAAAATACTGACCCCTCATCAATTACAGTGTCCAAATGATTTTTCCCTATGCTGTCACAAAGACTCTAGTAAATAGATAGCTTCTGAAAAGGGTTACAAAAATTATTGTGCCATCCATTGGTTAGAGAATATGTATTGTTTACTGTAGTATGAGTAAACTGATGCCTACTTGCACGTGTAACCAGCTTTTGGAGGCCCCACATTCTTCCTAATAGGAACTCTTAGCTTTGAGAATGGGGTGGCACTAATTTTAGAACCCTGGGAAATGAATTGGGTTTGGACCAGCTAAAAATAGATTTGAGCCAGTTATTTTGAGGCAGTTGTTCCATCATGTATGCATACAAAACAAAAGAAAATTATGGTAATCAGAATAGACAGCTTGAACTCTCAAAAAAGACCCAATACAATTGTGTTTGTTATTTATTCTATATTGTATTAATTTTAATTCATATTTTACTTCATTGCATTCAAATATATTGTAGGTACCATGAAATTGTCAAGATAAATTGTGAAAGAAAATACATGAGTGTGTGGGGTTAGTGGGTTGGTCCAACAGTCACAATTCCAGGAGTGTACAAGTTTACTTTTACTTGCTTAAAATTACTTTGTCTGTAAAATTACTTAATTCTACTTGTGGTACAACCATTTCACACCCTTTTTGTCCTCTGGTAGCAAATAAGGCCCATACCATGGAAATATCCCTATTAGTAATAATATTATCCAGTTATAGAGGATCAATTTCCTATAAATGTAGAATAAAGGGATTGACTTTATTTTACAAAGTTTTAACATATACTTTTTTACCATGGATCTATGAGGATTTGGATATCCAGCTCGTTTACAGTCCATTTGAAAACACATCTAGAGTGCTGCAGATCAAAGATTATATGTAACCATGACTGGCACAAACTGTAATACATGTGCCACATACAGAACCACATGTATTACATAATGCACCATCATTTATGATGTCGCATTTTGTAGTCAGTTTATCATTTTATCATATATTGATGAACTACTATGCATTTAAAGCCTGCACCCTAGCCCAAACACATGTAATTGCCCTTAGCCTTTTTTTTATATTGTATGTCTTCACCTTTTTGATAAAATATATAAAGAACTGACATCCATGTCCCAAG
This sequence comes from Xenopus borealis, assembly GCA_024363595.1. Classification (NCBI taxonomy): domain Eukaryota; kingdom Metazoa; phylum Chordata; class Amphibia; order Anura; family Pipidae; genus Xenopus; species Xenopus borealis. The sequence goes on from CM044445.1 coordinate 72,784,026, forward strand.
TTTCTCTAGCCACAGTGGTTACTTTCAAATGCTGAAGAATAAAAAATAATAATGAAACCACTTCCACCTGCCATAACAGCAAACGTTTCTGTATGCAGCAGTAGGAGTTAATAGATAATGTTTCATAATTAAACCCTATATTTGGTGATAATTACATAAACTAATCTTTCTATTACTTGATTGGAAATGTGCATGTCTGGGCCAGTTAGTGAGGTATGTATTCCTAATCTAACCTTTAACCTGTAAAAATCTGAACAATCCAGGTATGCAGCATAATCCATCTTGCCTTTATGTTCAGTTCTAATGCTATACAAAATGCAAATTTGGATGGCTTAGCAACCTCTTACTCTGAAATCCACTTTGAATATTACTGATTGCTCTATTCATATCCAAATAAGCTATAATTGTGTACTTAATTATACCCTCTATTGTCTTAACTATAACAGACATCAAGCTAACTTGTCTTTAATTAGATGCTTTCAATAATGCACACTTTATGTTCCCTGCCCATTTTTCATTATATTTTCCCAGATATTCTAGTTGCTAAAGGTCTCTTTAACCTTAAAATATGATGGGGGCGCTGTGGAAATCATCTAGCTCTGTCTCACTTCTTAAATGGTGGGGATATTGCCTGATATCTATAATGATTATATCCTTTTCTGAAACACATATTAAGTATATAATAGTTTACTTAATATTTCAACAATTTTTAAACCTAATTGTAGGAATGTTACTGATATAAATGTGATATTTGGTCTTGGCATGTATACAAACAGAAATAAAAAGCAAATAAGTGTTTTTTGCAGTCATTCTTACACTCTCTTACACACACAGACACATGCAACAACAGTTTTTATGTGTGTAAATATAGACAGTACTCCCTTCATAATAAATTGAAATTAATATTTATATATCCTTTGTATAGTACATTCTAGAAACAACTTAACAAATAATACTCTACAGTGCCCCATTAGTAAAATGGTATATAGCTGCTCAGGTGTTTTAGAGCTCATACTCTTGATGCAATGTATTCATGGTAAATCCTTATTAAATGTCCATATAAAGTCGACTTAGGGGAAGATTTCAAAATTTGACCCTCAAAGTATTTTTAAAGGGCTTTTTTCGATTGAAAATGTACCTATTTTGTTTGAATAGGCCCATTTTTGAAACGTTCAATTCGATCGAATGATTATCTGCAAAATCCTTTGAATTCTTGGAACTTAGTAAATTTTTCAGGACAGGTTCTATGAGGTCCCCCTCAGGCTTAAATTGCAATTCGGCAGCTTTAAGCTGGTAAATAGTCGAAGTCGAAGGATTTTCAATTTTTTTCAATTTGAATCGAATTTAGGGCTATTCGATAGTCGAAGCAGCCCGAAATTACTTGAAAAATTAGAATTTTAAAAATTAAAATTTTATTTGAAATTTCAATTAGACCTTTAGTAATTGTGCCCCATATGCTTCAATTTTAGATCAATATTGTGTCCACTTTTTGTATACAATCAAGCAAGTTAACATGAATATTATCTTAGTATTAACTACTGTTATAAGGATGAAAAATATGTCATGGCTGGACAAGACTTTTGTACAGTACAGTATATAGAAAAGGATGAAAAATAATGGGTAGTTTTTATTTTATAGGAAACATTTTACACTCCAGAATAATTAATTTCATTGGGTAAAATAGTATTAAATCTCTTGATAATGTATCCAGTTTTAAGAGTGTTAATGGCTTCTCCACTTATATTGGACACTTGATTGTGCATAGAAAAATGTTTAGGAGCTCAAATGCTCAATAAGTACAATGCCATCCACCATGTGGAATATCATTTGAGCTGTATTGATTTTTCGCTTTGGCGAATGGATGTTCACAAATTCACAAAATTGTGGATTTTATTGAACATTACCTCTTTTGCCAGAGTTTCCATCATAACCTCAGACCAGTTGAACTGCGGAAACAAAGCTACAACTTCCTCAATTTGATGTAAATTGTATCATATTCTGTAACCTGGAAAGTCATAAAAAGTGTAAAAAACGCTGGTGACTTGTAATTTTTTTAAGCGGGATTACCCGCAAATGTCCTAAATTAAATTTTTTTGGGTTAACATTTTTCCCCAGACATTTGATGGCCATGGAACATTCAATTTATAATGAGCATGTGTGTAGGGAGTTAGAGGATCTCTTTTGCCTTTATTAAAGTTCCTTGGACATTTTTTATAAAAAGTGGTCACTTCAAGCATTTGCGTCAACATTTCTAATAAAGACATCCATATAAATGTATTGTTCCCACTCTATTCAAATTGATCTAAATGTAAGATCACTAGCGACTTTTCACTAGGTATAAACAAATGTTAGAGAATGTTTGCTATGAAATGCTCACACTGAAGAAGTATCGCTAACGAAAAGTGAATTAGTGTAGTAATAACGGATTTGTACTTGGCAAGTGATGTGAAGTGTGCGAAACGGTCACTGGAGACAATTCAGCCTTCAGTAAATCTGCTCCATAGAATATAAATGTCACTTTATGAGGCCAATTAGTAATTAAAGGGATTTTTTTTTCCAAAAAGCATCAGTTAATAGTGCTGTTCCAGAAGAATTTTGCATTGAAATCCATTTCTCAAAAGAGCAAACAGATTTTTTTTAATTCATTTTGAAATCTGACATGGGGCTAGACATATTGTCAATTTCCCAGCTGCCCCAAGTCATGTGACTTGTGCTCTGATAAACTTCAATCACTCTTTGCTGCTATACTGCAGGTTGGAGTGATATCACCACCTCCCTTTCCCCCACCCAGCAGCCTAACAAAAGAACAATGAGAAGGTAACCAGATAAATGCTCCCTAACACAAGATAACAGCTGCCTGGTAGATCTAAGAACAGCACTCAATTGTAAAACCCATGTCCCACTGCATACTATTCAGTTACATTGAGAAGGAAAAACAGCAGCCTGCCAGAAAGCAGTTCCCTCCTAAAGTGCTGGCACAAGTCACATGACCGGGGCAGCTGGGAAATTGACAAAATGGCTAGCCCCATGTCAGATTTCAAAATCTGTTCACTCTTTTGAGAAATGGATTTCAGTGCAGAATTCTACTGGAGCAGCACTATTAACTGATGCGTTTAAAAAAATATATATATTTTCCCATGACAGTTTCCCTTTAATACAGATACTCACTACATGGCAGTACAGAAACCAGTGGAACTAGCATTAGAATATAATAATCAGCCTTGTAGCATCTTCTTATTTTACAGGCCAACCTCATTTTCTACTTAATAATTTGTGAATAACTTAGCTTCTCAACAGCTGTTCAGAGCCACCAAGCATGTGACCAAGAAGTCACTTTCCAAGATCATTGCCACTATTGAGAAGCTGAAACTTAGTTCAGCATTTAAAATAGGGAATTTTAACCCACATTCATTTTTAGGGTTAAGTTCTCATTTAAAAAAGCATCTAGACATGTAGTATGCAAAGTATTAAAGTCTACACTGTTTAAAATTAGGTATGTTCCTACTTCTTATTCCATCTAATTATAACGGGCTCTGGAGAAAGCTCTGGGATTGTGTAACTATTTATATAAATGCAGACAGCTAAATATAATAAAAACTATCTTTTTAATATAAAATATGTAAATACTACATGAAAAGCATTTAAAACGTATCCTTACACCTTAATATTGACCATTGTGACTCTTGCTCATTTTACCCTAAATGGGGATTTACATCGTGGTCTACTATGGTCTCAAGTTCCTTTTCTCTGAGTTCTGGCTGTTAGTGCCAAAGCAAACCACCAAATATGGAGACATACAAATTCGCTAAAATCTGATACTGTACATTTGTAAGATGTACTGTCAAAGAATTGGGGGAACATTTACTAAGGGTCAAAGTGAATTTTTGAATAAAATTCGAATTTTTTAAATTCAAATTTAGAAGTAATTTTGGGTTACTTCGAATAGCCCAAAATTCAATTTGAATTTAAAAAATTCGAACATTTGAAAATTCGAGTTTCGAACGTACTGGGCCTTTAAAAAATTCAAATTCGACATCTTAAAGCTGCCAATTGTCATTGTAGCCTATGGGGGAAAATTGGAAAATTGATTTTTTTTTAAATCATTCGATTCGAACAATCCAATTGTTCGATTTGAATGATTTCAATTCGATCAAAAACGGCCCCCAAAAAATTAAACCAAAAGTTTTCGATCGAAAAATGACCCCCCAAATTTTTTTTTCATTCGACCAATAGAAAATCTGCCCCTTAATGTTATTTTTGAGAAAAATGGACAAGTTTTACAACCATAAGAAATACTTCAGTAGTCTGTAAACCTCAGTAAATTTAAACACAATTTCCATGGCATGGTAATGTCATGTCTAATGTCACAGTTAGAAGGTCCTCTAGACAATATTCATAGGCAATAACTTCAAATGATTTAAATTCTATTTTGAAATGCATCTCATACATGTAATTCTCAGTAAACAAACAATTCCAATCAAACCGCACTTACTTTCAGAGCCCACTCTCCTTCTGGGTGCACTTGCTTCAGATTGTTCACAGGAGCTCCATTGTAGTACACAAACATATATCCATTAACAGCACTCCAGTTTCCATAAATTATTTGCAAGGATTTGCATAGCAGCATAGCAACACGATGCAAACCTTTCGAGTGGCACCCCACTACCCCCACATGCTTGACAAAGAGTGGGGTGCCACTCGAAACATTGCATCCTGTTGTTATTCTGCTGTGCAAATTTTTGCAAATAATAAAGGTGGTTTTATGGAAACTGGAGTGCTGTTAATGGATATATGTTCGTATTCTCAGTAAACAAACATATGGGGTTCAATTAGAGATTCAATAAATGTTCAATTTTGAAAAGTCCTTTTTTAGATTTCAGATATGCTCAGTTCAGCATTTTTTAAATTTCAACATTTCTAAGGCTCACCTGCAAACACATAAAGGTGAATGGCTTAAAGAAGCTAGGTTGACCACATGTGATATTTTAAACTACATTAGAAATAAAGAATTGTAACCAATGATACCGCTGTATCAATTTAAATATAGCTTTTGCATTCAAATATCTGAAACGTTTGATGCCAGCGACCATTTTAACACCAATTTAATGTGCTTCAGTCAATGGGAGCGTGGTAAATTGTCGCCACCGTCAAAATGGTTGCAGAGGTCAGAATGGTCACCGGCACAAAAAACAGTCTCAGATGTCAAACTTCTTTTATCGCCAGCGTCCAAATATTTTGAATGCCGGCGAAACGTTGAAATTCTTTGTACATTTGTGTCAGGCGAATAAATTCGCCCATCACTACATGTATGCAGACACAATTGGGAATATCGTCAAGTAAGGAAGATAAAAGACCCATCCTTCTATGCATTTTCAGGTCATTTTGGCACTCAGTCCAGCAATGAGCCACATTAATTATGTAACTACTGAAACATTCCGAATAATCCTGGGGTCAGAAAGAATTGCACATTATTTACATCTAAAACTAACCCAGCAGTTATTTCAGAGTTTGATTGGAGTAGCCAGGAAAAGGTTTGTTTCCACAACACATATTAAGTTTGATGGCAAACAATATTGTTTGCACCATTCATATACATCCATCCCTATTGTATTAAATATCAGTGCCTTATGTAAATGCAATAAATTTAAGAACAACTTCAAGTAGATATTGTCTTGCTTTTTTGCCACAATTGTATATGTCCTCTGAAAACATAGATGAAGATAAGCTGAACTCTACCAACATTACTTCATCTTTCCATCTAACATCAAGGCAATTAAGGGAATGGGAAGTGAATATGTAAGCAATAACATTTTAATACAGCAGCATTGGACAGAATAAACCTTGAATATTTGATTCTTTTGTTATATTATTTGTATAGCCACTATTTTATGTGCATTCTTGAATTCTCAGCTTCAATAGTTGGAAATCTAATGGTCTTTGCATATGAAGGAAAATTTTACTGATGGTTCACTGTGAATGGTAACAGACTTGTGTTTTATAATGTGATAATTTGATGAGATCTCACTAGCTTGGGTTATGTAGCTCAACTATAAAGGCTCTTTAGAGAAAAATCATCTCTTTATTAATGAGATTCACAGTAAAAGCATACAGATAAAAAATTACTTTAAAAGATGTCCCTTGGCCGCTATTCAAATGAATTGGAGAAAACAGTGGGTGTTTTTAAACCTGTCTCCTTGTCAAACCTAAATGGATCTCATTAAAAGGCTAAAAAATGTTTATACAATAAAATCAATGAAATAAAAAGAAATGAGAAAAAGCAAACCCAATTAGGCTACATATCTATAAGAAGAGGATTCCAGGTGTTGTAGATGGAAATTCAAACAACTCGCTTTCTCTAAGTAAATATAATGGACTGTATTCCTTCCTCAAAGAAGAGTTGATTACACAAGCTTATTCCCTAAAAGAATGAATCAGATTTTGTTGCTTGTTGCAACCACACCTATAAAAAGAATATCCAATATGGGTATAATATTATTATGGTGATTGAACATACTGTGCATGCATGTTTTAAATCTCAGCAATGCTTTTATTGGAATTAGCTACATATACTAATAATTAACAAGTATGACCAACAGAAATCCAGGAAAGTCTCCAATTTCTTAAGTTTAGTTAATTAATATTCATGTGTATTGACTTTTGTAACATTTTCCTCAAACTTACAGGTGTAAGGACTTCTGGTAAAACTTTCCACAATATGTTCCTCTGGAACAAGGGCTGTTGCAAATGATTTAACATGTAAAGAGCTGTATACAGCTTTGGTGTAATAATAATGAATAATACAATAGCATTATATAGGTATCATAACTTTATGTGGCCATTTTCCCAGAACATAACGAGGTCTGAGGGGGTTATTTAACAAAGGTCAAGTTTGTGAGGCTTGTGAGGTTTTTTCTACCTTTAATTAACTCACTCAAATGTTTGCTTATTTATGAAAATATCTGAATGTAATTGATTGCAATCATGGAAATAACATGAATATGTTGAATGTAATGAGTGTATAGGCTAAAGAACCTCAAATACCTTGAATTTATTGAGTTTTTGAGCACAAACCAGAGTAAAACACTCAAAAATCAAGGCAAAAAACATCTTCAAATGGTTCAAGGAGCCTCTGCCATGACTTTTACATGAAATCAACAGGTTATAGCTAAAGTATTTTTGGATTCTGGCTTTTAGCAGCTTCTGGCATAATAAATCTTGAAAAAAAAAAATCTTTTTTCTTACCAGTAAAATTCAAGTGTTTTAGTGAAACCACCCTCGAAAAATGTTTCAAGAAAACACAACAACCTTTAATAAATAACCCCCTACATTTAAAAAAAAAAAATTCATATAGAGAATGGAGAAGAAATGTTAATTATTTGACCCCTTCTATACAACAATGAGGTATCAGCTATGTCACTTGAGAATGGTTTACCTAGCTGTTGTAAAAACACTGGCTATTGTCATATTTGACAAAACATGTCTAGCATAGTGGGTATACAAAATAAAAATGGTATGTGAAATGGAAGGGTATGCGCCACTCTTTGATACCTCTGACCTTAGAGTTTTCTGCTAAAAACATTGACCAAAGATAAGCAAACAAATGAAATACCTATGTAATAACCTTGAAGAAATACGTCTGACCTTGATAGACCATGTTGGTGATTTACCTCTTCTACCTCTTCTAGCTCTTCAGCAGTGGTATTTCTTAATGCAAAGAACATGGGACAGGATGGCAAAGAGCACATTATTGCATTATTTCTGAAGTGTATTTGGTTGCTGTCTGAAAAAAACAACAATGTGGCTTGAGAAATAAAGTAGGAGGCAAACAATGATAACCTGATCAATCAGGAAGCAATGTTTTATAACAACTAGACTTATCTTTGGGCTTTTCTTTTGCAGTCTGATGACTAGTGATGGGCGAATTTATTCGCCTAGGTCGAATTCGCAGTGAATTCCCGCGATTCGCCGCTGGCGAATAAATTCGCGAATCACCAGCGAAATTTCGCATGGTGAAATTTCGCCGAAAAACGAGTCGCGCATCAGTCGCGCATCATTTTTGACGCGACGCGCGCCGAAAACGACGCGACCCGCGACAAAGTTGACGCGACGCGCGACAAAATCGTCCCGCGACTCGTTTCGCGAATTTTTCGCCGATTCGCGAATTTCTCTAGAAATTCGCGAATCTCTAGGCGAAGCGAATCGCGGGAGATTCACCCATCACTACTGATGACTAAAAAAAAATTGCTCTCAAGCTGGTGAGGCCAATTTATTAAAAGTCAAATATTAATGGTAAAGCTTTTTGAAGCCACAATCAAACACTATATTTCTCTAAAACTATGAATACAATGAAAAAGTTATTACAAGATCCTAATATTAAAAGAAGTATCAACAGAAAAAAGTGCTGAATGATCCAAAAAAAATTTTCAGTAATTTATCAATTACTAGCGAAAAAATAAAAAAACCTTTAAAAGTCTGAATAGTTAAAAATAGGCTCAATAGGATCAGTGCAGTTCCCATTGACTTATATGGGACCTAAACTACTTTTAATTGGAGACTAGTGATGGGTAACTCTATCCCGTTTTGCCGAAAAATGAGCGAAATTGCAGCAAAATTCTTGAATTGGTGAAAAATTTGCCCATCACTATAGGAGTAATTTTGTATTAGAGTTTTTTCTTGGATTTTACATTTAATACATCTAAAATTTTTACCGTTTTTGAGAAAATACACATTTTTGAGAAAACAAATGAAAAATGTGAATGTTAGTAAATAGGCGCCTTAGAAATAAATAACAGGGTAACTGCAAGTTTAGCTAGACAGGCACTGCTTAAGCTAATAGCAATCCTGAAAAGCAAACATATTAATTTTATGGTTTAGAAAAGTATCCATGTGGGGAGTGTGGTATTCCTAGCCCTCAACCATGATCATTAAAGATTCCATTTTGAGATATTCGTTTAAGCAAAACCCTTTTTGGTCTCTAATGCTATGACCTATGTTAGAGCATTAACTGCAGGGGAAAAAAGTATGAATAATCGGTAAACCACTTACTTGAACTTTATATCTGAGTAAATAAAATATAAAATTAAATTAGATAAGATTAACTTACCAGTGATAGCTGTACAATATCACTAACTGACTGAACTGAACAATTGCAGTGGGTATGGCCAGTTGCAAGAAACACTATTTAGCTTGCAGTAAAAATTTCAAACATAGCACAATTTTATATAGTAACATAAGTGTTTACAACAAAAGGAATTGTTGGTATACCATGTGGCACATAACATTAATGTTTGTTTTTCTACTCTACGTAAAAAATTACATTAAACATCAGGGCTTTAGTGAAGGGCAGTAAAAATGCTATATTTAAGTGCTATGTAAGGTTCTGCATGCAAAAACCTTTCAGTATCCTTAACCTCCTATAATATATGTTAGTCACTACTCTTCAGAGGAAAGCAATATATTTTGTTCCAAATACAATGAAAGAATGGCAGAAAATGTGTAGTTGGCAACAGCCCTTTGATGGCAACAGTAATTTCTCAGCTGAAAACATTAAACAACTTCCCATGTAACCTCCTCATATGAAATGCAGTGGAGCAGCCTCTTAATAGAGAAAGGGCAGGTAAACCATTTGACATCCGCTGGGAAAAAAATGGATTTTTGTTTTTGTGTTAATCAGTTCATACTGCCTCATCTGCACTTAAGAAGACCTGCAATTAAAATTTGCACTTAATGTCTGGCCCCAAGCTTGCTGCTATTCAAAGGACTTATCTGCATACACAAGGGATGGAAAAGGGCCTTTTGAAAGTAAATAATTGAAATAATTAGAGGGACTTGGAAGAGTGCAGGTTTCCCCTTCACGACTGGTATGGGAATCTTCTCCTTCTGTCGGAGAACAAATTAGCCCCATATGCTGATGTATGTACTCTTAATAGCAGTTTATTTAGTGTGCCAAGACCCAGGTCTGTATGGTCAAAGTGTGTCTATAGAACAAAGAAACAGAAAAAAAATCTGTTTTTATTTTAACTCTTCATGCCTGAGAGAAACATCATCATATAAAACAAGCTTCAGGTCATCAAATACATCAAACAGGTAACTAAATAGGAAACAAGTATCCAAAACACTAAATTATATAAATGTGAAAATGTATAAATATAAAAAGAAAATATTGTCAGGAGGTCAGAACTACTGAACGCAGTGTTAAAAATAAGTGTACCTTTTGATGTTTTCTGTTACTCTACATAAATGCAATTGGCTCAAGAAGTGATTTTAGAAGCACAGGCTTTCAAATAAAGTTGCAGTACACATATATTCATGATAGGGTGCACTCACTTATACTGAAACAATATGTTTGTGCTGTAATAGTGGATAATGTTATCATTTATGCACAAAGAGCAAAAAATGGACACAAAGTGCACCCACAATGCACATCTTGACGGTGCTGCATACGTAAGCCCTTTAAGGCAATTCATAAACATTATTATTCAAATCTAATCTGATATTTATATGGGAGCAATCAGTTGTAAAAACTGGTGTATAATTACCTTCCTGGTGTCAATTCCTATCCTTTTCTAGCAGCATTACTTATTTCCCTTACATCCCAAAGTCCATAATGATATCCAGCAGTAATGATGGGGCAGGTACTTGAGACAGAACAGAAGATTGTTCCTTGATAAAACATGCAGTTTATACATTTCATGCCCACTAATAATACTGAATGACCCTGTGTGTATTTCAGTCAGTGTGTTAGTCGGTTATTTGTTTGAAATTATGGTATTTTTCCCTTGGACCTTTTTCCCTGTGGAGCAGTAATGAAGAGATGGGAGACATATACACATTTTGTGCAGGATTATGTAACAAACTGTGCTGAATCGAGTCTTCAGTACAAGCATTCATCCTCATTTGGAAAAAAGAAGTGCTACCTTTTCCTACAATACTCTATCACTGACATATATTATTTGGAGGGGGTATCAAAGATCAAAATAATAGGAAACACCTTTGGTCAGCATAACGGCTGTATATGCACTGAAAAATACAAACTTTTGAATGATTGCACCAAAATCCCAGTGTTGCTGGTCTTCTTGAATGCTACATATATTTTTACCGTGCACCTGGGTATCTAATGATTGTAGCGGTGTGCCGCCCAGTGTGGAAAAACTATATATATATATACAAATACAAAAGGTCCTCTGCACTCAACCCATTATCAATATATTTAAGACATTGAGACATTTTGTGCATACAGCTACTAAAAAATGCCTTACCCTTTAAACAACAGGGATTGTTTGTCCATATATTGCAATATATTTAAGCTGGCCAACTACGTCAAAGTCATCCCATATCTGGCCAGTCCTATTCTCAAAATTGCATCTGATTCATTAAGAATTCTATTACTTCATTATACATTTTACAAAGGGACTAAGTTTTACCTGCAACTCACTAGCTATATATATATATATACCTATATACGTAGAACAAAAAAAAATAGAGGACATTAATGACATTCTATTATATTACCCATATTTAACAGGTGGATCTTAAAAGTCAACTTTTTTTGAGGTGCACCCTGTAAATATGGGGATTATCCTATGGAATACAGTACCATTAATGATTATACTTTTTTGCTTAAAGACTCTTTTACTCTATTACTGTCCATTGAGTTAGTGTTCTGACTACAGGAACATTGTAGTGCCAGGAACATGTACAACAACATATACATCTGATATTCTATTCCCAGTGTGTATAGCATTTAACAAAGGGCTCAAATTTCCAAACAAAATCTGGTCATTTGCAACCTGTGGTTTAACCATCTGTCTCTAAACTACAACTCCCGGCATCCCCTCCTTTAGCTCTCTGCGGAGACTGGGGATACAACACAGTTGTTCATATAATTCATTTTTTTCCAACAGAACCATGACTCTTCTGATACAGTACATGGCAGCTCAGTGGGTAGCTTCCATTTCTGGGGTCATTAGGTTGATTTCAGCCAGGGTACTATCTGTAAGAAATTTATATGTTCTCCCTGTGTGTGTGGGTTTCCTTCCACACTCCAAAACTATACAGGTGGGTTAATTGACTCCTGATAAGATTGACCATAATATGTGTGTGTGAAAATGATAAGGACCTTAGACTGCATGCTCCACTGAAGAGTGAATGGTGTATAATCTCTGCTTCATATGTATGGTGTATTGTATATATCTACCTTCTATGTATCCATATTTAAAAAGGAACTCCTGGACAACAAATACCAGTAGTATCTCACTCGTGGGTAGCCCCACAGATTTATTCATAAGGAAGAATATGTCACATCCCCATGCAGACAAAAATGTCAAAAAGGCTCCTAGCATTTTAAAACTTGTTAGATATATTACCACTTTCTCCATAAATGGTCTGTGTGTGTTAAATAATATCCTGCCAAGATTGCTTCTCTGTTCTGCACAGCTGAATTATACAAAAAGTTAGAGAACATATTAAGTGTATTGTTAATTTTTCTTCAGACATGACAAATGCTGTACTGTAAACATTTCTCAGTGTATTTACATAAAAGTACACCATGAAAGTAAAAAATGATTTGACATCCCAAGAAAATTCATTTACTGTAGCATGTTTATTGATTTTTATTATAATTCTCAAAGCATTATTTATGTATATTTTCTGCAGCTGAATGTTAACTAAGGAATGGAAGGAAATCAGGTGTAGTTCCTAGCTTGTAGGCAGTTATCCATCCTATTGCAACTGTACTATTTCATAATAGACCAATAAGAACTACAGCACTACGAAATAAGTTGGCGCTATAAAAATACATGTTAATAATAATAACAATAATAATAATACCCTATAATACTTCTAGCCTTACTGCATATTTCTTACATAAAACTAGTGTCACGGTTGGCATCCTAAACCCAGAACTAATGCCAAGCACCCTGGTCTAGGCTCGTGCTTCTGCCTATAACAGCCGCCTTTCACCTTGGGAGGAGCCCTCGGCTAATTGGATGCCGCCAGGTCTTATAACGAGAGATGCAAGGCGAATGGTTCTGGGCAAGCAAAGGGGCACAACTGTAAAGTCAATAATGCCAAAGGTCACGGTACAAGTAGGAGTAGGCAAGTTCGTAGTCAGGCAGGCTGGGTCGAGGCGGGCGGATAACAAGGATCGTCAGACAGGCAAGGGTCAAACCGGGTAATCAATCAGAAGGATGAGACAGAATCGGAGTCGAAGTACAAGTTGGAGTCAGGTTACGGATATCAGAATAGTCAGGAACAGGCCGGGTCAAACACAGGAATAACAATAGCAGGATACAAGGAACAAACACACAAAGGCTCAGGAAAGCACCAGGAATCAAATCCTATCATGGGCAATCACAAAATAAAAATGTCCCTTTAAATACTGTTTAAATTTCGCGCCATTGCGTGCTGGCGTAATTACGGAAGTGCACGCGCGCCGGTAAGATATATCTTATTACAACTAGATTTTCCTCAACTCTGTCTTCTATGTAAATATGCAAGTGATTTTACTGCATTTGCAGCATCCTAACTAAAGAAAACTCTACGTACTTTACCTCATATCCCCCTTGATGCCATGTGGTATGACTAACACCAATTAATGCTAGCTATTTACCCAGACCTACATGCTGCAGAGGAAACAAAGTATGTTATATAACTAGGTGACAATTCAGGATTACACATCTAGACTGTAACTCTTGTATGAAGTGTAAACATCGTCTTAGAAATAAGCAAACTTATGAATCATATTTACAACATATTTAATATTGAAAGGAAAATAAAATGTCATCTTTCTGAACACCAGGAAAAGGTCACATATGAAGCATATACAGCTTCCATAATGCTTTTACCTTGGTTTCCATTAGTTGCATGAAAAATAGGTTCACCTTATACAAAAGAATCTCATCATTGCTGAAAAAGTCCTTGCCCTAGCTACAAGTATTTTGTACTGTAAGGCTTCAAAAAAAGCTTAAAAATATCCTGAAGGTACAATGCTTACAGTATGTAAATATATATATATATATATATACAATTAAATTTGAATATTCGAATTGGTCGAATATTCAAAATTTGATGGTCGAATTTGCCTCATTTGCATATTCGAAATTCAAATATTTTTGAAAATTCGATCGAATTTCGAATCCTTCATGTGAATTTGATAAATCTGCCCTTTAATGTAGTTTGAAACAAAAGACTCAACATGACGTTATAACACTGTGAAATTCTTTATTTGCTTACCATCTATAATGCACCTTATTACAGTTATTGGGTTGTTGACTTGGTGCATACAAATAGGGCTATGGCTTTACCATTGAAACAAATAAAGAATATAAATAAAACAAATAGGCATATGGTGTTAACAATGCATGCATACATCTGCTGAGGTTCTGAGCCAGCAATAAGTGAGACTTTTTAAAATGCTATTTAATCACTTAACTTTATCTGGCACCTTTACAAAGCATCCTGTCAGTTGTTCACACATAGTCACATGCTGTTGAGCTAGAGGTTGAATCCTTAGCTACTCATTTGTTACCAGGACTTCAACACTGAGTTGAAAATACTGGCAAGAGTGAGATAATAGCAGAACCAATCTAGGTATCAATTTACAAAGTATATGGGTTCTTGTCTCTGCAGACCCCCACTATGATGGCATGAATTACTTTCTGCACTGTTCATCTTTCTGTGCGCCAGCTTATACTTTTCTAAGCCTCTTTTCCACTACCCACTCATTCCATGCTGGATTTCAAGACTGTATATGGGTAGCCAACATGTGTGAGCAAAACACATTTCTAAAGCTCAATAAGAACTCTAATAATTTAAATTAAAATCGTTCAGTTATATATTTAACATTCTTTCAAATTAGAAGGAAATTGTTCACAAGCAAGTGTCCATGAATCAGACATCTAGTATTGAAAAGGGTGTTAAACAAAATCATGTGCTGTCACTGGCTCATGGTCAGAACCAAATGTTACTACAAAGATTTCAAATAACCCAGATGCTTTGCATTGTCTGTGCAATATCCTTAACCACCATTAGACCCACTGAACTAAAATGCACAAGCATGGACTACATTTTCCCATATTAGGTTAATTCTATGTTTTAAAACATTCTTTTAATCATGTCTATTTTGGAATTGATATGGGCTAGTGTCCTACAGAAGAAGAAAAGTTATAACGGAATGCTTTTCATTAGTCTGTTAGTAACTATTGAGTGTAAGGCTACAGTACAATATAGTTCAATATTACAAAGTACTAATAATCATACTGAGAAACTAGTAAAATAAAAAAGATTTATCTTTGCCTAACAGTTTGAAATGAGTTTCAGTCTGGTTTCAGTGCATCACAATATTTATTAAACAGATATGGAACCAACAGCAATAAAGCAACCACTAAAGGAGTTATTGATTGTGAGTTTTTTTTTCCAAATCAAATAAACTCACAATTTAAACAAACTTGAATGATTGCTTATTTAAAAAAAAAATCCAAATGTTAAAAACTCAATTACCATGAATTTATCAAGTTTACAGGCTTAAAAACCTTGAATACCTCAAGGTTTTCGAGAAAAAAAAAAGAAAATTATAAAGGCAAAAAAAATCTTCAAATGGTCCTGTCATTTTTTTTCAAAATGCATCAGTTAATAGTGCTGTTCCAGAAGAATTCTGCATTGAAATCCATTTCTCAAAAGAGCAAACATATTTTTTTATATTTCATTTTGAAATCTGACATGGGGCTAGACATTTTGTCAATTTCCCAGCTGCCCCAAGTCACGTCATGTGACTTGTGCTCTGATAAACTTCAATCACTCTTTACTGCTGTACTGCAAGTTAGAGTGTTATCACAATAATGGGAAGGTAACCAGATAACAGCTCCCTAACACACGATAACAGCTGCCTGGTAGATCTAAGAACAACACTTAATAGTAAAACTCATGTCCCACTGCGTACTATTCAGTTACATTGAGACTGAAAAACAACAGCCTGCCTGAAAGCAGTTCCCTCGCAAAGTGCTGGCACAAGTCACATGACCGGGGCAGCTGGGAAATTGACAAAATGGCTAGCCCCATGTCAGATTTCAAAACTGAATATAAGAAAATCTGTTTGCTCTTTTGAGAAATGTATTTCAGTGCAGATATCTATTGGAGCAGCACTATTAACTAATGCGTTTTAATGCGTTCCCTTTAAAGGAACCTAGGTAATTGACATCTACATTAATTTGACAGGTTTTAGCTAAAACATTTTCAGATTCGGTATTTAGTAGTATCTGAGCACACTAAATCTTGAAAGAGTTTTTTCCCAAAAATTTTTGTTTTTTAGTGAAATTAAACTCAAAATTTTCAAGAAAAAACCTTTAATACATAACACTTTAGATGTTTGTGAATTCTGTTTATTTAAGCAAGTTCAGCATTCATCACAGTTCCTTTTAACCACATTTAAAAACTTGTATACACCAAGTTAACAATTCTGTGTTGATGATGCTAATACAATTATAAAAGAAAAGAATGAATGTCAGTTCACAAAATATTTTGTTTAAACTGGATTTCATAGAGCTTTTAAAGACTGGTGAGGTAATTATTGAAGGAGAATCATAACAGTATTAAAGCATCAACGGTCATGAAGTTTATTCACATTGCTCTATAGAACTAGTGTTATTGCATGGCCTTAAAATCTTCTCAACTAAGAGCAAGTAATATAGTACTTGCTCTTAGTTGAGAAGATTTTAAGGCCATGCAATAACACTAGTTCTATAGAGCAATGTGAATAAACTTCATGACCGTTGATGCTTTAATACTGTTATGATTCTCCTTCAATAATTACCTCACCAGTGCTATTCTCTTACACAATTGTGTATACCCTTTCTTCAAATATCTTGGTAGTGTGTATGTTTGTGTATGTTTGTGTGTGTGTGTGTGCGCACCTGTGCAAAGTTTGTGAAAACATTATTGATTTCATTTATTTTTCTATTTTCTTTTCTTTTTTTTTCTTTTTTTTTTTTTTTACAAAAGTTGTTATTTAGAAGTCCTGTATGAGATATATCAACTTGCAACACAAATCTTTGTCAATTAGTAGAACCCAGGCTTTTCTTAAAATGTTTGACAAAATGTATTTTAAAATGTCTGAAATTTCTTTATCTGCCTCTCACTTCATCAAACTGGCAAATGACCAAAATATCATTGTATCAAATCAAAAACCCTGCAATAAGTTATAAGTTATAAATTGTTTATAAATGGTTATACATGGTTTATACCTGTTTATATTGTTATTTAAATGCTACTGATATAATGGAATTTAAGTTGCATGTTACCACTTCTTTAATTTATCAATTTTTCCAGAATCCTGGATGAAACTTATTTAACTGTACAACGCAATGTAAACAGATCAAGTCTGTCGAATCTGTAAACATTAGTAATTTATGAAGTTTTATAAATACAGCTGGGTACTTCAGTTCATAGTGCATACCTAGGGCTCCATTTATCCATCAATTGCAGACATACAATCTAGGTTGCTGGAGTATACACAACTGAAAGGAGCAAATGTTAATGTTTCTAGACAATGAGATTCTATCTCTTCTATAAAATAATTCACTTTTCATTTTCGACCTATTGCTGGTATTCCCTTTCATATTCAGCACCAAGTAGACATGCTCTGAGATCATGTTTAGAGCAAAAAAGTAATAACAGAAGAAAGAAAAAATGCTGTGACACAGAAACTGAAAAACAATTCCAACAACATTAAGTTGCAAAGCGGTTTTATAGATTGTTAAGCTTTTAATTTTCTGATTATTTCCACAGTGGGAGTTTTAGCACACTCTCAACTGATATTCTTATATCTATCCATGATATTATTATTTTCTTTTATTATTATTACAGTTATAAGAGGCAATAATTGTCATCAGTATAAGGGAGAAATAACTGCTAAATATTCTCCCTGTAGACTAAACCAACCTCTCAGCATTTCGCCAGATTTTTTGTTTTAAGTCTTCTTTAAATTAATTGCAAAACCACTTAAATATCTTAAACTTGATTGTGTTGTGTGTAATCTTCAAAGAAACAATATGTTGAATCATCAGAGGTCAGTTATCTAAATACTAGCCCAGTGTGAATATTTATTTTTTCATTTAACCCAGCCAAAATCAGAGTCCATTGACAAAATAAAAATAGTTATTACCAATCCTGAATTTTTAAATTATGTCTGGGGAAACAGATAACGCTTATTTTAAACATTATTTTTATTTATATATATAAACTGGAACAAAGTCTCGCACTCACAGGACTTAAAAAATGAAAAAAATATTTATTATATCACAAACTACACTGACGTTTCGGTCAGCAATCTGACCTTTCTCAAAGTGAACACACTGTGAAAACATGACCCTTTTAACCCCTAGTGATGGAAACAACAGGAAGTGAGGTCAAGTGTCAAAGGTCATTATTGTTAACACACCAACAGATCCCCTATACGTGCAGATCATTATTGTCTAACAATGCACATCAACGTTAATAAATGTGTAACATCACGTGTTGATAACCCATAAAAGTGGCCATCTATAAAAAGTGCAAAGTACTCGTCAAATAAACCATTAACATCATAAAAAACTTTTAAAAAACACTTGTTCCATATGCGTAGCTAAAGTTACCTTAAACACAATCGAAAGCGCCTTGGCTTAATAGGCTCAGGCTGTTACATCAGATGCAACAAAATATAGAATTATTTGCACACGTACAAAGTATCTAAGCATTTTTGTATCGATCAGACATTAGAGTATCTAGGGCAGGAGATACCAGAAGTATCTAATAAAGATGCTTACAATGTAGCGATATCGTTAAGATCTCAAAGTTACTTACAAAGATATCTGACTCAAGCATGTTCCAGCCACTGATGTGGGAGGCCTTTAATGAAAGGGTTATATGCTGTTGTGCTCCTCATGTCCGTC
Organism: Xenopus borealis; assembly: GCA_024363595.1. Taxonomy (NCBI): domain Eukaryota; kingdom Metazoa; phylum Chordata; class Amphibia; order Anura; family Pipidae; genus Xenopus; species Xenopus borealis. Next base: position 72,802,949 of record CM044445.1, read on the forward strand.
CGGATACGTTGATCAGACCCGACTCATGACGAGTACTTTGCACTTTATTTATAGATGGCCAACTTTTATGGGTTATCAACACGTGGTGTTACACATTTATTAACGTTGATGTGCATTGTTAGATAATAATGATATGCACGTATAGGGGATCTGTTGGTGTGTTAAAGTGGACCCGTCACCCAGACACAAAAATCTGTATAATAAAAGTCCCTTTCAAATTAAACATGAAATCCAATTTCAAATTTTCATTAAACCATTCATAGCTGTTTTAAGCTCATTTAAAAATCTCAGCTGTCAATAAAATATTGTCAGCCACTCCTCTATGCCTTAGGCATAGGGGCGTGGCAGACAATTACTTTCACTTTCCATTCAGCACTTCCTAGATGCCACTGCTCCCCACACATTCCCCCAGTTCTCTTAACCATTTAATTGTGTAGCCAGGACATGGGGATAGACATTGGGTCCCCCATTCTGGTGCACAAACAAGATTCTGAGATGATACAAGGCTTGTCTTAATAACAGTGTCCACAAAATGGCTCCTGCCTGCTTGCTATAATTATGAATTCCCAGACTGAAGAAAACAAGATCCAAATAATTTATATAGTGAAATTAATGTTCATTTTGCTTGACTAATGTGATAAAATATGATTTTGAATATTTTTTTGGGGTGACGGGTCCACTTTAACAATAACGACCTTTGACACTTGACCTCACTTCCTGTTGCTTCCATCACTAGGGGTTAAAAGGGTCATGTTTTCACAGTGTGTTCACTTTGAGAAAGGTCAGATTGCTGACGAAACGTCAGTGTAGTTTGTGATATAATAAATAGTTTTTTCATTTTTTAAGTCCTGTGAGTGCGAGACTTTGTTCCAGTTTATATCCCATTTTTTGTCTTTGCACCCAGGCAACTTTTGCACCAAAGAGACGTGAGTGCTGGTTCTCCATGGTCTATATATATATATATATATATATATATATTATTATTATTATTATTATATATACACACATATTTTAGAGCTTTGTGCCACAGGCAATCTATTGCAGTAGCATTCTGTGTTATTTCACATCTTTTTTACCCTTCCTCTCTCAAGTCACCCTTATTTCTGAATTACTAATGCCTGTTGTAGGTCTACTTAGGTATTGGCATCAAATTACTTACCATATCTGCTTTATTATATGGCATCTAGTGATGGGCGAATCTACCCAGTTTTGCTTCACCGAAAAATTTGCGAATTTCCAGTGAAATAATTTGCAAAACGAGTTGCGGAACGTTTTAGGCTTTCAACGCACGTCTCGTTGTTTTCGTCGTGTCGCGTCAAAAACGACACGCGACTTGTTTTTTAAGCAAATTTTTGCCAGGCGAATTACGGGAATTCGCCGCGAATTCGCCCCAGGCGAATAAATTCACCCATCACTAATGGCATCAACTCCATGATGCAGTTTCATAAGTATTATTTTATTTATAACACCTAACATAAAAACACCTTATGTGTTGTGTTTACATGTACAGTATGTACACTTATGTACAGTATGTAACACTTACACATATTGACAAATTAATGGCATGACCTGAATAACCTGATCTGGAGGTATTGCAGCGATCTCACCTTTATGCCCAAAACCCAAGAATTTCCATCCAAATTCCCCTGAATTGACCAACAATCACGGAGCAGTTGGATTATGGGCATGTAAGCACAGTTAGGCAGTAAAGTTAAAAAAGGCCAATCTGCTGCCCAAATCCTTGTAAGTATGGATTGGTCAAATTTAAAAAAATTCGAAATTCAACCATGTGGAAGGGAAGTAAAATCCTTTGAATCGAATATCGAATTCAAAGGATTTTACTGCAATTCGATTGAATAATTTGATTGCCTTTAAGAGCAGAATTGGCTTTACTAGTGCGAGAAAGCTCAGTTGCGCTCTCCATACTAAAGTTTACAGGAAACACCTCAGGCAGCTCCTTCATCAAAAATGGGGCTGCAGATAGTTACTACATGGCAGCACAGAAACCAGTGCAACAATCATCATCATTTAATAATCTGTTCTATAGCATCATCTTACAGTATATTACAGACAGTTTAGCTTCTCAACAGCTGCTCAAAGCTCACTGAGCATGTGAGTGCTGCAAACACTTTCCAAGATGGTAAAGTTTTAAATCCGGGATCATTGCTGCTTTCAAGAAGCTGAAACTTTAGGCTGGTACACAGTACTGTTTGTTCATTTACATTTTGAATAGAAAACATAATTGACTTCACTTTAACAACGCCTTTTTCAAAATGCATCCAAGAGTGGATATGGCTGCTACGATAATGTTTAAAACACACATCAAACACAAATAGAAATCTCCTCCGATTAGACAACCTTCTGATGAAAACATAAATGCATACATGTTTAGAATGTTCTATTGTAATGAAATCATTTTATCTGATTATTTCACACAATGCAATTCTATATTTCAAGCTACCCTGGAGGCTTTTTCTCTTTTTTTTTACCTAAATAAAACCTTTTTCCTTTCAATTCATATATCACATAAATGATATTCACTCAAAAAGTATAATACTGCTTGATATTGTTATCTATTTTTTCATATACAGGTGATAGCAAATGTTTCATTTTCATGTGCTGCTATGAAGCTTGCATTACAGGAATTTATAAAAACTGTGTTTGACTAATTATGAACCAGGAATCCAATGCTGCAACGACAGGCCTACTAATAATTTTACTTTTATCAGTTGAAGACAAATGAAAAGCAAGGGTTGCAGGGTGAGTCTCATAATTTGTTATGTCATCTTAAAGTAATGATACTGAATAAAATAAAGATAGGAATTTTAAATAAAAAAAAAATAACTGCTTAGAGAGTTTGGTGCAGTTAAAAGCTTGGACATGTTACAAGCCAACAACTTTAAATTTATCGTTCAATGTTTTAACTTCAAGAATACCTTAGCTCCCTCTGCCTTTTGAAATAAATCAGTAATATTTTTTACTATCAAAAATGTAATTTTATGAGACAGCAGGCAAGAATGTGTCCTTGAGTTGGTTTCACAGAGCTCCCATGATTCCCTTGAATACAGTCAACTATATTACTATACAAGCAACGTAAAGAATACAGCGAGAGCTTAGGGAGATTAATGCATGGCTGAGAGATTAGAGCAAGGAAGAGGGTTTGTGGTTTTGGAGAACTGGTCTGATGTCTCAGTTCCTACAATATCCCGGCCATATTCCTTTCGATAGCCATCCTTTATTGTTGTACACTATTCAAAATAGGGGGTATGTGGAAGCACTCTAAAGGCAAAGTTATAGTGTACTTAAGTATAATGGAAGTGCTAGTTTTAATGCACATTCCCTGTGCCCCTGTCTCTAAAGTAAGTTTGCAAAACAGGGGTTTTTAGTTACAAAGTTATGATCATAAAGTTGAAAAGCCGCCATACTACGTCAAGGTAAACCCCACATGGCGGACCCTAACATATTTACCTTTTTGTCATATTATAAAGAGTCTCTCTGCATAGTAACATTATTTGTAATCAGTGTCAGTAGAACCTTGGTTTCAGTATAAAGGATTGGCATTGGCAACTCATTTGTCATCACTGGACACTGGCTGGTTGCCATGGTTACTGCACCATTAGGAGCTTTGAAAAAACAGCAGTGAATGATTTTGTAATGGTTTCTCTGTAATAAAAAAAAAAAGTTGAGGAGCATGCTCAGTAAGATCTAAAGCAGCTTCTGTAGGAAATGCCAGCTCTCCTAGCCCCTGTATAAGACATCATAAGGAGACCACACTATTTTGAAACCTCTCACAAGTAATCTTAAGGCTGAAAGCTCTCTTAACTGGCTTCAGGGGAACCTAACTGTTTAATAACCTATAATGTTTTATTTTGACATTTTCTCATCGAACCTATTACTGCAAATATATACACATACAAATATTTTCTACAAAACCATTCTGCCCTTTTTGTGTTACAGGTTTCCAGATAAAGGATTCAGCACCTATAATTGTATTGTTAAAATTGAGGATAGCCAATTATACATTTAAAAAATTAGAATACAATTTAAAGCAAACATTCAAACTTAGAATTTCTATTAACAAGGCACCAATTAAATAATTTAGTATTGCAAGTATTATTTTCCACTTTACCCATGCACCTTGCTCTTATCTTCCCCCATAGGTAATAAAAGTCATTAAATTTGCCCAGGAGCAGTAACCCATAGCAACCGATAAGAGGTTTGCTTTTTTAACAGGAGTTACTACTCCTTCAAAGTTAGTGTCTTTTATTACATAACTCAATTTATGTTTTTTATACATCTTAAAGTATTTTATAAACCACAATACACTTCAAAAAGTCAATAATTATTTGTCAATTCTTTAATTTTTCTGTTTATTGAGCTAAGCAATTTTCCAAGACCCCAAACTAGTTTGTTTTTATTTATCAAAACTAATATTCATAATTGTCTCTGGATTAATTATCACATATACAGATGAATATATAGCTGACATAAAGAAAAGGGAAGTGCCAGGAAATTAATGTAATTCTTGCTGAGCTCATCTTTGGAATCTTTCAGCCCACAGTAAAGGAGCCATGCATCTGGCACCTCACAGAGTTTGTTTCAGCCGGAATCTGTGGGCCACCATAGAGCAGCTGGAGATGATACAAGTTGGTAAAAACTTAATGAAAGTCATGTGGGAGTGCAAGGAGGAGCCGCTTGCTATTTCTATTTCTGTTTCTTAGCGTCTGGAAATGAAAAAAATAGAGATAAGAAAAAAACCCTTTAGTAAATTCATAAATTATGTGATTAATTTTTTTATTAAAAAGGAATACATGGAACTGTAGTTAGCATCAGAACTTAAACTCTTGAAGACTCTATACAGTGATTTATTATTTGTTTGGGTTGTTTCTGAACTGTTCCTTCACTTGTAATTCTGTTATGAATTTGATTGTTTCTATCAAATCCCTTTACAGAAAAAGTTTGTTTAATTAATATAATTCTTTAAAACCCCAAGAGCTCCACATACCAATCTTCATATTCAGTTCTTTACTTTATGCCACTGGCTGAACCATCATGTAAATACAAAATTGTGTGCTACATGTGTGCTACGATTAAAAAAGGACTTTATTTAGCTAAATTCACACTTGTAAACAATGTTTAACATTGCATAAACATATAAACACTGGTCCAACTGTGATTTAATTTCTTTTATCATGTTTCATGCCAAGGGAGCACATTCTTCTAAACAATATGTGATGGCCACATGTTCCCGTAGACTGGTTTCACCCTTTCTTATCAGAGCAATTTTTCTAATTCAGCATATATATGTATAAAGCCAGATATATGGATCACACAAAAATCATTTTGAGTAAGAAACCCCTCATTTATTCATAAAGCAGAGGGAATTTCTATTTTAATTTCTAAAAAACATTTGAATTTCGAAGTCAACTATCGAATAGCCCAAAAATCGATTTGAATTGGAAAAAATTAGAATTTTTGAATTTCAAAGTGCTGTCTCTCTAAAAAAATTTGAATTTGACACTTCACCACCTTAAACCTGCCAAATTGCTATTTTAGCTTATGGGGACTTTCTGGAACCTTTAAGGAGTGTTATAGAAATGTTTTGATATTCAAAGGATTTTTGCCAAAATCGTTCCAATCGTTCAATTAGAACGATGCATTCGAACAACTCGAACGATTCAATTAAAAATGGACCTACAGTATTCAATCCATTTACGATCGAAAAAAATCTAAATTCGACCCTTAGTAAATCTGTCCCTAGTAAGTACAAAAATTAAGAAAAAAAAATGGCAAAAAACTTCATAAAATATGTCACATTCTATGTTCCTTCGAAAAGCCCCAGGGACTAAATGGGGGTTTAATTGGCAGAACTTGCAGTACATGCAAGTTATTTAATGTTTAATCCTATACTGATAAGACAGAAAATAAAAAAATACATATAGTTTTAAGCTTTAAGAGTTTTTCTTTTACTTTACTACTTTTTTTTTTATTGTTCTGGCAAAAAGCTGTAACAGTTTTATTTTAATCCCTGTCTAAGATGGTAATTTGTAGTGTATCCCTTGAGACAGAAACCTTACTTGAGGTATGGAAGGAACTGGGGGTTGAACTTAATACCTTCTTCTACATTCTGGACCACTTTGATGGAAAAACATATGGTTTAACTCATGAAGACACTACAGTAGTCTTTTACTAAGTTTGATGTTAAAAGTAAGGGTACATTTAAAATGGATCTGAGCCAAGGTTAAAAATCATCTTAGAGCCTGACTGGAGGAGGATACATTTAAGGGGAAATATAATGCAAAACTTTGTGAATAAAAATTTGAATGTTGCAATTTAAATATATATTATATAATTCTTTTATTGCATTATGAATCTTAATTGTGCATTGTAAACTGTTAACACCTTCTTCATTAAATATTTTGTTGCCAAAAACAGTTTGCAACATAAAAATGTATGTTGCAACGTTATTTAGGTGCACACCCATCTTTACAATAGAAACCTTCCACTGTTTCCAAGTACCTGGGACATATGGGAAAACCCCCAAGTTTTCTGACCCAAATGGCCACTTGTTTATTCACAACCTGCCTGGTCCTCTTCAGGACCTCCCAAGAAGATGCAAAGCTTCACTTAAGCCTTCCCACAATTTTTAAACCAGGAGACAACAGACATAAACTTTCCAAATCCTGCATCATTAAGCGTATGAGTTCCCTCTGGGACACCTCACCTAGATCATTCCCCCCGCAGTGAATAACCAGAATGTTTGGAGGTGATGCAATCCTGATACACTTGGCAAACTCTAGCAAGGTTCTCTCCCAACACATGCCCTGAATGCCAAACCACCGGATTGTGACTTGCTCTGGTGAAAAAACCAAGGGGGGGGGCCCTGGCCGCTGACACAGATCTCAATTAGCAGCTGTTGGGAGGATATACCAGCCTAGCTGGTCAAGTAAGTTCAAGTCCAAATTGTGAAATGCAGTCTGACAATATCCAAAGTCCAATGTATGTTTTCCATGTGCGGTAGTGATATCCATTGTTTTCCCAATAGCCAAGTGTTTCAAACAATATAAGATATTAAATTTTAATAAAATCATTAAAATCCAAATAGCCAAACACTTGCTATAAAAATATGTAAACCCTCTAGCTCCCTGACTTCCTATCCTTCTCTATCCCTATGGGCCTGGGTAGCTCCATTCAGAAATTTTTGTGGGGCAGTCTAATGTTCATAGATATTGCCAATCAGAAAGACGATGGAAAGTTATTGTTTTTTGATGCATTTGTGAACAGATTGGGCCATGATGTGACTTTCAATAATACAGACATTACTATTCCTTTGGATAGTGATGAGAGAATGGAGTATAATTGTTTCTGACTATGGATAGATGGACCAGCAAGAGTCTAAGGCAACTAGGAAGGAGTCAATATCTGAGCCTTGCATTGTGCAGTATGAAATGGCAAGTCTGTAAAAAATGTTATCTTAATGTAAAGGTGTTATCAAGGTAGGCAAAACTCTCAACTCATTCCTGCCTGCTTGCTTTCATACTAGTGAATGTGCTCCATTCAGGAAGCAGAATCAACAACTGACTGCTGTCACCAAATTCTCACTTCGTTTTCACCCTCTGACCTGGGGACAACTCCTTGTGCAATACTGTATTGTGCTTGCTCCCAGTCCTCCTCAGTATTCGCCTTTCCAATGACACATGTGCCTTGAGATATTAATGTGCAAATTACTGTATAGCATACAGTAGTTTTTTCTGGGTGTTAAATGCCCTTTTAAAATTTCCCCATTACTATTGAATCAATAAACCCTGCCTGAAAAAAAATAAAGGCATAAAAAATAGTATTGTTTTCCAGGACATGTCTCTGTTTATTCAATGTAGTATTTTGCAATAAAAAGTTCATCTAATGTTTAAATATCAGTCATTTCAGTTCAGTTGTTTATTTATCTGTGTATTTTTTTACTTTTCTTTATATCTTCTGATACATTTAAGGTGTTAATAAGAGGAGCCACTTGGCTTTTCCCCTTTTTTATGTTTTGGAAGTGGTTACAAATACTCCTTTTAAAACATTTCAAGTTAATAAGTAGAGCATCAGGTAAGAATTAAACCTAATTGTAGTTTAGTGCCTGACAAAAACATACTGTGATGACAAGGTATTGCCCTTAGTTTTCACAGGTTTGTAGTGGGACTATTAAAAAAAAGCTAACAGCATCCTCTTCTATTTCAGCACAAAACACAATATAGCTTAATTAAACTGCACAAAAGCCACATAATAACAGCAACATTGATTGGAACTACTCCAGAAGGTAGTGAGACGAACACAAGCCTCCTCTTCAGATACTGTTACTGGTAAAATACTGGGGAAAAGGGTTATTATATTACCGCTAGTGACACTTTTCTCTACTGGAAAAATATATGCTGTTTTCCTAATGAGTTCTTATGTACAGTGACATCAATAATACTGAGTATTTTGTTCATTTCTTGCGATTTTACTTATTCTTGCTCAATAATATCTGCCTCTTTCTGTACCTTGATTTCATATACCTCTCTTCTGTATATAGCATATCTCCTTTACTTATCCCTGCTCTTGAGTAGACTGGGGCATCTGAAACCTTTGATGCAAAACCTTAGTCTTTCACATTACCTCCATTATCTATTGTATAACAGGCAAGGCTGAAAGGATATATCTAGAAGATAATAAAAAACAGAAGTAGCTTAAGGACATAGAGTACCTAAGTGGTAGCTATGTGTAAATATGCCAGTCTATATCAATGGTAAACACCATCTACTCATAACAAATGTATATTATCTGGCTAAGGGGCCGATTTACTAACATTTGTTTTTCTATTTTTTTCATAACTGTTTTTCTATTAAAATGTGTTTTTTATTTCTCTAAAACTCTAAAAATGCAATATTTATTAAGTGTAAAAACCATGGAAAATCTAATACAAAAGCAGTTGAGGTCCTATAGAAGTCATTGGGAACTATGCTGATCCTATTGATTTTCAGAGGTTTTCTGATGTTTTTTGCTAGTAATTGTCTGAAAAACTCAAATCTTTGGAGTTTCAAAGTATAATAGTAGTATATGTTACAGCCACTACATTACACTACATAAGCCCAGGAAACCTTTAATAAATGAAATAAAGTCATCCTATTGCCCTAAACATGTGTCCCCTGTATAGTTGAGTTGCCATATGGGAATAGGAAATGTAGTGGGGAAGGAGGGTAAGCCCCCAAAAAATTTTTGCTCTTTTTCAGACTATCACCCTACAAAAGGTAAAACACGCCAG
>CM044445.1:72814931-72838745 GCA_024363595.1 Xenopus borealis
AGGGCTAGTTATTAGAAAACCAAAAGAAAGTGTTGCAGTTTTCCCTGGGTTGGTGTAGGTGTATAGTTGGAGACACAAGGGGTAAAAGAGGAAGGAAGGTGAAATAACGTCTAGCGTAAGTGGTAGCGTTCAGTAATGGTAATTACGATCCTTCGTCAGTGCGCAACTTCGCCTGCCATTAGGGTGCAAAGTTGCGCTAGTCTATCTACTTCGCTAGCGAAAATTCGCCAGAGTCGGCATTAGTGAATTTGCGAAGTTATGAATTGTCATGCTGGCGAATTAGCGCTAGAGTTAAACGCTTCACGTTTTAGTGACTTTGCCCCTTAGGCTTTAGGTCAATTTGAATAGGTCAAGTACCCATATATCATATATGTGTCTTGATTATAGATGTTGGTGCAAATGTTTGAAGTGGCCACTAGTGATGGGCGAATCTCACCATGCGAAATTTTGCTGGCGTTTCGTGAATTTATTTGCCAGCGGCGAATCGCGGGAATTCGCCACGAATTCGTCCCTGGCGAATAAATTCGCCCATCACTAGTGGCCACTTATTTAATAAAAATTTCCAAAGAAGTAAAAAAAAGACAAAAGCGATCCTATAATACCCTAGACATGAGCCCACCCTAAAAAAAACGTGGCTAGCCCCTCAAATGGTAAGAAAAATTAAAACAAACATCTATGCTGCTGGTGAAGGAAACTCTGGCAAAAGAGGTAATGTTCTGTAAAATTCGCATTAGTGAAAATGTGGAGTAACGATCGTTCACTTGAGCAAAAATTTTCCTGCCGATATGGTGCAGAACTTTATTAGACATGTACTCACTGGCAAATTTTCCTCTACACCAAAACACCTACGAAAATTCAGTTTTTTCGTTTGGACATTAAGGGGCAGATTTACTATTGGTCGAATTTCGAATTAAAAAAAATTTGAAATTCGACCATGGGAATAGTGGGGAAGTAAAATCCTTTTACCGCAATTCGATCAATCGAACGATCGAATATGAAAAATTAAATCGATTGATTCGAGCGATTTTAATCGATCGATCTAATTTTTTTTTATTCGATCTCAGCTAATGATTACCAATTTGGTAGCGTGATCCTGGCGAAGTAGGTGTTCGAATAAAAATTTAAAGGGGAAGTTATTCGACAAATATTCTAATAAAATTTTATTTGAATCATTCGAATTCAAATATTCGATGGTCAACTTTGCCTAATTTGCATATTCGAAGATTCGAATTCATATTTATATTAAATTCGATCGAACTTCAAATTTTTCACGTGAATTTTTTAAATCTAGCCATAACTTTGTGAGAAAGTCATTGAGGACTTAATCAATCAAAAATTGCTCAAGCATCTTCACAAATGTTTTTTTTTCCGTTAACATAGCATATTACATTTCCTCCTTAAAGTGGTGGTTCACCTTTAAAATTACTTTTTGTAAAATTTCAACTTGTCTACATTTATTTGTTTGTATAGTTTTTGAATTATTTGCATTCTCCTTCTGACACTTTCCAGCTTTCAAATACTGGTCACAAACAAATTCTGGTCACAAACAAATAGGGGTTATTTACTAAAATCTGAATTTATCTCATAATATTAATAAAAAAAGATGAACCAAACACCCATGCCCAATGTTCTTTATTTATTAATAAAAAAAGTTTTTAAAAATTATATATTGTTAAAAAGCTAGATAAACTATAAAAATGATATATTTTAGACTCTTTTCTTGAATCGCGCGATTTTTTTCCCCATAACTCAACAGGACCTCAACAAGTTTGAGATGGCTGATTTTCAAACTCTGGCTTTTTGAAGCATCAGCGTATAATAAATCTAAAAAAATTGGAGTTTTTGTCAAAAACAGCTTGATCAGAAAAATTTAAGTTTAGTAAATAACCTCCTAAATCTGGGTCATTTAGAATATTTACATCAGAAAAGAAACCATGTCTGTGAAAATCATTGAATAAAAGTTTTTCATTCGGAAGTAACCAAAAGGAAAGCCTTTTTTTTTCCTTGAGTACTAAAGCTATTAGGTAGTATCCCAGCATTTTTTTTATGTGAAGCATTTAAAAGGTCTTTCATTGATTCAATTCAGTCATGACAGCTGTATGATCAGTGAGGGAAAGCCGTAGAATAGAACAGAGAAGAAAAATCAATCAATTCAAGAGTATTCCCACAGGACCTGATGAACCTGCCCTAGTATGAATTTAGAGTTTATAATAAAAGGCCAATAATCCACTCCCTTAAAACAAAATCAATAGCAGCACCTGAACATGTTCCACCCAATAAAGAGTGGTTTGTGCTTTGACCTTTGTGCCATATTGTCATCTAGTTAGGTGGCTGCCAGTGCTCTTTCCCACAGCCCCTTTTAGACATGCTTATGTTCTGTGTTGGACAAATGAATGTTCAGGTCTCCAGGGCTTTAACACACAACCTGGCTTCTTTTCTATATTTGAAGAGTATGTTTTAAATATTTCCTCTGAGACAAAGTTCTAGTTTATCAAGCAAGTGGCCTATTTTAGTAGTTAACCGCTTCTTTGCTGACGAACTAAAGCCATGTAGTTTTCATAAGGACAGCGTGCCCATCCTGTTTTAGTTATATCAGTCCAAAGCAAACATAATTTGCCTAGTGCACACTATTTAGTGCATTAAACCATTAAAGAAAAAGGTACAGGGATTTGTCTGTTTAACTCCTTTGCTCATTCAAGGACTGAGAAAAAATGGCAAGGAAATGTTTATAGCAACAGTATGAAACAAACCAAAGATAGTTGTAGATTTACATTTTTTGAGCTGGAAAATGCAGTATTTACTGTATGAGGGATAGTGATTTATAGTTAGATAATTATTGTGGGTACAAAACATAGTTTTATTTTGCAGTGTTATACTATGGATTTTAACTGTAAACCATGGTACATTTTTACAAATCCATGTAGTTTGTTGGTTAGTAGGTACTAGTCATTTAATGACATTCAGAACAAGTCAAGTATAAGAAATGTTACCAGTACAGGTATGCGGCCTGTTATCCAGGATGCTTGGGTCCCAGGCTTTTCTGGATAAGGAGTCATTGCATAATTTGGACCATTATATATTGTCTGCAAAAAAAACTATTTAAAAAATATTTTAACCTAATAGGATTGTTTTGGCTCCAATGAAGAATGTTCATGGGGAGTGAGCCAGGAACTGGGAATGACAGGTCAATGAAAGGGCTAGTTATTAGAAAACCAAAAGAAAGTGTTGCAGTTTTCCCTGGGTTGGTGTAGGTATAGTTGGAGACACAAGGGGTAAAAGAGGAAGGAAGGAGAAAAGAAGTGAGGGGTGTTCTCTTTTACATTGAACAGCTCCCACTCGCACCTCCCCGAACAAGGGGGATAGCAGTGTAGGTGGAGGTAGAAGTGTGGAATTGGTGATAGTTGTATCACATATAGGGGTTAGGTCTGGGGCCCAGTGGAAAGAGTATGAGTTATGGAGGAAAGTCACACCTAGGTGGGACAATAGGCGGGCCCTTTTTCTCTTGGGTAGAATCATTTGCAGCCTTCAGCAGCTGTTAGAATTTACAAAAGTTCATGATTAAATACTATATAAGTGTAATTGTTTACATTGCCCTACACTTAACTGATGATGTATGTTTATCTTAGTCAGTATCAAGAACAAGTTACTGTTTTATTATTACAGAGAAAAGGGAAATTATTTTGCTGCAATCAAGAAACCATCGCAACACTTCCCAACCCTATTGACTTTCAAGAGATACCACATAAAGAGAGCAACTAGTGTGGAAGTTCCAACACCTTGCTTGCTCTGGTATCTGCCATATTTGTGTACTGACTAAACTACATAAGAGTGGCCAATATTTCCAAATATTTATCACTCTCAAAATTAAATCAACCATAAGAGAAACTATTTTTTCATCTTCCACAATCCTATAACAAGGGAAGAGGAGCAATGCCACTCATTATTTTTAAAAACATGTGTCCTTTCTAGTAATGGGCGAAACGGGCGCGTTTCGCCGAAAAATTAGCGAATTTCCAGAGAAATTCGCGAATTGGCGAAAAATTCGCAAAACGAGTCGCGCGTCGTTTTTGACGCATCGTTCCGAACGCGTCACGTCGTTCCCGATGTGTCGCGTCGTTTTCGGCGCGCGTCGCGTCAAAAACGACGCGCGACTCGTTTTTGACGGCGAATTTTTGCCGGCGAATTTTTCCTGTTGTTTCGCAAATTTATTCGCCAGCGGCGAATCGCGGGAATTCGCCGCGAATTCGCCCCTGGCGAATAAATTCGCCCATCACTAGTCCTTTCATCTTAATATATGAATCCATCCATGATTTGGGTTAATACAGAAAAGATGTAATGTTCTGATTGGATGGGCCTTGCTGTCCGAGTTGCTATTGACCTGTCACTGAACAAGAAGAAAGCAATAAATCATTTTGGACTGGTCATTTTTCTGCCTTCAATCATTTCACAAAGAGTTACAATATTGCTTCACACGCTGTGTACATGTAGCCAGATTTCTTCTGATGAAATGTTTTAAAGCAGGTTCCATTCTATTCTTTGGTAGCATCTTCTCACTATACATGGGACATGAAAAACAGATGATTTCATTATTTTGGTTTAATAATTTTTACATTCTACATTTTTTACATTATTCTGTGGTGAAATCTTTCAGAATCAAGGCATATATACTGTATATAATACAAATGAACAGATCATTTAATCAACTTTTCAAGCATGCATATTCTTCAGTCACTCTAATATAATATAAATGTTTAAAATTTGGGTACTAAAACACGAATGTATCCCCCCCTATCCCAGACTGACTCAAGAAACTTAACAAAGAAGAGTCTACTTGAAAATATAACAGCCTACCTTGAAAAATAGATATGTCTGTTACCTTAAATATATAAATCTTATTGTAGATATTGCATAAATGCATTTGATATTCAATAATAGTATATCAAGATCAAAAACAGCAAAATATGAATACATGTAAAGGTTATGCATCATATTTATTAAATTGTGTTGTTAAGATCCATTTATAAATACAAAAACAAGTTTTGACCTTTTTAACTAAATGGGCTTTAGGTTATTCTCTGAAATAGCAAAGTAAAATGATACTGAGAAGGATGATTAATAATGATAACCAGGGATTTGATCTTAAACCTAAGCAACCCTGTTAGACTTAAAGCAATTCAAATGATTGGAAAAATAGACAGGCAATTATGACTTCTGCATGCGTGTAGATGTGCATAAGTATATGCAACATGCATTATATTATATTTTCAGGAAAGTAAAAACACATTGCTTTGGAACATTGAAATAAATATATTAGAGCTAACACAATACATGCCAATAATGCCTTATATGCCAAGATCTGTTTTGAGATGTAAGAGCTGTAATTTATTATTCCAGCGGTATAGCAAAACTTTTTTCCTGTTTGCAGCAAAGGTAGTGCTTTCAAGCTTTGAATGGATGAATATGCAGGTTGTATGCAGAATATAAGCATCTCTTCTCAGATTTCATATCATCGATACGCTGCAGATTCCAGACTGACAGCAGGGCTGCTGAACTTCTCCCATGGTGGGAGATACAGCTCCTGCTTGTGGCAGAGTTTGAGGCCATCCACTTTGTAGGTAAAGGCAGCTTAATACTCAGTGGTGGATATAATGACATAGTGCTGATCTCTACCTACAGAGAGGATGGCCCCAAACTCTTCTACGAGCAGGGGCTGCATCGCCTAAAAAGAATGCAGTTGAGCAGCCCTGCTGTCAGTCTGGAATCTGCAGTGTGTCAATGATAGGAAATCCAAGCAGGCTGTCACCTAGCACAAGCAGTAGTAGAGTTGGTATCAATTAACCCACTGTGCAGTCACAGGAGACCTCCTTTCTCTCCTTCTAAATTAACCTGTGTAGTATTCTGTCAAACCTCTAGTTGGGTTTGTCCACACCATAACTTTTTAACTATTGGTCATTAGTTAAAGAATAATGAATATATATATATATATATATATATATATATAAATACCATACAACTGGTGCACTCTAAACTCTCCTCAAATGCCTGGGTGCCGGTCAACATATTAGTATAACAAAAAACAAACAAACCGCACTCCAAGGACTTCATGTTTCAAAAGCCAAGTGAAGATTTATTCTTGCTCAACATTTCGGCGCTCCAACTGAGGCCGTCTTCAGTTGGAGCGCCAAAACGCCTTTTTTAAATATCATAGGTATACAATAATCCATGACTATGTGCAATTGTTGGCTTTACCAGCTACCCCCCTGTGGATGTATAATTGTTTGACAGGTTATAGAAGGTGAACTTTCTACTAGATTGCCTGACATATCAGCCATAATAGTGCACTTCTAAAGAACTAGATTAGCACAAAAACATTACCTTCGCCAGGAGACTTGACCTACAAAATCATAGCATTATTTTGCTACAAATTACCAGATTGCAGTGGACTATGAAGCTAATGTGATAGGCAATTTGATTCCATCCCAGATACCAAACTTACCCTTCTGCTGTGGGGGCCCTCAGATCCCCCGTCCAACTCAGAGGGTAGGATCAACAACTATGCCTCTTCCATATCAGTGCATCTGCTCTGTAAAGACCCCCCCTCAAGCCATTTTTGCCTGGCTCAAAGGGTAAGATCAACCAACCACTTACCATGCTGGTCCCGTAGCTGCCCATCCATGATGTGGAGACCCGCTCTGACAGCCCATCCAAAACGTGGAGACCCCTTCCAACAGCCTATCCATGATGTGGAGAATCATTCTGACAGCCCAACCTTGCTGTGGATGGCAGCCCAACCATGCTGTAGAGACTTCATGCTCTGACAGCTCAAACATGCTGCCCCATGCTCCAACAGCCCCCATGCTGTGGATTCTGCCGCTTCCAGGGCCAGATTTACATAGCGGGTGCCCCTAGGCCCACTGTCATTCGTCACCCCCTTTATTCTCAAATTTTTATAATCAGGACTGGGGATTGGCACATGGGAAATTTAAAAAAAACTATTGTATCTATTGCTTATCCCCAGTGTTTCTAAAACAATGTGGGTGTGGCTGGGTAGAATGCCGCCACCCTAAAATCCTGCCACCCTAGGCCTGGGCCTAGATGGCCTTTTCACAAATCCAGACCTGAGCCCTTCTATGCTGGGGAGCCTTGCACTCTGACAGCCCTTCCACTCTGTCGAGCTCCGTGCTATGACAGACCTTCCATGCTGTGGAGCCCCGTGCTCTGACAGGCCTTCCATGCTGTGGAGACCTGCTTTCCGAGTGCCCTTCCATTATGTGGAGCCTTGCGCTCTGACAGTCTTGCACGCTGTGGAGACCTGTACTCCAACAGCCCTTCGACGCTGTGGAGCCCTACACTCTGACAGCCCTTCAATGCTATGGAGTCATGTGCTCTGTCAACCCTTCCATGCTCTGGAGCCCAGCACACCAACTGCCTTCTGTCCAGACAATCAAAACTAGGATCTATGAAAATAAAGGCTAGCATTGTGCCGGGGAGTTAAGTGATCAGCTTAAATATTAGTAAACCTACCTCTCTCCCATCTCCTCACAAAGGGAAGCTGCAATAGCAGGCCCGTATGATATAATACTGAGAGCTATTAATTCTATATACTTGAACAGATATAGTGAAATTGTCTGTAACCCCCAATAGTTTTGGATTTAATGCCAACTTAAAGCATGAAGTGAAATTACCCCTTTTCCCAGAAAGAATGTTTGGCAATAATCAAATGCCAACAATAAGCAGTCACTGCTTATACTTACCCCTCAGTTTCTGGAAAACCTACTAGACATTCTAACAGAGGATTACTAAATGTAGGTTCCATCTGCAATGGCAGCGGATGTACCTCTGAGCAAGAGCTGAAATCTGTAACCCAAGTAAAAAAAGAGGTCCGAATCTGATAATAGGCTGCTGAAGCAAGTAACTATAGCTATAGAAATAGCATAGAATGTGTTGATTTCTGAACGCCCAGAAAAATACTGCAACGCCCAGAAAAATACTGCAACGCCCAGAAAAATACTGCATTCATGTCCTATTCCTGACTACACCACACAGAATTTCTATATAATACAGAGAGTACCCTTTTGGCCCCAGGTTGCCTTCCACGCTGCCTGAGTGACTACAGTGTGATTGACTGCTGTAAAACAGCAAATAAATAGTAAGAGACTAATAAAACCCAAAGCTAGCAGTTAAGTGAGGAGTGAATGTGTATATACTGCAGCTAACAACCTTATATTAAAGCAAGAGCTCTGCCACATGTTCTATGATAAACTCACAGGGGGAACTGTTAACACATTAGAACTACTCCTGCCCTATGCACACAACCTGTATGATAGTGTGCAGACCCTATTGGGTATGAAGTCAGGGCAGCTGAAATGTTGTACAAATAAATATATGGCTAGTCTACAGGCTCAGTCATATATATATATATATATATATATATATATATATATATATATATACACACACACACACACTCAACATGCTTGCTCTACTACCAACTGCCCGCTATCTGTATACTCAACCTACAGAGCTCTGTATACTCCAGTTACAGCTCTCTGTATACTGTAATAAGTTGCAGTAGCAGCAGCTCAGTGTCACAGGCTGGATTTCTATATAATACAGAGGGTGCCTGATGGGCCCAGGCTAACTTCAATGCTGCTTTAGTGACTACAGTGAGATTAACTGCTGTTAAACAGCAAATATACTGCACAAACTAACAAGTAGCTTACCAAATAGTTCTACCCCCAAAGGCAGCAGTTTACTGAGGAGTTAATGTGTATATACTGAAGCTAAAAACTTATATTACTTATATAGACAGAGCCCTCATGTTTCTACCTGCTCAGAAGATAAAAAAAGTGATCCGCTTCTTCCCCTGGCATCACATCCCCCTCTTTCTCCACCCCCAGCTCAGCTTTCCCTGCCTTAACTCATTCCATCTTACCCAATCACAGCTACATCTGATACTGTCAATCTTTAAAAATTAACCAGTGTAATCTGGCTGCTGGTCATTAGGATCCCTTGTTATGCAGCCTCTGCATTTATAGCTCCTTTATCATGAATACAGTTGCTCTACACACCATGAATTCAACCCTAAATGTTCTTGCAATTGCACCTGAAATAGCAAAACCCAAAGCCAAAAAATGTTTGCCATACATGCATACATACATGATGCATTCCTTTTCCAAGTGCTCGTAATGCTCTAAAAATACCATATCCTTAAAAGTTGTTGGAACAAACTGTTATGTTTTGGTAGCTGAGGATGAGCAGCATATAACAGTGTTTTACTAGCAGGTTCATGCAGCCATTACACATCAACAGTATCTACCCCTTTTAAGCAGTATAGAAAGTACAGTGTTTGCATGGTATACTCTTCTGCACAGTTACAGGCACCTTGCACAAACACCCCACATTCCCCCTAAAGCTGGAAAGCATTTGGGTAAATGTAATAAACAGAAAACATAAAACTGTATGCATCTTAAAGCAATAGTATGCATTCTTCACGACACATAGAGGCAGATTTATCATTGGTCGAAGTTCGAATTGAAAAAAATTCAAACTTCGACCATGGAATAGTAGGTGAAGTAAAATCCTTCGAATTCGAATTACCGCAATTTGATTGATCGAACGATCGAATAGGAAAAATTTGATAGATTAATCGTTTGAATTGATCGATTAGAACGATTAATTTGATCAATTTTTTTTATTCAATCAAAAATAATGATTCCCAATTCGGTAGCTCTGATCTGGCGAACTAGGTGGTCGAATAAAAATTTAAAGGGGAAGTACTTTGACCATCAAATAGTTGAATACTCGAATAAAATTTTATTCAAATATTCGAATTATTCGAATTCGAATATTCGATGGTCGAATTAACCTAATTTGAATATTCGAATATTCAAATCTTTTTGAAATTCAATCGAACTTCGAATTATTCATGTGAATTTAGTAAATCTGCCCCATAGTTCTGTAGTTTTCTGATTCATTCAGTACGCCTTATAAGTTCACTTTCTTCATGCCTATTGCAGCCGGCATCCGGAGTAGGAAAATGTCCTTCATCAAGTCATACCTAGCAGGAGCAAGATGACTTGCATTCCATATGCGTCCATCAGACAGTTAATAAGTGTATGGTCCTTGCTGGTGTCTCACTTCAAGTGGTGTAGTAACATCGAAAGCGGCGAGACGCGCGTAAAAAGCGATACACGCGCCGTTTCACTAATTTTTTGCCTTAGCGAATCTGGATAGATTTGCCCATCACCAGTCACCAGTAGATGATTTGTAGGAAAAGTATTTTGTGGAAGTTTGATGTTGCCAAACGAGCGGATCTCTCTCCGATATGCCCACCTTGAGGTGTGCGATATCGGGCTGATCGGACTGATCAAAATGAGATCACGGGACTGCATCAACGAACAGATGCGGCCGCAATCTGACGGGATTTTTAGATCGACATCTAGCTGACTTTCGGCCAGATATCGATTGGGGAAGCCCGTTGGAGGGCACTCTGTCTGTCGGCAGCTTTTATCGGCCGTGTATGGCCACCTTAAGTGTGCATCTGTCTGCCGTGTAAGCATCTTCAGCTGGAGATTCTTGGGTTGTTGCATGGCATGTTGCTCTGTAATTATGTAGGAACTTTGTTGTAAATACTTTCCAAGATTGCCCAGAAAGGTTTGCTGTCTGTAGTGCTTCTTTCAGACTTTGTTTGAATCACTAAATTTCTCCATTTGCTTGTGGGTAATACACTGAAGATTTTATATGCACAATATTACTTTTTCTCAGAAAGATTTCAACTAGTGATGGACGAATTTCGCGGCGAAAAAAAACAAGCCGCGCGTCGAAAACGATGCGATGCACGCCAAAAATGATTGAAATTCATAAATTTTTCAGCGAAATGGGATAGATTCGCCCATCACTTATTTCAACCTCAGATGAAGCAAACTGTGGTCCACTGTCTGATATTAACTCCTCTGCTGAAGACTATAGACAGAAATGTTATTACTATAGCTGATTTATGGCCCTTTACTGTAATAGTCTATCAAGGTTATAGCAAATCTGCAATCTATAGGAGCATCTGCAAAAGGACCCACAATTTCAATAGCAAGTTTTTCCCATACTGAATCAGGATATTGTACTGGCTGAAGTGGGGGTGTATGTGCTGTTTTGTCATGATTCTGACAAGTAACAATGAATGGCAGTTACCACATTGGCATCCATTGCTGGCCACAAGTATAGTTCTCATAGTCTTTGTTTTGTATGTACAATTCCTTGATGACTCTTGTGCAAGTTGTATGAGCTTTGTATGAGTCTCTGGTACCAGTCAGTGGTGAGCTCCATGGACCACATAGCCATCTATTAAGGACAGTTTGTGTCTAATCCTGTAGTAAGGTTGAAGATCAGGACTGGGTTTCTTCCAAGCATTTGGCCATTTTCTTTGTAAGATGTCCCACAGTTTTACTTAAATTGGACATATGAGGCAAGCTTGCTTAAAATCAGCAGCTGTAACTGTAGATGATAATATAGCAGTCAATGCTACAACTTCTGTGTCCTCTTTCGGGGTATCAGAATCTACAGGTAAAGGTAAACATGACAAACAATCAGCAGTAACATTTTTCAAACCTGGTTTGTATTGCATTTTGTAGTTGAAATTCAGTAGCCTTGATGACCATCTAGCTATACGCATTCCAGCTCTTCCTAGTCCCTTTGTTGTAAGCAGAGTAGTTAAATGGCTATGATCCGTGCATAAGGTGAATTCTCTACTCCATAAGTAGTTTCTCCATTTTTCTGTTACCCAAACACATGCCAGAGCTTCTTTTTTCAACAGTTGAATAGTTACGCTCTGCCTCTGTAAGTGTTCTGTATGCAAATGCAACAGTTTTCTATGTATGATCAGCATGGATCGGTGTGAGAACTGCACCAACCCCATAGTCTGAAGCATCTGTAGTAACCATAGTGGGTAGTGCAGAATCAAATAAAGCTAGCGCTGGAGTGTTCACAATTAACTTTTTCACTATCTCAAAGCTATGTTGAGTAGTCTCTAACCAAACCAGACTTGAAGTTCCATGTAGTAGTGTTCTAAGTGGCTCCACAACTGAAGCACAGTTGGGAATAAACTTAGAATACCATGAAGTAAGACCTAAGAAAGCTTGTAAGGTCTGAAAATCAGATGGAGTAGGTGCTTGTGTAACAACCTTGACATGGTCAGGGTCAGGCAGTAATCCCTCTTGCGAAATGATATGACCCAAAAATGATAGCTGAGTTTGCCTGAAGTTGCATTTGGAAAGGTTAATTTTCAGTCCTGCAGAATCAATGCATTTCAGAACCTTTTCTAGGTACTTGTCATAAAGATCCATAGTTGGAGCGCAGACAATTATATCATCCAAGTAGCATTGCACACCAGGTATGTCATGGAGTATAGAAGATATCAGTCTTTGAAAACAACTCAGTGTAGAAGCCAGTCCATAAGGTAGATGCTTGAACTGAAACATACAATCATGGGTGTTAAATGCAGTGAGGTTTCTGCTTTCCTCATGCAGTAATACTTGATGTTAAACACTCTGAAGATCCAGGGTAGAAAAGAATTTTGCTACTTGGAATTCTGAAAATATTTCCTCTATGTGTGGCAAAGGATGATTATCCATAACAACTGCTTTATTAGGTTCACGGATATCAACACACAATCGAATACCTACAGTTTTCTTCATTGTTACCACAATTGGTGAAACCCATTTGGAGGATTCTGATTTTTCAATCACATCTTGCTCGACCAGTTACTTTAGTTCCTGTGAGACAGCCTCCTTTATAGAGTAGAGCAATCATCTCAACTGGTACTGGTTTTAAATATGGCCTCAGCTTAATGTTGTGTACAAAGTTCTTTGCACAACCCAATCAAGTGTTGCTTTGTGGTGAAATTTTAGGCACTGGCTGTTTGGCAGGCACTGGTGCTGTAGTAATGAGACCATCAATTAATTGTAGGTTTGATGGAGCAAAGAGATCCCTTCCAAGTATAGCAGTACCCTTAGTCACAATATAAAAGTCACATTTTGCAGTATTTTTCACAAATTTGTGCAGTCACTGGCAAGCAACCAAGCACAGGGATTTAAGTAAATGACCAGTCTCAGGGCAGGTTCTTGAAACAAGAACTCTAACCCTTTTAAACAGTATAGAAAGTGCAATGTATGCACAGTATATTCAGTTTATTCAGTATACACAGTATATTCTTCTGCACAGTGACATCTACAGTCACCTTGCACAAACACCACACAAACTTTTATACATTATAAAATTTTAAAAAGTCTTTTGAATTTTAATGTCTAGTAATGGACTTGTTAAGGCCCAAAACAATTGGCTATCTGTTAAGATTAAGAAGATTTAACAACGATAACATATGTGTATAATGTAATATAATTGTATTTAAATATTGCTTCAGTTTTCAAAATGAAGGACTGTTCTGCTTTCTGTTATAACTACTGTATATATAAATCTGAATATTATTTACTCATAACTATTATTAAGAAAGTAATCAGAAGAAAACATAGACCTGTATACATAAAATACCCATTGTGGTAATTCTTTAAACTTGATTAATTATTCTCTGAATATATCCTATTCCTTCATTTTCATAGCACAGTTTGTCAGTTATGTTGTGCATAGTAATAAATAGTATTTCCTGTTGTCTTTACCTTTGAACTGCAGGGGACTGTACAGCAATGTTATAGGACAGAGATAAACTTGTGAAATATTCACGAGGCGATGTCCTCACATCCCCTGGGGATTTGTGATGCGCTTTCTCTGGCACATCACTCTCTTTCCCTGAGTTTAAATAATGAGCTGCAGAAAAGGTACCAGTTCATGTCTGCGTGTCTCCTTTGAAATCTTTTCTTATATTACCTTGTTATCTGTGCTCAAAAGCAGTAGGTATTCCAGTAGTTCTGAGTCTCTCCACAGCAAAATACCAAGCATAAAAACAGTGCAAAGAGGTTTAAGCGATAGATCTATATGTAGCTGAGAACATATTGCTGAAAAACTAGTCAAATGCCCCTACAATAATGATGTTTAACTGCATGCTAAAACTGGCCCACTAGTCATTTACTACAGACAAAGCTAAATGGTATTTTTATTTACTGTTGGAAAAATGGATTTTGACCAATGAAAGAATAGACAGTAAACCTTATAACCCTTATAAAAAAATCCCTGCTTCCTAATGGGATGTAAATTGCTCAGGTAATATTTATAACTATTCGAATATTTGTCCCATATAGGCCCTACAGATGCAGCTATTGTATAAAAACAGAAAATTACTTTTAATTAGTACATGTCCTAGTATGATTATGTATGGGTATGGAATTGATTATACAGCTATGTATAGGTTAACGCAGCATTCGTCAGTCTTTGGCTTTATTTGGTGCATTCATGCCTGACGTCATTGGCTGGCACAAAATTCAAATATTTAAGGGCACAGGCATAATTTTTACCTTGCCCAATGTTAAAGTCTATTCTTAGTGCTAGTTTCTTTTATTTCTGATCTGTTATTGACCATACTGTACCTGTTTCTGATACTGGCCTTCTGCCTGTCTGGACCCAGGTCTGTATGTCGACTTCTCTATTGGATCTTGCTCTGTACTTCATATTTGGTGTGTTTTGTCTTGGCTGTAACCTCGACTACTCTAATGTCTCCTGAATTTGTATTGCCTGCTCCCGTTTGGTATTTGACCTGGCCTGTCCCTCACCACGCTTCTTGTTCTCCATTTCTGCATCACAAGTGGATCCCTTGCTGCCCAGAACCCTCTTCCTGGTCCACTCATGCTAAGACCTGGCTGCACCTGAGTAGTGGAGGGCTCCTCTGGAAGCGAAAGGTGGCTGTTATAGGCGGAAGATTGAGCCGCAACCGCAACCTTGAGGAGTGTTCTGGGTTTGGGATACCAATAGTAACATAAAGGCTGTAGTTTGCCTTGGTAGATGCAAAACAGCTTTCTAGATGCAGTACAGGCATGGCACTTGTTACCCAGAATGCTCAGGACATAGGGTTTTCCAGATAAGAGTTTTTTCCATAATTCATCATACCTTAAGTCTACTAGAAAATTGTTTAAACATTATGGGGGAAATGTAATAAAAAGAGAACAAGTTTGTGAATAAAAATTTGCAAATGGCAATGTAATATTCATTTGACTTTTATTGGACTGCAAATCTTATTTGTGCATTGTAAACTTTTAAGACCTTCTTGAAGATGGTGCTACTATAACAATGTCTGCAGTAAGATGTGTTATTACACACACTAGAGTCCTGCAGCGGGTCGGCTACCCGCGGGTTACCCGCAAAATCCCGCGGTACCCTGCGGGTTGCTCGTAGAATTTCTGGGTGCGGGTATAGAAGCGGGCCAGTGGTCCTGCAGGTTGGCGGGTTGAGGGTCGGGTCGCGGATCCTCGCTATAGGGATTTTTACTCCTTTTTCTGAGCATTTCCACTACTGATGATGTCACATCCGGTTTACAATGACAGCACTTCCTGTTTTACTCCTTTTTTTTCTGATCCTGGCTACTTCCGATGATGTCACTTCCTGTTTATAATGACAGCACTTCCTGATTCTTGATGGTCAGCGGGTCGCGGGTCCGGGTTGCAGATCACGGGTTGCGGGTACGGTTCGGGTCGCGGGTCCAAGCGGGTAAAAATGCGGGTCGCGGGTTCGGGTTCGGGTTGCGGGTTGCGGGTACGGGTCGGGTTCGGGTCCCAAAAAATGGACCCGCGCAGGACTCTAACACACACTGCTCTCTATCACAAACTATTAAATTAGCTATCTTGTGGGCAAATTTACAAAATTCGTGTGAATGGATCGTAGTTCGATCGAATGTGATCAAATTACGATCGTACGATTTAATCGGATATTCGAATATACAAATTTGGCCTCTTCGATCATTGAATACCGAATTATCGAATAGATCAAATGATCAGATATTCAATAATTCGATCATTCGATGATCAAAGGAATCAAAATTTTAAAATCCTTTGAATGTCTACTTCGCCAGATTGAACCTACCGAATTGCAATAGAAGCCTATGGGAACCCCCCATAGGCTTCTTTGGCTAAGTCCTTCTAGAATACCATTCATACGATCGTACAAATTTTTCGATATTCTAATGCTTATCGAATTTCGAATGAATAAGTAGGATTTTGGGTGAATAGTAGTAAATTTGCCCCTTAGTGTTGCATTGAGGGGTTTGCAATGCGAACATTTGTTTGGAGTGGGATTATTTTTCCCATTAGCAATCAATATTAAATTTACCCATAAATGAGCCCAATAGACTGTCTTAGCCTCCAATAAGGGTTAACTCTATGTTACAGTGATAGGAAATATGTTGGCGCTCTAGAAATACATGTTAATAATAATAATCTTCATTTGGAACAAGTACAAGGTACTGTTATTATACTTATTATACTTATTGTTACTTATTATACTTATTATTACAGCGAAAAAGGAAATCATTTTTAAAAATCTGAATTATTTGGATAAAATGAAGAGAGAACCTCCCTGTAATTTGGAGCTTTCTGGATAACAGGTTTCCAAATAATGGATTCCATACCTGTAGTAGAATATCTGTTTACACATTTTCTAATCTCTGGTGGGCTGTAATAGGTACTGCTAGCTAAACGCTAACAAAATACACAATTTTACATTTACAGTATATCACAATGAACCATCAGGAATAAAACTTGTGCTTAACCCGTTCAAAGTAAATGTATCTCATGTCACAGAATGTTCAGGCACACAGTTCATTACAATATTCCTATCTATATTTTGCATTTCCCTATTGCTGGCTTAAACTCCTCATTATTCCATTTGATTACAATCTGCTATACATGTACAAATAGCATTTAGACTAATGTCACTAATGTCATATGACTATGTACTTTTTTCCTATAATCTTGATCATAACAAACTGAAATTCTAATTAGCCATTAGATAAATTAGCAATAATTACAACTTTCACTTTATATACCTTTTCTGTATGCATCTTTCATATGTGTCATAGAGGAAACATTTAATTCCCATGTCTGCAAAATAGAAGAATTTGCTGATTTATTATAATTTAAATTGTTTTATTTTGTGAGGCAGATTTACACAGCTTACAAGCATAAAATAGAAGTTCTTCAGGAGTGCAAATTCTGCCTAACACATGGATGTTTTACAAGCCTCTTGGTATACAGAGGGTGCTCAAACTGTCATTGACAATCAGCTTAACATGGAATATTGGCGATAGTCTGCACTACGACAGCCTATAAAATGTGATTGAAACTGTACTAGTGTTGAATGACACTTCTCCCAATACTCCTACTTTCCAAATATCACTGATTAAAAGTTATTTTTCATAGAGGGCGATGGAATGTCGAAAATTATTCAGCAACTCAGGCAAGATTTAGAATATAGTCCCAGGCATTTCACTCTTTTTGACTGTTTTCTCACTGCCGAATAACATTGGCTTGATTTGAATTTTTTTATTCTTGAGTGGAAAATGAATGCAAATATATTTAGGTAGATGTGAATCGCATAAGGCATTATTATGGCATGTTTGCATGGTGCATCAGTTTTATATTGTTCACCTACTGTACATCAACAAATAATGTTGTTTTGCAATGGTTTTCACGTACCTGTCCCTGTGGGCAGGTGGCACAAGGATTCAATGGTAGAATAAAACACAGATTTATTTAAAAAAAAATTTGCTCTTTAAAAGGACAATGGTTTCTCAATCACTGCAACACTGGCAGAAAAGTTGTACTTGTGGCTTCATTTTAAGAATAAAGTTTGCATGCAAATATATTTGCAGAATGCATTTAAAC
This sequence comes from Xenopus borealis, assembly GCA_024363595.1. NCBI lineage: Eukaryota > Metazoa > Chordata > Amphibia > Anura > Pipidae > Xenopus > Xenopus borealis. The sequence goes on from CM044445.1 coordinate 72,832,748, forward strand.
AGTTTTGAGCCACAGATGTTCATAAATTATCAGGTTTTCTCAGTAAAATAATTTGTTCTAGATGAACACTTTTTTTTGCAATCTCTTGAGATTTTTTTCAACTCAAAGTTATAAGTTACCGAGGAGTCTCAAGATGATATAAAGACACGAGGCCAAAGGCCGAGTGTTTTTATACAGGTCATGAAACTCCGAGGTAACTTCTTAAATCCTCATATTTTGCAACTGGGGGTACTTTATTTATTATAATACACACGTTTCAGTGAGTCATGTGACAGAAATTACATCAGAACTCACCGTTTATAAGGATATAATTTACAAGAAATTCATGGCTGTTGTGTCTCATGTATCTGCTGTAAATTATATCCTTATAAGCGGTGTTTAGTGATGTCATTGGTTATAATCAGAGCTTAGTGATATCATTTCTATCACATGACTCACTGAACCTTGTGTATTATAATAAAGTATCCCCTGTTGCAAAACATGAGGATATTATAAGTCCATGACCTGTATAAAAGCATTTGGCCGAATGGTCATGGAACCCCTCGGTAACTTATAATATCCTTATGTAATGCTTTTTTTGGCTATGCAGCACAAATGAGTATAAGTGTCCAGCTAGTGGATGAGCATGGGTTTCACTACGACACTAAACAGCAGGGCAGGGCCTTCATTAAGTGGAAGCTATCCCTTTAAGAGGTATTAAATACACTAATACACAGGCTACTGTAATAAAATAGATGTTGGACGCCAGGAGGTTCTTGGTGAAAACAGTAACAAAGGTTTACTATGCACGAGGCAAATGACACCAGGTTTCAAATACTCACTCAGGAGATAGAAGATAGGTTAGCAAACTTCCATAAATGGCATCACAGGTGCAAATATTCCTCAGAATCAGGATAGTCAAGGTACATAAAATCCAATACAAAGTGTCTGTTGCTATAAATGTGACTTGATTGGAATACCAGGTAAGGCCAGATAGCTGCTGCTAAGTCCTAGTCCTCAGCACAATGATATCCCTGCACTAAAATCATCACAGGGGAGCTTTGTAAGGAAGATCTCTTCCTGCTAACACTCCTCGTTGGAACATAGAACTGTTCATACTAAATAAGCTAATTATCTTTCTCTCTCTAGAGAGACTATGACAATACTATCCTGTATCTTGCTAGTCCTTGTTCAGTATAGATCCTGTTAGGGCATGTGGCTTACTGGGGCCTTGGTGATCCCAGGCTCAATGAACACCCAGCTAGATGAAGAACCAGCAGCCAAAGAGGCAGAGGCCCATCCCTACACACATAATAAAGCCTTGTAGCAGGGAGTGGTTATTGCACCCTTTGACCAATAAATAAAGGTGTTAGTAAGTATATATAATAAAGGCAGGGGATTAACTCCATAGATGCTGTATAGAATCTATGGGTCCCTACACTTATAATTTACAAGAGTCTTTTTTTTTTAAATTTACTATGTAATGAAATGTGATTATTCTAGGTATACACGATCTATAGAGTTGACTTTAATAATCCCATTTAATTCCTTACACGAACTGAATTAGAGCTGGGTAGTGATGGTCGCATCTATCCCGTTTTGCTTCGCCGAAAAATTAGCGAATTTCCAGAGAAATTAGCGGAAACGAGTCGCGGCACATTCTTGACGTGCGGTATGTCAAGTTTTTGATGCGTCGCATCATTTTTGTAGCGCGACTCGTTTTTTTCACTAGCGAATTTTTGCTGCCGTTTCGCGAATTTATTCACCGGCCGTGAATCGCAGGAATTTGCCACGAATTCGCGCCTGGTGAATAAATTCGCCCATCACTAGTGCTGGGTTCTTTTTCCTTACTAATTTCATGTTGACCTAAAACACCATACAACTATGTTAGAAGAGCAAGGAAGATGTTTTGTTGCAAGTTCAATGGAGTCAAGATGTGCACAGCTTTTTGTCCATTTTAGCATACCTACACTTAAAATTCCATTAAAATTAGCATTATCTAAATATATTTTACATATGCAAAAGTGATAACTTGCAAAAGGGGTTACACAGGCAAACTGTATGTTGAACACTCATTCATTGTCTGCAGAATTTGCATTTGTGCTCTAAATATAAAGCTTTCCTCAACACGGTGCAACACAGTGTAGCACAACATAATGTATATTAATGTGATGCTAAATATGTGCTCTCTTGCAGTTTGGCTTCCAATTACAGAGCAAGTTATGTATAACATACATCCTAAGGGACACTTTTAACATTGTGACCCCTGTTCTGTGTGGTTCCTTAAAGGGATCCTGTCATGTTTACACTGCAAATAATTCACTCTTCAATATACAATTTCATTCCTGAACCAGCAAGTGTATTTTTTAGTGGTAATATTGGTGTGTAGGCAGCCATCTCAGGTAATTTTGCCTGGTCATGTGCTTTCCGAAAGAGCCAGTGCTGCACTATGGAACTGTTTTCTGGCAGGCTGTTGTTTCTCCTACTAAATGTAACTGAATGTGTTGCAGTGGGACCTGGACTCTATTATTGAGTGCTGTATCTCCTAGACAACTGTTATATTGTGTTAGGGAGCTAATATCTGGTTACCTTTCCATTGTTCTGGTTACCTTTCCACTGTTCTTTTATTAGGTTTCTGGAGTGGATGGGGAGGGGGGTGATATCACAACTCACATGACTGGGGGCAGCTGGGAAACTGACAACATGTCTAGCCCCATGCCAGATTTCAAAACTGAATATTAAAAAATCTGTTTTCTGTTTTGAGAAATGAATTTCAGATCATAATTGTTCTGGAGCAGCACTAATGAAATTTTGCTGGCGTTTTTGCGAATTTATTCACCAGCTGCGAATCGCGGGAATTTGCCGCAAATTCGCCCCTGGCGAATAAATTCGCCCATCACTAGTCCCTTTTACTGGGAGAACCTAAGTATGAATTTAGAGGTGCAAATGGAGTCCTTATACACAGTTTCTATATACAGTGTATCATATACAGTATGTGCTGAACAAGTCATTTAATGGAAGATTATGGTAGATATTGATGTTGACTCTAAAAACTCAAAGTTTCACCATGGATAAGCTATAACAGTTAAATGTATGTAGTTAACTTTTTCTTTGACCATAGAATACAGTAAAATAATGCCAAAATGCCACTTCTTTAAAACTCTAACACTTCATAAAATGTTAAGAAGACTGGCACTTCGTTTCCTTTTAAGACTGATTATTTTATCCATCAGTGTTGTGTGCTTGGGTGTATTCTCCAAAAAAATACAGTATCTTATGTCTCCTTCCAGTTAGTTTTTAAAAGAGAATAGTATTTTAAATGAAGGTTCAGTTGCAAAAGAAGGGCACTTTTATCAAAATCACATTTTTCTTCAATCCCTCTTTCTGTGATCAAGATAAAACCATCTGATATATTTGAAGTTATTAAAAATTTCAGAACAAAACACAATTGAAGAAAAAAAAAACAGTTTTTGCCACAATTATTCCAGGATTTTTTGCAATTGAGTAAAAATGAATATATTAGATATTTCAGTGTGGGACAACCCTATCCTAGTAGTAAGTACATACAGTGAAAATTGTAGAACAGTGAATTCCTTGCATTATAGCTTTTTTATTTAATAAACATATGTCCTTGGGAGCAGCAGTATATTAGAGATATTTCACAGCTCTTCTGCTTTTATTTGGTAACACTAAAACAGAAGACCTTTTGTTTCTCATTTCCATCCTCAAAGAAGCAGCAGGCAGTACTCTCCAATTCAAAAAGCACTTTGAATTGGAGGCACTGAAATGGCCACTTATCAAGTCCTGGATAAAGAACTGTTATGGGCCTGAAATGTTGATTTTTGTCCATTGCAAAATAAAAGCATTTTAGGTTTTATTGGAGGGCTTGCTGTATGTAGCATTTGTGAACTATACTAATTCAGTGAAGAGAAGAACATTGTTTGTGATAAACAGCTTGGATAGCACTTGGTTAAATAACTCTGCTTTGCTAGTTCATTTAAATCAGCAAGACAATCAAAGAATCTGGTACATTTATTAGAACATGGCAATAAGACTGGCCTGCTCCCTACTTGCTCTCAGCTTAAACAGGACGAGGAAACAGCAAGAGGAAACAGGAATATTAATCATAAGACAATGGAAAAACAGCAGGAATGCCCTTAATCAAAATGTCCGCGCAAACAAGTTAGTACCTTGCGGGAATAGCTCACTTGTAACTCAAAGTGTGTAGTCATAGGGCACATAGGTTATACCTGCAGTTAGACCAGTATTTTTTTCTCAAGAATACACTTGAATTAAATAGGTGGAGTACTGGTCCTTTTGACAAAACAAATGCATTCTTAAATACATTTTTAGCTTATGCAAATTTTGTGAATGGTGTTTGTATTGATCTACCCCTAACCTGATGTTTCAGCAGATCTTTGAAATGCTCATTTTGTTTGATAGCTAGATTGTTTGGATATGTAAATGTTAGTGTCTTTTAAGCAGTAATATTTTCCCAACACAATGCTAATGTTTTTTTTTTAACTCCACTGCCTCTCAGTTATTCCCAGCACCTCTGTCTAATCCCATATGTAGCATGTTTATTAGATGTAATATTTTATCTCTCGGACTCAGTGCCTGACATGATCATTTCGTTCCTATTTCAATAAAAATGATCATCTTGCTTCTGGTTCTGACACCAGCTAATGGGTTTCTTTATCACAAGAGAAAGTTGGAGAGGTGCTTCTGCGAGAGACAAAATGAACTGTGTAAATTTAAGACATAATTCAATTTATGGCATAGACTCCTATTCTAATAAAGTAACTTCCACATATTGCATGGAAGAGTATGCATTCGGTGTGTACACATCAAAATGAAATACAAGAAACAATGTGAAAAGAATAAGGATTGTCTGAAATTCAGAAAATTTTATATAAATAGGGTTTTGCTTTTTAGACACTGCAAACTAGAATAATTACAGCAGAATATATGTAATTAATTCTTAGTAGTATAAATCCTTTCCGGAAGACAAAAGTACTGATTCATATTTTTTTCCAAACACCTCACTTCACATTCACCCTCCTAACATGTAGAACATTTAAAGATACAAAAAACACCCAAAAAAAAAAATTAAACAAATTTTGGTGATGGCAAAAACTCTGTTGGGTTAATGTAATAAAAGGAGCAAAATTGATTGAGGCCTAGCATTTCATGCAATCAATTAGATGTCTGCTGTTAATCTGCTATTTGGTTAGCATGGTTTTGTAAACTCTGATAATGGCCTGAATATGAAGATTAAGATAATTTAAAGGTTATTTGAGATTTTCCAAATAAGTCCACTCTGACTTTGGCTAAAATTACTATACATTTTTACTTAATTGTGCTTAGTTCAGGTGGCTTACTCCTAAGTATTTGCTTTCATTGATTATTGGAAGCCTCCTGGTAATTTCCTGCCCAGGAGTTTCTAATTTCCTTGTCGCAGATCTTGATTTCCTCCAGGATTATGGATGGATGTGTGTATTGGAGGGAAAGGTATCTGAAGACACATACCTATCCATGGTTCAGTATAATAGTTTCAATATAGTTTGTTAGGCAAAAATGGAATGTATAAAGGCTGGAGTGACTGTAAGTCTAACCTAACAGAACAGAACACTACTTCTTGCTTTTCAGCCCTCTTGGTTTACTCTGACTGGTTACCCTGGTTACCAGGCATTAACCAATCAATTACTTGACGGAGGGCCACATTGGTCATAACTGTTGCTTTTGAAGCTGAGCTGCATGTTGATTATCAATGGCAATCTCAATGAACAGTTATTTCCCGTGTGGGCCCCCATCAAGACACTGACTAACTCAGATTTAGGGAGCTTAAGAGCAGGAATTAGTGTTCTGGCTATTATGTTAGACATCCAGTCACTCCAGACTTAAAGTCAATGGGTGCCAAAAAATGTGCCACGATTTTCTATACTCGCAACAATTTTTATTGCCCCAAATGCATTAAAATCAATGGGAGTTTTTGTTATGGTGACTTTTTTGTCTTGGG
>CM044445.1:72869373-72890048 GCA_024363595.1 Xenopus borealis
GGCTGGAGTGAGTTGCTGAGCCCAGTCAGACTGCGTGTGTTTTTTGCTCAAATTCTGGTTTGTATGAGTAGCCGAGTACAGCAGCCAGGCTGTGCCAATGATGAGAGACTTGCTCTAGGTCACTTCTAGGTGCCTGTAGGAGGCAGAGGGGAGAGGTCACAATATTTTGTTTCAGTGGGAGACTGTCACCAGTAGTCTTTAACGAAATTCGCGAATTGGTGAAAAAAATTTACGTCGTTTTCGGTGCGCCTCGCATCATTTTCATTGCGCGTCTCGTTTTTGGCAAATTTTCGGCAGGCAAATTTTTGCGGGTGTTTTGCAAATTTATTCGCCAGCGGTGAATCGCGGGAATTCGCAGCGAATTTGCAGCTGCCGAATAAATTTGCCCATCCCTAGTCACCATCTTTGCCAGACATAAACTTTGGTATGATTGCTGTCATGGGCTGAACATCGTCTGATCTGTTCTTTTACTGCTTTATTTAAACTGAAGGTTAGTGGCAGGTCGGGCAATGGGGATGTCCCTTCATTTGATGATTCAAATGATCAGATCATGGTGTGTATGTCCAGCTTTAGTCTATAAATATTCTATTGTAGTTGTTGACATTTAGCTATCAATATATCATAATCATACTTGTCCAGTGGCAGGAACAGAATGATTAAAAGCACATGATATCTGGCCCATACAAATGCCTGAGCCACTCATTCCTCATAGCAGGCTGAAGGCTATGGCTAGGGTTGCTAATTGGGGTTTATCAACATACATATCTTAGGCAAGTATTCATGTATTTCAGAATCTGTGGTAGGGGAGTTGGGAAGGGAAGGCAGGTATTCTGGTGGTAGTTGGCTTCCCTAAAAAAGTAATATCATGCCATAGTCTGTACATCAGGGCACTGTATTCCCGAGGCAACTGGAGAGTGTCAGTTGATAATGAAATAATTCAATAAATAATTATATTAGTTGAAATAATTAAATATTAGCTGAAAATGATAATAATTAAAGCACACTGGTATGAAAACCCCAGACATGCAATTTATATTTCCAGTGCATATTTCATTAAATAAAATATTCAAATGCCAGAAGCCAGTTACAATTATTTATGAGTATGGTATGTGTAAGAGATTTGTTGGAAATTATGGTGATATTCTGTATATTTCACCAGTATTATACTGGTGAATAGTAAACCCAGGGAAAAATTTTATTTATGCAGCAAATTAGGCTATGTATATATTTCGCCAGCTCCGGAAAAGCTGGATGAATGGGTTCCTGGAGTGAATGGAAGAGAGCAGGTTGGGTTCCATTCCATGCTCCATTAAGTATTTTCAGATAGCCAGGTAATTAGGCTGCATGTGAGCTGCACTTAAAAAAGAGTGTGAGCTGCACTTAAAAAAGAGGTGTGAGACTATACCTCAGTGCTTCCTTCTGGAGACCTCCTTGAGTGGAGAAGGATGAGTGGCCAGTGGAAACCTCCATGTGCAGGAAGGAGGTGTCATTATGTGTGAAACTGGGAAGGATATTGAGTGTGATTCCTAGCTGACCCTTTGGGGCAGATTTAAAAAATTCAGATCGTACGATTTTATCAGATATTCGAATATGCAAATTTGGCCACTTCAATCATCGAATACTTAAAATTCAAGCATATCAAATAGATCGAATGATCGGATATTCGATAATTTGACCATTCGATGAACGAAGTACTTTGACTTTAAAATTTTATTCGACTGTCTACTTCGCCAGATTGAACCTACCGAATTGCAATAGAAGCCAATGGGAATCCCCATAGGCTTTTATTTCCATTTCCTGCTCGAATACCATTCGTACGATCGAACGCCTCGATCGTCCGACTCATACCAATTTTTCGAGCGTTCGGAGGAAATTTCAAGATTTTTTAGTGAAATTTAATGATCGGTATTCTATCGTACGATTTCATCGAGAAATCGAATATCACAGTAAAAATAGCCTAAAACTATTCGATAAGCATTCAATAGTCGAATGCTTATCGAATTTCAGCCAAATTCAAAGGGTTAAAAGCCCTTGAATTAGGGAATAATAGTAATTCTGCCCCACAGTGTTAGAGAGAGCTCCAAAGGACTGGAGAGAGGAAGAAAGAAACCCCTCCCAAGAGACTAAGGGGTAAATTTACTAAAATTCCCCAAACATTCCCTGAAATCCCTCGATATTCGATATTCGATCGTACGTTCGGAATTCGGTCATATTCGATCGAATATTTGATCGAACTTCCATCTCTTCATGTGAATTTTGTAAATTTGCCCCTTAGTTTAAAGAGTGAGCCCAACAGGGGATACTGGGACTTGTTTACTGTGAAAGCTTTAAGCTCTGGAAAGTTGTGTTAATGTGCACACCAATGAGGGTGTTGAGCTGAGACTGATAAGCCTATGTCAAGCTAGTATGCTAAGAAGTGTAGTGATGGGCGAATCTCCTGCGATTCGCTTCGCCTAGAGAATCGGCGAAAAATTTGCGAAACGAGTCGCGGGACGATTTTGTCGCGCGTCGCGTCAACTTTGTCGCGCGTCGCGTCAACTTTGTCGTGCGTCGCGTCAACTTTGACGTGTCGCGTCGTTTTCGGCGCGCGTCGCGTCGTTTTCGGCGCGTCACGTCAAAAACGACGCGATGATTCGCGAATGTATTCGCCAGCGGCGAATCGCGGGATTTCGCCGCTAATTCGACCTAGGCGAATAAATTCGCCCATCACTAAAGAAGTGGATTTTGTTCCTAATAAAAGCCAGCCAAGCTGCATGTTAAACATGAAAGTTGGTGTCAGGCTCTAATTCTGTGCTTACTATGGTCCTACTGTGGCCTATAGTCTTAGCTACCTGATTGTCATATATGTTATATGGGTTAACACGAAAAGGGTTTCTGTCATACAAAACTAGCAGCCAACCTATACTTGCATTGTGGATCTTATCCCCCTCCCTGACTTCTATCCATTCTCATTACTACAAAAAAGTTAGGAGACTGTCTGTTTAGTCCTAGCCAATCCTCCATCCTCTACTTACAGAGCTCATGGTGACATATTGACAATATCTACTATCCAGTTATGGATGTGCAAAACAGAACTATAATGTATGATTATTCTTTCTAGTAAAGGAAAGTTGCTTCCTTGTCTGATGTTTGTCTGATGTTTTTTTCAGTGTTATTGCTTAGTAAACAAAAACAAGAATCCTAATATTTCTTTTACTGTATGTTTCCATAGCTACGCTGATCAACTGAAGCCTGAGAAAGTGATGTTATTTATACTCATTAGACCAGTCAATATGGTAGCTCTAACACATGTAAATGTAAAAAACTTATTTATAGATATAATAGGTATAATTTCCCATTAAGCTGAAAATGTTATATTTGAGTAAAAATTGAAGAAACATCACACTGCCATGCCTCCATGCTCTTTCAACACCCCTTGCAGATAAAAAGGCAGATGGATGGCTTTATCTATGGAACTGTGATGATTCCTGGTCACAATTGTATTCACTCATCCATGTAATACTAAAATGATATAACAGGCAGAAATAGTATGACTATAGGTAATGCATACTATGACTTAATAAACAGTTCATCTATATTACAGGAAGCATGATTTTGCTTGATAGCAAAACTCATTTGGTTGAACCAGGAACATTATAAAAGAAGATAATTTTTCTCATATTCCTGAACTTTAAATCACCATGAAATGAATAACAGATAAAAATGTGATTAAAATATGATAAACCAATAATATGTTTGACATGTTTTGCTAAAGACATAATGACCTGTGTTTTATTAGAACCAGAGAAGTTGCCATTAGATTTGGAATTTGTGACCCATAATATCTCAATATATTAGCATTTTATGTAATAATGAGTGAATTTATATATTGCTCCATTAAAGCACCGTACCTCTAATGATGTTGCTCCAAAACTGATGGGTGACTGATTAATAACAGTGTTAAGTAATTCTTCTTCTATACAAACAATATGAAACTGTATGTGTAGCTATTTAAAGAATTCATCAAGCTGCTTTACTCCTGGGAAAAGAGACCTTATTCAAAACTGGATCACGACATCTGTATAAGATCAAATTTGTCATCATATGTCTTCCAGCCCATTGGCTGTTGCTTAGCAACTGCTCAATCTCACAGACTATTTGTCATGACAAATTAGTTCCTTTGTTACCATAACGACCAGCTTTGTTACCTAATGAAATTGATTCATATCAGAATTGATTTTAGGCAAACAAGTGTTCAGTGTGAACTAGTAAATACAACATCAAAGCTAGCATCTAACTTCAGGAATTGATAGCATAATGCAGAGCCATTCCCAGTAATCAATTATATCAGTAGTCTTTTTTTACTACAAATCAGTGTTTGCTTCAGTGGAAATTTGAATGGAATGAGATACAAACAGTCACCTTCTTTAGAAAAAGGTTATGTTACATATACACTACATAACAAACACGGAATAGAAACTTATTTCTACACTGATTAAAATATTTAATATATATTTCAGAATGTTTTTCCATCTAGTGTTGGCAAGTTGTCCTGATAACTCTACTCTAGTGATGGGCGAATCTGCCCAGTTTCGCTTTGCTGAATTGGCAAAAAATTCGCGAACCGAGTCGCGTCACGGTTTTGATACGTGTTTACATACTGTATATATATATAAACTTGGGTTACATTACAGTATATTAAATGCCATTTATAATTTGTCATTACATGGCATTACAAAATTGTACCAATGCTCACTCTCTGTACTTTATTTCCATATCTATTGAGTCTCAATGTGCTGAGATTAGCATTGAGAGCACTGCTGCTTATGTGTTATTTTCAGTTCAAAGCTATAACTAGAAGAAGGTTCAAATGGTACTATGCCGGCCTTCATGCCCTGCATATCTTGATAGAGTTACCTAAAAAGCAATCACCAGGGCTTATTTGCAAATAAACATTTAGGGTTTAGATGATCTGCATTGCATAATTATCAGGGGATGTTATGCTACAAATAATAATAATAATAAATAAGTTTTACCTCCATGTTGCTTAAGATATGCCAATGTAGAAACAGCACACTATATTTTGCAGAATTCTAAAATATTAATGTAGCAACCACACACTATATTTTGCAGAATTCTAACTCTTTAGAGCTATGAAGTGAAGCTTTGAACTTCTTTTCCAATACGATTTTGCCTCCCCAAGACTGAATTGAAATCATAGTGAAATCATGAAACAATAAGTTAACCACAGCACAAAATGGGTGTTGGCTAAATTTGACGCTGCCCACCATTATAATTGAGCCAGGCGATATAATATATCATCAGATCCTCTGACACTGAATGGGTCAAGTGGAAACACATGCTTAAAGAGACTGAGTACTGAAATGTGTGCTTAACCAAAAACAGCTGGAGTTATTCATACTATCCTAATATAACACACAGACGCAGCATGCTTATAATTCAAGTGACTGCAGTGCAACAGCACAAAAACAATGAAATGATATCAAGCATGATGAATCTGCATCTCTTCTAGTATGGTGTTTGTTTATTTTTTATTATTTGCATAGCATTAGTCACAATTTTGTACTTATCTTCAAACCAGGACTAGGAGGCTGGTGATTGAATGTAGGGGTAGATGTTGTACAAAAACTCCAGGTATATGTTGTACAAAAGCTAATTTCATTAGTTTTTTATATTTGCTTTTGCTTTTTAAATTGTGAAGATTATACAGTTACATAGTTGATTTAAGATTAAAAAAGAAAACTTCTATGCAAAACCCACCCTGTACTGTATGTACCAGTGTACTATAACTATAACTAGCATTTATGTTGACTTTTCGAATAAAAAAAGATATCTTTCAAAGACTCTGCAAAGTTGGCACAACCTTTATGAAACCTTCTTTTTTTCACAATTTAGTATTATTAGCAAACACTGATAGTTATAGCCAACATCAAGTTAATTTGTGAACAAATAAAAAACAATAGACCATGAACAGACCCCTGAGGTGCTCCATTAACAACGTTGGTTCAAAAAGAACATTTTCTCTTTACCACCACTGCAACCCCAAGTTTCTGTTCACCTTTTTTTTGGGAGGCAGGTGTAATGCACAGAAAATCATCCTGACTCAATACAATACAATTTGTCATACAATGTCTTAGGCACAGAGGTGGGGCAATGCCTTAGGCATAGAGGCGGGGCAGATAATTACTTTCACTTTCCATTCAGCACTTCCTAGATGCCACTGCTCCCCACACATTCCCCCAGTTCTCTTAACTATTTAATTGTGTAGCCAGGACATGCAGATAGACAATGGGTCCCCCATTCTAGTGCACAAACAAGATTCTGAGATGATGCAAGGCTTCCCTTAATAACAGTGTCCACAAAATGGCTCCTGCCTGCTTGCTATAATTATGAATTTTCAGATTGAAGGAAACAAGATTACAATAATTTATATAGTGTAAGTAATGTTCATTTTGCTTGACTAATGTGATAACATATCATTTTGAAAAAAATTTTGGGGTGACGGATCCACTTTAAAGGATCACGTTCAAAATTTTGTCCCGGTGAATGACATTATGAACAGTAATCAGCATGGCTTTATGAAGGATAGATCATGTCAAACGAATTTGATTGATTTTTATGATGAGGTAAGTATGATGATGGACAGTGGGGGAGCAGTAGATGTGATCTATTTGAATTTTGCTAAAGCTTAAGATACCATGCCAAACAAATGACTGCTCCCTAAATTAAGATCTGTTGGGCTTCATGAAGTAGTTTGCACATGTATAGGAAACTGGCTACAGGATCAGGTATAAAGGGTGTTTGTTAATGTTACATTATCTATTTGGAGTAGGGTTCTTTGGGCGATCTCTCATGACTCGGTATTGGGTCCACTTTTATTTAACTTCATTAACGACTTGGGGCAGGGTATTGCAAGTAATGTATCAGTGTTTGCAGATGTAACTTAACTATGCAGCCCAATTTATTCCATACAGGTTGTGTCATCTTTGTAAAAGGATCTTGACAACCTGGCAATCTGGGCAGCTAAGTGGCAAATGAGATTCAATGTTGATAAATGTAAAGTCATACACCAGGGATGTAAAAATATCCAAGCCATGTATACCCTTAAAGGGCAAGGACAGGCAAAGAAATAAAATCCCATTTTTACTTTCTTTAATGAAAAAGAAATTTATCTTCAATATACTTGAATTAAAAAATGTGTACCATTTTTATAAGTAACCTGACTGTATGCAGTTAAAATATCCCTTCATTTAGTGCTGTGGATAGGAATTGTCAGACGGTCCCTAACTTCTGGCAGGGAAACAATCATACGTATGAACAGCAAGGGGAGCCCCTGCCTTACTTACCAGCCATGCAGAACTCAAGCAGTTTTGTTTTTTGATAATTTATGACGATCCCTAAGAAGCACAGACCACACTGAGCATGTGTGAGCCTTGATATTGCAGAGATGCCTAACAAAGTTACAAGATGACAGCACCCTGTGGCCAACTTTGAAAGCATAAATAATTTGTTTGATTAGGCTTGTGGTGCAGTAAGTTCATGTTTATGTTTAGTATACAAAATACAGCATTTCTAGCCTTATTCTATTTTAGACTTTCCTTGCCCTTTAATGGGACTGCCGTGGGCAAATCCATAATGGAAAAAGACCTTGGAGTCCTTGTAGATAATAAACGTGGCTGTAGCAGCCAAGGCCATTCAGCAGCATCAAAGGCCTTGGGATGTATTAAAAGAGGCATATATTCATGGGAGGAGGGGGGCATTCTTCCACTGTAAAGAGCATTGGTAAGGCCCCATCTAGAATATGCAGTACAGTTTTGGGTTCCAGTGCTCAAACAGGACATTATTGTCCTGGGTACAGAGAAGGGCACCTAAGCTGGTAAAAGGTATGAAAGATCTTAGCTATTAGGAAACACTAGCAAAGTTGGGGAAGGTTACGCTGGAGAAGAGGCGCTTAAAGGGGATCATATCTAAGAATCTGTCAAATGCTTTATTTACCAATAGGTCTTTCCAAGTGATGCAAGGTCATCCATTCCTGATTGAAGATAGGAGGCTCCATCTAACTGTTCAGAAGTGTTTTTTTTACAGTGAGAGCTGCAAAGATGTGGAATTCTCTCCATGAATCCGTTATACAGGATGATATATTTTTTGCTTGATCCAGGGACCAGTCTGACTGTCATTTTTTTCACTTTGGAAGTGAGGAAGGATTTTTTCCCCTCTAAGGCAAATTGAAGAGGCTTCAAATTGGGTTTTTAGCCTTCCACTGGATTAACTAGCAGCTAGGAAGGTTAAAATAAAGTCAAAAAGTTGTACTTGATGGACATGTATCTATACATACATTATATCATTCTTATTATTCTAAATATTTTAGCTATTATGGCACCTGTGAATTTGTTTTCATGGGTTCTAACACAAAAGTATTTTTGAATAATACCCATAACGATCATGGTTTAACTGATTTTACAGCAGAACTATCCCTTATACTCTGTATTAAATATAAAGCTGTCAATTACCTCCCACAGGATATTTTATTTTACCGAAAAGGTTTCACTTTGCTATACTGAATATCCATTTAACATCACACATTGCGGTCCCTTCGAGTAAATATTGTTTCAATACAATAACACACATTTTTCTTCTGTGATGCCATTAAGGGCCTATTCTCCATTTTCCAGTATTCTGACAATACCACTTTGTTAAGGTTGGATGGTTCCATTTGCATCGGACATCTCTTCTGCATGTAGATTGATGAGTTTAATCAGCAAATCAGGAAAAATGCTTGCACATCAATCACTGTCACTTTCTTTTCTTATAATTTCTGATTCGCTGGCTGTCAGTGTAATACTAAGATGTTTCTTAAAGGTGACGCTCAGGTGTAATAGTGATTCAACATTAAGATCAACTGCTCTATAATATGAACAGTAAGCTGTTTGTCAGAGATAGTTAAAAAATACTTACATGGGTCTTATAAATATCTTGGAAGTTCATGGTATGGCAAAAATTGCAAGAATATATGGAGAATTATGCAGATAAAAGAGAGAAACAGAGATGCAAATACACACACCAATGTAAAGACTACTAACCTGTTGCGCAAGGGCATGTGCACCTACATGTGCATTTCTTTTGTTCCTCCAATGCTCTTACCTATGGTAATCAATCAGCAATACAGTTTAAGTCTGCAGTAAGTTAGAAAATGAAACTTAATTTGTGATTGGTTTATATGGATAACTGCACTAAAATTGCTTTTCAGTAAGCAACCAGCCACACTCTAGCATGCCTATAAGGCTGACCAAGCCTATATGTGGCTTTCAATACTATACCAACACTGAATTAAATGAAACAAAACTAAAATATGCTTTTAGTTTTTTTGTGTATGTTTGATAAGGTGTACTGGTTACTTATTAGATGGATAAAAAACAAATCTCCAGTAAACTTCCTTCCTTGAACTATAAAACAAATACTGTATATACAGTACAGTATGTATGTATTTGTGTTTGTATCCATAAAAATGTTGTTGCATATTATGTTTCCCAATTGTCTATTGGGGCAATTAGAAAGACTAGAGAAATGTTTGGGACCTAGTTTTTTCACATATGAGTTTTTCTAATGTGGAGCATTATGCCTTAAGACTAATAAAATATTTCAGATTGTTTTGTCCTAAGCATATATTTAAAGTAGCTTAGTTAATATCAAGCAAAGACATTAATTTCTATTATCACAGATAAAAAGCAAGTTAATGGAATATTATTTGGTTTATTTGTGGAAAATGGCATAGCCATATTTTGGAGCTTTCTGTAAAATGGATTTCCAGATAATAGATACTATATATGTATATTGTTTCTAAAGTTAAACAGAATGCAAAGTGTGTTGTATACCTCGTAGTAATGTAAATCTTGCTAATACTGCTATGGAATCCATTATCCAGAATGCTTGGGACATGAGGTTTTCTGAATAAGGAATGTTTCTGAAATTTAGATCACCATACCTAGTATGCTTGAAAGAAACCTATGTCCCCAAATGAATACTTAACCAACTGATACATAATATATATGTATATATATATGTATATATATATATGTATATATATATATGTATATATATATGTATAGTTTATATATATATATATATATATATATATATATATATATATAAAATATGATATATCATATTAAGTGGCCTATTAAAGAATCTTACCCAACCGGAACTTATATTTATAAGTAAATAATGCCCTTTTCCATCTCTCACCTTGAGCCACCATTTCATGATTTTCTCTGTGCTCCCTTAGAGATCACTTGACCAGAAATAATGCAGCTCTAACTGTAACAGGAAAAAATGTGAAAGCAAAGGAAAGAATATTGTCCATTAACTGGTTTCTGTAACTTAACATATATGTGTGCACTTGGTTTGTTTATGTGCACTGTAAATTGTACAATTTTCTATTTTGGATTACCCAATGGCACATACTGCTAGGAAAATATATTTTTATGAAAATGGGTTATTTAGATGAATCAGGGCATTACATATGAGCTATTAAATGCAATACATGTTTACCTAAAAATGTTGGCGATATAGTTTTCCCTTTATGTTATTTAATCATTTCATAAATCCAGAAGAACTGTTTTGCCACCAATATGACTGTATGATGCTTAGCTGAAATGTAGTACAAGATAAGCAATGGCAATATTTTTAGCAAAAGCTAGTAAAAGAAGCAAAAACAATAGATTACAGATATGTAGTGTTGGTGAAGTGGCCTGTTCTAATCCATTTTACACAATGGATGGCTTTCTGGTATATTGCAGTAAGGGTCAAAAACATTTCTTATAAACAATTATGTGTCCCTTTAGAAAAATATGCATTTGTTCGAATAACACAAAAGACTGACTGAAGCTCTGTAAAGTGTGTGGATAAGTACAAAGAGAATAGATTGAGACAATGTGCTAAAGTGAGCGGGGGGTGGAGGTTAGAGAATGGCATTATGACTAAGGAGGAACTGGGGGGAAAATATCACTGTTGCAACTATTATGCATTATGAAATAACAATGCACAAATTCACAGACTATCATTCAGGCAATGTATGAAATATTGGTATATGTCCCTCTTTGATGTTCCCAACATATAGCTATATAAATATATACTGAGTGCAATAATAGCACAGAAACAAACAGTATAATGTATGTTTTTGTTTAGTAATTTATGAATGGAATGCCCAATCTATAAAAATCATACATCAACATTTTAACCCATACTGTATGCTAGTTAGTAGATGATATGCTGCCGATTGGGTGCCGATTTTACCTGAACAGCTCCCACCCTCGCACCCCCCATTTTGTTTGGCAGAGAGGATGGGGTGTAACAGCTTATGTTTGGATGACTGGTTTAAAAATGGAGTTGCAATGGTAGTGAGGGGCTCCCCCTATGTATTTGTGTCACAGGGGTCAGACCTGTGGCTAAAATGACAGAAAGGGCACTGTGAAAGGAGCACATGATGTGGAGGAAAATCCAGTCTAGGAGTAAACAGGCCTCCCTCTTTATTCCAGGTCATAACTGTTTGTATCCTTAAGTCGCTACCAAAACTAAAAAGAAATTTATGGGGTTTCAGATGTAATATATGGTTTACATTGGTTTGTACTTTTATTATGTTGAAATTCTACCTTATATATTTGGAGACACATTTATTATTATTCCTCTTTCAATTCCTGTGAGTTTTTAAAACTCCCACTCCCATGAACTCCCATAAATTAAAAATGTATTAGTAAAATAAAAATTTTCCAACTCGAACATACTGAAACTACCCAAAAACTCAAATCCAATTCCAACTCAATCAAACTCAATTTGAGTTTTTTCTCCGAAAAAAACTTGAATATCAGGAATGCTGCAAACATCTCCAAATTGATTCCTGGGCCTCTCCCATTGACTTAAACAGCAATATGGCAATTTTTACGTGGCAAATAATCAAATCTAATTCAATTTCTTTAAAAAAAAAAAAAACTTGATTTGGGTTTGGATAACTCCCTAGTCAAATTTGACAGTTTTGACCATAAAAAATGCAAAATTTGAATGCTCAATTCACCCTTTATAAATCCGCCACGTACCTTATTTGGGAAAGGTGTGGGGGTGGTTAGATTTTGGGAGCATCGACTAATGTTGTCTTTATCGTGAAGTTTTATTCAAAATATGAATTAAAGGAAAACTACTGCATACCCCCAAAATGAATAATTGAGCAACAGATAGTTCATAACACATTAAGTGGAATATTAAAGAATCTTAACAAACTGGTATAGATATTTAAGTAAATATTAACCTTTTGCAACTCTTGCCTTGAAGAAATGTGGAAGCAAAATACAGAACTTTGTCTGTTAATTGGCTCATGTGACCTAACTTTATAGTTTGTTTGGTATGTTTGTGTGCACCGTTGAATCATACGATCCCAGGAGGCTTTCATTTTTTAAAAATGGCAATTTTCTATTTATGATAATCCAATGGCACTAAAAAAGTATATTATTATGAAAATACATGAGTTGTTTGAGAGTATAAAAAATACTATACACAAAAATAAAAGAATAGATATGACTGTATGTTAAGCATGACTTGAAACCCAATTATAAGGCAGAAGTTACAGCTGGAAATGGTGATAAGGCTAAAGTCACATAGACAAATACAAAAGATCATCTGTATCAATATATTAAGGACATTGAAACATTGTGTAAGTTAAGCTACTAAATATGTTGTACTAGTGATGGGCGAATTTATTCGCCAGGGCCGATTCCCGCGATTCGCCGCTGGTGAATAAATTCGCGAATCACCAGTGAAATTTCACCTGGCGAAAATTCGCCCAAAAAACGAGTAAAAGTTGACGCGACGCGCGTCAAAAGCGTTCCGCGACTTATTTTGCTAATTTTTCGACGATTCGAGAATTTCTCTGGAAATTCGCTAATTTTTCGGTGAAGCGAATCTCGGGAGATTCGCCCATCACTATGTTGTACCCTTTAAACAGAACAGGGATAGTTTTTCCATATTTTGCAATATATTGATAATCACTACTTATATGTTTTAAATCAAAAACCCTGATAGCTACAAACAAGTCATTCAATAACAGAAGTTTGCCACAGACACCATAATGAATGTGGTATGGGATATTGTAGGCTCAGCTCCTATCATTATTAGAAAAGACTTAATGGGGAAGTACACCCCCTTATTCATCTTAAATTCAATGTACAGTATCGGGCTTGTACTGAACACTCTTTTGCCCTTTGTTTTGAAGAGAAAAAAATGTATGGTTTATGTTAGTTCATTGCCTATTCAGAGCGAATAGGGAAACAGAAGCAACTCCATATGTGCTTCTTTTAAGGGGGGGGGGTGAAGGGAGGCTGACATTTATACAGATCGCAGTACCTCTAGTTAAACACCTTACCAAATTAATGGTTAGGTAGTATGTGTGAATACAAAATAATTATCTCGTACTGTAATAATAAAATAACTAAGAAATGTGCATTTTTTTATTTCAAAGATTAGACAAAATGCATTTTAGAATAAATTATATTTATTTTGCTCCCCTTTAAAAAAGGTAGCCATACTTTCAACACATTGTATATTTTCTTGAATTTTAAACTATTTTTTTTTGGTTCCCTGAAAATGTAAAATGGGGGATCTACTGTATGTCACAGATTGTTAAGGACCCAACTTTAAATAATGCTTTAACAAATCTGGTAATCTGCAACAACCTAGAATTGTGAGGGGTGAATCTGTTGTTTTGCTTCACCAAAAACACAATGGAGACTTTTGCAGCCACTTTTTCCAGGGCATAATACATTGGCGTTTATAGGCATTTTACTGTGGTGAAACTTGGTGAAAATGTTGCCCATCGCTACCTAGAATGTATAGCAAGAGTGGGCAATTGGTATCAAAAACACAGAACACAAATTACTGACTTTATATAAAAACATCACTAGACAGAAAGAAAACTGCTAGTGTGTTTATAGAGATGTATTCAGTATAAACAATAGAGAAACAAGTGTTAATCTGAAGTACTAAAGAGAAGCTCAAAATCTATTAACCAAACTAATGATGAGGTTGTCTGGTATGGTCTCAATAGATTGGGAGAAGGCGTAATATAAATCTAGAGCTTTATGGTCCCAGTCTGGAATGTATAGGCATGTAAGCTTGTCAACTGTACTGGTTTAGTTATTTTGCATAATGTTATAATAATCAGTAGTAATCAATAGGATTTTGTCAAGGAGAAATCAATACAAACAATTGTACAGGTATGGGAGCCATTATCCAGAAACCTGTTATCCAAAAAGCTCTGAATTATGGAAAGGCTATCTCCGATAGGCTCTGTGTTATCCAAATAATCCAAATTTAAAAAAATTATTTCCTTTTTCTCTGTAATAATAAAACAGTACCTTATACTTGATCCAAACTAAGATATAATGAATCCTTATTGGAAGTAAAACTTATTGGATTTATTTAACGTTTACATGATTTCCTAATAGACTTAAGATATGAAGATCTGAAAACCCCATTCAAGATAACCGGTCCCATACCTGTACTTGGTTGTTTATAATGTTTAATAGTAGTAAGTAGTACATTGGTATTACAGTTGATACTGACAGTAACATAGTAACATAGTAAGTTAGGTTGAAAAAAGGTTCAAACTTTTTCTTATATTTTCTATATTTAAGTAATACAGTGCAACATTATGTTGGTGCTACATAAATATATGTTATTATTATTATTATTATTAATAATAATAATAATAAGTTATTTGGACTATGTGATGCCCTTAGTACATGGACCAAGAACTGTCTGAATGATTATGGAAAATTGGACAAGGCATAATAAAACTATATATAACTGCCAAGAAGTTATTGTCCTGTATTAACATCAGGTACAGATTAATGGGAGCAGATATTAATTCTTCCTTTAAATTTAGCAATGGTAAGACCATTTAGAATAAGCACTGCAGTTTTAGTTTCCAATTCTAAGAAAGAGGTATTACTGAAATAGAAAAAGTCCAACGAAGAACAGCCAAAAGAAACAGAAAATTTATCAAAGTTATGAAGAAGGATTTTGCATTGCAGAAAAAGTGTTTAGGGGGGTTTAGATCTTAGGGGCAAATTTACTATTATTCCCGGAAATTAGCTCGACCAAATTTGCAATTTATAAGCATTCGACCATCGAATGCTTATTGAATTGTTTTAGGCTATCATTTTGCTCGATATCTGATTTCTCAATGAATTCGTACAATCGGATACCGATCGTTCGATTTGACGAATAAATAGAGAAATTTCATTCGAGCCTCCGAAAAATTTGTATGATTTCAACGATCGAACACTCCTGTTGTACGAATGGTATTCGAGCAGGACTTAGCCTCAGAAGCCTATGGGGAGCTTCCCATAGGCTTCTATTACAATTCAGTAGGTTCAATCTGGCGAAGTAGGCAGCCGAATAGCTTTAAAATTTGAATCCTTTGATAATCAAATGATCGAATTATCGAATATCTGATCATTCGATCTATTCAATCTATTCCATATTCGTGAATCGAAGAGGCCAAATTTGCATATCCGATTTCACGGAAAAAATCGTACGATCGTTATTCGATCGAATTTGATCGAATTTGATCGAATTTCAGTCATTTCACGTGAATTTTGTAAATCGGCCCCTAAATGTATAAATATTATAAGTACAGTATATAAGGGAAATGCATAGCAATCTCTCTGATGCCTTGGCCTCCAGTGAATCTTTCCAAAGGACAAAAGTTTCATCTTAAGGTGCTAAATGTTTTGAGAGCTGTGAAACTGTGTGATACCTTTCCACCTTTCCAGCAAGTGAGAGAATATGGTTTTTGAAATTAATATTCTTAGTACAAAATACACAGGTAAGAACACAAGCACTGCAAAGCAAAACCTTTGTGTATCTCTATATGATTTGTAGTTGTTTCACAATTCATAATCAGATTTTATTGCATGAAAACCAACAAGAAAGCTAACTCTTACTTGTAGAAGAGATATATCATTGACCATTTACTCCTTCCATTTGACTGGTCTGTGCTTATATTACTAGATAATTTGATTGATGATCTGGTTAAACAGTGCAGGTCATTTAAGAAACCAGGGACACATTTAAAAGTGCAAGCTATGCCTGGCTGCACTGACTGGAAAATAATTACAGTTATGCAGAATGTAATCAGTGCTGGAATTTCTAGTTTTCTTCCTCATATTTCCCATCACTGGGTAAATGGAATCAATACTGTAGCCATGAATTTTTAACAAGTATATTTTAAGAAAGTAAACTTCTGGCTTGTTAAAGTCGTAGATATAAAATCTGTTATCGAAATTTTTTTTGGTTTTCTGGATACAGGATCTTTCCATTATTATGATTTCCATACCTTAAGTCTGTTTTGTCACCAATATGGAACCGTGCAACTTAGTTGGGATCAAGTACAAGGCACTGATTACAGAGAAAAAGGAAATAATTAAAAAAAACTAGAATTATTTGCTTGATATTGAATATGTGGGAGATGGCCTTCCTGTAATTTGGATGCTTTTTGGATAATGGGTTTCTAGATAAGGGGTAGCTTGTTGCTGGGCTTGGTGGTGTACAATTAAAAATATGCAAGCATTCTTAATAATGTTCCTGGTGTTCATGGAGAAAAATAATTATTCTCCTTTGGCAAACTACTGGCATTAATTATATTACTATTCTTGATATTAAAGAGATACTGACACCTGAAATTAAACTCTTTTTTACATCTATTATAATATTGGCTTTGAAAGCTACTTCTAACTTTGCCATAAAGTATTTGCATGATGCTTTTACATTACCTGTCTGATACCCCATGTTCCTGTATGAGGGGGCTGCCATATTTGTGCAGCAGGAGTCCGTTAGCATTAGAAACTGTAACTAACAGGCTGAGATGGGACAGTCAGGTTGGCAAAGTCAGAGTGTCAGGGAGTCAGGCTTAGGAACTTCAACTAACAATTATATACAAAAACAAAGGGGGCAGATTTACTAAAATTCGAATTTCAGAAGTTAACAAACCCTCAAATTTGAATTTCGAATTTAAAGGGGAAGTGGTAGAATTGCAAAAGCATTTGAATTTGAATGTTTTTAACGCAATTAGATCAATCGAACGATCGGATATAAAAAAATTTGATTGAAAAATTAAATCGTTCCAATCGATTTTAACCCTTCGATAGAATTTTTTTATATTCGATCACAAACAACTTTAAAACACCTATGGGAACTTCCCATAGGGTTTTGAAGCAATTCGGTAGGTCCAAGTTGGCGAACTGACCTATCGAAATGAAATTTGAATTATTTGAATTATTTGAATTATTTGAATTATTCGAATCGGTTGAATTTTGAAAATTCAATGGTTGAAGTCACCTCATTTTCATATTCGAATTCGATTTTTTTTTTTAATTCGATCGAATTTCGAATCCTTCATGTGAATTTAGTAAACAAAATTAATTTTTTAGTCTTAGTATCACTTTAAGAGGGTACATTCATTTAGATTAAAATTGTTCCCTTAACCGATGACTTTTTATGCATTTAATGTAAAATGGCTTATGGTCACAGTTGAAATTCCAGTTATGGGGTTCAGATATATCCCTTGTACTTAAAAACAATAAAATAATCATTTTCTTCGCTTATTAGTTATTCTCATGTTTCACAGCCCTTGAAATAAATTAGGTGCTCATAAACAATATTTAGATCACTGTATTAAAAACATTGAAGGGGACCTGGATATGTGTCCTGACAAAAGACAGCTTATATTAGGGATGTAATATCTGATTTGTTAACAAAAGAGACTTTCTACACAAAATTATCCAAATTCAAACGTGCATAACCTGTCCCTCCAGCAGATCTTATTCCTGCTGTGCACCTTGGTTGTGAACTGGATAAATACATTATAGTGCATAGATCTACAATTTTTGGTTTGTTTGCTTGCTTACTTTTCCTGCTATGACCATGAATCAGAAACACCTCATACATTTGCAGACATTATTTCTCTTGATAATGTTGCTAAAATCCAGTCTAAAAAATTAAATGAAAAGTGAACAGCTTGCAGAGATATACTTTGTGCACCCTATATACTGACACATACTGTATTTTACAGTTGGCTAGTTCTAAAACTGTTCCACTTTTGCACTTTCGCCTTGATTAACAAACTCAGCACAGATTAACCACTGTTTTGCAATCCCTTTTAATCTAAGACAGCCAGCTTTCCTTACGTTGCACAGTGGTACCATCCACAATTAGCTGCAATAATTCAAAGCAGACAGTTGTCCTGAAATCTGACTATTCAAGAACACATGATCGCACTAATGCAGAGACTGAAAATTCTCTAGAGACCCACAGGCTACTTTCAAGATACCAGATTGGTGACTGAAGCCAGGGCCTCTTGCTTGCAGTATATTAATCAAATATTCCTCCAACCTCTAATTGGATGACAATCAGTTTGAGAGAGTGCAAAACTGGAAGTAACATCTCCTGCCTGGCTATTCATACTTAGAAAATCTCATCTTTGTCTGTTTATAGTCTTTAACTCCTTTGTAGCTGAAGTCAGTTTTGGTGCTTTAATTTTTCTTGTGAAACAATGAAAACAGAAAGTTGACGGATGATTCTACTCAATGAAGGTCATTTCTGACTGCATATGCAGTGTGCACTTTCAGACACAAGTCTTTTATCCACAATCTAGCATGAAGCAATTGTGTCTGATGTGTCAAAATGTGCGCAATTGTGCTTGTCATTCTCAAAGTCAAAATTCTGTTACGTCTGCACATGATTCTTTCGGAATGATTACTTTGCCCCTATTGAGGCTGGCTGCTTTTGAAAAGTGGAAACTACCACCACCTTAGTTTTTATTTGGGATGCACCAAATCCACTATTTAGGATTTGACCGAATCTCAAATCCTTTGTGAAAGAATTGGCCAAATACAGAACCGAATAGGAACCTTAATTTGCATATGTAAATTAGAGAAAAGAAGGGAAAAGAGTGGTTAAAAATGACTTCCTTGTTTGTATGACAAAATTCGGATTCAGATTCAGATTCAGTTCAGCCAAACACTTGGATTTGCAGATTCCTGTTGAAAAAGGCTGAATCTTTCCTGAATCCTGGATTTATTGCAGCTTTTCTGTTCCCCAGCATCAGTGGCCACACTCGCACACACAATTCGCAACCAAATGTGGGGCAGACACAGCGTCACTAATTGAGAAAGTTGAAGGAATGGCTTTGGACACATTTGACATTAATGAATGGAGTCGATTAGAGCAACAACTGTGGTAATTTTTGTAAAAGCACAACCGCACTCCCTACCACAAATGAGCCGTAAATGAGCTATAATGTCTCTTTAAAAGGAAAAGTTAATTTGTCTACTTCTTTGGCTGAAGAGATAATTAGTAATTAGCAGCATTTCAACAATTAACACATAGAAAAGAACACTTTTTCCTTTGTGGAGAATATAGTAGTATACATTTGTGTTTAAAACGATTACCAAACAGCAATGTTACTAGTAGTAGTGCACATCCCAAATTTATTTTATTTGGTACCTATATCTTTTAGAAGTGTATGCAGGCTCGGACTGGCCTGGTAGGACACTTTGAAAAAAACCGTGAGCATTGGCGCCGCATTAGGGGCAGGAGCGCACCAGGGGGGGCCTGGACAGCAGTCCCGGTGGGCCCCGGGCCCCTCGGTCCAACCATGAGTGTATGTGACTCAATAACCAGAACAGGAAGGAAATGATTTTTTACTGTAAATAGATCCTACCTGATCACAGATGATTTGTCCAGATATGTATATATTGTAGTTTGATCAAACCTACCTGCAGTGCTTGTTAGAGATCTTCAGTCGACCTGAAAATATTAGCACTCCTGTTATATTGTTGTGGCCCACATGCCCAACAGAAGGAGTGGTGTAATTGGATCATCCATGTGTGTTGGTTTTTTATACACTATACAGGTACCAGAATACCACTATACAGGTTATCCACAATGCTCAGGATCTGAAGTTTTCCAGATAAGTGGTTTTTCTATCATTTGGATCTCAGCAGAATGAGTGTATAAAATGTAGTTTTTAATATTCCATGTTAAAAATATTTATATTCAGCATTTCCATACAAAAACATCAGGACCCAGCGCTTCTGAGGAAGTGGCCTGAGCCACGAAACGCGTTAAAAGAAGCGATGGGTCCTGATGTTTTTGTATGGATATACTGAATACAAATATTTTTAACATTAACAAGTCCTGTGACTTCTAGGAGGTCACCCATAGGCTAAATCTGGCAGCTTTAAGGTAGTAAAGTGTCAAATTCAAAGGATTTTAAAGAGACAGTACTTCGAAATTCAAATTTTTGAATTTTCAAATTTTGGGCTATTCTATAGTTGAAGTAGCCCAAAATTACTTTGAAATTCGAATTTTAAAAATTCAAATTTTATTGGAATTTTCACTTCAACCCTTAGTAAGTGTGCCCCTAAAAGTGTGAATTATATGTTTAAAATGGAGTCTATAGGACGATATGGCCTTCCTGTAATTCTGAGCTTTCTGGATAATAGGTTTCAGGATAATGGGTCCATACATGTACATCAGATAGCCTAAACATTGGATCCTTTGTTTCGAGTTTGGTGACAGGTGTATAATATTGTTTTGTCTTTTTCTGTTTTCCACTTAAGCATAAT
>CM044445.1:72897711-72913721 GCA_024363595.1 Xenopus borealis
CCCCCCCCCCCCAAATACAACCAACAATGCAATAATACAACAAAAGAACCTGGAAATTATTGAGAAAAATAAGAGAAAGTAATAAAATGGTTCAGGTTGAGGCCCTTAACTTAGAGTGTGAACAAAGAGGAGAAAGAAGCAGGTGAATAAAAAATAAACATAGAAAAATCCCCTAAGGGTCCTCACTCATGTTGGGAGTTGCAGATGAATAGCTTTATGGTGGGAGTTGTTTGCAATGGCTGACCATCTTTACTGTACAGTAGTGATGGGCGAATCTACCCAGTTTTGCTTCGTTGAAAAATTTGCGAGTTTCCAGCGAAATTTGCGAATTGGCGAAAAAATTCGCTAAACGAGTCCAATAAGATTGCTTTGTCTCTAATAAGGATTCATTGTATCATAGTTAAGATTGAATACAAGGCACTGTTCTATTTAAAATTAAATCATATATAAAAATTAGAATTATTTCATTAAAATGTAGGATGGCCCTTCTGTAATTTGGAGCTTTCTGGATAACATGTTTCTGTATAATGGGTCCTATAGCTGTATCATCTTTAAACATACTCAAAAGAGACTGTTACATTCCAGCAATTATTGTCTAAGGACCACTGGCACCTAACTGAGTTTATTCTATCAGAGTCATATAGTAGTTTCATATGGGATCTGTTATCCAGAAACCCATTATCCAGAAAGCTTCAAATTACAGAAAGGCCATCTCCCACAGAATCCATTTTAATTAAATAATTCAACATTTTAAAAGTCAGTACCATCTACTTGATGCAAAGATATAATGAATCGTTATTGTAGGAAAAAACAACCTTGTTGGGTTTATTAAATACTGAAAATATTTATTTGTAGATTTAAAGTATGGTGATGCACGTTATGGAGACTCCTTATCAGGAAAGTCCCAGGTCACATGCATTTTGGATAATAGGTCCCATTCCTGTACAACTGCAATGCCCTTCCCCCACAAATATAGCAAAGGTACATTGTTAAGTACAAGAGTCACATGAAATGCCTAATTTGTTCACAGTTGCTGTAAATTGCCCCTCATCTATCCAGGTTGAGGACAGACAAAGGTAAAAATAATGTGTTTTCTGTTTTACAGCACTACATTTACCAATATTATTGCAATTACATTATCTTTGAATATCCCTTTATTTGACCTATAAAAAAAAAAAATCTGTTTTCCAAAATTGTGTCCTATGAAGAGATTTTCACAGATGCACAAATGTAGCGTTCAGTTCATTTCAATCCTAAATCTGAGTTTCTAAAGTACAATATGTGTTGCAGCATTGACTAGTGTTTCACTGTATGACTCGGCATTTTCTGACAGAAAAACTTGGCTACAGCCACAACTCCTGCTGACTAGAAAAGGATTCAAGTAGAATGCCATTTTTATGGAAGTGGGATTGAAGTAGAGTTTTCTAGGGAAAGCAGTGAACAGGGGCAATGGTGGTAAACAGCATGTGAGATAGACTGAACCCTTAACCTTCCAGATATAAGTAATAAGTACTGTACCTTCTATTTCTTAGATCTAGACAAGTGAACTCTTTCTCGCTAGTGATCTGCCTCCTGTGGTAGAGATCAGACCCAAATTTACTACAGGGCAGTGATCTTGTGAGTCTGCCTCTTGTGATGACACTAATTAGAGGGAAAAGAAGGCATTGAAGCTGGAAGACACTTGTTCCCTAGGGCTCAGCACCATAAAAGTGTCATGGGAAAGTTGATAATGAATAGGATAAAAATGACACTGAGAGGAACTCGAGATTTCCCTGCTGTTGCGAGATTGACCTGTAAAAACCATGCATTTATACCTAAAGTTGTTGTTATTGAAACTG
Source organism: Xenopus borealis (assembly GCA_024363595.1). Classification (NCBI taxonomy): domain Eukaryota; kingdom Metazoa; phylum Chordata; class Amphibia; order Anura; family Pipidae; genus Xenopus; species Xenopus borealis. The sequence continues at coordinate 72,899,550 of CM044445.1, forward strand.
CTGCAGCCATGAAACTGTTTGCTTCAAGTATACTGCTGTGAGAGGGCTTTCTGTATAAAGCTAACAAATAACAACAATATATAAATCACAGGGAATAGTTCAGCCGCAACTGATTCATAATTGTATCCATGGCTCTGCCTTGTGAGCAGGCTTTGACCTCTGGTGTAACTGTTTTTGACAAAAAAATACATTTACAAATTCCAGAGTAAAAGAAAACAAAATCAATTTTTGTTTTCTTCTTTTCATTCTCTTTTTTTAAAGATGAGTCAGACCATTTACAGATATAGGCAGCTAATGATGTGCTGTGCAAAACCAGAAAGTATAAATAATAAATTTTTACCTAGACAGCAATTTCTTAATTCCTTACTATTTACAGAGCTGATTAAGTCCAATGGTGAACTAGCAAGGTAGCACTGACTCTCCACTAAACTCAATATAACACGTTTATACATGTATCCTTTACTATAGATCCAGGTAACAAAATGTCCATCTGCGATACAGAAGTACCAGTGAACATGGCTTTGCTGTTTGTGTTCACATTAACTCTTAAGTAGTGTTCTGCTAGTTGAGTATCATGTCTAGTGTCCATATAAATGACCACCACTGGGGTTTCAGTGTTTGATGTAGAGACCAAGGGTAGGCTATCTTGGAAACAAGCAGGTAAACAAACACAAAGACAGGCTCACAAAGGGTTAACTGACGGTAGTCACTATTACAGCAAAGCAAGCAAGTCCAAGCCTCTGCACAAAAATAATTGCAACACAAAGTCCAAGTCCATTGTTCAGACAAGGTCGCAGCTGACAGACTTCAAGCAACACATCAGACAGGCAAAGGTTAAACAGGAACAGAAAGGCAGCAAATGACACCCATGAACTGGTGCCATCATCTAGTGCAGAGATCTGCAATTTGACAAATAAGATGTAGTATGTTTTGTTTAATAATTTTTTTTTAACTGCATTTTTGACTGAGGTCCGGTTTGTGTCAGCCTTTGTTGTACTTGGTTGTGTTATTACTGTTATGACATCAATCTCTGACACTGTCACCACATCGGACAGGTGTGATCATAACACAGAGGGTAAAAATGTGTCCTTAAAGGAATTGTTCAGTTTAAAAATAGAAACTAGGTAAATAGATAGGCTGTGCAAAATGTTTCTAATATAGTTAGGTAGGCAAAAATGTAATGTATAAAGGCTGGAGTGACTGGATGTCTAATATAACAGAACACTACTTCCTGTTTTTCAGCTTTCTTGGCTTTCACTGATTGGTTACCAGGCAGTAGCCAATCAGTGACTTGAGGGGGGCTTACGTTGCTTGAATCTGAGCTGAATGCTGAAAATCAATTGCAAACTCACTGAATAGTTATGTCCCATGTGGCCCCCCTTCAAGTCGCTGACTAACTCAGAGCTGAGCGCTGAAAAGCAGGAAGTTGTATTCGGTTCTGTTATGTTGGACATCCAGTCACTACAGCCTTTATACATTACATTTTTAGAAACATTATTTTTGTTGCACAACCTATCTGTTTATCCAGTTTTTTTTTTTACACTGAACTGTTCCTTTGCAGTTTAGGTTTACAAGGAACTTTTTTACAGATGTCAAAGTCACCCCTGATCTGGCCAGTAGTGATGGGTGAATCTGGGGTGTTTCGCGAAATGCCGCCGCGTCTTGTTTTGGACATAGGCATCCATTCTTGGATGCCAGCGCACTTAGCCGGTGTCGAAAAAACAGACACCGACATCCAAAAATGGACGCCCATGTCCAAAGTGAGACGCCGGAGAATTTTCGAAATTTTCCTGGCCTTTCGTAAATTTATTTTCCTGCAGAGAATCGCAGGAATTTGCCATGAATTTTCCCAAGCCAAATAAATTCGCCCATCACTACTAGCCAGTCCTACACTTAAATTTCATCTGTTCATTAAGATTGTTACTGCTTCAGTATACTGTACATTGTACACAGGGACTAAGTCAATGTGCTTGATTTTCAAACTCCCAAACATGGTTGCCCTTTTATTGGCTACCACTGGGATCACCTGACTATAGCTGGAAAGGGTGGGAGCTACAACATGGAGCTGGCTACTGCTCATGTGTAAACTATAACACAGAGGGAAAGTTGTTCTCACAGCTAAATTGTAAATCATTAAGCAGGGGTTCAATGACAATGTGACCACAAAACCATCCCTAATGATTTAAAAATTAGCGGTGAGCACAACTTCCCCATTTTGCCATACTTCTTGCAGATAGACCAAACTTTTTTAGATATCATACTGCTCACATTCTACAACATACAGTACATGAGGCACAACATGTCACAGAATTTATTTCAGTGAAAAAGTAAGATATTATTTACTTCATGGTGGGACACAGTGAGCAATCCGGAAATTTTGATAAATAAGCGTATTTGTTGCAAATTAACATTACCAATTGGGGCGAGCCTTCCGAGGTGAAAATAATATAATGGGGCTGTATGATAAACTCTGTAATACTTTACCAGTAAAGATTTTTTTACAATGAGAGCTGTGACAGTGTGAAATTCTCTTCCTCAGATGGCTATATTGGCAGATACATTAGATAATTTTAAAAAAGTATTGGATCTTCTTTTAGCAAGTGAAAGGATATACATTTACTCCTAATCCAAGTTATGAAGGATTTACTTCAGCAAAGATTGAATTTAATGGTTATGTTATTTTTTCATCTCCACAATGAAACCATAGGAGTGATTTGTGTTATGCTAGGACCTGGGTGTAGGCAGAACAGCCACCCTCCACCCCCTCCTGATGTAGTTTTCAGTGCAGATTTGCATGGTAGTGAGCGTCCGGATGGCCCCAAGGGGGGTGTGGGCCCCCGGGGCATTCACACACCCTCAGTAGTTCCACCCTTGCTATGCGTATCATATAGGCTCTAAATTGTGTACATTGTGCTCTCCTGCACTGGAAGAGTAGACCTTCCTGACCCTACTGTGGTATGGGACTCACTTTTCCTCATGGTAGAAACTCTCTGGGATAACATGATGTTGTTTGTATTTCTCATAAGTTAATCCTGAATTTTACATTTTTATATATCATATAGTAAACTAAAATCAAATGCATTCTTCTTTTTAATGAACTGAGCAATCCATAGGAGTAAATTGCTTTGCTTTTAATTTAAACATTTTTACAGTGTCTGCAGGGGATGGCGTACTGTATGCAGGAATCTGCTATCATAACTCTGTAAACTATGCAGTATAAAAGTACCTTTCTGATGATCATTGTTGGTTATAAAAAAAACTAGATTTTTATTGTGGTATTTAAAAATACATATTGCAAATGAAACATTTTGATGTGCTTAAGAATTTGACATTATGCTACTCAAACCCAAAAGTTGATAGTGTTAAAGGAAATATATTGTCCAATTCCTGCTGCTGCCTCTCCCAGGCTGTACAGGGGAGCTGGAAACAAGCAGCACACTGCATTGTGGGATGGAAACCAATCTGCAGTTAGGTAGACTTGATAGGGAACAGAGGCCTGTCTTTGCTTCTGCAACTGCAGGGATGTTATTGGCTGTTCCCTTTGTACTGTGCTTCTGGCAGGGACTGTTAGGATGCATCCATCTCTCATTTGAAACATGGACAGGGACCATAGCAGATCTATAGGGAGCTCCAAGAAAGGGCTCAGAATGGAACCAGTACAAAATAATATTAATTATTGCCTACAGGAGGCAATTGGGTTTTTACTTATCCTTTATGTATCCTTTAAAAATATTAGAAATCATGCTATACACAAGCATATCAGCAAACAGACCAGTGGTCTCAACATTGTTTATTGCTATTTTATACTGTATCTGTGTTGCTTATTACATTGTTTTGTGTTGTTTTGCATATTATCCCAGCGACCACTGCTGGCAGGCTATTTCCTCCAGCTTTAACAGGATTAACACATACCCACTATGAATTAATTGTTTAAAAAAAATAGGTTAAACACAAATTTAATAATATGAAGCTTCATGTACTAGGAGATTGTTAGTCTTACAGATATAGAGAGTGTATTAATATAATATGTACACTCATATTCATTGTTATAAAAGGCGCAAATTTTGCTATAGGTCTAGTAACCTGTAGCACTAGCAATCAATCGACAGGTACCATATGGGATCTGTTAACCAGAATGTTCGGGACATGGGGTTTTCCGCATATACAAGTATGTGACCTGTTATCCAGAATACTTGTGACCTGGGGTTTTCCAGATAACACATCTCTGCATAATTTGAATCTTCATACCTTAAGTCTACTATAAAATGATATAGACATTAAATAAGTTTTAATTATATCTTAGTTTGGTTTTATTATTACAAAGAAAAAGCTAATTTTTTTTTTTTTTTTTTTTAAACATTGGATAATTTAGATAAAATGGAGTCTATGGGTGATGGCCTTTCTATAATTCTGAGCTTTCTGGATAACAGGTTTCCATGGATTGCATATCTGTACTCAACAACTGTTAATTCACTATGCCTAGAAAAAGTTTAAACCTTTAATCATATTCCACCACTATTATTTACATGCACAAAAAAGCAATTATCCAAACAAAAACCACAGCTCACATAAAAAGCTTGCAGTACAGTAAAGAAGGTGCATTTAAATGCTAGATACTGCAGATATATGATGTTTGATTGTAAAACACAGTCGAGGATAAAGATACAACACTCCGAAGTGGTAAGGAGGTAGGCCGGCCGTGGTTAAGGCCTATTATCCTGTGGCCAGCAGACCATAACGATCCCATCATTTGTGGCCACATCTAGTAGAGGACTGTAATGTATGAATCACTGAGTCTTATCATTGTGGTTTTGTGGTCAGCTTGGACTTCACAGAGCCCAAAAACACACAAAGTACTCATCTTGCAGCTGACAGTACAGTAAGAATCTTCTAATGCAGCTGTCTTTATAAGTAAGGTAAAATAGTTATGGCATACATACACGATCGTAGGAGGAACTGAATCTTTAACAAAAAAATTGTGTAATCCACAATTGTACAAGCTGACTATAACACCACAGTATGATAACTCATTTTATTTTATAAAATATCAAACAGTTTTAGTTCTATCATACATATGAATTGCCCTCAATCAACTTTTTTGCTAGCAGCAGGGTTATAGGCTAGTGATCCCTTAATGCCATACTATTTTACCTGCACTACCCCAGATCTCTTCTTCTCTAAGAGTAGTTGGTCAAAGTCTTCTTTGTGGTAACTTTTATTCCTCCTCGCAGCTTTTAAAATATTTTCTTTCTATTTTGTAAATATCTCTTGCATTATTGGGAGCTGGCCATTCACAAGGCTCTGTCCAAATATTTTGTTGCAGCAAAATAAATTAATTGACCTTAACAAAGCCACTGGACTCCACCTTGACTATTAAAATACTTGGCAGGGGGGTGGGGGAGAGTTTCTCTTACAACCAGCACCATTCTGACTTTTATAACAACGTTATTACAATGACCCCAGAGTTAGAATTCTTTCAAGTGGAAGTTGCAGGAGCAAAACAATTCCTTTCATGGGATTACTTCTAATTAGCAGAGTAGAGCTACAGAAGGAAGTGAGAGATCCTGCCATTCTGAGAAGATTGTTTATGAAACATAGATGGGTCTGCTGTTGGGAATAGGGCTGGGCAAAATGTTACTGGTTCTTTGTTCACGCAGCTGGTCTGCTGAATTACACAGGGCAAACCCAGTAAATAATACCACTATTGTCTGACTGTGTAACAGACAGACAGAAGGTACTTTTGGACTCAGTCCAACCACCACAAGGACACTCATAGTGACGGTGTCCAATTTCTGCCTGCTTGACAACAAAATGCACTTTTCCACCGTGCTAATTCTAGAATGTAAGATTTTATAGGTACAACTTGATTCCGTTTCTACTGTGAGATTGCTGGAAGCACAAAGCACCAGACTGTGGGAAAAGAGAAAATGAAAACTTGGAGTGTTAAATTTGGGCTTATAGACAATTTTATGAATGTGTTTGACTTGAATATTTATTTTCGTAAGGAGGAGACACATGGCTATAAAATAAGGTCAACTGCCTCCAAGGATGGTGTTCTTTTTTTCTTTCCTTTATGAAATGGATCACAGAATGGTCTCCCAGCATTTAGAGAAGTTGGCAAATGGCTATAGCTGCTGCAAGAAATCTTATTAAAAAAACGATGCCCATTGCTGTTTGTTTCCAAATATGAGGAACCAGTTCAATAGCACACTAATGCTCAGCAGTTGCTCAGCAGTATCACTGGCAGTGTTAAATATATGCATATGAGTGCAGCTGTGTCATAAATGGTAGTGCACACCATTTTGATTACAATCTCTTGAGATAGCTTTAAAAGATATATGGGTGTTTTGCATAAACTTTTTATTTTGATTAAAGTAAAATTGCAAGAGCGGGAAATGCATTGAGGTACCTAATATAAAAAGAGGGTAATGTAATAATTCTATTTATGTTGCAGAGATTGCACCCCACAGGAATCAGGCATATGGTTGCTTTCAAACAGCAAATTCTACTTCAGGAACTGGGAAAACCCATAACATTTTCTACATGTACTGTATTTCAGCTGCATGTGAAGAGTTCTGAATCACTGCCTGATAACTAAACAAACAAAAACACTAAGTGGTCTAACCAGACACACAATTCTGCTATTCAGTAGGACAGGTGGCAAAAGTTTTTTTGAAGTGGACATGAATTAGTAAGAGCTTTTCACTTTTATTTGTGAATTGGTGAGACATTGTCCAGTGCTCAATCTGAATACAGGCAAAAGGTTCTATGAAATGAAAACTTGGTGATGCAAATTATAGTAATTTTAATCATGTTAAAAAAAACTACAGAGAAAAAATTGTTAAAATTTTTATAAAAATGTTTATTTAAAATCTAGAAATTTTAAGTTTTAAAAGCCCAAGCCAAAATATATTTGTATTTGCAATTTTTTGGCTGCAATAATCTTGATGAGTGTAAATAATTGGATCTTGAATTTGAATAAATTGTTCCCTTAGACTAAAGTCTATACCAGACTTGGTTTGGTGAAGATCTTATTTTACCTTAAAATCTGTAAATGTATCTATTGCACCAAACTGGTTAATAATTTCACATGTGCTATATGCCAAAAGTTAATATACAGATCAAAACAAATATATATATTTGAGGCCATATGGAATTAGCTACACAGATTGAGAGAGTGGATACCAAAATAATATGGTTCACAACATGGAGGAAATACTTCTGCCAAATATTTTTTTCTTTAGTTCTAATCAGAACTGTTTTTCTGAAATGATCTTATTCAGTAGAATGATTGTATGTATGATATAGTGCTTTTCTTAATTTAGTACACAAATACTATTTGTGGCTAAAGCAAAATAATAATAGCATAAATTGTTGTATGGATAACTGTGTGTATTACAATTTACTTTGAAAGAAAAGAAGGATATTGAAACATGAAGAAAAATCATCAAATGTGACAAATCGGATGCATAGGCACCTTAGTCCTCAGAGAGGTCCAGCTTCAGATGCTTGAGTTGAAAATGCTTAATAGGACCTATGTTTTATGACAAAGATTTATGCTATGTTTCCAAATTAACATCTAATTTGATCAATACCCCTACACATATCTCTCTCTCTTTGCACAGCATAACATACAAGCCAAAGGTTATCAAATGGTTTTAGAAAATTCTTGACATTGAAATATTTTAATTGCCTATTTATAGGCGCTTGCTAGTCACTTTTGCCTTTGGTGGAATTAATCTTATTTTTACACATGTCCAACCACCAGTGGCCTCTGACTTGCATGTTATGTAAAGAATGGGTTAGAATTGTCTACATCCAGAGAAAATAAATCCCTCAGCTGCTGCAGAAACTCTTACAAATCATAACTGCTGATATACACTAGTATTTTTCCTTAACATAATGCTTCATCCATTCTTATTGTCTAACAAAACATTTAGTTAACCAGAGGGTATTTTAAGGAGACCAAAGTTAAAGGTGTTTTGACCACATTGTTTCAGTATAATACAAATACAATATTCCTATACATCCCATTATGTGAAATAAAGGGGCAATAATAGTCAAGTACACACATTTACACAGAGACAAATGCATATATATATTATATAAAGATAATATTTGCTATATACTTTTGGGTTAAAGACACCTGTAGAAGCTTCAGTAGTAGGCTAGATTACGAAGACAATGATAAACTGACATTAGAAGGAGAACAGAATAGTTTTATGATGAAGGCAAAATGTAAAGTAAGGTCATTCCAAAAGTGAGACGTATTGCAGGCATAGTGGGAACTGAACATTAGGACTATTTATTGGCAAATTACACTGCACTGTTTTCTCAGTTAACCTAATTCACAAATACTCAGTTGGATGTTGCAGTGTGTGTCTTGATACATGGTGATCCTGTATGTCCTGTTTCAGGGTGAGAGAAACAGAAGGGTATTCAAGTGTATGAAGGCTAACATTGTTTACAATTCAGCTTTCCCTAGAACATTTAGCTTATCCCTTACTTGCACAAAATAATACAATTAAGTTGAGCCAGTGAGCCAATATGCCAGCCAATAGGGTACAAAAGAAATGTTTTATGTAAAGGCAAAAGATAAAATGCTTGGGCCTCCGCTCTCCTCAAAAATGAGCTATTTGACAGAAAATTGTAATAATATGCTCTGGAAAAAATGATATTCATCTAAGTTAGATATTCCGTATTTACCTAAGAATTATTTTTGTTGTCTTGACTTCTGTTATTTTCTCTTTTGTCTCCAAAAGAATATACAGTAAATGCATCTTGGTTTGAGGAAGATTCACAGCAGGGGTTTTAATTGTGCAAAATAGGCAATTCAACAATTCCCTGTTTATTTTAGGAACAATCACTGCTTTTTGTGTCTGAACATGCCAAAATATCAGCAGATTGAACCTGGATGCATCTGCCTGCTTTCCTGTGTGTGCATATCTATACAGTTATTTTTTGTGGATACAGGTTTAGAACCTGTTATGCAGAAACATTTTATTCAGAAACTTCTGAATTATGGAAAGGCAATATCTCATAGAGTCAATGTTACACAAATAATTACAATTTTTAAAAAAGCATTCCCTTTTCCTCTGTAATCATAATAAAACAGTACCTTGTACTTGATCTTGCATCCATATTGGAGTCAAAACAATGCTATAGGGTTAATTTTTGTTAAAATGGTAAAGAATGGTGATTCAAAGACCCATTATCTGGAAAACCCCAGGTCCCAAGCATATATTTTGTATAATGCCCAACTCAAAGCCACAAAACCTTCCCATAAACCATCTTAATAGTTAATTAAGTGCACATATGAAACTCTACATGATGTGTACAACTAATCTGCATATTATGGCTGCTTGAAATTACCACTTATTACCTCTCTCTCTTTTGACCCGAGTTAATAATGTACCTAATATTACACTACACTTGCTACACAATTTTGAACAAAGCCAGTTGATTATAATTTTGGTGCAATAAACTGAATATTAGCATTATAAAATATATATATTGTGTATGTATCTGTTCATGAGCGGGTTATTGTTTAGGATTTTGGGATTTTTATAGGGAATAGTGATGGGCGAATTTATTCACCTGGGGCCAATTTGCTGTGAATTCTCACAATTTGCCAAGTTTGCGTAACGCCAGGAAGAATCTGTATGGCTAAAATTCGCTGGACGCTAGCAATGTGCCGTTTTGCAAATTTCGTGAGAAATTTGTGAAAAATTAGACGAAGCAAAACTCCCCAGATTCGCCCATCATTAATAGGGAATCCAAATAGTCTTCTGTGAGACAGAACACAGAGACCAACCCTAACTCAACTTTTTGTTTGGCTAAAAAATTCAAGGACAGATTCACTCACTTCAGAATTCTATAATCATTTACAGTCCTCTTACCATGTTCAATGGGTTATTACATTCATAAAAAATGAATCAGCCACAGTTCTGTCAATTAATATAATTGAGAAATGTGGAATTCATGTATCCTGCATGCATTTTTCCCTTTATTCAGGGGACACAGGCCACATTAATACAGCTATTGCAAATCCCTAAGGTGCTGATTCTGGATCTATCATTTGTAACACTTGAATTTTTGCTGTACAACACTAATGGAACAATACATGTAGCAGCATTACCAACCCCTCCAAGTGTGGTTATTGTTTTCCCCATTATACCATAAAACCAGTTTCTGCATTTAAATGTGCAGTCCTTATTCTTGCATTATTCTTGCATTTAGGTATAATTTAAAATGGTCTTGAATGTTTGTAGTATACATAAATGGCCCCTGCATTATTTTATCATGTCTATTATATTTTTAAAATATATACATTAGTCTCTTAAAATGGTACTTTGAAAAAGTATTTCATTTAATTAAGTTTTAAAATAATTATTTATAAAACTATACATCAGGAAGTAGAACCAAATACATTTCACTTCATAATATAGTTAGTGTTGATTTGTCAATTATTGCAAATAATGTATTTAGAACTTTGTGCCTGATAAATATCTCCCTAAAAAAACAATACTCTTTGTTAAGGATAATTGAAATCATCATCACCCTGATTCAGTTCTCACTCACAGAAAAATGCCTCTGATTTCTTCATATAAGAAATGGTTAAAATCATGCAGCACTTTCTATTGTATATTTAGAGGTAAAGTGTTATTATAACCCCCACATTTATACTTGTCTATAATGGAATTTGCATAACTGCAGACTGTGCTACGTAAAAGTGTTCTTATTCTGATTTATGGGCATGTTTGTATCCTTCACCTCATAAATCTTCTCTTGCAGGACATCTCCGTTCTGCTATTTATTGACCCATGACAATTTGTGCTGAATGTTTTGAGATTTTGCCAGTTAGCCACTGGGGATTTTTTTTTTTTTTTAATCGTACCCAGAAGAGTGAATATTGGCGATAGGTTCATAAAGAGCTATTGTTTCTAAAATGATACAAAAATATGCATTCTGAGGAAAGATAAGATGATTAGTGAGGGATCTGAATATCTTGCTAGAGCAAAACTAATTATTCTCTATTGGCTGTCATTAACCTTTTATATCAGGACTTAAATTTATTTTCCTTGGCTGAGAACAGAATGAAATTATCCTAGTTCTGTTGTTTGTTTACAAATGTTCCAATATGCAAAATTGCAGATTGATTAGGAAATACACATATATTTTCAAGTGAACCTCAAATCAGCAATTTGATCTTTTGGGTATCCTCTAGTGTACAGCAGATCCCACAAATACTATTCAGAGGGAAGACAGTTTGGATGTAATTTGGTGCCTGTGGAACACACCCCTAGAGCCATGTCCAAATATTTCACATGGAGAGAGAGGTTTATGATCATTTCAGAGGTCCGCTGAGAAATCAGTCCTGCCAAGCACATTGGGCATGTGTTGATCTCTTCCAGTCGTATTATTGATCGTGTAATAATGCCTTCTTTTGGAAGACCAACAACTAACTTCTTGAGGACTGGCTAGAGGATAATTTATTCTTACATTCCAAGGAAACAAGTTGTCATTAAGCAGCAGCTTATATTCGACAAACTAAAAATATTTTTACTTGAACTAGCCCACCAGTTCAAGCTAGGGTTCTAATGTTTTCTGCCTACTGGTTGTATTCTTGAGGTTTCAATTCATTACATGATATTTGTTTTGTTGTTACATATTCATTTTAAAAAATGTGGTGGTTTTAATGATATTTTGCTGTGTATATCATATGTACAGTATAGGACCACACATAACAGTATATATAATAGTTTTAGCCAAAATAAGGTAATTACTAGTATAAATACAGTATAAATACATTTAATAAAATTACACAGCACTCACAGGTCTTCAAAAATGAGAAACATATTTATTTGTGAGTGCTCTGACATTATTTGCATGCTGTTGCATACCACATGGAACCCAGGCATGTACAGTATATATACAATCACACATACATACTGTATAGGTCCTCTGAAATATCTATACACTAGTGGCACCTCCATTCGCTGAACCAATAATTGTTCTGCCCCCCTGTATTTTCTGCAGATATGCCAACTCAACTACATGTTTGGTTGTCACCATAATTTAACCCATCACCCACAATAACAGGCCTGTCACCTGCTGTCATTAATTTGCATCTGAATCCTTACTTATACACTCCATTAAAATCCATGGAAACATTACCAAAAATCCACTGAAGCAGTATTTCTACTAAATGAAAATTGCTGGACTGCACTATAACAATCTGCAATTTTAAATTATATGCAGTGCCAGTAAGTGCATTGTTTATATTTTGGAAAATCAATGCAATTGATAAAAGCACTGGTGCAAATTTATTAAGCTAAATACATTATTAAGTTAGCTACAAAAGCTGTATGTAAAATGCTTTCCTTTTCTACTACTACTTTTCTTTCCCTCCTGAGGGACTGTCTCCTACATGCTTTGCCCATTGAAATTTGCCCAAAAAATATTTCATAGGTTTAGTGCCTCTTATCTCTACAATGATCATTAAATGACTTTAATATTATTGATTTAAATGACTTAAATACTTGATTCTTAATATCTTTAACATTTAGGGGCAGATTTACTATTGGTCGAATTTCGAATAAAAAAAAAAATCGAAATACGACCATGGGAATAGTGGGTGAAGTAAAAGCCTTCGAATTTGAATATCGAATGCGAAGGATTTTACCGCAATTCGATCGATCGAACGATTCGAAAGATTTAATCGACCGATCAAAATTTTTTTATTCAATCTAAAATAAAGATTCCCAATTCGGTAACTTGGTTCTGGCGAAGTAGGTGGTTGAATAAAAATTTGAAGGGGAAGTAATTCGACCATTGAATAGTCGAATATTCTAAAAAAAAATTATTTGAATTTTCGAATTATTCGAATTCAACTATTCAATGGTCGAATATGCCTAATTTGCACATTCGAAGATTCGAATTAGAAATAAATTAAAATTCGATCGAACTTCGAATTCTACATGTGAATTTTGTAAATCTGCCCCTTACAGTAGTAATAGTAAAACTTAGAGTGAGAGGCCTATTTGCAATAAAGATGGTGGGCTATTGCTTAAAAATGGATTGGGAAACTGGAGAGCACACCTAAGATGGTCCCACTGTCCTATTGCACACACAATGACAGCTTCATGCAAAAGATGAAGCAAGACAAGTGTAGAGCACCAGTTATAGGCAGGGTTGAACTGGCCCTGCGGGTCACCGGGAAAAAACCAGATGGGCCTGACGCTCAAGTGCCCCCACTGGGCCAGATGCTCTCTGCTAATATCCGGAATGTACAAAAAAAAATTCTTCTGGCACAGTGCAGCAACGTTTGCACAGGACAACACCTCTCAACTACATAAGCTGGGTTTCTGGATTCCAGGAGTAGTGATGAGCGAAGTCTGCATTTTGCCTAAACCAAAATAGAGGGAAACGTAATAGGTTAGGAGAGTTAACCCTATGGTTCCTTACATATATATATATATATATATATAGACCAGCAGGTCACATGACTATCCAAGCCCCAACAGAGGCTGGGTCATTTCTATTCCTCTAGAATTAGATGGGTAGAAATGGCCTGGCAATTTATACAGAATATTCCACCCAGAACCATAAATGCAAAAGAGAAAAAAAAAAGGTTATTGCTGTTAGATCAGATATACATTGCAGTTCGGTCTACTGCATTTGTATAACAAGTTAAATATCTCTATTTAATTAAAGCAAAACAGATCAGGAAGAGGCAGACTCTTTAGTATAAATATCCAGTGACTCTACACAAAAAGGTCAGCACACAATGTAGAAAGTGACAGGTCAGACCGTGATCCTTAGCAGAGTACAAAACATACTACAGAGGAACAGGCAAGAAAAGGACATTACCATTCATCAACTGAGCATGTGTTAGGCTAACAATGCCACAGTAAGCGGGAATAACCAACCTAAGAATTATTAATCGGCTCAAGCAATCCATGAATCTTTCTCACATATCACTTCTGTGAAGTAATGTCCTTAAAAAGAAGCAGTTTGTGTTTAGGGGGATTACATTAAGTCCCCTTATCAAAAAGTGACAAGAATACTAAATATTTAATTGGCAGGGTAGATCTTTTTCAAATGAATGACCATAAGAATATTTTCATGGGGAATTTGGGGCCTGCTGACAAAATATCTAATCTAACATGT
>CM044445.1:72924173-72936018 GCA_024363595.1 Xenopus borealis
TCTGATTCTCTCTTTCAAGTGTCGGCTTGTTTGGCCTACATATTGTTTTTTACAATTTTCTACAAGCCAACATGACCTATAGGTAACTTTTAATGTAGATTGATATTTTGATATTTAACTAGAAATACACCATAAAGTTAGGTTAATACAGCCCTAGAATCTGACTGCTAGTTAAAAACTATTTGAGGTAGCTAGGATGTTTTAACACTTGCCTAGTCCAGGATCCAACTATTTTTTGCAGTGTAAGATATGCTTAGACATCACAGATGTATCCATATAGCATTCTATGTTATTGCTGGGACTATTATCAGCTAATTAACTCAAAGTACATTCATAATAGACATGATCTGAATTTTATTAGCCCAGATTTTTCCACCGTGGAGATAACTGCTTTGTTTAATGATATAATGCAGCCACAGTAACCTGAAATTACAGAATATTGATAGCATTTGGAATACGCTTTGCCATATTAAACCGGTCTGAAAATATTTGTTTATGCCGATCTTCTGGACTATTCATTTTTAGCTCTGTAATCTCATTCAGAGAGCAATTGCTACTTGGAACTGATTGATACATAATTTTCTAGCATAGGTGACTTGCCAATACAGTGCAGCTAAACAAAGACTTTCCTCTGTTGATAAAAATAATGTTTGAATAATTTCTGGCTATTTCACTGAAAATAAAAAATGATATTTAGTTGATTTTGCGCCCTTTTCTTACATTCTTTCATTGAGTGTATTGTGTGTTCTCCGAGAAAGAATCTGAATCTGAACACAATTTTTGGGCAAAAACTCAAATTTTTCATGGGGAAAAAAAACCCTCAAATGTTTCAAGATCTATGATACCCCAATGCTGCAAAAAGCCATAATTCGAAAATCCACCATCTCAGACCTGTTGAGGTCATGTATAAGTCAATGTGAGATGTCGTGGTCTGTTTTTATCTGATAATCTGATAAATTCAGGGGTTTTCATTCCAAAAAGTAAAAAAAAACAAAAAAACATATTTTTCCTGATCTGATTTATTATGGGATCGGAGTTTGGTCAACCTTTTTCATTTAAATTATGAGATAATTTTTTGTAAATAACCCCCCATGGCTAATAAGATCATAATGAAAATAAAAAAGTATATTTTGTCAGAAATGGTTGCCTTTATCAGTCACAATAGATGTTAACTTGTCCATTAACATTATACTCATCTAGGTAACTTTTCTGAATCTAATGAGGCAGTACACCAAGATAACTTGTATACTTTAACTTGTATAACTTGTATTACTATAACTTGTTTTGTAGCATTAAACATATATGTGTACAATATACTGAGAGTTTATAACCTCTACAATTGGGTTATTTAATGCTTCCATAATACGCTGTAACAATGACTTTATCATTAGGGTAAAAAGACATTTACCTGCATATGTAATGTGAAATTTTGCCTAGGAGCAGTAATCTGTAGCAACCAATAAGATGTTTGCTTTTAAACAGGTGACCAGTAAATGCTATTTGCTGATTGGATGCTATGGGTCACTGACTCACTTGGGCACACAAGTGCCTTTTGTGACATAACCCCCTTTATTTTAGAAACAGAAATATACACGCTTTTGTTTTCTGTGGATGCCTCTGATGAGATGGTGCAGATTATTTTGTTAAGCTTTACACTATCACATTTAGGGGCAAATTCACTAAAGCGCAAAGTGTCTAATGCTAGTGCTAATTCGCCAGCGTGACGTCAATTCAAAACTTTGCCGATTCACTAACAGTGTCCCTGGCGAAAATTCGCTAGCAAACTAGATAGACTTGTGCAACTTTGCACCCTTACACCAGGCGAAGTTGCACACTGACGAAGGGACATAATTACTCTAGTTCACTAAGATGACCATTTTACTGAACATTACCTCATGCGTTAGACTTTACTTCACCAGGTCAGACCTGGCGAAGTTCAATACAATAGATAGGAGTTTGAAAAAAAAACTTTAAATTTTTTCTAAGTCAAAAAAAAATGCTGGTGTATTTAACCTTTTGTAGGGTGATAGTCTGAAAAACAGCGAAAAATTATTTGGGGTTACCCTCCTCCCCCCCTACATTTGGCATACATATGGCAACACAGCTATACAATGGGCACATGTTTAGGGCAATAGGACAACTTTATTTTATTTATTAAAGGTTTCCTGGGCTTGTGTAGTGTAATGTAGTGACTGTAACATACACCTCTATTATACATTTAAGTTACCCACCGTATGCAAATTAGGCATCGCTAGTGTAAATGCGCATTGCCTGGCAAAGTAACGGTAGACATCTTTAGATAGAGTATCTTCAGCCATGCTTCGCTACCATTCACCGCTCTGAGTGCAAATTTGCATCTTAGTGAATTTGCGTAGCGCTGGCGAAAAATTTGCCTGGCGAAGTGCGGCGAGCGCCGCCGAAGCTGTCGCTAGTGCATTTTCGCGCTTTAGTGAATATTCCCCTAAGTATAAGCTTGTGGAATTTTTGCTCAATATAATTTTTTTCTGCAATAATCAAACCTCAGCTTAGCTACCCAAAATGGAGTTTTAAGTTGAAATTTAAAGCAATGTAAAAGTGCAAGATTTTTAAATCCATTTATGCACTTTTAGCTTGATTTTTAATAATGGAATATTGACCACAATCTCTGTAGGGACAGAGATTCTGTTGCCTTTCGTCTAAAGGTCTAAATTGCTTATTCATCTTGTTCATCTTTAGATACAATATCTTCAGTAACTCTGGCAACACAAGCTTCTTGTTTGCTACTTAAAGTCTACAGTACTGCATTTGATATATATATTTCAATCATTGCATTTTGTATTTACGTCCTGTAACAGGAAAATTATATATGGTTGTTGGGTTACTGACTAAAAAGTTGATTGACTGTGAGGATTCATTTTTATTTCTATTCTTATTGTTATTGCTTATTTGTCTTTCCATGACCTCTCTTACTCCTTTTCTGTTTTGGTTTTAAAATCTGTTCCCTGTTTGCTAAGGTAAGAAACCCCTAGCACCCATTGTAATGTCTACAAACGAGATCCATAGATATTAACAAAACACACAAAATATATAACATGAAAATAAATTGAAAATTTTTTAGAATTTTGCTCTTTGCATACTGAAATGTAAATTTTAAGCTGAACAACCCTTTTAATTATACTGGAAGATGACTGCTGGCTAGCCTTCTGAATGCAGAAGTAGGTAAGTGTTCACATTTATTGTGTGTTTAATTGCAGCAACTCTGCATTTTTGACAATGTATTGTAGATGACAGCTATGCTAACATTTTCTAAGGAGTGACAGTTGTTTTTCTTCAGGAGAGGGCAGCAATTGTTACACTTTTAGACACATTACTATTTATCACATTAGACAAAGAGACAGCCCATAGTCCCTTTGTTTAAAATAGGATGCCGCACTTCATGCTTTTTTTTATTAAAAAAGTCACAGACCAAGAAATAATTTTTTTTACATCTCAGCCTTACTTTATATAATGAGATCTGCGACAGACAACTGAAGAACACAGATAAAACTGGCAGTGGCAAGGGGAATACCTGTCAATATGCATTTCAAAGCTGATTAAAATTGTGAATGATGAACAATCATGTAGAATCAGTTCAAAATTGCAGAAAAGCTGCACAAAAATGTGTCCAATTTCTGTCCCATTCACCATCATAGTTTAATATTCAAGAAGCTCATCTTTAAGAAAGCTAGATTGTAAATGTACTGTGATCTAAATTAATTGTGTTGTATTCTCTAAGGATTTTCCTGCAGGATTCATAGTACTGGCACAATCAGCAAGACAGCAAGCAATCCGATACCTAGAGAAAAGCGATACAGAATGATAACTCAGTACATAAGGGGTTGGGTCCAAAGAGTGAGGTGATGTAATTTATACTCAACTTCCCAAGGTGTAAGTTATTTCAGCCGGTTGTAACTCCCCTTCCTACTGTATGTATGCAGCCGATTTGAATAATTTAGTAGAACACATTTCAAACGGTAGTTGACACACCAGTGAACTTGCAAAATAGGGTTGACTATCACATGTAAAACAAACTCGCCATTCTCACTTTCTGGAGGGAAGAGGTTCAGAAGAAGGAATAGGTTATTTAAGAAGTCATTGGGCTAGTATTAGGTTATCCCATAGATGCACTAGAGTAATAAAGGGCCTTGTGCATTTACTGTAAATATAAGCATATTAGAGGCTACAAGAATTCAGTATTAAGGTTATGTAAATTAATACAGCTGAAGTGGCTTCTAGAATCTTAATAATTTGGAGTGGAAGCACATTGTGGCATAATTACGTACACAAGTGCAGTGGGCTTTTCCCACATTTCCTTCTAGTGAGTTGCTCCTAAAACCACTTTCATTAAAATACTTATGTCTAATTGCACTCCTTGCACTTCCATATAGTTGCACATGACACTGCTCAACCATTCCTGCCCTCTGTTCCAAAATGGGCGCTGCTCCGCTTATTGATGCAATGTGCAAAGTGAACTCCTCAGGATGTAGAAATAGCTCCAGGGATCCCTTTGCACCCTGCATCAAAAGAATCTGGGTGCAAATTTCACTTGCACAGTAAACACTGGAAAGAATGCCAAGCATACTTCGAAAATATTGACACAACTGTGGGCTATTTACAACAAATTAACGTGTGGTTGCATCAAGTTTGGTGAATCAAATGCAGTTTGTGTTGAGAAAATCACCCATTTTGGTTTGCTATGACAAGTGAATGCACCCTCATATTTTCTTTTCTAATACATAAATATTTACCCAGTTTCACTTCGCTGAAAAATTTGCGAATTTCCAGCGAAATTCGGGAATTTGTCAAAAAATTTGCGAAACGATTTGCGCCACGTTTTTGAAGCACGTCTTGTCAACTTCGACGCGTCACATCATTTTCGTCGCGTCAAAAACGACACGTAAATTTTCGCTGGCTTTTCGCGAATTTATTCGCCAGCAGTGAATTGCGTGAGTTCGCCGCGAATTCGCCCATCACTACTTGTATGTGCTTTTTAGAGACAAATGATACTCCATGTAAATAGATTTTACACTAGAGTAGCCTATATATCAAGAATATAATTGCAAGCTGATGTTGCAAGATGTCAGGGAAATATTGTGATAAATTACATTAGATACTTAAATTGTTATATTGCTATAAAACCTTTAGTCTTGGAAGGGGAAAAAATCACCAAGCCGATAAGTCCATAAGTCCATTTAGTAAAGAAGACTTTCTGACTGATAAGATATATACGTATTAATGTGCGTGCTCTCATACAGATCCCATAGTAATCTAATACTAATACAATGTCATGTGACATGATCTTTGTGTGCTCATGCAGAAGTGTTAATAAAGTTATGTCTTCTTGAATAACGAGAAGCATGGTGTCTGTGTGCAGTTTCTCCTCTGTCTAAAAAAAAGCTGCAGACTACTGGTTATCCCGCCTCTTAAGCAGAATGGCAACGGGTTATGGACCCAGGAGAGAGGGAAGAAACCGATGGAGCAGGCTGATATTTGATGGAGATGAAAAGAACTATGTACTATGGGAGACAAAGTTTCTAGGCCACAGGCGCCTGATGAATCTTAAAAAAACCATTCTGCATTAACCCACAGAGGATACAGACTTGGATGAGGACAGAAGTAAGAAAGAGGAGGCTTATGCTGAGTTAATTAAATTTTTAATTATAAAAGTCTGTGTCTGATTATGAGAGATGGAGCTGATGATGGAAAGAAAGAGATTCAAATCCTGAGAAACCACTATGTTGGCAAAGGTAAGCAATGAATAATTAGCTTATACACAGATTTAAAATCTCTTCAGAAAGCAAATTAAAATGTCACAGACTATATAATATGTACAGAAACAGCAATGACAGCACTGAGAAATGCTGGAGAGACACTAATGGGCACATTTACTAATGGTCGAATTTCGATGGTTAAAAAAAACCCAAATTCGACCTTCGAATTTTGGTCGAGTTAAAACCCCTCGAATTCAAATTTTGAATTTGAGGGGTTTTAATGCAATTCGATATATCGAACGATCAAATATAAAAAATTCCATCGATCTATAAAATCATTCGAACCGATCGATTCAAACGATTTCAAGCAATCGGTCAAATTTTTTTTTATTCAATCAAAAAAACTTCCCATAGGATTCTATAGCAATTCAGTAGGTTCCATCTGCCGAATTTGTAGATTGAATTTTTCTTAAAGGGACAGTACTTCGCGGGAATTCGCCGCGAATTCGGCCCTGGCGAATAAATTCGCCCATCACTAATGACTGCTGCTATAATTCGCAACAGGTGTTTAAAAATAATTTAAAGGAGTATTCAACCCATAATGATTCACAACCCCTCCCCATAGGCCCCTTCCCCCCACAGCCTACACCCCAAATGCACCTAAGTTGCTATTTACCCTCTCAGGTCCTGAGCATGGAGTTTGCAGGCACCAGCTTCTCCCCAGCCGTCTTCTTCCAGGATCCATCGGTATTTGGAGGCGCATGCACATTAGGAGCACAGAATGCTCTGCATACCAGTATGACACAAAGAAACTATACTCAAAGTGTAAAAAGGGAATTTTTTGTAGTATATAACCTTCATACCTGTTGTATTACCCAAACACTGGAAAGGTATTTAAACTAAGGCTTGTAAGTTCATTACAAAGAGTGTGACTGAGAGACAAACTCAAACTGATGTGTTAGATGCTGATAATTATAGGAAAAGGTGTGTATACCCTAAATTAAACCCAAACCAGGCAAGGTCCCAGTATCTGAAGATAAGAGTGCAGAGGGCAATGATAATGGCTGAATACAGGACAGCCATTGTACAAGAAACCCAAAAAGGGACAAAAAAAGCTGCTCAGTACTTAGAATACTATGTATTAAAGTCAGATTGTCATGATCAGATACTGACAAACATTGACTACTGTTACAGAGCACATGATGTACCTCAAAGTTTGATTTACCCCAGTCACAGATATGGATTAATGTAATGAAAGATGAAATAGATCAACTAAAAAAGAATGATAAAAATGCAGTGGGAGGCAGATGGGTCTATGCAATAAAAAGCAATGCAGATGGATCTGAAACATAAAAAGTTAGATATGCTGATAAAGGATACAGTCAAGTAAAGGGATTTGATTACATGGGGACTCTTTCTCCAACTGTGAAGTTTACTTCTATATGCATTTTGTGGCCAATGGCAGTACAGTACGATTTTCTCGATATCAAATGGATTTAAAACAGCTTATTTAAATTATAAGTGTATTATACATTTATACTAAATATGTTTTTCTGTAATATGAGAGCAAGTGGGGATGTTAAGATATGTATTAATAGTATTAGGGGCAGATTTACTAAGTGTCGAATATCGAATGGCAAAAAAATTCGAAATTAGACCAGGGCATAGTGGGGGAATAGTGGGGAATAAAAAAAAATTTGAATTCGACCGATCTAACCACTTTGTACAGTAGTGTGGGGGGAGGTGAATCCATGGATGTAGTGGGGCCCAGAAGAATTGGCGTGTTGACCCATGATGTTGACACCCACAAATAGTGGGTGACCTGCGATTTGCATGCAGTGTGGGTCACCTGTGATTTCCTGTGAGGGGGGCCAAAACTTTTCTTTGCAGGGTTGCCCGGGATCCCATGTTAAGCCGCTGATGATATACATGAATCCTTTACAGAATTCATATCACCATATACATAATTTAATGCACTTTGGCATACAGAACTATGCATATAAAAGATTTGTAGTGATCACTAAGATCATGTATATTTGGTGGAGGGGCAAATTTACTATTATTCCCCAAAATATTGATAAGTATTCGAACCATCGAATGCTTATCGAATTGTTTTAGGTTATCATTTTGCTCGATATCCGATTTCTCGATGAATTCGTATGATCGGATACCGATCGTTCGATTTCACACAAAAATCATGAAATTTCATTCGAGCCTCCGAAAAATTTGTACGATTCGAATGATCGAACGCTCCAATCGTACTAATGGTAATCCCATAGGCTTCTATTACTATTCGGTAGGTTCAATCTGGTGAAGTAGGCAGTCGAATAAATTTAAAATTTTGATCCTTCGTGTTGCGTCATTTTCGGTGCATTGCGTAGTTTTCAACGCGCGTTGCGTCGTTTTCGGTGCGTCGCGTCAAAAACGACGTGCAACTCGTTTTTCTGGCGAATTTTTGCAAAGCGAAATTTCGCTGGCGATTCGCAAATTTATTCGCCCATCACTAATAATGAGTACATGGAATAAGGAATGGATTCCAGTCAGAAAAAAGCATTAGACTAGGCAGTGGGGGCCACAAGCATCAAGCAAGGCAGAAGTGGTTCACTGGTGTCAGATGGCGCATTAATTGCAAGGCAAGCAATCTGCCACTTTCAAGTATTTTCTAAGAGAACTTATGTGGCACTATTGATTATTTTGATGCAGCACATTTAGCATTAAATAACCATTACCAGGTTTCATCCCAGTGCCATAAACACTTCACTTTTATATAGTGAATAAAGTACAGATATGGGGTTCGTTATCCAAAAACCCATTTTTAAAGATAATTTCATTTTTAAAATAGCAACTTGTACTAAGATATAATTATTCCTTATTGAAAGCAACACCAGCTTATTGGGTTTATTTAATGTTTATATGATTTTATAGTGGATTTAAGGTATAAAGATTCAAATTACGTTATCCAGAAAACCCCAGGTCCCCAGCATTCTGTTACAATACCTGTATTCCCTATTGTTAAATATAATTGTAAGTCAATAAGTCACCAAGGAGTGCTATGACCATATAAAAACATGGGTCGAATTGGGGGACTTTAATATTGCATATTGATTTGCCTTTCGTACAGCAGCACAATGTATCCATGTCCTAACTGCTTTCACAAACTAAGAATTTGGTTAATTGTATCAGGTTAACACACAGTTAAGGATTTAGTCACCAATGACCTCACAGGTAATCAAACATGTTGTTTTGATTAAATATTGGCCAGCAGTTTCATAGTATTGCTTGAGGCACAAATAAATATAAGTGAATAAAAATAATAACACAGGGATATAAGGGAAAAAGAAGACATTATTGCAATTTGACTATTTCTGGCATAAAATTACATTTTTCTTTAATTTGCTGCAAAACATTCAGTGTTTCTATGTTTGAATGTTGACACTTATTTTCTAATGTAATGCATCTAGAGAATTTGCTGCTACAAATGTCAGTCCCTAGTCCAATGGGGATAATGGTGAATATGCAGTATACATTACAGTTATAGAGGTAGGGTGCCTGTGGATCTCTTCCCAAGAGACTGGAATAAGATATACAGATCTGGCCCACCTATGATAAGAAATCTCTGCTTGTTGAGAAGTGGCAGGTTTACACAGTATCACTATGACTCCAGCAGGTTATGGTTGTGGTTGTGCTGGCAAAATCCAAGAATGGACATATTAAACATAGCAACAAGGTGCCAATAGGATTTCTACACCCTAAACCCCCCCCCCCATTATTTGACACTATTTTAAACACAGGTTTATAAGAGAGAATAAATTTAGCGCAATGCACAAAATTCTATCCTTCTAGGCAATTACATTCATGTATGAGTATGAAGTATAAATCACTGAAAACCATCTGTTGTGATCTACACAAGTAAAACAAAAAGGTTAATCAGTCCCTTTACAAGCACAAACACAGACCTTTATTGCATTCGTATAGAACATTCTAAAATAGACCTAGAACTTATTTCACAAAATTGGTTTGTTGGCTACATTTTGTTCAGGCCTTTTTTTAAGATTTGGTATTATTTATCTTTCCACTTGGATGTACTTGGACATACTGTGTGTATACTATGTATATATATGTACAGTATATATAATGAGTTCACTAACGAGTGAATGCTATAGGCGACTTTTTTGTTGCATAATATATTGGAGTCTATGGTCAAATTTTCTTTCTCCCCTAATTGCATTAAAGGCAATAGCCATTTTTTTCTCACTCCAAATGCATTAAAGTCAATGGGCATTTTTTTTCTCACTCCACATGCATTGAAGTGATTGGTTTTTTTTACTTGCATCTTTCTCAGTTATTTTTTTCCGGTGAATTTTTGACACAGTTTCATCCAATCATCCTATCCTCCAACACAATCTGGGCAAATGGAATAAGTCTGCCTTCAGTTATTTTCAAAAACAATTTAAAAACTGCCTTGCATGGCAATAAACCAGTATACAATATTCGTAACTAATATTTAATTAAGACACCTTGCAGATGATTATAACTAATATTGTTAACCCTATCATGTTTAATTAAGTTCCAATTTATCCAAAGTGGCACAATCATCCCCAGTTAGGCTTTTAACATTACGGTGTGATGCTGTCAAAACTCCAGGAAAGAGACAATCCTCTTTCTATTCACAGAGAACAATAGCCCATCAGACAGAGGCTGGAAAATAAATACCATGTGTACAGTTCCAGGAACAGCCTAATGAGTGCACTTTAATGGGTCGGCACAACACAAATGATAATAATAAAACAACCAAAATCAGCGTCCAAATAAGAAAGGTGCTTGCATTTCAAGGTCAATGCAAGGGCCATGTTACAGCCAGTTACATAACTTACATAAGTTTTATAAATGACAGTATTAAAGGGAGACTCTTGTTAAAAGGTTGTTTTTTATATATGAATATTTTTTTTTATGTAATTGACAGAAATATATGTGCTTATTTACACGTGTAAAGTGCAAGTTTAACACTGAAAACATGTTTCAAATAAATGAAGCCATTTCAAATATATAATTGAAATTGTGTTTATTTGTAAGCTACAAATTTTTATTAACAAACACACATTCCCCAGGAAAGATTTCCAATTCAACTTATAAAATACTAAATTTCTAGAAATAAAATACATTTTTCAGTAATCACCAATAACATCACTGGCCTTCCTGGCTTTCAAACACATGAGATTTTCTCAAAGATTCACTTTACTGTATATTTATAACTATTTCTGCCTGAAGGCAACATTGACTTCAGTTTGTGTAATCAATGCGCGTGTATTGATCTCCACAACCAGAAAGTGAAATATTTTATACTCTCCTTTACGATGCCCACATTTATAAACTATCTGAAGCAGAACATCTTTTGTTTGACTTATAGACCTTGAAAACTGTAGCATTCCATTAATATTAAAAACTTGGCATGAACTTTGCCCTATCACTATGAATACGTTGATGGCAAAATGTAGCTCACAACTGATAACACAGTTAAATACTGTATGTTCTCGTTGTCAAATTGCAGCAGGATTTTTCAGATTTGTAAAGATTTCAATAACTTACTTCTCATTTTAGGGCAAGCCTTTTGATATGATGGCCAGGTCGGTACAATCAACATCCAAGAACAAGTACAATAATCAAACTCCATGTCTTGGCCTATGGCCTATCCTATGCAACTATGTAGTCTAATTTCTCCACTCATATGCAATACTTGTTGACATTCATACAGTATTTGTATTTAATGTTCAGTTGTTACTTGTATTCTATATTTTTTTGTACTTCTCATAGTCCTGTGTCATCTAAGTACCAACAAAACACTGATTAATAGTGTGCTGACCACCACTACTATAATAAAATACACAGCCGAAGTATTAATGTAGGTCAGCAAGGATTAAAACCTACTTTTCAAGCCAAATGATCAGTATTGCCAAAGCTAGTAGAGGACCATTATCTTAAACCACAAATGTCAATCATCAGACGCTAGATCTCAGCAAAATTATGATTTATGAACTTATTAAGCAATTCTAGGAAAAGTCCAACTTGATTAAAATGGTTCAATAGGATCAGCGCAGCTCCTACTGACTTCTATAGGA
>CM044445.1:72942587-72978816 GCA_024363595.1 Xenopus borealis
TCATGGTTAGCACTGTCTGCTTCTTACTACAGAAACCTCTTTTAATTTGTGTTCAAACGAATCCATGTGTTTTCCAAAAATGCCAAAATAATTGTGTTATTTGTATACAGGATGATAACTTGCTGCCAGTAAAACCAACACACTAACTAGTGTTTGAACGTTCATCACTTTCATGACAGCAAATGGGTTAAACTTGGCCATAAAGTAGGAATCATTGTTTATGTCAAAGGTTACAGCTAGTGAAACAGTATAAGGAATGACAAAGTCCTGCAGGGCATAAACTTGACCTTCAGCTAACCTGCAGCTGTCACACAGCCGAAAGAGTCATTCCTGGGCCTAACATAAGGAAATCTGACCCTTGGGCACAATGTTTCCATAGCACTAACCTGCAGTTATTATTGATTGACTGGAAGCCTCCATGCCTCAGTAGGTCTCGGTCACTTGTGACAGATATATTGATTACACATTAGTTTAAAATGGTTTGCCTCAGTTTTGTGCTACTGTATAAAAATAACGACCCTGCTTATTGCAAATTAGTTCCACCAGGGCATCATTCTTAAACGATCTGAATTAAATGCTTTAATATAGGAATTCAATTTATTTTTAGAATAATTTAATCGGAATGTGGGTACAACCAAATGTGTCTCAGTTTCAGTTCAGTTCAATTTTGGATTTTCATAAGGATTTCTAGAATAAATGTAATTTTTTTTTTCAGAATAAAAGCTGTAGATCTTCTTATGGCATACCTAACTTATTTAAAAGGTATCTTAACAACAGGAGTGAACTATTTGGAAGTATGTAAAATGTAATACAATGCAAGTTTTTGAGAAAAGATTCGGCCGAATACCAAACCAAATTCAAACCCTAATGTGCATATGCAAATTAGGGGTGGGAAGGGGAAAAATATACTTCCTTGTTTTGTGACAAAAAGTTGTGCAATTTCTCTCCCCGACCCTAATTTGCATATGCAAATTAGGGTTCCGATTTGGTTCGGCTGGGCAGAAGGATTCGGCTGAATCTGAATCCTGCTGAAAAAGGCTGAATCTCGAACCGAATTATGGATTCGGTGCATCCCTAAAATTTACACAAATTGTTACTTTTTAATGTTTTTTTTTAATTTATCATTTTATTTTTATTTTTGAGGAAATGTAAGAAAAACATGATAAGTTTGGGGAAATTTTTTCCCACTGGTAAAAAGTAAAATAACGAGCTTCTTTCCTGACCTTAAATCATCTTCAATACAAAAAGGAGAAATTAGAATATGGGTTTAATTTTCTCTTAATCTGACACATTTAGAATTATTTAAATTAATAATTTCATTTTCAAATACCCCAGGTGAACTAAAATGTAAATAAAGCAGCTAAGCACACATTTTGCTGTGTAACAAACTGTAGTTAAGAAACTGTAGAAATTATGATGATTCTAGAAATATCTAAATCTAAAATGGTCCAATATAAGCTACAATAAAGTTGTTATCAAGCTGGCCTCATACAAAGCTAGATGTACGTAATTAAATCCAATAAGGTTATATATACAGATGTTCAGGATTGAAAAAAATCTTTTAACAAGCTTTATCAACAAATGTGCAAGTTTAGAAACGGATATGGTGGGGCAGCACTACCTTGGCGATTCCATTCGAAAAATCTGTGTTTTTGGGCCTACAACTGATGATATATGGCACAGGCTTTTAACTTTAAATAGGAAATTATAAACAAAATGGACCTTTGCCCTGGAGAATGTTTAGTCCAGATTTTATTCTTACACTGTACTGAAAACTCATGTCATCCTTGTGGTCAAACTGATTTACCAGAAGTTTGCATGTTTTTCAGAGTATATTGACTTGTAAGAACTTCCTGGAACCAAATTACCACAGCTCTGAACAACTGGAAGCACACTTGTACTTGTAACAAGACTGATATTAGTTGTGCTGACTGAAATGTTTAGCATGGCCTTGCCATGTATCAGAGGCAAAGTTAGATTAGGAACTACAGAAACAATACAATCAAGCCTGATGCACTGATGCTTAGTCTCAAGCCTGCTTCTTCCTTGTGTTTATGTTTCCAAAGTGGATAATAATAATAATAATAATACAAACAATAGAACACTTACCTTCAGTATGGCTGCCTGCCAGCAGTCTTCCATAGACCATGGGTCACCACTAGGCACTTTTACCTCCTAGTAACTACTACATTAGGAATTGACACTGGTGGGGAGTGATCCATTTGGCCTGGAAGTAGTGTTACCAAGGAAATGCAGGAGGGCAGCACCCCAAGATAAATGTACATGGAGACAGAGAAAAAAGATCTCCTACTGAGTTTATCCAGGAACTGAGGCCTACAGCTACATGCATGAATGGAGGGATGAAACAGTTGTCAGTAAAGCTTCCAGATACACAATGAGTAACCTCACAGAATTACATATTGCCAGAACTGTATGTGATATTACATATTGGATGATGGAATGCAAACTAAGAATCTGTTGTGAGGAACTCCAACAGCTATGGATTTAGGGGCAAATTCACTAAAGTGCGAAAATGCCCTAGCGACAGTTTTGCCAGGCGAATTTCCACCAGTGCTATGCAAATTTGCTAAGATGCGAATTTGCGCTCAGGAAGGTGAACGGTAGCAAAGTAGCGCTACCGTTACTTCGACAGGCAAAGCGCATTTTTGCTAGCGATGCCTAATTTGCATACGGCACAAACTTAAACGTATAAAAGAGGTGTATGTTACAGCCACTACATTATACTACACAAGCCCAAGAAACCTTTAATAAATAAAATAAAGTTGTCCTATTGCCCTAAACATGTGCCCACTGTATAGCTGAGTTGCCATATGTTAGGAAATGTAGGGGGGAAGACTATTTTTAAGACTATCACCCTACAAAAGGTAAAAGATGCCAGCGTTTTTTTGGGACTCAGAAAAAATTTCAATTTTTTTTTTCAAACTCCTATCTATTGTATTGAAATTCACCAGGTCTGACCTGGCGAAGTAATGTCTAGCGCAAGAGGTAACGTTCAGAAAAATGTTCATTTTAGTGAGTTAGTGTAGTTATGTCCCTTCGTCAGTGTGCAACATCGCCTGGCATAAGGGTGTGAAGCATATCTACTTCGCTAGTGAATGTTCGCCAGAGACACTGTTAGTACAGTAAATCGGCAAAGTTGCGAATTGACGTCACGCCGGCAAATTAGCGCTAGCATTAGACACTTTGCGCTTTAGTGAATTTGCACCTTAGTGAGAACTGGCTACTTTTCTACGTACAGTAGATTATAAAATATAATATGAGGAAAGCCACTCTATCTACTTGTAGGAGTTATTGGACTGGGGCCTTGTGCTTTGAATGAACTGTGCTTGTGATTAATGATTAAGAGAATTTGAGGTGACTTATTTTATGCCTCCACTCACAGCTACAAAAGTGGGTTTTCACTGGTTAGTCTGTGAACCAGCAAAAAAGAGCTGAGAAAATTAGTGTGTAATCCTGTCTTTTAAATTATCAAAAAAGGTTTAAACAAGTTATGGAAGCCAAAGTAAATGAATACTCATATTGTTGTTCCCCTTTCAATAATAATAATATATAGTAAGACATTTGTATACACAAGTAAAGTGGTACAAACAAAATATGTAAACAATGTACATATACAATGGCCTCTAGAGTAATAGACAAGTTTTACAGATTATGTGAATCTAGCATTTATTACTCTTCATTTTTCTTTCTTTTTGAGTTTTTTTCAGAGTTCCTCACTAGTGTACTGTACAAATAATGGTGTCTGTGCCTGTGTGTACAGTATGCATTCCAGAGTATGACAGAGATGTCACACAAGTTACTGAATGTTCAGCAACAGCCTCAGGCCAACTAGATGGACCTTGCTAGTAAAGAATAAACATGTCTGGGTTGCAGTACCTTTTTGGAGAAATGTAACATATGCAATTTCTCTTTGAATCCACCTGATAGGATGACCTCTGACAAAACCAGAGAGCTTTTGCAACCAGATTCTACATCCATTGATCAAAATGCGCTGTCTGAGTGCTGGAGTTTATGACAAGAGTTCACAGTGGCCATGTCAGGAAGTCGATATAGTGATAGATCCTTTGCTCCAGCCCCTGTCTGCAGCACATTAACAAGGCTTTCAGTCTGACAGTTATTGCTCCTGCCATAAATTTTTCACCAAAACAAATAGGCTTTTGCTGCATTTATTAATGGTGGCCACTCAGTTCTACAAAATATAGCTGTTTGTTTAACCTAGACTTTTTTTTTTTTTTTTTAAATTATGCTTTTGGCAACTGTAATATACCCTGGCAAGAAAATGTCTGCATTACACAGCATTAAAGCATCTTGCAATCCAACTGGACCCTACTACAGTAAAGGGGATTAACCCTCTGCTGAACAGACCTTTTATGAATGTAAATGAATTTTCACTGAGCATTTTACTTTACAGACCCTGCTGAAAGTGAAACAATAACTTTGCAGCTGCATCAAAAGAACTGACAGGAATACAGGACTTCCTGCAGTGCCAGTGCTCACTCACATCTACTTCCTACACTTTTCTCTCATTTTCAATGTACTGAATTGCATGTAAATTATGACCATCTTTACCGTAAGCGTCCTGATAAGATAATATTTTAAAGGCATGGCATGGGTAATCTTCAAGGGGAGATGAGCAAAGTGAACACTGTTTCTGCAAAGTTCAGTGGAGGAAAAAATGATTGGCAGAAATGTTGCAGGCTTAGCAGGGTTAAACTTCAAAGTAGGTAATTTTTTTTATTAAAAATTGCATCCTGGCTATTACTATTATTATTCTATATTTCTCTCTGGGAATTAATGTTTGTATTTATTTTAAAGGATTTGGTCAGATTAAAAAAATAATGCTCAATCTGAAATCTCCAATATTTTATTCCACTAGATATTGGCATCATTTATTGCCAGATTATCCTGATTAGTAATATACAGTAATTGAGCCTGTGTAACTCACACCACAAAACACCTGGACAGAGTATCGCTATTCCCAATATAATATACCAGAATGGTTACATGGCCAGAAGGTAGCAAGTTGTTATTATTATTATTATTAACATGTATTTTTACAGCACCAACCTATTCCGTAAGGCTGTAAATTAAAAGTCTCACCTCTTGCTCACTTAATCTATGAATTTAGAAGACAGTGCCCTAATCACTGTGACACTATCCTTGAGAAAGGTCGTAAAGATGATCCGAAACGTTGGATTATGATATGAATCAATAAATCAAAAGTTTTTTTACATATGGGAGTGCCGGTATTCTGAATATAATATTATATATATTTTAACCATTTTAAGACAGAACATTGCCTTGGAGTGCTGATACTGCTTGGAAATTGAGATATATATATATAGATATAGATAGATATATTTATATTTACTCTACTGGCTTTAGATTGTAAACTCTTCTGGGTTAGTCAACTGAATGTTAAACAATATCTATAAAGCACTGTACAAAGCATACTAATCCTCATAATATCTTTCCCCATCTTTAATGAATTTAGGAAATGTACATATACAAGGAGATATATAAATAATAATATACATGTATAGATACTAAAGGGCCAAATGTAAATACATACATTTGCTTTCCACTCACCCTTGTACTTAATGACTTTTGTTGTGCATGTAGTGTATATATGATACAAGTCCAACAATTACACAATATATTTATGGGGTAATGCAATATGTCTTGTTAGCACAAAGATGCTTGTGAATGTTAGTAACCGTGTATGGGTACTTTTTGAATGATTGCAGACCTCAACGACTTCATCGTGAAGTTTGCAAATGGCTTTAGCAAACATTTGCAGCATATGTAATTACATTTTGCAAGTGCAAAGTCTTTTTTAGCGACAAAATATGTAATGAAACTCCAGAGCTAAACCTTTGCTTATCGATAATGCTCAATGTAATATTCACCAACAACAAATTTCACATTGTGAGCAGTGCTAAGCATTCACAAAGGCGCCATTTTAAATAATGCTAGTGACTTTTAAGCATATGAAACCCTCATGGTAACCTGATACAATGTTCACTGGATCTACTGTAGGACAGTATTTTTTTTACAAAAAACTGGTTAAGCCCAAGTTGTGTTATGAACATTATGGTCACATGGGGACATTCCTGATGCCTAGGCAGATACATTATGCTTTTGCACCGAGCACTGTGAGGTTTCATAAACCATGTGCAGCTGTCTGCAGAACACTCAGTTAATTTAACACTTCATTGTTGAAGGGTCTGCAATGCATTACTCTCTCTCATCCTCAAGGTTACATGGTCTTTTCAAAGTTGGAGTTTTTTTTATCTCCTCCACCTCCTTCAGAGGTTTTAAAGGAGAGCAGATGAATTGAAGTTATTTATACCATTTTATATAACAGAGAAAAGGCTTTTAAAAGTACTCAGATATAACTGTACAAGTGCCCTATAATGGATCACCATTTTTCACTGGCATTAATGGTGTCTAAAAAGGGTCAGATATAGAACAGAGTAGATGTGGATGAACAGCATAATAAAGCAAGTTAATCATAATGACATTGAATGGAAATGACCTAAGTAGGAATCTACTTAGTACGACTCAGGAGTACCTAAAAACAGTTAAGAATAGCTGATTGGTAAATAAGTAAATACCAGTCCAATATTACCCTTAAAATATGATGTCTTCTACTATTGGTCACTGTATATTGACCTCAGCTGAGTGAACAATATACAGTATTCACAACTCATGAATGTAAAAATATTTCATAATTTAGGGCAGCATGTCACTTTGATAAAGGTTTTACTGTTTACAGTAGAAATAAATAGGTTGACTATATGAAGAAAATCATTGTATGGAGATGTGTCCCTAAAAATCCCAATGGCTTGTTGTATTGTTTAGTTCTACTCATGCAGTCCTGACCATGTAAATAAGAAGAGCCAGGAAATTATGGATAAAAAAAATTGAAAAGGCTGATGCATAGAGTTAATATTACACCACAAGTATTGAAGACAGCTACTTATTCATTTTTTCTCCTTATAAAAGGGGGAACATGCTGGTCAAAAACTTTTTTAGAAACAAAAACATTTTTATATCTTTGAGCTGCTCTGGACACAAGGTACATTTTCTGGGATAATATTTTAAGTAGGGAATGTGTTCCTTTGGAGTCACATTAACTCAAAGCTGACTGCACACTATATTCCCTGAAAATATATAACTGATAATATAAATTGAATAAGATAGGCAGGAACAATAAAATGATCTCCATATGTTTTAATGAAAATTTATTGAAAAAAATTGAAACTAAACCCTTCATACACATATTATAATGTATACAGAATGTTTAATAAATCACACTGGTCCAGAATCCTAGATTAGGGGTTTTATCTAGCTACTGCAAAGGATGGTTAATCAGTGAAACTCATGCAGATATTATGAAACCTGTTAGAATCAAAATTTTTAAAAATGATGTTACACACTCGTTAATTATATTCAATATAATTCTATCCTATTGCAACACTAACATATTCATTCATCTATTCTCCAACATACAGTTGAAAGGCAAATGTACAAGGCAAAGCAGGGTGCTTTGTATATAATTAAAAAAAAAAACAGGCAAACACAGAAGTCAACCTTCTGAATAGACTGAATGAAATACCCATGGAAGAGCATTGTTTATGATTTTAAGAAAGAGCCTGTTGCAGACTGGGAGGATTTATGGGATTTCTGCTTTTCCCTTTGCTCGGATTTCTTGTAGACATCCATCCTTCAAGATTAAGTGACTGGTCTCTGAATGGCATTTGCCACAATTGAAGTAAACATTTACTGCCAGTGTGCAGCCATGCAGTTAACTGCTCAGTAGTTGACTCTAGCCTCTCGTGGTGCAGGACACTGTCAGGGAAGTCTGATGATTTGGTTTATACCCCACAGGCAATCTTTTTTTTTTTTTTTTGACTGTTTTCAAATGAAATATTGTGCTGAGACCGGAATACTAGCCTTACAGTACAAATTCACAAACTGGGAAACAAAAGGGCTTAACGCTCAAATCTTACCTACTGTAGTACATCTGCTAAATTGTAAGCATTTTAATTCAGTTCGCTACAAGAAATGTCAGTTATTCTTTGCCCTGCTACAAAAAAAGACAGACTGCTTGGGTTACAGTGGCCATTTAACCTGCTATGTATAATTTTAATGACTTGGGTCATTGTAGCATGTCATCTGTGTATGAGAAACATCGCTGGTGGAATCCTGTGGGTCATACTAAGCAGAATACAAAAGCAATATATATTTTTTTTTTTGCTTACCGAAAGGTAATTCAGATGCCTATGACCTATAATTTGTATTATTCATTTTGAATGAAAAAACTGTATTTTGGTTTTAACATAACAAGCATGGCATCTGAACAACTTTAGTGTCTTAATCACAAGAAAACTATTTTTCTCCATAAGTCTACTCATTTAACAGGCAAACATCCATGTATTAAAATCGATTCAATGATTTAGGAGCAATCTTTAAATCTGCCTAGGAATTTAATACACTATGAACATCAAGATCATCATCATCATGTAATGAATTAACGCATGCTGTAGATTCAGACAGAATGTATTGATTTGAGCAGCCTACATATTGTACAATGGTAGCTATTAAATTAGCACATACTAAAATGCATGATTAAAACTTCAGAAAGAAGGTTTTGATTTATAGACAATTACTTAAAGCAAATAACTGACAGAAAGTTGACTATACCATTGGTTACCTTTTGAATAACTTATATATTGTGTGTCGATATTTGGCAGCATTTGGAATTTCCACCATGCCATTCAATAGTATTTGGTTAAGCAAAGGTAAGTGAGAAAAAATTATTAATAATCTTCCCAGATTGAATTCCTAATAGAAGCAATTATTTTTGTTTTAGTGTGCATGAAAAATACCAATTAAATGGACCTATTTGAAGATAAGACAAAGCTGCAAATAGCAACATTACAGTAATTATGCAACTGTTGGTAAGCCGACATTAGACTGATGTCAGTCTAAAGGGCAACTATCCAACATTATTGAAGACAAACCAACCTTAAAAGGTAGGTCATTAAAGCAATAGTTCAGTGTAAAAATGAAAACTGGATAAATAGATAGTCTGTGCAAAATAAAGAATGTTTCCAATATAGTTAGTCATGGAAAAATGCAAACTATAAAGGCTAGAGTGACTGGATGTCTAATATAATAGCCAGAATCAAACTTCCTGCTTTTCAGCTCTTTAACTTTGAGTTAGTCAGCGACTTGAAGGGGGACATACCTGTTCAGTAAATCTGCAATTGATCCTCAGCATTCAGCTCAGATTCAAAAGCAACAGTTATGTTATGGCCCTCCCTCAAGTCACTGATTGGTTACTGCCTGGTCACCAGGGTAACCAGTCCAAGAGAGCTGAAAAAGCAGGAAGTTGCATTCTGGCTATTATATTAGACATCCAGCAACTTCAGCCTTAATACATTACATTTTTGGCTAACTAATTATATTAAAAACATTTTTTTTATTTTGCACTGCCTATCTATTTACCCAGTTTTTATTTTTATACTGAACAATTCCTTTAACTATACTGAATCATTTGGCTATAAGGGCTCAGGATTACTGAATGAATTTGAGAGTAGGTGAAAGTTTACATTCTGATGCTGGTGCCAGGTGTAGAGAAGTCAAAAGTACACCGACAATTAAACCAACAAAAAGTACACCAACCACTATAGTGAGATTCTTAAGAGAAGTGCTGGGCAACAATCCCAAAATTAAATTAAAAATATATGGTAAAATAATTGTGGCCTGGTCCAATGATTCATCTGCTTATAATGTAAGGAAGGGATTGGGTTTTACACCTCCCTGAAACAATGTGTATGGTGTCAAGTGGTATAACGCTGAACTTCATGGAATAAATACCAAAAAATGTTTCACTACAAGTGGGTATATGCTTTCTTCTTTTTCTTGAGCTGGTTATAAACCATATGCGATGCGACGAAAACGACGCGACGCTCGTCGAAAACGACACGACGCATCAAAAACGTGCCGCGAATTTTTTGCAAAATTCGTGAATTTCGCTGGAAATTCGCTAATTTTTCGGCGAAGCGAAACTGGGTAGATTCGCCCATCACTAATCACTATCAAAGAGCAATTTCAACAATGATAGCAAAATATTACAGATAACTAACTTTAGGTGCCTTAAATGCACCATTAAAATTAGAAATTAAAGAACTGTTTGTTCATGGAAGCCTCTTGAGTATGGGGTGTCGTTTGTCCCAAATACATTCTGTATACAAAATTATCCCTAGTACACAGAATTAATGTATTTTATTGTATATAAGTATTTGTGACCATATACAAAAATAAACAAATATAGATAGACTTATTTCCATTAAACAATGAGAACAAAATCTGGTTAATGCACAAAAGGATGTATTACAAACTCCATTAGGTACATTTACCAACTGTCTCACAAATGTATAATATCCATGTAACAGACACACTTATGTGTAAAGTTACTTACAGAATGAATGATGTAAAAAAAGTCTTGGACATAATATATAATAGTGTAACTAACTAGTGCAGGCCAAGCTAGATTTGAATGACAAAATAGATATTTATGACAGAAAGCAAGATTTTGTAGTACAGGATTCTTTCTTTCAACAAAATGTTCTGTTTCACAAAAAAGATAAAATAACCATTCTGTGAAGCAAAACTGCCAGTCACATTACTGAACCAATAAGAATAAAGCTTATTGTCATACAACAAACAAGGTCAAAAGTTGCCAGCTTTGCTCCACATGGCTGCATCATCCCCAAGGACGTGGCCTGCTATAGAGGGCGCCCTCTAATGTCCCCTCTGCTGCAAAGTAATAAACATGAACAAACATTTTCTAAAAGGGTTGCTTTTAAACACTACAGGTTCCTAATTGAAAGTTCTTACAAATGACTGAGAAATATTATGCTGCACTGATAATGATTCTGATTCTAGAGAAATAAAAGTATGCAAAACATAAACATGATAATTTTAGGTGATATGGCTATTCTTATTGCAGTAACCTACTTGTGTCGACATTTTGGTTAAGGGCATTCCTGATTTTTTGCTATTGTCTTATGATTCATATTCCTGTTTCCCTCTTCCTGTCTAAGCTGAGAGCAATTATGGAGCAGGCCACACTTACCTGCCATGTTGTAATAAATCTTATGGAGTAGTTTCAACTACTGCATAATAGGTTTAGCCACAGATGTGGGAGTGATCATGTACACACATATTCTGTTTAGTATGATGTGTAAGTCTTATGAGCAGCCACTTCTGAGTACTGTGTGCAAACAAAAGGGCTCTTTTATGAAGGGGAAATTTTAGGGATCATAATTTATTTATATAGCAGCAGCAAGCTGTGCAATGCTTTACATTAATTTATAACTAACAAGGTTCTTATTATGCCGCTCCCTTACCTTCCCAGTGCTTACCCCTTTCACATCAGAGTGGGTCACTGAGGGGGGACAGCATTAGCATAGAGAGCTCAACTGCAATTTTGTATGATTTATGCCACAAATATACACACAAATATAATTGTGCAGATTGTACCGCACTGGATTCTCATTCGCAAACTGTTTCACTGCTTTTGACAAAGCTGCCACAGTGATGAAATGGAAGTTATGCAAACCAAGAAACTGCTTATAAGGCCTACATATTATACTTAACAGACTGTGTGTGAGTCCCTAGTGTCTGGAGTGGAGAGGTTGCCAAACAAGCAGATCTTGCCCCAGTATGCCCACTTTGATGTGGTCTGACACCTGGGAAAAGAACTGTGCAGTTCAGATTTGGTGGAATTAATTATACAATGTCCCTGTGGTTGCCACCTTTCTGGAAACAAATACCGGCCTTCCTATATATTTATCTTTTTAATTAATAACATTTGGATCAACCATCATTTTTACCAGCCAGACCGGTAAAATACTGGCCAGGTGTCAACCCTAAATGTCCCTAATCACCAAGGCTATACATTGTACTATATAAACTTTAAGGGTCATTTACGACCATGTTTTTTTAACCACAATTGCTTATAAGGCCTACACATTATAATAAACAGACTGTCTGTGAGTCCCTAGTTCTGGAATGGAGAGGTTGCCAAACGAGCAGATCTTGCCCCAGTATGCCCACTTTGAGTGGGTGATGTTGGTCTGATCCATTCGTGGGCCCTACTTGATTTTTCTGCAGCTTTTATTGGCACATGTATGTCCACCCTTCAGCCACTCCAGACAATGGGGACTCACACACAGTCTGTATAGTATGATGTTTGAGCCTTATAAACAGTTTCTTAGTCACATAGTTAGCTGTAGTTTAACTACTACATAAATTGCATTTTATCAATATCAGCTTTGTCAAAAGCAGTGAAACAGTTTGTGACCCTACCCATCTGTGAATGTTTCCTGTATGCATTAATCTGATATGTGGCTCAATAAAGCAACTAAAGGTGGCCATAAACAGGGAGATATCGCCAAATGAGCAGATCTCTCCCCGATATGCCAACAGTGAAGTGGGCAATATTGGGCTGATCCGATCGACTTGGTCTGTCGCCAGCTTTTATCGGCCTGTGTATGGGGGCCTTAAGTGACCCTCTGGCTAATGGAGTTCAGCAGCACTTGTTTAAAGTCTTGCAGCAGTCTTGTTTAAA
The DNA here is from genome assembly GCA_024363595.1 of Xenopus borealis. Classification (NCBI taxonomy): domain Eukaryota; kingdom Metazoa; phylum Chordata; class Amphibia; order Anura; family Pipidae; genus Xenopus; species Xenopus borealis. Next base: position 72,955,255 of record CM044445.1, read on the forward strand.
AAATCTGAACTCACACTAAGGAAAATACTATTGTATGATATGCACCTAGAGTGTCACTGGGAGTGTCAGTAATGTGACTACCAGTATTGCTTCACAGAATCGTTATTTTATTGTTTTGTGAAACAGAACTTGCATTTTGTTGAAAGAATGAATCTTGATATATAAAATTTGCATGAATTAGTTAGTTACACTATTATATATTATGTCCAAGATTTTTTTAATTACATAATTCATTCTGAAGTAACTTTACACATATGTTTGTCTGTTATATGGAGGTTATACATTTGTGAGACTGACTGATTGTTAAAATGTAAAGAATGGAGTTTGTAATATAATGATATCCTTTTGTGCACTAAACATATTTTGTTCTCATTCTTTAATAGAAATAAATCTTTTGTATATTTTTTATGTGTATATGGCCACAAATACTTGTATACCATGAGATACATTAATTCTCTCCACTAGGGATTGTTTTGTATACATAATGTATTTTGGGACAAATGGCACCCCATACTTGAGAATATGGACACTTCAGGAATGTAAATTCTGTGCTTGAGGAAAATGTTTCTGCTAAGGTAATACTAACCTCATGTAACCCCCTTATATGCTGCCCAGAATTCAGAGCATTCTTTGCAATGACATTTATTGCTGTTTGCATCTTTTAAAGATTCCCAGTATTAAATCACTAGTTTACTCTACAGGACAGCCTTAACCAATGTGAACTGTGTCATGTTTGAAAGAGAAAAAATATACTTAAGTTAAAAAAAATTTAATATTTAGGATTAAACTCTGAATTCATAAGTTACTATGGTCTCAAATCTGACCTCATTATTCTGCTGTAGAAAATCCTCAGCTGCTTTAATTTTTAACTTCCCTTTTATCCTGGTATTTTACACCAATTATGTATGTGCCATTATAGGGCAAACTGGACTTCCTTTAGGCTTGCCATGTCGTTTCAATTAGGCTAGCCATCAGCAACACAGCGCAGGAAGTCGCTGAACCTCAAACCAATCCAGACACAGGAAACCAGGGTTAGTAATCAGCAAGCTGCAAGCTCAGCAGTAAGACTAAAAGCAACAGTAAGCACTTGTTTAAATACGAGGTCAGATTTCTCCTTCCTCTTACACCTGTCCTGAGCAACTTACAGCTTGAATGTTTTTTTTTCTCATTGCTTGTTTGTCAACTAAAAAGGCCCAAACTTACTGAAATCTGTTTCAGATAAGCACTAACCACATTTGCAAATTTGTATGGGTTAATAACAGCTTTTCTTTGCAGTGAACGTTACTTTTGTGATTAGCAAAAGTGAGCTTCAAACATAAGAGTCGGCTTGTGTGCAACTATATCATCTAAACAGGCTCACTTATTCTAAGCAAAGTCTTTCTGTGGTTACAGCTGCTCAGCAAATATTAAATGTTGAACACGTTGTCTGTTTGCAGGCTACAGCATAACAATGGGCTAAATGTTTTGTATTAACATTAAACAAGCTTAAAAAAAAACAGTGACTTCAGTGAACCACTATATTATATATATTATGTTGTCTCCTTAGGTGTTATAATCCATAGATCCTATTGTTATGCTAAAATTGAATCAGAAACAAAAGAGTTAACATTTTAGGCAGTACAGTGTTTGGTGATTAAAAACAAGGATTCAGCTGAAACCTAGAGAGAAAGCTGTTAATCTCAGTTGCAGGTATAATAAAGTAATACCAGTAGCCTAACAAATCTTTTTCAAGTTCCTTGTAATCAGATGTGGAGAAAGAACATTGTATCAACATGTATTAAAATATAGAGTGTTTAACTTATCGTGACCATGTATACATGAGTGCAGACACATTATTACTATGGGAACCCCTGATCAAGCTCTGTGTAACATAGCAACATAGTTAGAATTTAGTGGAATCCCCAACAGTGTCTGTGATCCCAGCATTAGAGGACTATTTGTTATAGTGGCAAAAGGTATAAAAGTCTAGGATGCTAGGGGGGCTCAGGCAAGAGCCACTGACTAGTGGTCCACATTATTATCTCATGTGGTGGCTGGTTGAGTAATACCTTAGGGGTACAGGCATAAGAGGCTAGGGGGCTCAAGCAAGAGCCAACATCTATTACCCAACAGTGTCTCATAGATAACATGACCTCAAAATATTATTAAACAAAGTATGAGGGGTAAAATTAAATTCTCTTGGAATGTGATAGCCTGGGTAATAATGCATGAATAGTGGCCGAAAGTGTATAATCAGATACACCAGTATGTTGTAATGTCACTGGTCGAAAAGCTTAAAAGAAAACTATACCCCCAAATTGAATACTTGAGCAACACATAGTTTACATCAAATTAAGGGGCATATTAAAGAATCTTACCAAACTGGTATATATATTTAAGTAAATATTGCCATTTTACATCTCTTGCCTTGAACCATCATTTTGTGATGGTCTGTGTGCTGCCTCAGAGATCACCTGACCAGAAATATTTCAACTCTAAGGGGCAAATTTACTAAATTCGTGTGAAGGATTCGAACTTCGATCAAATGCAAAAACTACAAATTTTTGGAAGTTTTTTGGCTAGTTCAACCATCAAATTTGTAAAATTTGATCGAATAGAATGATTTGAAATAATTGAACGATTCTAACAAGAAAATCGTTTGACCATTCGATGGTCGAAATACTTGCCCTCTAAAAAAAATTTCAATTGCCTAGGTCGCCAGATTAAACCTACCGAGTTTCTATACTTGCCTATGTGAAGCTTTTCTTGATTGAATAGAAAGCATTCGATTTCTCGATAAAATCGTATGAATTTCAGTTCCTAAAATAACATGCAAGGTTCCTCATAGGTTAGTTAAGCAGATATGCTTAAAAACATTGAAAAATATAATGGAATGTGTAACGGAAAGGTGTTTACATTTATATATTCTTTTATAAGACAAAATAATATTTTTTTGTTTGCAACCATTTGGTGAATGGTTCAGAGAAATACTGCATTAATAAAATGTGTTATAATCTAAATAAAAGTTGAGTATTTTTATGCACTTTGGTTTTTCTGGTATCTAATAGAGTGGTGTAGTCTTTTTACAGAACCATTCTGATTGGCACCAGTTAATGTTATGGGTCAGTGATAAATTATTGCTTTGCAGTGGCCATGAACTGGGCTATCCATAACCAGCAAAGCATGTTAAAATAGTCAATCATACAATAAAACTAAGAGATGTTGGTTCAAAAGCCAAACCACTTTATTCCTGACAAAGGAAACTAAGGGTCACAGGGTCTCATAATAGCTCTATTCAGTGGAAATTCTTTGAGTACCACCTAAATCCTACACAGCCTCGGGTATTTATTTAACAACATTTTAACATCCTCAGCAAGAGGAGCAATTTCATTCCAAGTCTGTGTTAACAATCATCATGTACACTAATGGCTTGACACAAAGTTTTGATAAAAATAAATTGATATCCCATTTTGTTACATTCTTTAAAGGAATTATGGATTTCTGAAGCCATTTATGACTTTCAAATAACTGAGAAAAATGTAGTTTTGCCCTCAAGTGTCAGGTCATTTAGAAGGAAATCTTTCATTTACTTTAGGTCTATTACTTATAAAAGATGTCTGTCAGAGGGGTTTAGAGGCCATAAAGTTGGCCTCAAATATAAGCTTTCAAAGATTTCAAAAATCTAAAATGAAACTAACACACAGGCATGTGTGAATTAAATCTTTCCTTTCACTTTTGCTTTAACAAAACTACTTACCTTTTGATAATAAAGGTTATCCTTTACTGTTATTTTTGAGTTCAAGTGAAAGGCAAGTAGCTTAAAGAAATTTACTTACAAAACAAGACTGTATTGTTTTTAATACATCTTACAAGATCTTACTAGCAATCTCTCACTTTTTCTCCAAATGGCCTCAAAACAGGTGATTATTTTTGAATTGCTACCAATAGTCAATCACAGTCCTTATTTTGTATCCCCAGGAACTTTTTTCTTGCTTGTGTTGCTCCCTAACTCTTTTAACATTTGAAAGTGGCTAACGGGTAAAAAAAAGGTTGGGGACCCCTGCACTAGAAAATAGGCAGAAACTACTCATGAATGTATTAACCTAAATATATTCATGTGTATGTATCAGACATAAATCAATAAAAGGTACTGTACTGTAAAGTTGTAAAAGCCACTAGTCAGCACTCCACCTGATTAAGTATAGAAATACATGTACGCTTATCATCTGCAAGTGTTTGGTTCAGTTTGGTTCATTCAGCCCCTAATTCATCTATCAGGTCACATGAAGGAAAAGGGCTGTGCGGACATTTTACAGAAAGGTATCCTAGATATGGTCCTCTGTTAATGATATTTCCAGTTATCAAATATCAATCAGTAAGGCAATAGTTTTGGTCCTATACATTGCCCCATGAACTGAAACTCAATCAGAAGCCAGTATTGAACCATGTCCTGCTTCATTTATTTTGCCATGTGTTTTTAGCTGTTTAGGTTTATATATAAAGATTGCAAATTGTATAGTTTGAACCAGAGTGTTGTTTATGCAATATTGTAAAATTGTAAAAATCTTTGCTCCATTTTCAAGCATGCCTTAGAAGTACACTATGCATAATTAAGATTTCAACTGCAATAACTGTCCAACAAGATTATTACATTGTGATATGCAATTTTTTTGTGTGCATTTTCCCTATGTACTACTTACTTTTATTACATTCCCCCATAATGTGTTTTCTGTTCTATACCAGCAAAGCAAGAGCACAGGTCTGGAAAACTGATTTTCACACTAGCATAAAAGTGCTGCATTTTTCCAGACACCCCTTCTAACTAATTTCTAATTTTCCCTAGTATTCTATTGTTTTGTATCTATCTATCTATCTATCTATCTATCTATCTATCTGTATATATACATATATACAGTCCAATGGATGAGCCGCACACCCCTAAGAAACTGAAAAACCTGTGTGCACATGCATCAAATCTTAATACAATATGTAGGTTTTCCTTGAAAAAGGTCCTTGTGTTGGACTGAAACATTGGATTAATAAACCTTTTTTTTTGTTTTGCACCTTTTGTGCAAATCCTGTAAGTGCCGTCACCTACATATTGTATATATATATATAAATATGATGTAGTCATCATTTATATAGTGCTTGGTCATTATGTAGACTTTTATAATAATATTATAACAAATAGAGGTGTTTTCATAAATGTATAAAGTAGAGCTTACCACCTAAGGATAGTGGAACTACTGTATCAAAGAGCACTGATGGTTATTGTCCATTAGTATGTTGACCTGGAGAACCCAAGGTGCTGTTAATGAGGTTCTCTAAACAAGTGGGTCTTCAGGGACTAGTTGAAGGCTTGGAGGAGTGGGAAGAGTCAAACAGACTATTGCAGGAACAGGTAGAAGCCTGAGAACAATCATGTAGTTGAGAATGTGATGGGGTTATGAAGAGAGGCAAGGTTCAAAAGCAGAGCATAGAGATCTTGAAAGAGTAAAAATAAAGATAAGAAATCTTAATTGCTGATTGCTGTGAATCACATTTTACTTTGTGAAACAAAAGGTTATAGGCAGGCATGGGGTAAGGGATTGTGAGTTGTTTTTTGGTGGTAAAAAGTATGGAACTTTTCAAAATGGAAGTGCACAATTAAAATTATTAGATTTTTGTAACACATTTAAAGATAGTCTAGGGTAACAATGAGTATTTTGATTTTAATCTTGCTAACAAAATCTTTTTCTACACAGTGTATATTGTCAGTCAGTAATAATCATATATTTTTGTACTGCCAACCACATTTAAATGAGTCTGTGGCCTTACAATGCATAAATGCTTACAGAACCCACAGTTTATTAAAGGACATCTATTTACATGTTATCCAACACAAGCACATCAGGAAATGGCAGCAAGTGGAGAAGCCAGTCATGTACTTGTTAAAATGCTATTTGCAAAAATAAAGTGGCATGGATTCAGTCTGAATTTTGCCTATATGGCACCCATACAATCTGGACTAGCACCAAGTCTTTATTCACAATGTACTTTATTATCAAAATAACCTATAGTTGCCTCCTTTTAATTGTGTGACATTGATTATGTTATTTAAGCTGTCATCGTGGATTTAATATGTATTATCAGGATAATAGAAAAGGTTTGTATTGAAGGGTGGGAGGTTAACATTGTGTACCACCTTCATAAATGGATATATTTTAATGCGCTGAACTTGATCCGTAACTAGATTTTAACAATAAATAAATGTCTGACCAGCATCCAAGAAGGAAAACCATCTCAACCACAAAAATGTTAAGTGCACTTACAAAGCTCTTTAATGAGCAACAATGCCACTGGTAACAAAACAGATACACTTTACATAAATCCAAAAGAATAATGGCATTCTCCCTTTGAACATACAGTATAACACATCTACATCTTAATATGATAATGAATATGGTATAGTTTTAAAGCCTGTACAATCAAATAAAAAATTATTAATTTACTGAACAGGAATTATGTTAAAAGAGCATTAACATGTCCCACAAGAAATGAATAAATATTAGATTTATAGCAGGCAACCACTGGGAAGCATGGTAATTACTAGTGATGGGCGAAACACCAGCGAAAATTCGCCTGGCCAAAATTCGCGGAAAAAAACGAGGCTTGCGTCGTTTTTGACGCGACGAAATTGATGCGACGCACGTCGAAAACGACGTGATAAAAACGATGCATCAAAGTTGACGCGACGAGCGTCAAAAACGTGCCACGACTCGTTTCGTGAATTTTTCATCAATTCGCAAATTTCGCTAAGTTTAAAGGGGCAAATTAGATTGGTGCTCATATGTTACAGTAAGTCAACAATCTTATCATTTATTTATCTCTACATACAAGATTATTTTGTTCATATTGACATTAACATTGAGATATGGAAATATTATTGTTTTTTACATTTTCAAGAATACACTGTTAAAAAAGGTTAATGCTGGCAAGGTTTTACAATAAACAGAAATATTCATCACTTGTTAAATTAATGTGAGTAGGAACCTAGCTGCAGGATGGGTGTTTTACTTAAGTATTAAAAGAGAGTATATAAGGAAGAGGTCTTGCAGCAATAAACATCTAAAGCTCAGCTAAGGAAAAGTAGCAGGTTGTAGCAGAACCAGAAGAACAAGGCACTAAAGGCATAGGATTAGCGCACTCCCAGTAGTAGTGACTACTATTTAATTGAAATGACTGGCTTCTGCATCTGTAAATTTCAGCAGTTTGTCCACCAATATATAACTACAGTATATATATACATATATACATATATAATATGTATTTTCCTATTCAAAACAATAATGGCCACAGCTACACCCTATCATCCTTTGCTAAAATACACATGCACAAATATATAAGTATATATATATATATATATATATATATATATATATATATATATATATATATATATATATATATACTTATATATTTGTGTGTGTGTATTTTAGCAAAGGATGATAGAGAGTAGCTGTGGCCATTATTCTTTTCAATAGGAAAGAAAAAGACAGTTGAGGTGAAAAACAGGGTTAGTTGAGTGTCCTGACAGTGGAAAATACAGTGTCTTTGGGGATGAATTAGCAGGATTAATGAATAGTTTAACCTCTGACAGGTTTCAAAACACAAATGGCTTTATAAAGTTTGGGACAACACTCCTGCTGTTAAAATCAATTGCTGCCATGAGCACATGACAAATCATTTCAGATTTTCATTTGTATTTCCAATATGAAAACCAATATGATTCTAATCTGCCCCACCCCCAATGGCAATGGCCAAGAGCAAACAATGGCTCAGTGATCACCTCTAATTGGGAATATATGAGAACAATTCTGCATTAGCACCTTGCAAACTTTAAGGTGCATATGAACACACAGAAATTCTATATAGGCATTGTAGTGTATATTATATCAAGGTGACTTCCTCAGGGTTAGAAAACAATTCTAGTGTATATATAACACAGGTTGTATAGATTGCATATGGGCATTTGGTTTCATACATACACAGATACAATATAGAGTAGAAAAAGGGTACATATGCACAGAGATGTTATTCATGCAGGAATTCCAGAAGTAAATTGTGGCTTAAACAATGTAGCTTTGTAATGGCACTGAAAATATAATCATTTACATTATTAAACAATCCACTTTACATTAATACAGGGTCATTACAAGACTTAATAAACTTCCAGTTCAGCACAACAAATGCATCCAATACTGAAGCCTGTATTAAATGCAATTTATTAAGCTAGTTTATTATGTATGATTAGAGCTATTTGTGTGCAATATTTTAGGACTTTAGGAGGTTGAACACGGTTAGCAATTCACAGACGTTATAAAGCTGCATGAAAAACCCATTGAATAATGAATTGCAGGAACAACGTTAGGAGTGTTATTGTACAATTAAATTCACAATACAGACCTTTTGTCTGAAATGCAGATTGATAATTTAGCAATACAAATGTATGATTTATTAAAAAAAAAAGTAAAAGAAATAATCATATTAATAATGTCCTTTGAGAAAATATGAAACATAAAACAGTAGTACTAAATATTTCTTGATGGTAAGAAGTGCACATGCTGAGCCTCAATAAGCTGATTTTTTACTTATCTTCGTATTATGATCAGATGATTTTTTGAATTGAGGGTCAATTAGGAAGCATTGCTGTTATAAGTGCCAGAAAAAAATGTGCTTATTATCTTACAGTTAGCTTTCTTGGTTTACATTGATGCCCATGGGAAAATGTTTGGAATTAACTTGTTGAGGGAATCGTATGAATTTTTGTTCATATTGCTTTGATACTATGTAATGACTCTTACTTACTTATTCTGCTGGGGAGTCCCCCTAAAAATGCTGGGGAACATGATTTATATGGTGCTAAAATATCTAAAGAAGGAGAAGCCAACCCATTTTGCTGTGAAGCCTAGTGATGGAGTTGGAGAAATATTTAAAGGAGAAAGTAATTCCAAAGTTGATCAGCAGCAAGGCACACGATAGGCTTCCTGTAAGGGTATCTATTTTGTGGCAGAGAAAACTATACCACCCCCCAGATTTGCTGTCTGAAGACAATCATGGCTTGGGGTAGCACAGATGAAGTTATTAATTATGCCCATTGGGAGATTCAGTCTACAGTAGTGATGGGCGAATTTATTCGCCAGGGGCGAATTCGCGGCAAATTCCCGCGATGCGCCGCTGGTGAATAAATTCGCGAAACGGGCCAAAAAATTTGGCAACAAAAATTCGCCGCGCAAAAACGAGTCGCGCGTTGTTTTTGCCGCGACGCGACGAAAACGACGCGACGCGGCGGAATTGACGCGACGCGGCGGAATTGACACGGCGCGTGTCAAAAACGACGCGACGCGCGTCAAAAACGACGCGACGCGCGTCAAAAATGACGCGCGACTCGTTTCGCGAATCGGCGAAAAATTTTCGAATTCCTCTGGAAATTCGCGAATTTTTCGGCGAAGCGAAACGCGGCCGTTTCGCCCACCACTAGTCTACAGTGTATGTTACATCTAAGGGTATATTCCTGGCAATGAAAAAAGAGTGTTTGGGAGGCTGAAGATATTCAGGCTGGTCATGTGGCGGGAGTTACTTGTACGTCCTGTTATAGGGTAGAACTTTTGATATGAAGCATAACAAAACTAGTGTAAAAGTGATACCTTTATTGGCTAACTAAGATGATAATCACAGCAAGCTTTCAGAAAATTGCAGTTCCTTCTTATACACCGATTACAAAGAACAAATGTTGGCACTGAAATATATACAGCATTTTGTTTACAAAAAACCTGGGAGGTACAAAAGTAGAAGCAACACATAAGCATAATTTGCATTGCAAGCAGGGACAGACTTACAGGGAGGTGGGTTAGGCAAAGTAGTCCAGACCAGGCACAAATTAGACCTAAGGTGTGAAGCAGATAACAGATTCCTGTAGTAATTTGTTGTATCCACAGAAAATATGTATGCATCTGTTTCTATTCTTGGTAATTAGCCATAAATCTATGACCTAAATTCAGTTCTGTCTCCAGACTTCTAAAGGTTTTCATAAGTTTGTATTCCCACACTTTACATTCATTTTCTGTTTTGAAATTGCCTTTGATAGCAGAAATTTGGAAGTCATCCAGACTGTGGTTGGGGCTATTAAAATATTTACCTACTGGTGTGTCCAATTTTTTATTGTTTACTTTGAACCACTAGTGATTGGTCCTTTTTCTGAGGCTTTGTCCAGTTTCTCCAATGTACTGTAAATGCCTCTTGTTGGACACTTTGTGCATGTTATTGCATAAACCACATTGCTGGATGAGCAAGTGTAGTGGCCTTGTACAGAGCATTCCTCTATTGTGCCTGGAATTGGTATTCTGTCTGCAGAGAGGATGTGTGGGCATCTGTTACATCTCTTTCTTCCACATTGTTTGTGGGTCCTGCAAGTGAACTTCCTATAATGAGTTTCCTTTGCTTTTGAGGTTGCCTACATGCTATAATTGGTGGATCAGGAAATATAATATGTAGTCTTGTATCTTTTTGTAGTGTGCCTTTAGCTGTGGGTTTTAGGTTGTGACAAGTGGTACCCAATCTATTTCTCTTTTTTGTTTGCATTTTATTATAATACACAAAAGCTATGAATATCTTGTAAATAATAACCTTATAAATGGTGAGTTCTTATGTCATCAGTTATAAACGGTAAGTTCTGATGTCATTTCTGTCACACAACTCACTGAAACTTGTACCCCCAGTTGCAAAATATGAGGATATTAAAAGTTACCTTGGAGTTCCATGACCTGTATAAAAACACTCAACCTTCGGCCTTGTGTTTTTATATGGTCATGAAACTCCTCGGTAACTTATAATATCCTTATGATTTACAACAGGGGGTACTTTATTCACTATATTACTATATTATTAGTTTGTTTCTAGGGAACTTGGTGGCTCTGTGTATGTTGTGGTCTACCAACCTTGGATTGTAGCCTCTGTCAGTATGTCCTGTCTAAGAGCATGAGGCCTCCTGGAGGTGGTGTTGTTATCGAGGTCAGGCACAAAAACCTGGGCACCTACAATGCTGGAAGACATAGGGCATTTGGTGCCTGGTACAGTCACTGTGTATTATCAATATATATTGATTTTATGAATGTTTAATAAAGCTATGAAAGTTCAATATGGTTATGGCCAATAATGACTGCATCTGAATTTAGCAATGTGTAAGTGGTAATTTATTTCTAGACATCCCACGGTATATACCCAAAGTGGCCCAACTCTCTGTCATAAATGAATTGACAAAGAAAGGGAGCCCTGGAGATGAGTGCTCCACTCATCTCCAGGGCTCCCTTTCTTAGGGGGAAGGGCGGCATGAACAGGCCAGCACACCGAGTGGTGATTGATTAAGGAGTTGTCAAGTGAAAGTAACAGGGAAACGCTGATCCTGGAGGAAAGAGCCCTGTACGTCCGCTGAGCCGGCAGAGACCCACAAAGCCGTGCTGGCTGCCAGCAGCAAACAATCAACCGTGGGCACGTGGTGCGGGGATGCAGGCACAAAGCTGTGAAGCGGAACCAAAGTTTAAAACAAATTCTTTTATTTATCCGTATTATTGAGCGGGCAGGGAGACACGGCTTGACGCGTTCGTGACCAGAGAGTCACTTCATCAGAAGCAGTGTCCACAATTGATTTTAAGGAGTTGCCAAGGCCATAAGTAAAGAAGGGGACAGATGTGGGAGTGTAAAAAGATTGAGCACCAAAAAAGAAGTCAGTTCCAGTCAGTGGTGAAGGAGAGAAGAAGCAGGTCGGCCATTCGTCTCATCAATCACCTCATGGAGCCGAACGTGGAAGTACTATTCTAACAAGCGCAGTCTGAGGCAACGCATCGTGAAGTGGGATGGCTGAGACAACTAGTAGCACAAGGAACAGACGGGCCAGGGAGCCACAGTGAAATGGCATCGGGAGTGCAGAGAGCACAGTGTTCCAGGCCACCAGTCAGGCTCAGTCCTTCATCACCATGCAGAAGCCCGCAGCCAGCACAGAGCAGGTTCTGGGGAAGAGCCGACATGGAGGAATCAGCAGCGGGTGAGGCGAGATGCAGGCATAGTGAAGGGGACAGAAAGCGGGGCTAGAGGGGAGGAGGAAGAGGCAGCTGAGAGGTGGGAGAGCGGAAGTGGCGCAAAAAAGGCAAAATACAGACAGTGGAGAGAGCTGGTGAGGCGCAGAGGGAGTCAAGGATGGCAACCTGCCAGGGAGGTGTGCATGCAGCAGAGTAGACAATATGGTCACGACCCGCTTACATATGGAAGGTCAACGGGGGTCGGCCAGCTGCGCAAAGTGTAGCGATCATCAGGGCTAAGGCAGCAAGTCAGACAGGGACAAATGGAGCCAAACAGGCAAGACAAGAGAGGACCAACACTGGGACAGACATGCTGCTGCAAGGTGGGAACAGGCCAGCAGCAAGGGATGGCAACAGGCAAAAGACCTTGTCAGGCAATTCAACTCCACAGCCCACTTATTCCACAGTGGGGAACCGCAGTTAGTTGTCAGGCCCAACAGCAAACAAAACATTTCACAAAGGTAGGGGGTGTACACAACTAAGTGGGGGTCAAGAGGGAGGACAGTTCTTCTACTTCTTCTACTACTCTGGACCAAGGAGCAGATTCAAGTCAGAGAAAAAAATTATGCGGAGATGGGCAAAACACTGGAAACAAACAATGCAGGACATAGCGAGAAAGTTTGGTATCCCATTAACTCCTGAAAAAACAGAAAACCCAACAACTTGCATAAAATTCCTTGGCATTGAAATATATGCAACTGAAGGGGTATGCAGGCTTCCACTGGACAAGATACAGGTTTTACAGTCAGAGATACGCTATGTCCGGTTAGCCAAGCAGATGCAATCACTCTTGTGTACTCTTCATTTTGCTTGTAGGATCATGCCAATGGGGAAGGTTTTCTCAAGGCAGATGGCAACATCAGATGCCGGTTGTTATCAATGATATTGCCGACTCTCTATCTCCATGGGCAGACAAGGAAGTGAGTTGTTGCCCTGCACATCTCTGGAAGATCGTGTGCGAGGTATGCTAAAGTTGGTGCAAAATTCAGTAGCACCAACCACTTGAACCAGTTATAAGAGAGTGTGGGAGGAACAGTTCAAGCTGAGTGGGGGTGCACATAGTGACACAGATAGGCTTAACATTTTATTGCGGCAGTTAGCAATATACTGTATTTTGAAGAAGCAACTTCAGTGAGTCTGCTCTCAAGAAGGATGGTGGCATTGGCCTTTTTGTTTAAACTGATGGGTTGGAAGGATATGACTAAGGATTTTGTGGTCACACAAGCAATAAGAGGTTTTAAAAGAGGGACGCAGTCCTTAGAAAGGAGACACCCGGTTACTTTACAAATTCTGAGCGAGATATTCGAGGAGTTACCTAAATTGCGTCGTTCTTGGTATGAGGTGGTTCTATTCAGGTTAGCTTTTTCCTGAGCGTTTTTTGGGGCTTTTCGGATTTCAGAAATTAGTTAGCAATAGTCAGCAGGGGTCAGGTAGAATACAGTGGGAGGACGTGCATTTGGATAATGAAAGCCTTCAATTGGTGATCAGAAATTCAAAAACTGATTAAAAAAAAGGTGGGATTAAAAGTTTTCCTTTTAGGTGTAGAATTTTGTGACACATGCCTGGTTTATAATTTCAAGGTTTTTGGGGAGGTTAGGCTGAGGCAACAGAGACCTTGTTTGATTCATGAGGATGGTTCATGCCTGTCACGTTTCCAGTTTATTGCCATATTTAAAAAGGCAATCAAGGGCCTTGGGGGCAGATTCACTAAGATCCGAAAATTCGCCAGTGTAGGCTTCGCTAGCGTTCGCCGCACTTCGCCAGGAGAATTTTCGCCAGCGCTACGCAAATCCACTAAAGTGTGAATTTACGCTCAGGTTGGGGAATGGTAGCGTAGTTTCGCTAGTTTTACTTCGCTAGGCAGAGCGCTGTTATGCTAGCGAAGCCTAATTTGCATACGGCGGGACCTTTAACTTATACTAGAAGTATATGTTACAGCCACTACATTCCACTACACAAGCCCAGGAAACCTTTAATACATTATATAAAGTTGTCCTATTGCCCTACATGTGCCCCCTGTATAGTTGAGTTGCCATATTGTAGGAAATGTAGGGGGGGAAGAAGGGTAACCCCCCAAAAAATGTTTCAACCTCCTATCTATTGTATTGAACTTCGCGCCCTGGTCAGACCATGCGAAGTTCAATACAATAGATAGGAGGTTGAAAACGTCTAGCGTAAGTGCTAACGTTTAGGAAAATGTTCATCTTAGTGAATTTGCAAAGTTACGATCCTTCGTCAGTGCGCAACTTTGCCTGGCGTAAGGGTGTGAAGTTGCGCAAGTCTATCTGTGTTAGTGAATTTGCGAAGTTGCGAAATGACGTCACGCTGGCGAATTAGCGCTAGCGTTAGACACTTCGCACTTTAGTGAATCTGCCCCTTCGTTTGTCAATTGCCGACTATGGCAGCCACTCCTTTTGAATAGGAGCAGCAACGGAAGCAGCCAGGTGGGGCCTTGGGCAGGAATCGATTAGGAGAATAGGATGGTGGGAGACATCCAGGTTCAGATCATATGTAAGACCGCACAGGATTGAAAATAGGGTATTTTGAGTAAGGGAAGAGAGCCCACATTATTTTGTTTTTCTTACAGGTTCAGGACCTTGTGCGGTCTGGATTGTTGGCCACTCTTATGTTTGTCGGGCAGAAAGGAGGGCCAAGTTTTGGGAAGGTAGTGGGCAGTTTTTACAAACTAGCAGTTGCAGTTAACATGGCTAGGGGTGCCAGGTCTACTATGGGAAAGAGTAGTACCTATTGAAAATGCAAAGAAAAGGGGGCTAACTAAGGTGGTTATTCTTCATCTGGGTGGCCTAGGGAAGTACTCCATGAAGGAATTAATAAAAACAATGCGGAGGGATTGCATGCAAGTGTGGTCCCTCTTTCCAAATCTCCTTATTATGTGGTCAGATATCATACCGAGACTAGTTTGGAGAGGTGCTTTGGAGAGGTGCCAGGTCAGAAGTAGCCATTAATAAAACCAGGATTAAGATGAACAAAGCAGTGGGAAAGATCATACAGAGCAACGGTGGGGTATTAATTAGGCACAAGGAGTTGGAAAAGCTAGATGCATATTATGCAGCTGACAGTGTACACCTAAATGACATAGGGCATGATTTGTTCAACATGGGCATCCAGGAGTGTGTGGAGTTTCCACTAAAATTGTTGGGTTATATGCAAGCTTGAAGGTTGTCCAAGTTCACATATGGTGGCTGGTCGTGGTCAGGCTGTTAAGGTGAACAACATGGTATGGATGGTAAAAGGTATGGTTAACCCCTGGAGGTTGGCAACCATGGTAAGAACTCAAGGATGCAATGTAAGAAATGAAGGGGCTCTGTTACACTTGGAAAAGGAAGACTACAGCAGAGTGGTGATAATTGAACAGTTTCTGCATGTCTGCTGAGCTAGTTATTGCGGCTAGCTGACATTTGCATACAGGTACGGCAGACTGACAGGGGGGCCCAGGGTTCTGGTTATATGATGTATGCTATATGAATTTATGAGAGGGGGTTGATATGCAATGTTAATGTCATGAAATGTTTACTTGGTTTTTGTATTACTATGAATTTGTTATGCATAAAAATGTGGGTTGTTATTAAATAAAGCCGTGGCCATAATTATTCCAAATAAGGAAGTGTCACGCATTGTTAATGTTTAAGGGAGGTAGCAAAGGTTAGACTGTGCATGGGTCAAGCAGATTAATGACTAAACTGACTATTTTTAGTAAAATATGTATTTAGTTGTTACACAGAAGTCAGTGTGTGTCTTCCATAAACTCTTTGTCCTTTCAGCTAAAAGGAGAGCGCACTGCAAGTAGATATGCATTGACCCTGTGAGAACTTAATCCAATTGGACTGGTTCAAAGGACTAGGTCACTCAAGTCAAAGAATTGGCTGATTGATATGATTTTTGTCATGGCTCACAAATGTTTGCAGTTAGGAATCATGGTTTTGCACAAATGATAGGATAGCCTGCTTATTAAATATGACAAGTAGGAAGAGACTGATACAAGAAAGCTACTGTGAGATTGGTATCTTGGATTTTCAGGACTACGGTCACAATTATATAGTAATTCCATTTAAGGTTTTATCAGGGGGGTTAAAGTACAAGTTCATGGTATAGGCAAGGGTTAAAGCAATCTCATGGTCAAAGTCCAGGCAATAGTCCAAAGGCAGGCAGAATAAATCAAGGTCAAAATCCAGGCAGGGTAAGCAATTCAAAATTCAATAATAGTAATAATAATAATAATAATAATAATAATAATAATAATAAAGAGCACCCAGGAACATTATAGAACAAAAGCTATACTTGGTCATTGAACCCGGGTCCATGGCATGCTTTTATATTTGAATTTGGTGCCACAATGGGCGCAGGTGATGTGATGCACCTGACGCGGTGCAGTAACATCATCGCACTGGCGCAGCTACCAACGTGGTGGACATGGGTGCTGCCGTTTTGGCAGCGATGCCAGCAAGAAGGGATGCGCCACCTGAAGCTCCTGGAAAGGCTCTGGGCAACATTCGTGACAGTACCCCCCTCCCCACAGGGGCCACTGGACCACCAAATCTGGGTTTATGGGGATACTTGGCATAAAACTCTCTCACTAGACAAGGAGCATGAACATCAGAGTGTTTTTCCCAAGAGCACTCTTCGAGACCAAATCCTTTCCACTTGATTAGGAACTGCAGAGACCCTCTAGAATGTCTGGAGTCTAGAATCTTTTCCACCTCATACTCCTGTTGACCACAAACAGAGATACTGTAGGGGAAGGTGGAGACTGGACCGAAGATAAGTGCTTGGAGATTGCTGGTTTCATCATAGAGACATGAAAAGCATTGGGGATCCGCATCTCAGGAGGAAGTTGGAGACGAACAGCCACAGGGTTGATGATCTCAAGTGGAAGTGAGCCACGCTTTATTACCAACTTTATATGGTGGAGGAGACATCCTTCTATGATCAGCAAAAGTCTTATGCACTAAAGTGCTTTTTTCTAAGTTACACTTGGTTGCAGACCAAATAACAGACATATGAGCCACATGATCATCAGCGGCAGGAACGTCAGACAAAAGGAAATCTTGAAGAAAAGCCTGGGGATGCTGACCGTACACTGACAGGAAAGGACATTTTCCAGTGGAAGTGTGACTAGCATTCTTATGAGCGAATTCCGCCCATGGAAGGAGATCGGACCAATCGTCCTGACAGAAGGAAACATGGTTTCCGAGAAATTGTTCAAGGGCTTGGTTCACTCGCTCCGCAGCCCCATTAGTTTGAGGGTGATAAGCAGAGGAGAACTGGAGAGTGATACCCAGAGCTGTGCATAAAGAGTTGCAGAACCTGGATATGAACTGGGATCCTCTGTCAGAAACTATTTCTGATGGGAAGCCATGCAGCCGAAAAATATACTGAATAAAGAGTTGAGACAGTTCCACCACAGAGGGTAGTTTATGCAAGGGGATAAAGTGTGCCATCTTGGTGAAGCGATCAATCACTACCCAAATGACAGTATTCCCTTTTGAGAGTGGCAACTCTACAATGAAGTCCATACCTAAGTGAGTCCATGGACGAGAGGGAATGGGTAGTGGTTGCAATAAATCGCTGGGATGAGTGTGACAAGATTTCGTAATGGCACAAACTTAACAAGCAGCCACAAAATAGTTGACATCTTTATGGATAGTCGGCCACCAGACTAGACGTCGTAAAAGTTCAATAGTCTTTTCAGGACCAGGATGACCGACCAGTTTAGAGCAATGAGTCTGTTGTAGAATAGGGAGACATAACTCAGGAGGTACAAATGCCATTACCATAGGAGTGTCAGCAGGAGCAGTAGGTTGACTAGAGAGGATTTGTTAAGCAAATTGGGGAAGCAATGATTCTGGAAGGAGGAATTACTGGATCTTGCTCTTCAGGAAGACGATCCATTGGAGTGAAGCGACGAGATAATGTGTCCGCTTTCTGGTTCTTGGTCCCAGGATGGTAGGTCAAGACAAAATCGAAGCAGGAGAAGAGCAGAGACCACCTTGGATTTAATCCCTTCAGAGACTGGATAAATTCTAAGTTCTTATGGTCAGTGTAAATTGTGACTGGATAAGGACCACCCTCCAAAAGGTGGCACCACTGCTCAAGAGCAAGTTTGACTGCCATGAGTTCACGGTTCCCATTGTAGTAGTTCTGCTCCACAGGGGTAAACTTCTTAGAGAAGTAGGCACAAGGATGTAGTTTCCCTTCCTTAGAGTGGGAGAGAATAGCACCAGTCCCAACATCAGAGGAATTAACCTCAATGAAGAAGGGTAAATGCGGTTCAGGGTGACGGAGAACAGAGGCAGAAATGAAGGCATCCTTCAGGGACTGGACCTCAAGGGCTGCAGGAGATCAGGAATTGGTTTTACCTCCTTTACAAATGAGGGAAAAGAATGGGAGCAATACAGGAGGAGAAGCCCTTGATGAATTGGCCGTAGTAGTTCGCAAAGTGTCACGAACGGCTCCCAATACCAGAACAGTTGCTAAGCACCTTGGTCTCTGCTTGGCTTCACCAGTTAAGTGACCGCCTTTGGACTCGGGAGGAGCCCTTAGCTTACTCAGATGCCACCTGGACTTATCGAGAGGTGCAAAGCTAAGAGTTCTGGCTAGCACAGGGGCACGATCGCCTCGCCAAGGATACTGGATTGGAAGAATACCACCAAGTGGAGTTATAGGATTAGAGAGCGTAGAATAGTCAGTGGACAGGCAGAGGTCATGACAGGAGAATATCAGAGTTAACAGACAGGCCAAGGTCAGGATTGGAGAGTAAAAGAATAGTCAGGCAAAGCAAGGGTCAAAACACAGTAGATCAGGCAGGAATCAAATAGACTAGAACACCCAGGAACTACCAAATAGAACCTAACAATGGGCAAAGCTCTGTACACTAAGATCCCCTTAAACACTATTTGTATTTCGCGCCATTGCGCGTGACATCATCACAACAGCGCATAAACGCGGGAGTGTGCCGGCGCACGCGCCATAGGGAGACCTGCGCTGGGAAGGATTCATGCAACGAGCGTCCCCGCCGAAGGCATGGCGGTCTCTCCCGAGTGCTCGGGACACAACCACTAAACCACCAGGGTGAACGTAAGTCCTTACACAAAGCCAATGAATCTTTGGATTGCCTTGGTGCTTAAAGGAAGTGGACACTTCTGGATAGCAGAAACCTTGGAGGGATCCATCTCAAACCCCTCAGGGGAAATAATATAGCCAAGGAATGGAATCTTAGGCACCTCAAAGACACACTTCTGCAGCTTGGGGAAGAGGAAGTTTTCCCTAAGACAAGAGAGAACTTCCGTCACTTGAGAGCGATGGCTTTCCAAGTCTTGGGAGAAGATTAGGATGTCGTCCAGGTATATGACTACTGATTTTCCCAGATGGTCCTGGACGATGTTGTTAACAAATTCCTGAAAGACAGTGGGGGCATTGTATAGACAAAAGGACATTACAAGGTATTCGTAATGCCAATCCCGGGTATTGAATGCTGCAGGGCCGGCACTAGGGGTAGGCAGAATAGGGAGGGGCGCCAGGCCATACCTCTTCTTTTGCTTTGACCCTCGTTTCCAAAAAACAATCTTCTTCCAGGCTGTTGCTCTCTTCTTCTGCACACACGATTGCCTGTGCCCTTGTCTGTGCATGCACAGGACAAGGGGTAAATCCAACCACTGGGCGGCATAGTTCCTGGGAGGAGATCAATTGGCCATTCATCCCCCCCTGGGAAATGCCCCTAACTTGCTACTTACCCCTCCTTCTAGGTCCTCTCCAGTGGAGTTCTTTTTGGGCACATGCACAGTAGGAGGCATTTGCTGGTACAGAGCTACTGTGCATGCACCCAAAAGTCACAAAGTTTCCAACTTCTTTTTTTCAGAAACTTTGTGACTTTCAGTTCATGGGCAGTAGATCTGAACCAACAAATGCCTCCTACTGCGTATGCTCCACCAACCGCCAATTCATCCAGGAAGAAGCGCTCCGGAGAAGATGGCTGCTGGAGAGGACCTAGAAGGAGGGGTAATTTACAAGATAGTTTCATTTACCCTGGGGGATGTAGGCCAGGGGAGAGAAAGGAAGTAGGACCTACACATGGGAGGGGGGAGGGTTTGTGCACATAGGGGTTGAATGCTCCTTTAAGTGTTAACCCTTCACAGCATGGAATATTATTAGAATATACTGTATAGTTCTGCTTCTTAATTCAGTCAAGCAATAGGAGGCAATTATTGTTACATTATTTCATGCAAAAACAACCATAATTTGTGGGTAAAAATATTTAAGGTTTATCATTATTTTAAAAATGCATAGAACAGCAGCAGGATTGGTAAAGTGACTGCAGCAGCTTGACACTCAAAACTAACACATAGGACTTATACCACCCAGTTGCAAATGTCCAGTACCCATAAATGATCACATATGTAAATCTAAATAAAGTTATGTAAAAGGCAATATTTATTCACCACCATGCCAATATGAAACACTTAAAAACAATTAAAAACAAGCAGTGCTGCAGGGGTGCTGGGACTATTGCCCCAAACACATGGCAACCCCCAATAATGACTAAGAATTCAAAACAATAAAGATAAGATGTAAAATATATAATGGAGACAATGAGCCAGGTGTTAATGTGAGTCCTATCCTGATGGTAACCATCCAGGTATGCTCCTAAATTGAATAACTCCTATGCAATCCAGTGGGTAAGTTATTGTCCCGGGCCAATGTCCAAGATGGAAAGTTAGCACTCCAAAATTAAATGTCCCGAATGTATTGAGAAAATGAAAACAATAAAAAAATGAAAAAATGAAAAAATAAGAAAAATGAAAAAAATGAAAAAAGTGAAAAAAATTAAAAAAATTCGAAGAAAGGGGTTCAAACACTTAGGTTCTACTCGCCGATTTGCACATATGCAGGGAGATCCGGCAGAATATCTTAACAGGTACTGAAAGAGCAACGGTCGGCAACATACAGGGAGTTTAAATGATGTAGTTAGTGCTATAGTTGTAATTAGAGCAGTACTGCTGCAGTCTTAATGATAAACTCTGAATAGATGTCTGGAGATACGCATGTGCAGCAATCCAATGCGCTGATCATTGAACAATGCAACGGGAAATAAAGATAAAAATAATACCGACCGTACCCATGAAGTATTGCCTAACGCGGCTTCATAATCCGATAGTACTAATTGCATGTCTCTATATCAGTGTGGCCACAGTCCAAGGCCACATCCGAGCCTCCCCAAAGCAGCGATGCACCTCGACAGCCGTTTCGCCACAACTTTTGGCTTTCGCAGCAGTTTGCTTACAAAATAAAATACACTTGCATTGTCACTGTTCCAGTAGGAATTAATTTAATTTAGGTATGCCTAGAAGAGAAAACGAGGCACAATCAGGAGGCTAGAGAATTATGGGCCCAGCTGAGCCCAAAAAGATCTTGGGGGTCCGTTTACTAAAGTGCGATAAATTTGAATTTAAGTTTCCGCATGTTATCGCTGAGATTAATTTTCCGCCAGAATAAGTTTTGCGATCACTTGCGGTAACTACGTTAGCGAACCAGCTTATGTTTGCGGTAATTTTAGCGAGTTGCAAATTTTCTGGCAACAAATTACATTTGCAAATATTTATTCTAGAAAATAGTCTTGTTTTATGGCTTTAATAATGGCGTTAATTATGGCAATTTTTACTGTGACATTTCTGGTCAGAAATGCATCTTCAAAACTCATAAACTTTATTGACTGATGATTATACCATCCAACAACATTACCATAGTAACACCAATCAAACATGTATGCATCATATAAACCCATACTTCATCCATCCAATCACACACCCTTCTGCCAATAAAATCATATGAATAAGAAATCATACTAGTTATCTCTTTGTATAATTTAAATGCACAGTTTAATGAGAATTTAACTCTCCTTGAGAATTTTCTGGCCAAAAAATAAGTTAACACCACTATATAGATGTTGGGAAAATGTTACAAATATTCTGGCGTTAATTTTGTCTTTCACACATTTCGCTGTTTAGTAAACCAGGCGTTAATATGTACGTAGAGTTATTTTCAGCGAATGCGATAACTGGCAAAAACATATTCTTGCGCAAGAATATTCGCAAATTTATATTTACCGCAGGTTAATAAACTCACAAAAACATATTCTTCGTTAAATGTGTCTATATTTTATGCGTAAAATTTTACCGCACTTTAGTAAACGGACCCCTTGGTCTTATCCTGTGGAATGTTTTTATTGATTTACATCTATGTATTTACAGTGTTCTGATAAGCCTTAAAAGCAGACGGCAGTTCTGTACACTTTGTTGCCCCAAGGCGGCTTTCACAAAGCCCCTCCATCATGCTTACTTTCTAGCATTGGAGGGGGTCTGGGGGCATCACAAGATCAGAAAGTCCAATGGCACTCTCTGCACTATAAGAGCAAGATTTCTAGTTTAAGGACAAAAATTGTGGCTCTTCTAGTTTCCAACATTAACTTTTTGCTGCCCCTGGTAAGCACTACCATAAAAATACATTTAGATTTATTTTGAAAGTTCAGATAATGTTTATGCACCAGCCCATATTGCTAAAATATGTGGCTTTCTGGGGACTTCTTTTAGGAGGTCTTACCACACATAATATGTGGGCAGGGTACTTTGTAGAAGTTGGTGGATGAGAAAATACATATGCACTATTTTAATTTTATGGTCAGTACACACCACATATTTTGATAAATCTACGCATATTGGGCTTTACACTGTTCGGTAGACCCCCGACTTTCATATTTAGAATAGTCACAGTACCTAATGGCATGTTAAAAATAAGATCCTATAAACTAGAATCTGGAGGGTCCCAGCACACACTGCAGCTAGGGTTGCCACCTGGCTGGTACTTTACTGGCCTGGCCAGTATTTTTGATAGTTGATCCCAATGTTATTAATAGGAAAAAATAAATAAATATTTATGAAGGCCGGTATTTTTTTTCAAGAAAAGGTGGCAAACTTAACTGCAGCTTATGAGGGCATGTCCCCCTCCAGTGAGTATGCAAATTGTAAGAGTTAAATAGCTATAGAGGAAGCTGACTCTGAGGCAAGTGCCCCCACTTCACAACCATGGGGTCTGCTTCATTTATAGTTATGCCACTGATGATCAGCATCATGACAAGCAGGGTTATTAACACAAAATATCACAAAGTCATTTTAACAAGCTGCAACTGTCTTTTATGGATTATGGTCTGAGGGTACATATACCAGGGGGCTTGTCTATCT
Organism: Xenopus borealis; assembly: GCA_024363595.1. Classification (NCBI taxonomy): domain Eukaryota; kingdom Metazoa; phylum Chordata; class Amphibia; order Anura; family Pipidae; genus Xenopus; species Xenopus borealis. Next base: position 72,978,599 of record CM044445.1, read on the forward strand.
ACTCAGTTGCCTGGGTACAGCACACCCAGCTTCAAAAGTATCCCATTAGTACAAACGCATAGCCTAAAGTACTCAGCTTTACACTTTCAGAGCCCCAAAGTGTTCCGTGACACAGATGCAAAAGTACATATGCATAGTATGGCTGTACCCCAGAAATATAAATCCAGAAGCCTGTCCCAACAGATGTTCTATTTACTGCAGCTCTAAATTAACATGCG
>CM044445.1:72978897-73081380 GCA_024363595.1 Xenopus borealis
ATATATATATATATATATACACTGGGCAAGATTCTTAAATACAGATGCAACATTGCATCAGTGCAGCAGTCCGTGGAAAACAAGAAGCAATTAGTTGTGATCGGTGTACTGCAATTAGAATAATACAAGCAAATGTAAGGTTACTATGGATTACAGCACATCTATGTGAAATATAAGATGTAACTATTTGCTGTTGCTGGGAATGCTGGGAATTGTAGTGCACAGCTACAGCTAATAGCTATTTCAAGGCTGTTTCTTCTGTATGGTCTATTTTTATGAGAATACTTTTAAATAAAGTAGAATGGTTTTGGGCTATGAAAGTGTATGAACTGAAAATAAGTGTCAGTTTATATTAAAAAAAAAAGTCTTTTGGCGAGTTTTGCTCATAACACTCTGAAATAGTTCAGAAGAAGTACCTTTTAACAATTCACTTTGAAAAGTCAACTGCAGCACAGCAGCCTAATGAAGGTGTATCATTTATCATGGGTGTAGTTCACACTGAGGCAATGTTCTTGCTAAGTTAGCCGCCTCTGAGAAACAACTCATTTGGCAGGATATAAAAACAAACCCGAAAAAACGCCATCTCATTAATTATGGACTCATTTATCTTCCCCATTTGAGAAAGCCCAGACTGTTTTCAAAAGTACATACCTGCACTGAGATATTCATGAAAATCTCCTAATTGGAGTTAACCCCTCTAATGTTTGGTAGACCTGAAGGTGCACACCTAAAGAAAGAAAATAACTTGCATAAAGGACTGTTTTTCAAGCCCTTTATTTAATAAAATCTGTTACAACTCAATTTAATAAGCCATTCATAATTTTTTTTATAAATGAATTTGGTGTTTTTTTCTAGACTAGTGACCCACAACTACCAATGAGCAATTTGCTCTAATATATCAACTGCACAAAAAGTTAATAAAAAAATATAGGTGGAGCTATTTACCTTAAAGCTACTGAGTGTAGAAATGAACCTGGGTAAATAGATAGGTTGTGCTAAATAAAAAAATATTTTAAATATAGTTGATCAGCTAAAAATATAATCTATAAAGGCTGGACTGAGCGGGTGTTGACCATAATAATCAGAACACTACTTCCTGCTAATTAGTCAATTAGCAACTTGAAGAGGAGTCACATGACACAAAAGTGTTCAGTTATCTTGCTTATGAATCTGACCTGCATGCTAAGGATCAAAATCAAACTAACTAATCACTTCAAATGTGCCCCCCCTTCAAGTCACTGGGGTAGATTCATCAAAGAGTGAAGTTCCGCCACTAGAGGGAAATTCCACAGCTCTCAATTCATTTCTATGGAATTTTTAAAGGCGTATTCATCAAAGGGTGAACTTTCACTTCACCTATTGATGAATATGCCTTGTAAAATCCCATAGAAATGAATTGAGAGCTGTGGAATTTCCCTCTAGTGGCGGAACTTCACTCTTTGATGAATCTACCCCACTGACTGGTAACAGCTTAGATAAATGTAAAGCAGGAAGTAGTGTTCTGGCTATTATGTTAGACATTCGGTCACTCCAGCCTTTATAGATAACATTTTTGGTTAACTAACTATATTAGAAAGATGTCTTATTTATCATAGCCTATCCATTTATCCAGTTTTTATTTTTAAACTAAACTGTTGCTTTAAGGGTGCTTACACACAGGTTCATAAACCAATAGAATAGAGGGTTATATTTGCAACTGACAAATAAATTAGCTGCATTAAAAAAAACTCAATAAATATGCATTTTTTTCTCACTTTGCATGCGTTGTAAACATGTGTAAGAGACCTAATCATGGACAGTTAGGACACTTCATTAAAAATCATTGCTTCATTAACTGAGAGGTCACACATAAGAACCAATCAGATGTTTGTGTTCGGTTTCTAACTTGAAGTACAGGTATGGGACCGGATAGCTAGAATGCTCAGCATGAGGGGGTTTCCATAATGTGGATCTTCATACCTTAAATCTGAAAAATTATTATGAAAATTTGGAAAAATTATTTAAATAAACCCAATAGCCTGGTTTTGCTTTCAATAAGGATAATTATATTTTAGTACAAGGCAGTGATTTATTATTGCAGAGAATTACAAAAAAAAAGGATATCATTTTTAAAATTTGGATTATTTGGATTAAATGAAGTCTACGTGAGACTGTCTTTTCATAAATTGGAGCGTTATGGATAACTGGTTTTCTAATACCGCATCCTATACCTGTAGTATGAATAACATTTTTTGCTACGTTGTTCCTATTGGTCACAGCAGTAGCATGGACGAATATCTCTCAGATTCAATCTAAAACTAGTTTAACCAAAATTTACATTACATACAAATATTACAAATGAGGACAGAAAGGATGATATTAAAGCTAGCACTCATAAAAGGTACAGGATGACACTGTGTTCATTATGGCATGGTTTAAAATATTGAATGGTGTAAAAAATGGAAAGAATAACTCCAACTAGACAATGCAGTCTGGATTATTACCATTGTGTTATAAGAATGGAAATGTTTCCCAGAGTGACAGATAGAAATAGTTGCCTTTCTGTGTAGTCTTGTCCCAACAAGCAGTGTCTGCTTCTAAAAAGACTGCAAACAATGGATATTTTATGTTTAAAGTGGACCTCCTACACTTTGTGAGTGTATACATCTCTGCAGAGGAAAATACATACCTGCTTCTTAGAATTAATCAAATTAGCCTTAAATTTAACATTGCCTGTAGGGCAGTTATGAAATCCCTCATGCCACACAGTCTGGGAGAGAGGCCGATTTAATTGCCATGATCAAACCACAAGAAAGGCCAGGTTTGCATTAAATCTATAACCACATCTACTGAAGGATAGCTTTAATCACCTTTCAAATGGTGACCACACACTAATTAAAGGGAAAGTGTTCTTATTACTAATTATCCAGGAATATCAGCTGTAAGTTATCAAGGAGCCCTGTTCTTAAGTGCCTCAGAATAGTCTCTGTTCCTCTTTTTCGTTTTTGACATAAGGAAAATAATGAATATAATCACACAGAATGGGTTAGAATATTATTCATTGGGAAAGCTACATAAAAACAAGTAGCTCATTATGAACACATATTCGGAGAGTGCCCCTGCAGCTGATGTTGAACTACAACATGAAGTTTTACAAATAGCCAGAGAGAAACAACTTTAAGATTACTGCATCAGAGCCCAATCATTCAATGCAAGCATTTGTTGTGCTCACTTTTAACCGCATTTCAAGAAACTGCAATATAACTGAACAAAAAGTGCTAGTTTGCTCAATTCTGACACCCTCCCTTGCATTGTTACTAAAAAAAAAATAATTAAAAAAAGGATATGCAACCCATTTTCTTATGTCTTTCCCTTGTTTCCATAGGTGTTTTTGAGCTTGGACAATGCCACCTGAAGCAGCAAGTCTGGTCACCTTGGATTCAGAGTGGGACTGCACAGAGCACAGTCGCTTGCACTCCAAGGACACACAATTCGCATCTCTATATACAAGAAGGGTAAATTACCGAAAGTTACCACCTGTGAATAACTAGAATATCAATGATTGAGGTAACTCTGGCCAATATTTGAGACATAAGACATGATATTGAAAAATTATCACTTGATGATGATGAAGAAATGATGACAACAATGTTCATAACTTTCTTTATAAACAAGCAAAACAAAGTTTGGCTAGCGTTACTTTGTCAAACAGAGCGAAGTTGCGCTAGTGTTGCCTAATTTTAATATGGCGGGAAGTTAAAGTTCAATGAACGTATATGTTGCAACAAATACATTACATTGCACAAGCACGGGAAACCTTAAAAAAAAGAAATTAGAGTTGTTATATTGCCCTACACATGTACCCACTGTATAGTTTATGTTCCATATGTTAGGAAATTTTTGATCTTTTGCAGCCTATCACCCTGTATATATGAAAAGACTATGCATTTGGAGCGATTTCAAAAATCGCACTGCTCCGTGTGAAAACGCGCCGGCGTTTTCAAGCAACGCCGGTGCGCGTGGGTACTTGGCTATTCGGGGAGGTTCGGGGGCTACAAGTCGCGGCGAGAAGTCGCCAGGCGACTAATTTCCCCCGAATCTCCCCGTCTGGCCTAGCCCTTAGTGAGTCTGCCCCTTAGAATGAGTTAGGAGCCTTATTCATAAAGTGGCAATGTGGTATTGTTACTACTTCTTTGCATATCAGTGGTTTCCACCAATGTTCCCCTATGTATTACAACTGAATCCAGGATCTCCTGGTTGTTGGCTGCTCTCAATAACCACTGAATAAGGAGAGCAGCCCTCTTGTGCTAAGCTACCTTCAAGCTGTTTCCCTGACTGTGTTGCATTACCCCAGCAGCCTTATTGGTTGGATGGAGTCAGCAAATCAGGGCTAACACTGCCCTGTATAAGCCCAGCCCTCCTCACAGCCAGCACCTGAGCATTGTCCTGTGATCCTAAGCACTGTGGCACTTCTGTTCCTTGCTCCGGCTCTGGCACCTGCTCTAGTCCCACACCCTGAAATGTTTGTGTCCTACTCCTGTTTGGCTTTTTCTTACTTAAGTTCCAGTCCTATTCCAGATTTTGTCTCTTTGCCATCACCATCTCACTTATGCCAGTTACTGCATCCCACTATTGCCAGTTATGCCCACTCTGTCCAGTCACAGGATCTCTACCTGCTCTATTGCAGTCCTGTTCTCTTCACCCACTTTATCCCTATTCTCCCAGACCCTGACTCTAGGCCCTCTTCATCCTGATCCTGTTTCTTCATCACCCCTTCCTGTCTACAGTGTGCTCAATATAAGTTCCAGCCTGAAGGACTCATCCTCTATAGCAGGGCTGTCCAACTGGCACCCCCCCCCCATAGTTTGGCATTCCATGAGAGTCTGCCTGCTGTGTTTGCTTACCATGTGTACGCTTTAAAAGTTATCACTACAGAGAGTAACTGGCCCCTGCATTGTTTAAGACTCAAATTCAGACTAAGCTCCTGTATTGTTCAAACATGTGATCCCCCTGCCTTGTTCACACTTGTAACATCTCTATTGTTCACACAACTAAAGCCCTGTACTGTTCACACCTGAAACCCAGACTGAAACTGCCCACATTGTTCACCTGTTCATACTTTATTCAAAATGCTAATGGGGCACCAGCACTGTGTCACTGTATGTAGTACATCTTAGAGTGATCCTGATGGGGTTCCCTGTCTCCTGCTCTATTCTGCCTTCCCTATGCCCCCTGTGTGTGCCATTCTCTGCCTGTGTGTGTGCCATACTCTGCTTGCCCAGTGCCACTTGTGTGTGTCATACTCTGATTGTCTAGTACTGCATGTGTGTGCCATTCTCTGCTTGCCCAGTGCTGCTTGTGTGTGTCTTTCTATGCTTGTCCTATGCTACCTGTGGGATGTAGTGATGGTCGAATCTTTCCCATTTCGCTTCGTCGAAAAGATCACGAATTTCCAGTGAAATTCGCGAATTGGTGAAAAATATGCGGAAGGAGCAGCGGCACAGTTTTGACGTGCACCGCGTAGATTTCAACACACATCGCATCATTTACGACGCGTGTCGCGTAGTTTTTACCACGCGGCGCGTAATTTTTGCCGCTCGGCTCATTTTTTTTTTTTTTTTATGCCAGCAAATTTTTGCCAGGCAAATTTTCGCTAGCGTTTCGCGAATCGCGGGAATTTGCTGTGAATTCGCGCCTGCCAAATAAATTCGCCCATCACTAGTGGGATGTAAGCCAGGTAGGGGTTTGTTCAAGGTGTATGTTAGCATTTGGAAATAGTTATTAGGGGTCCCTAAGGTGTTTAATCATGTGTTCGGGAGATTCTGTATTATCCACAGGGGAGGATTAGGCAAATAGCTTTTTTTTGGTTTGCTACTACCATTAATGTGGATATGATCTTACAAGTTCTTTGGTAATATGGGTGTGGTTTACAGTGGGTGTGGTTTAAAAGGGGGAGTGGTCAACACTGGCTTCCATTATTGGCCCCCCACCACGTAGGCCAGAAAAAGTTTGGCCCTCAGTGCCACAGAAGTTGGATAGCACTGCTCTACAGAATTTGTTACAATTCCTAACAGAAATTATAAATTATAATTATAAACTATAAGTAACTATCAAAATATCTAAGTACCAACTCTGAGTCTAAATATACATTATAATTGAAATCCAACATTTACATGGAATTTTAAATTTGAACAAATTAGCAATGGGATTTAACAAAACACTATTCTCCAGTGGAAATAAGGGCAGTTCAACAGTTTTGAGTTGTTAAAATGCAGTTCTGTACTGGTAAATTTGGATGATAAAGTTCTTCATAACTAGGGCAAAAGGGTAAAATCAATATACAGTACAAGTTGCATAAAATATTTCCAGATTAATGAATTATTTTATTTTAAGAAAACAGTAAAACTATCATTTTATAAATAGAATCCATATTTCTGAATCCTCATTAATTATATTTTATATCTCCCACTTTAAAGGGCATTATAAGCAAGCATGACTAGGGTGAGAAAACAAAATAGTAGCTAAAAATTATTTGACATACTTACTCGAACAACTACGGGTGCCTAGTCACAGTAACATTTGGCAAAATAATTATTCCTGTATAAACCTTGCCTATAAATAGGACACATCACCCATATGGGAATGTTTGTTGCAAAATAGTGTATATCAGATACCATACAATGCCAACATGATCAACTAACTATGCTTCAAGTTCAGGGTTAGCATGTGTGATCTGTTATGCTCACGGCTTGTTACTGTTGATAAATTTTTCCTGTTTTACTAAAGGCAAAACCGACTAGTAATGTAGACTTTTTCCATGCTTTTCAGATAGGATAGACAGTTAAACAGAAAAAGAGAGTCCTTAAAAGAGAGGCAACGTTGAATGCATAATTTAGAATTAACTATGTCAGCTATGCTGTGTAGAAGACTGAAGCAGGTCTCCAGATTTCCTTTGAAGAGTGAGAAAATAGCAAGCAAAGCTAGATAATTAGGTCAGTAAGGAGCATTTAAAAGTGTCTAGACTCTTATTTTTATTTTCAAATTCTGTTCTATTTTTCCCTGTTCCTTTGAATTGCAGGGTGGTCACATTAATACCTCTGCCCCGGCAGGTAGACTGAAGCCTGGATCAAGGTGTGGCATTCCTACTTTGATGTCAGTGTCACGCTCGGCTGCATCTCGATCTCTTTGGCTGCCGTTAAGTCTGTTGTCGTGGGAGACCAGGTAAATCAGAGCTCGGGCTTCTGTTCTGTCTTACAATCAATTTGGCAGCACCTTTGGGGAACTCAAATCATATTCAGAGCAAACATGGACCTTAGTGTTCACTAGTCACTTTTATTTACATAAGGAAATGAGAGCTAATGTTAAAATACCTGCTGAGTTGTTTTATTACCTAAGCACAGCAGCTGGGTATCAAGGTGAAAATGACTGCTTAAGACAGTATTCCTTGCTTTTAATATTACACAATTTAACTCTCTGATCTCCAGAATCATGTCTCCTCTGGTGCACCCTGGGTTACCAGTTAACAGAACATAGAAACACCGAATTTCAAAACATAGAAGGATCACATGGCCCGCATGGTATTTAATTTATTTCTGAACCCTCTAAAATTCACAAAAGATTTCCAGGTTGAGAGCCACTGTAGGTTTTTGTGGTTTAAAGAAAGCATAATCATTGTGCTTATTGTAACACTTGAGGAGATGCACTTCATTGCTGTACTGTTGTAGCAACCCTTGACATACAGTATTAGATGCTTAAGCAATAAAAGAAGGCATGCAACATGTTGTCTCCTGTACTGCCACATGCTTTTTTTGCTTTTAAATGCCCAAACATTCCAAGAGCCAGTTCTATGCATCTGTAACGGACTTATGCATGACATTTACACAAGTCACTTTGAAGTCGTACCCATGATATTTGTGTTAACCTCAGAAACCACAGATCAGGGCAAACTAAGCAATTAATGTAATAAAGTTCAAAGTTTGCACCAGGTGTTTTAACTCATGGCAACTAAACAGCAGTTTGTATTTACTGGTCAGTTGTTTGAAAATAAACATTTCATTGCTTGGTTTGGGTTACTAGACCTAATGCAAACTAATATATTACCCACATAGATGGTAATGGGGCAATGTCTTAAATGTTAGTCTAGTAGCCCTTATAACCAATTAGTACATAGAATTTACTGGTCAGCATTTTTTGCTGAGACAATCGTAGTCTAGATAAATCTATGTATATAGGTTTGCATAGGATACACTATTGTAATATTGCCATATGGTTTGAATATTTTGGGATATGGGATTAGGTGTCTGCATTTATACATTTATACATCAAGCTTTGATTCAACCAAATATATTTGAAAACATTAGCTGACATTAGGGTTCTCTGACCAGTCAACCCACACATCATATAGGAAAGCCCTGGAACTATAAGTAGTGATGGGCGAATCTCCCCAGTTTTGCTTCGATGAAAGATTCGTGAAACGAGTCGCGGCACACTTTTGACATTATCTTCTGAGCAGGTATATTGCATAGTTGCATATTTTGTGAAATGTTATGTTTTTCCTCTTTATGTTCACATATTGTGGTTTCTGTATCTTTATACAGTATATTTGTGAGAGTAAGCATTCTATTAATTCATGTTAAATAAATGAATTTAATTGGGGTCAGGAAGGAATTCTTTTTTCCCTCTTGAGGCATAATTGGCAATGGCTTAAGGCTGGATCAAAACAGTTGCTTCAAATAGCCTGAACAAGTGGATCTGGGCAAGGTAAAGCTACAGCTTCTCTAAATTCTGCATTTGGCAATGCCCCACTCATCCTTTGTGAAGAAACAATGACTGATAAAGTTTTTCATTGAAAAGACCAAATATAAGGCTATGGTCACACTAGGTTTACTCTTAGCCCATGCACTTGAATATATGCTCTTCTGTAGCCGTACCTGAAGACACTCATGGTGGCACATGGAGAGAATTTTGGTGCAAAAATGTATTTTGGGTCTGAAATCTGTTCTGTTTTCTTACAACTGGGCCAACACAGTGACTCCAGAAACAGCCCAGTGTGGACATAGCTTAATCTAACAGGAATGCAGGATGGTCTGTTAAAACTGTCCCCACAATGTGCCACACATTTCCAAACTGCCAGATAGCAGGGTCAAATTGCCCATGTATATCTAGGACAATATAAACATCTTACATTATAATCCAATTAGCATTGAGCTGTCTATGCCTTGGGAGTCATACCTTAGAATTCTGCATTCATGAATAAAATAAACTTGAAGATAAATATTTGTTGCATGGCTAAACATATTCACTAGTGATGGGCGAATCTATCCCGTTTCTCGTTGCCGCAAAATTTGTTGAAAAATTTGCGAAACGAGTTGAGGTACGTTTTTGACGTGTCGCGCTGTTTTAATTTTGTCCTAACATATCGTCCTGTAACCAAGAACCAGAAGGCTGATGCTTCTCCCCAGAGGACTGCCTTCCTATAGAGCAGGATCCTATCATCTCTCCGTCCAGGATCATCGCTGCTGTTCTACCACAATTTGCTGAGCAAATCATGTCTTGCCAGTCTGCCGCTCCTCCTGACACCCCCCATTGGAATTGTACCCCCTGAGCTACGCCTTCCCATCCACCAGCAGACTCATAGCTCCAAACAAGCCTGCCACCCTGGTTCAGAAAAAACTCTTGAGCGCCTTCGTCGCCTTGTTTGGTGGCCGACCATCCGCAAAGATGTCAAAGACTTTGTCGCAGCTTGTACCATGTGTGCTATTACTAAGTCCAGCCACTCTCGACCCTGCGGTCTTCTGCAACCACTACCAGTACCCACTCGTCCAAGGACTCATTTGGGTATGGACTTCATCGTTTAGTTGCCGCCCTCTAGTGGGAACACCGTTATTTGGGTAGTAATAGACCGTTTCAGCAAGATGGCACACTTCATTCCCTTGAAGAAACTCCCCTCAGCTGTGGAACTGTCTCATCTCTTCATACAAGCATACCTTCCATCTGCACGGCTTCCCTGTGGAAATTGTCTCCGACAGAGGTTCTCAGTTTGTCTCCAGATTTTGGCGCTCCCTGTGCAAGTTTCTGGGAGTCTCTCTCCAGTTCTCCTCTGCCTATCACCCTCAGACTAATGGTGCGGCGGAGCGTGTGAACCAATCTCTTGAACACTTCCTTAGAAACCATGTTTCCTTTTGCCAAGACAACTGGTCCGATCTCCTCCCGTGGGCGGAATTCGCTCACAACAATGGCAGTCACTCTTCCACTGGAAGATCTCCTTTCCTGTCGATATACGGCCAGCATCCTCTAGCCTTTCCTCAAGACTTTCTTCTCTCTGACGTTCTTGCTGCTGAAGATCATGCAACTCACATGTCTGCTATCTGGGCTGCCAAGTCTAATTTGGAAAAGAGCTCCTTGGTGCAAAAGACTTTCGCTGACCCTAGAAGGAAGCCTTCCCCTCCATACAAGGTTGGTGATAAAGTCTGGCTTTCTTCTAGGAATATCCGCCTCAAGGTTCCGTCCCCTAAGTTGGGTCCCAGATTCGTGGGTCCCTTCTCCATCTCTGAGGTCATCAATCCAGTGGCTGTCTGTCTGCAACTACCTCCTGAGATGCGGATTCCCAACGTGTTTCATGTTTCCCTGTTGAAACCAGTTATATCCAATCACTTTTCCTCTGGTCAGTCCCCTCCTCCTGCCATCTTCGTGGACAGCCAGCAAGAATATGAGGTAGACAGGATCTTGGATTCTAGGCTCTCCAGGGGGTCTCTCCAGTACCTCATCCAGTGGAAGGGCTTTGGCCCTGAGGAATGCTTCTGGGAGAAGGACTCGGATGTTCATGGATGTCTTGTGAAGGCATTCCACAATCAATTTCCCCAGAAACCTCAGCCTGGTGGTCCGGTGGCCCCCTGTGGAGAGGGGGTACTGTCACGAACGCCGCCCGGAACCTTTCCGGGAGCTCCAGGCGGTGCGTCCTCCTTCGGCGGCGGCGATTCCAAGATGGTGGCGCCCATGGCCGCCACGTGGTTGCGGTGCCGGCCGTGACGTCATCGCACCACACCAAGCGTGTTCCGGCGCCAAATTCAAAAATAAAAGGACGCTGAAGACCCGGGTTTGATGCCCGAGTATAGCCCGATATTATATTGTGTTCCTGGGTGTTCCTGCTTTCCTGATATACCTGTTATTGACCTACTGCCTGTTTCCTGACTTTGAATCTGTGCTGCCTGCCTCCTGAACCCTTTTGCCTGGACTTTGACTATTCTATCGGATTACCCTGAACTGCACTCTGCCTGGACTCTCTGGAAGGGGCTTCCTCCTTGATCCTGACTACCCCCCCTTGTGGGTGCCGATGGCCCCCGCTGACAAATATAGATGCTTGCAATGCAGTTATGATAAGTACAAGGCAAAGGAAACAATTTTAAAACTGTTTAATTATTTGCTTAAAATGAACAGTAGCTGGACAAATAGAGGCTCACTACGAAGACAAGGCATTTGTGTGGCACCAATAACAGCATTAGTACCTGATTAACTTGAAGTCAAGTAAAGGGCTAAGGAAACCTTGGAGTTACCATCAGTTCTAGGCTACCAGTAATTCCAGTGTTCCCTTCTGTGAAATTCTCTTAATTCCTAAGGGAAGACTTAGCGGGCACCTTGGCATTCACTGCAAATTGCAAATGTACCTGTTTGAATACAAGTAGCTTTGTGTCAGTGAATGATCAATTTTTAGTTCATTTTAGTGCTTTGCAAACAGTACTAAACCTCTAGTTTTCTAAACGCAAGTGTCTTTATTCTGTTTTGCAGATAAGCAAGCCTTGACAGGACCCATTGTAATTTGCTTTGTTAGCCTAACACATGAATTTTAAAATTAAAAATGTCAATAAAAAATAAAACCATCACTGTCTTCTCATGTTACTACACAAGATAATCACCAAATATTCCAAATCAATCCTTTAAATGAACATGTTCTTATGATGTATATGTAACCTATCCATGAAATCTATTTGCTTGATCAAACATCTAATTCTGTCATTTTCATTCTAACTTGCCTAGCGGCCATTGCATTGCCATTAACCCTTGCACCTGGATTGTCTTTCAAAGCTCTGATTTAATACATCCTGTTTACAAATTACATCTAAAGCTGTTTAAAGTTTCCATCTAACTACCTATTAAAGACGCTGAAATGAATACCCACATTACAAGTTGACCTTCACCTTTCTGGAAGTTAGAGATAATTCCCCTATGGTATTTTGCATTACTGGTCTGTGAATAATTCTGGTCATTTACAGTAGGCTTAAATTAGTAACAGAGATAGGGATGGTGGTTTTCATATCATTAATTTCACTTTAATTAGCGGAATCTGTTATAGTGCATGTAACAAAAACAGAGATACTTGTGACACAAAGTCATCACAATGTAGCACCAGGAGACAGAATTCATTTTAAATCCCCAAGCAAAAAGGAGGCAACTGTCACCCATATCCTGAGAGGTACTTTTACATTCAAAAGTTAGCTGTCCTGGCTCCTGTCTGCACCGTATCCTTTGCTATACTCTTGGGAATGCTGATCTACCCACCTCTGTGTGCAGCTGACAAGATGAATAAAGATTTTCTAGGTTACCAATAATTCAAACTAATCACAAGCTTATGAAAGAAAATAAGGACTCCCAATTAAGCATTTCTCTTCTCTATAAGAAACTACAATAAATGCCACTAGTACAAGTCTTGCTCTCAATGAATGATCTGCACAGATGTTATTTTCCTTTTCCCCCCATTATTAAGGGAGTTTGCAATTTGTTGATTGGCAGAATAAGCAATCACTATATACATGCTGGTACTAATAAAAATAGCTTCATATAATGATTTCTATCAGGAGGAAGCTAAGTCCAAATCAGGTTGCTACTGCTATTATTCTGCAACAAAGATCAAAAAATAGAACTAGAAGCCGATACCCTCAGCATCATTTTCTTTCCCTTTTTTGAATCTTCAGTTCTAGTTTAATCCCCATAAGCCTTGTCAAAAAGCACGAAGGATCCTATCGAAGTCACTGTCAGGGGATTTATTTGGAAGCGAGATAATGGACACGTCATTCCTTCTTTGCATGTACATCCCCAGAATCCTTTGCAAATGCGCACTGCTTTACACTGTAGGACACTGAAGTTAATTCTGGAATGGGTTTAAAATAAGCCATACTGGAATATGAATTAGAATCAGAGACTACATTCTGCTCTGTCCTATATATTCAAACAGACCATTACAGCTACCACATCATTAAGCAATCAGAATAATGCAAGAGGACGATATAATTATGGAAACCTAGTAATTTTTTCTCTATGTTAAAAAAAGTGATATCCAGCCTACACTTATGATGAATTCATATCATACAAATAGCTGTTTATCAAGGACTCTTTGATAATATCCGTGGTAACCCTTTCGTTGAACTGCAGTGTGTGAACTTGTCCTGTCTGGCCAAAGCCCATTTTATATAAATGAACACTGTATATAAAATAAGTTTATCCTACCATCAATTCTGTATGCTGGGTTCTATAGTATTATCATGGACAATCATCTACAAAGTGATATTTCAACTGAAAGCATCACAAATCTCAGGTTCTGGTATTCTACTAAAGTCAACATGGACACATTTTGACTACGGTTTTCTTATTTTGATTTGTGATATTACCCTCATAGAAAATTACCTTTTTGTGCCTGAAAAGACTATTCTGTTACAGATGATCTGGGTTATTTTCCTGCAATATATCTTGCAAAATTACAGAACACTGCTTCATGCACCTAAGGCCAAAACATATCTATCTGTGCACTATGTCTAAGGAGGAAAAACATGGTTTACCTAACAAATAAATAAAACAGTAAATCATCTTTGTAAATCTCTAACATCAGGTTTTCTTATCCCTTGCTGTAGGTTTCAGAAACTTATGGATACGTATGGATAAATAATAAATGTCCCATTTTAAAGGGTAAATGACTGCCTAAATGTGAGTGGGTTAAATGAATACATATGTATAATCTTCCTCTAAATGCAGCTGTTAATTTTAGGTTAACTTATAAAGGTTATTTTTTTTTCTTTTTAGACTTGCACTTGCACTCTTTCCTCATAGCTGAGATTTTCCATACCTTTTACCAGCTTAGTTGCCCTTCTCTGAACCCTCTCTAATTCAGTTCAGTGTTGGAGACCAAAACTACACAGCATATTCTAGATGGGGCCTTACCAGCGTTTTGTACAGTGGAAGAATATTCCCCTCCTCCCTGAGATAAATACCCCTTTAAATACAGCTCAATACCTTTTCAGCCCTTGAAGCTTCTGACTGGCATTGCTTACTGCAGCCAAGTGTATTATCTACAAGAACTCCAAGGTCCTATTCCATTATGGATTTGCTTAGTGCAGTCCCAATAAGGGTATAAGTGACTTGCATATGTTTACATCCCAGGTATGACTTATCAGCATTGAATCACTTAGATTCCCAAATTGCCAGTTTGTCAAGATCCTGCTGCAAAGATGTCACATCCTGGATGGAATTAATTGGGCTGGATAGTTTTGTGTCATCTACTGTATATACACTGATACATTACTTACAATGCCCTCCCTTAAGTCATTAATGAACAAGTGGGCCCAATACAGAGACCTGAGGCATCCTTACTCCAAGTAGAGAATATACATTAAAGGAACAGTAGAACCGAAAGTTCTTTAAAGGAATGACAATATAATGTATTGTTTCAGAAAGACAACTGTGGGATAATATATATATATATATATATATATATATATATATATATATATACACAAGCTGCTGTGTAGCTATGGGGCATTCATTCAAGCACAGGATACACAGTAGATAACAGATAAGTTCTAAAGAATCCCATTATATACTACAGAGCACATCTGTTATCACCTGTGTATCCTGTGCCTTTTCTGCTTTTTCAGCTTTGAATGTTTATATAAACTATAGCAGAGGTTCTGAAGCAAGCATACCAGTTGTAAAGGAATAACAATATAATATACTGTTGCCCTGCACTAATAAAAAATTGAGTGTTTTGCTTCAGAAACACAACTATACTTTACATAAACAAGCTGCTGTTTAGCCATGGGGGCAGCCATCCAAGCACAGGATACACAGTAGCTTTTCTCCTTTTTCCGCTTTGAATGGTTGCCCAGATGGATACACAGTAGCTTGCTAATATGAAATCATAAAAATCAATCAAATTTGTCTTTCACTAGGACAACATTTTGAATGCGATCCCTTATCAATTCTTCAAATAATTTGCCCACCATGGATGCCAAAATTTCTGGCCTATAATTGCTAGGCTGTGGGTTGAGCTGTCAAAATTGGGACTGTCCCGCAAAAAATGGGACAGTTGGGAGGTACCACCAGGCTGTAGGCAGCCTGCCCGGTAGTAGTGCCCAGCAGTCAGGTGAACAAAGGTGCGATTGCGCTTGCATGAAAAGCCACGAGCATGCCCACATGGAAAGCAACAGGTGCGCATGCACGAAAAGCCGGGAGCACGCATGTGCAAACAAAGTTGCAGCATGAAAGGGACACCTCACACACGAAAGCCAAAGTGGGGACGAACTGTACAATTTTGCACATCCAAAGTTAGGGGGCAGGAAAGGGAACATACCGCTTACCATTTGAAAATCAGAAAAATGGACAAAAAGTTATGCTGCGCATAGCTCAGCTAAGCCTTTTTGACCATGCTAGGCCCAGGCATATGGCAGAAGGATTTTAGGGGCGGCATAAAGTCCAACCATACCTGCATTGGCTCTGGGGCTGATCATAAGATACAAATTTTAAATTTCCCACATGCCAATGCCATGTGCTCCCGACCTGATGATGAACCCTATGGGCACCCACTATGTATATCCGGCCCTGGAAGTATCCATTCTCCTCTTCTCCTTTTAATAATTCTAGACATCAGTAGTGGCCTCCCACTACTTACCTCGCCCTCCAGTCATGTCCTCCTTCTTCCCATGCAGGCTAGAGCATTACTAAAACATGATATAGAACAAATTCCAGGCAGCAGGTGCTCCAGGCAATCTATGGCATTGCATATCATTAATTTAAATGCTTGAGAACATTTACAGAAATGCTGTCATTGTGGAGCTAAATAAGGCTAACAGCAACAGTACAAATAAATAAGGAATACTCAAAGAGTCAAATGATATCAATCATAAAGGTCCATCTGTGGTAAGAATTAGTGATTCAGTGCATTCAAGGATGTACTGATGCACAATAAATGCATGTGACAATATAATTAAAAACAAACAAACATAAGCATTCTGACTTTGAGACATTGAGAATTATTTATTGCCAAGTGTAAAATGCAAGGTTCCACCAAAGATTGAGTTTGTTGACAGTTAGCATTGGGGCACACTGGGGAGGCCTACTATGATATTGTCTGGGTAAAGCTATTTATATATGAAAAGAAGAAGAATATAGGGCTCATTTATTAAGCAGAACTACAGCTGTAATGAGTAAAAAACAGCACCCACAATTGCACTTTGCACACTGCATTTGATTCCTTATATTTTCTGTTATATGAATAAATTTTATATATTGTATGAATGTAAAAGAAAATGTTAGGCAGAGGATTTCAGTAGCTTAAAGACCAATATATTAGATTTCACAGAAATTATTATTGCCAGCTTACATTTATATTATTATCCAATGAAATATATCAAATTATTTTAGAAGAAAAATCCATTAAAACTTTAACACATTTTAATATGCTAGTCTTCATAACATAAGTACAGTTTATGGGCAAAAGTGATGTATTTATTGGGTTTTGCAATAAAAGCTACAGAGCTTATAGATATTTTTTCAGTGCTTTTTTATTTTCCACAGATTCCTTCCAGGAAATAAAAGCTATGGCTACTTGACTGTTTGTGGAGATTCCAAGAAATATTACAAAATGGTAGTATCCTATGAAGTTATTGGATACATTTCTTAATCTTCTTAGCCCTTTGCAAAACCAAGCAATACTAACAACAAACAACAGACTAAGCTAGCTAAAATATAATTATTGGTGGGTTGGCACAAACTGTATCACACTCCAAAAAATAGATGTAATAAAAAATAGTATTATTATTTAGAGCAAAAACATCACAGCAGAGGCCTTAGACTTAGCTTGCTGCTTCAACCATGCATTCAGCAAAATGTTCCTTCCTTATTGATTGAGTGATTTGAACATAAAACAACTTATTTGCAAAGGCATAAAACAAATTTATAAATGGGTACACACAAGTACAGGGGGAGTGAGGGTGCAAAAACTCAGTACTTAGCTCCCCATGTACTAAGTACATTAACTTAGCCCATAAGGGAGACATTTACTCAAATTGTATACACCCCTTTTCAAAATGAGCTGAATAGTTAGGGCTTGTGCAGAAAATACTAGTCTTGTAATTACGTAAGAGCTATGTTTTTTTATTATTTTTGGCACAGGAGAGCTGATAAAATGAATTGCCAGTCCACCCTGAAGTCCCTGATAATGAGCTGATCAAAGGCTGCATAGAGAAGGGAGAGGTTTATTTGTTTAAAGGTAAATAAGGATTGCTGAATAGTGATGGGTGAAATCAGCCTGTTTCGGTTTGTTGAAAGTATGTTGAGTTGTTTCGCAAAAATTTCATTAAATGAGTCAAAAGGCTTTTTTGCCTTTGGATTCTAATTGGATTCTATGGCCATTTTTTGTATTTTCTTGCTCCAAATGCATTAGAGTAAATAGGTGCATTTTCTAGTGTTATTTTTCCTTCATGAAAAAAAACATTGTTTTTCTGGTAGTGCAAAAGATTTGTGTGAATTTTCACCACTTGATAATTTTACTATATCTTTATCACTTTCTTTATCAGGTGAAAAAATTATCTCATCCGAAACGCTAAACAAATGACTATTTTTATTAAGGGAAGGAAGACTGTGTTCAGTGAAAACACTTTTTAATTAGTGCTTTAAAATAGAAAAAAAATTAAATTAAA
This sequence comes from Xenopus borealis, assembly GCA_024363595.1. Taxonomy (NCBI): domain Eukaryota; kingdom Metazoa; phylum Chordata; class Amphibia; order Anura; family Pipidae; genus Xenopus; species Xenopus borealis. The sequence continues at coordinate 72,996,840 of CM044445.1, forward strand.
AGTTAGGGAAATCCTATGGGAGCTTCCCATAGGGATATATAGCAATTCGGTAGGTTTTTTCTGCCGAATTGTAATATCGAATTTTTTTTAAAGGGCCAGTACTTTGACAATCGAATCCGAATTTGGCAAATACAAATCGAATTCTGGGCTATTCGATAGTCGTATAAGTCCAAAATAAATTAGAATTTTGAATTTTTTCAATTCGACTTTGATTCAAATTTTCAATTTGAATCAATTCGAACCTTAGTAAATGTGCCCCCTAGTGGAAGTTACAAATGATCATATATAAGATATTTACAAACATTTATGTACATTTAGCCAACAGGCACTTTTAGTATGAATCTGAATATGGAGTTAGATCCTATACTGTATCCCCCACAAGTGCTTCAGGGAAGCAGAACACTATTCTTACTACTTCTTTGGTTTAAAGAACGAAAGTAGAGAAATCATTTTTATTTACACAAGGACTGTCTTGTTCTTTGGGAATTGCTTGGAAGAATTTCAGTCTAAAAAACTGACAAGCAGCACTTATACTTGTCTTCAAAAAATGTAAATTTGTAGCAGATCTTGTAACCGCAGTTTAGGTATCATACTTCTGTTTGCCAGCTCTGTGTGATTGAATGAATAGAAGGGTTTCTGCAAACTATTAGTAGCAGTGCCACTTGTAAGTTGTGCCAAGCTTTGATCAAGCGTGAGAGCTCATCACAGAGTCTACCCGTTGATTCCAACCTGATGGTCATTGGAAGAAACTGAGTAGAAAAATTAACATCAGGGAAAAATTAACCCCTTCTCCTCTATGTTTTGCAGCCAAATCACGTCAGTAAAACATTCCAAACATCAAATGATCCACGTCTGATACACAGTTTCTGATATCAGTCCAGTTCATACAAATTCAATATTGCCTCACAGTAAGCACTGTATCCTTTTGAAAGCTTGTGATTCAGATTCAAACTGCAGAACTTCACCACAGCCTGGCTACACATTTTAAATGATTTGTAGTTAGAAAGTATTAGCTGTTATGCCCAGTCTATTAAGGAAACACCAGATTTTTTCCCTTGTAATCTTTTGCATAATATACTAGTGGTTTTACCAGTGAGTTTTTAAACACTAATGAATTAATCTATGCTAAATATCATCTGATTTTGTTTTGTTTTTTTCAATTGTATTATGAAGTAGAAATTCCAAACAAATATATATATTTATATATACATTTTTATATCAATCTATATTTATCCATCTGTTTCAAACTAATAAATATATGTATATTTTGTATATTTTCAAACTAATAAATATATGTATATAATAAAAAAATATATACATATATGGCATCAGTTATCCCAGAGCTCATTATCCAGAAGTCAGCTCAAAAAGTCCAACTTTTTCAAATTTGCTGCATATACACTAGGTTAGCCTTTAGAGCAACACTAATCAGAATATATGAATCCTAAAAAATTAGTTAATATTACGTATATATTTTAGTGGTATAATTTTTTCTGTTTTTTCCAAAACATTCCAAAATACATGACACATGATTTGTACATCTTTCAAAAAGTAAACATTATTATCAAATTCTTCCCACCTTCTCCCTAACAAATGTATACTAATTTATGATTATGACTTAATATAGTACACATATTTAATGAATAGCGTTAAACAAAAAAAATCAACTTTCTAATTAAGCGAAACAGAACAGTCCACTTGTTTAGTGTTATAATTGTTCAAAGAACTAATTATACCACAAGGGGTTTGTGGAAAGTTTATTTTTGTCTCCATAAAAAATTCTGTAAGGATTATTTCATTGTGGTTATTTGGTTGGTTCTGCTGCCAATGGGAAAGACACAAAACCACTCTAGTGAAAAAAATGAGTCAGGACCACAGGAAAATTTTAAGCAATAAACACTTTGTAGGAGAACCATAATGATCCATAGTTAGTTATAAAACGTATTCTGATGGGTTCCCATATTCATACATTCATGAGTTGGAGTACATTATTTCACAGGTTTTCAAACAGTGCAAAACTTATGCTAAACACTCCATATATGACAGGATTAACTTCCTCATGCTGCTTTAATGTCTTTTATCCTGTAATGCAATCACTTTTGCTCTAAAGTTGCCCATTCCTCATGCTTTGCACCATTCCTATCAAACAAATTGTTTGAGTCACAAAATTTTGCCTTCTATACGTTGGTATTACAGTAAGTTGGACCCAGCATTGGTAGTTACGCCTCTCTACATGTAGTTTTGCAGTATAAAACTGTCAATTCTGTGAGTAAGTGTCACTAATTAACACAAATTGCTCTAATACTAGAGTCGCGTAAAATTCAAATAACAATGTTTCTGCCCCTCAGGAGTAGGTTGCAAATAACCTTCAAGTTAGTTACCGAACTGAACCATATTAATTCCTGACTCAGAAGTGTTCTGCTCTTACTCTGGTTATATTATAGGAAATCCCAGAATGGATGAATATTAATACCTTATTATTATTCAGGGACTGAAATGAAATAGTAAGTAATCACTTGTTTTCTGAAAGATATTTTCTGTACTGGCTGGAATCAAAAAGCAAAATGTTGTCTGTATCAGTTGCATATTTCTATACACGATAAAGCATATTACAAAATCACTAAGCAATTAATATGTGAAAAAAAAAATCACAAGAACTCATATGAAAGAAATACAAGTGTCTCATGACGGATTAGAAAAGTAAATGGAAGAGAAAAAAATGGTTAAAGCTCCCTATGCTCAGGGGTTTCCTTGCAGACTGTGATACAGATTTCTGTTGTCTCCATCTCAAAGCCTCAATAGCTAATAAATTCCTGGCTCCCCTGCCTGCAAGCCAAAACCGATTAATATCTGCCTACCTTGTTACCTAATTCATTATGGAATAGCAGTTAATTTGATTTGATATTATTTTAATAAAATTCTGTAATATATTAGATTGTTTCAGGCTATCAAAATAATTTTCCAATTATTACGGTTACTCAAGCAAGTCTCTTTCTCTTTTTTCTTAAGCGGCAGTTGGTCTGACTCAGAATACATTATCTTCTACAGCTTCATTCTGGCCAGAGGAATACAGAATATATGCAACATTAAACCAGACTGTGTTGCAGGTAATGCATGGTAGAAGAACACAATATTTTCTGCTGTAACCATATGATGTGATAAAAGTGATTTCAGGTAATCTAACACATGACAGTGGAAGAAAATTAGACCATTAGAGTACATACTAGACAAGACTAAGAAGAGAAATTTTCCATAGCCTGAAATCCTCCAACCACCAGAACTGTTCAAACTGTAATTATTAATTATGAAATTCAAACACATAAACTGGGCAGTGATGCAAGGAAGAAAAATCTTTCTTGTGTTTCACAAGCAAAAGCTCTATTTTACAATAACAGATTTAACATATTTTGGCTCAAATTGACTGCAAAGTATGGTCATAACTATGGCCATACTGGTTTATCATGAAAATTATTACATGATAAACTCTTCTGCTTGCGTTCCCCAATCAGGAACCATCTCAAAAATGCTCTAATTTCTTTAGTGAAGGTTATGATTTATCGTTTTATATTTTTCCATAGAACAATATAAAGTAACTGCATACTTGAACTCTGAGCTATCATACTAAATAACTAATTCCCCCTGCCCAAAACCAGTTAGTGCAGTTATTATATTGGTTCAATGGACATGCAGTTCCATTATTTAGTTTGGGCATGTAGAGATATTTTCTGTTTTCTAGGGATACCTATTTTCTTTTTGTTTTGCTCTTCTTTTTTACAAGGGTCTGTGTCAATAGATTTAGATGTTCTTGTTGGGTTGTGAGCACCTTTCTTTCTGGGAAAAGTGAGCTATTAAGAAGGCATGGGTAGATCAGTAATCAATGAGAGCATTCAACTATCTCCTCCTGAGAAAACCTCAGTGGTTCCAGGATATGATTTGCAGTATATCCTCATGCCAATGTTTCCTTGACAATGAGCTCTTGTCTATGTACATCTGAAAGTACACTCTGTTATGACTCATTTCTGGTTTTTAGTTTAGATAAGTGTAATTGCTAGAAATAGAAGGATAGAGAAGCAGATATGGTTGTAGGTGCAGCAAATCAGATTGCTTTTACCTGCAACTTCACAGGTTGGCTACCCAAATTTAAGGTTTTTAAAATGCATTGAAAGTAATCTCCTTTTCTTTGAACAAATTACTTTGAATACATTGACTGAAAATGCATCAGACATATCACTACCTCACAGAGGCAATTAGGCTAGTAGTGTGTAAGAAAAACACAGTGACTTGCATCTCAACAGTGCTGCAAATAAATCTGTTGCCACTTGCAGTGACTTTGGGCCTGATTTTTGCTATTGGCTGTTTGTATATGAGACCAGCTGTTTTGATTACAGTATACAGATTCACATTGAGGTAGCTATAAATAATCTATTGAAAAGAAAAATTATTTTAAGATGTGGCCTGCTTCAAATTAAGCCGTATAATGCATGAACTTGAAAAGGGAAAAGATGCTGAATATTTTTAAGCTACTCAGTAGTAGTACAGGTATGGGACCTGTTATCTAGAATGCTCAAGACCTACCTTTTTTCAAACCTAACAACACACTCAGACAAAAAACTGGTACACCCAAAGAAAAAAAAAAACTCCTAAGGGAAAACAAAGTAATGTGGTATACGCAGTCCAGTGTAGCAATGAGTGTACTGATCTATACATTGGGGAGACAAAACAACTGCTCCGTAAGTGAATCAGAATAAGAGGGCAAATTTAGCGGTGAATTTTTCTGCTCGTTTCGCGAATTTATTCGCCAGCGGCGAATCGCGGGAATTCGCCCCTGGCGAATAAATTCGCCCATCACTAGTGGCCAGTTAAAAGGGCAGCAATTTGGGAGTTTTAACCTTAGAAAGCAAGTTTCAAGCTCAACTATATGGAAGTGCAAGGAACACATTTTGAATCATGCACGTTTAGTGAAAGTGGTGTTATGGGCAACTGCCTGTGAGGAAATTGCTTAGACCGCAACTGCACTCACATGTACCCTATGATCTGGTGCAAGAACTGACCCAGAACTGCCCCATACTCAATTGTTGTGCAAATAAGCACTAGTGTCACATGGGGCAATACTGTAGGCTAAACCTTACTGTACCACATTGTAGTGTTGTAGGGTAATACATGTTGCAAATATTGCATCTTATCTAATAACCTAGAACAACCACAAGGAAGCATTTCCCTGTCTCCAGTCTGCAAATATTACTTGGTGCAAATGATATCACATTGACCTTACATTTTATGGCAATTAACTTAGTTAATTAGCTGAGTGAAAGATAAAGTAATCATATTTAAAACAAATCAGTCAAAACAAGAAGAACTGAAATCTATAGGACTACAGAGTATATACAATTAGAAAGGATTGTACTACTTTACAGTAAAAATTAGGGTAAATGAAGTAAAACAGTGTAAAAAAGTATATAAAAAGTGTATAAAATAAGATGAGCTAAGGTTGCTATTTTAAACATTTTGCATGTTGGGGGTCAGTTGATATAATCTGCATAGAGTCTTATGGCATTTCATCAATGCTACTATGTTATCAAGCAAGGTAAGCGCCATTCAGTTCTCTTCCATTATTTGTACAACTCACAGAGAAAACAATATAGAACAGGAACTGCCACTTCTAAAGTCTACAGAAAAATAAATTCTGCCCTCAAGTGACATTGCCTAAGGCATGTCAGGGTTACAGTTCATAAATGAATACAGAGGTTTCATTCTTTCTCTGATGGAGCAAAATTCAGACATCACTTTTAAAGCACTAGCTGGCTTGAACATTTTTCTGCATTGATGTTCATCTTTCACAGCCACTATGCTCTCACATGCACAGCCTAAGGAAAGGCAAAGCATGGCCAAACGAAAAAGATGTCATACTGCACATGCTAAATGAAGAGAAATAGCATTATATTACATATGTATGCTATATTTTATTAAAGCTTTTCTTTTCATTAAAACACATTTTTAGAGAAAAATTATGATGCATTTCAAGTGTGTGCTTTTTTTGCCATTTAAGGAAATGTCCACTTTGTTCCTCTAGGTTTTTCCTTTAAGGAAGTCAAGACCGTTGGGTTTCTGCTCCTCCAATATGGATTAAAGTATGCATCTTAATGTAGGAAATCAATGCATTTGCTATGCAGTTCTGGCAAGCTCGACCTTGTTTAGTAGCATAGTATATGAACCTTAATTATTTGCTAGTGTTGTAGGTCATGCAGTCAGTAGCATGACTCAACAAGTTAAAGAGTAGAATAAAAGCAATCTCCAAATATACAATGAGATAAAACAGCTTCTAATGTGGTGCTTTAACCTTTAGTTCCATTACTTTTGTTCTCCCTATTATTTCTAAGTGGTTGACATTGTTATGATTTAGTTTTTTCTGTTATATTTTACACTGGCAGTACTTATCAATAGTGTTTAAAGGACATGCATCAGTTTCAAACCTTTTTTGTGAATGTAAAAGTGTGAAACCATTGTTCTGATATACTGAAACATTCACATATAATTTACACAAGTATATATATATATATATATATATATATATATATATATATATATATATATAAATATATATATCCAAACAAAAAAGTCACGACAACTTGCAGATAAAAAAATGATTTTAACCAACAGGTAATAATTAATGTGCTGCAACATTTCGAAGCTCCCGCTCTTTCAAGCATAAGAATGTTACAATGACATCACATTCTATTTAAAAGGTATCAAGGATACATATAAAAAACACGCCCCCTTAATTAGTTCATTTATGTTACAAATTTGCTCATGTTACAAATCTATTCATGTTACTAGTTCAATTACCTTATGATTCTTCCAACCACCAAATGATACAAATTAGTTATATAGTTCCAAGAAATATCATAACTCACAAATATAAGCAATTTCAATTGCAAATGGCAAATACTGAAAAAAGGGTCTTTGACCAAATATACTACGTTAACTCCACGAGGCCCAAATCTATTGATTGCATAAATTGGGTAAAGGCATATAAATCATACTCCCTATTTAGTCCCCTGGGGTGCATCGTCTGTAATGTGTGTATCCAAAATTTCTCTCTCTTTTGGAGTTGTAAGAGTCGTGGGGGGGCAAACTGTGTGGGCACTTCTAAGAAAGAAGTGGAGGTTCTTGAAACTCCAAAATATATGGATATGCTCTCTTCAATATTGGCCAATGCATGTATAATACGTGTGTGTGTATGTGTATATATATATATATATATATATATATATAAAATTATATCACCCCTGGAGATAATAAATTCACCTCTTTTATCTATTCTTGTGTCAGAGATTCTTTTTTTCAAATAAATTCAATAGAGGAAAGTGTTTAGAGGAAGCAGGTGTCAGGTGGATTTGGGATGTATGTATGTATGTAACACACACTTTATATATATATTTAATATTTATATGTGTATATATATGTGTATATATATATATATATATATATATAAATATAAATATTAAATATATATATAAAGTGTGTGTTACATACATAAAAACATCCCAAATCCACCTGACACCTGCTTCCTCTAAACACTTTCCTCTATTGAATTTACTTAAAAAAAGAATCTCTGACACAAGAATAGATAAAAGAGGTGAATTTATTATCTCCAGGTGTGATATCATTTTTATTACCCTTAAGTGTATAGTTTCATCTAACAGAAGACACTTCAGCAATTAAAATAACAGTAGGCCGTAAACTTTTGTTGCTCTTCTTTGTGTGTTAAGAGTGAGAGCTGAAATATTTATTAAGGGACAAAAATACTAATGTGAATTATTGTGTCTCAAAAAGACCACGTTTATTTAGAATACAAAGTGGAACATTTATCTGGAGAAAAACATGATAAAGGTCTTCTGCAAACAGTGATTGTGGATGGCAAGTGGTAATTCTTTAGAAGGCTATTTTAAAAGAATTATATTTTGAATATTTTTTTTTTTAGCCTCGTCAATTAAATACTCATGTTCACATCTTGGCCCAAATTCACTAAAGTGCAAAGCATCTAATACAATAGATATAAGTTTGAAAAAAAAAATGGAAAATTTTTCTAAGTCCCAAAAAAATGCTGGCGTGTTTTAACAATAGTAGGGTGATAGTCTGAAAAAGATCATTTTTTTGTGGGGGGTTACCCTCCTTCCTCCCTACATTTCCGAACATATGGCAACACAACTATACAGGGGGCACATGTAGGGCAATAGGACAACTTTATTTAATTTATTAAAGGTTTCCTGGGCTTGTGTAATGGAATGTAGTGGCTGTAACATATACTTCTATTATACGCTTAAGTTCCCGCCGTATGCAAATTAGGCATCGCTAGCGTAACTGTGCTTTGCCTGGCGAAGTATCACTAGCGCAACTAGCTGACCTGAGCATAACTTTACACTTTAGTGAATTTGCTTAGCACTGGTGAAAATTCACCTGCCAAAGTCCGGCGAACGCTAGCGAAGCCAACGCTAGCGAATTTAGTGAATTTGCCCCCTTGAGTCATCTGAATGGAACTAACTTTAAATAGGTGAATATTCCCGGAAGTATTACTGCAGTAATTAGTTCAGTCGTAATATTACAGAAACTGGGCATGTTCCAATAAGAAAAACGTTTCAATAATGCTGTATTATATCTTGTTACCAACCCTGCAGTGATACCTGTAAGATCCTATTGGTAATCCTCTAAACAAGACAAGTCAGCAGATCCATGACACACACTTGCATAGAGCATTACATTTAAACAGACCCTTATAAACCTTTACAGATTAATTTCTTTTGAAATCACTTTTGATACTTCAGCCATTTGTGTTTAGGGGCTGAGGCATGTAGCTGAGCAGAGGCAAAAGCTATATTTTTACAGAGGTGGATAAGGGATGTATCTGCTTCTCTAAGCCAGCAAAAAAATGCATGCTGAGAGCAGCAGAGCCAATGCTCTGTGTGCCCTACAAAGGACTGCATGCTGCTTGGGCATAATAAGTAAACAACAAATGTTATATAAGAAGCAGAATTGTGGTTAATAAACCATAAACCATATCATCAGCTTATATTAGGCCTGAATGTATAAAACTAAGGATAAAGAAAAGGTGTTGTGTAAACTAAATATACAACACTGAATAAATACGAGCCTAAACATTTGTAAAATCGTTGGAGGAATCACTCTTGTGTTAGTAGGGGCAGCACATTTTTTAGAGACAAAAGACAGGGACAACAGGTAAAGTCTGCCTTGATCTGTGTCTTTGATTTATTCACAATTATGCCTTTTCCACACTTTTCAAATTCAATGTGCAAATTGTACAATAGCAAATCATAAAAATAAAAGGTCTATGATTACTGGACTCTAACTTACTTAAGGTTGCTGTACATTGAAAGATTGAATCATTTGGCGAGGTTGCCAAATGAGGGCAACAAAATCAGGTTGATTTAATTGTTTGGCTGTCAAAACAAGGACTGCATAATTTTCAGCCAGGTGTGAGCCATCATAGGGCTTTACACAAACGGCAACCTAATGTATGGTAAACAATACTATCTGCTATTATCTGGCAAACAATACTAGTACTAATAATAATAAAATAATAGTAATAATTCTAAGTAACAACAATTATAAGTAAGTCGCCAAGCAATATTGGTATATAGGTCTTAAAAATAGATTACTAGCTAGTTATAAGTTAGTGCTGCAGTGAATTCAAACATTTCACTGATGTGAATAGTTTTACAGGACATTCTTAAATTCACATTAACAGAAATTGAATGCAAGAGATATGCATATTTCTATCCATATACCTAAGTTTCTTCTAGCACTACAAGATTGCCCCTACCCCCATAACACTGCTGGTAATTACTTTGATCCAACTGAACACATCCAGACATAACAGCAAGACAAGGACTGTGTCACCCCAAATATAAGACAAACGGATAGGAGGTTATTTATAAACATTTGGCAAATCTGTACCTGGGCAATGACCCATGATAACCAATCAGTTGACTGCTCTCAGTGTTCAGCTTGCAGGTGGCTCAAAAAAAGCTTTACATTGATTGGTTGTTATGAATTACTGCTCAGGTCCATATTTGCCCACTGTTTATAAAAGACCCAACTTGTGCCCAAAATAGTACTCTAGCTTTCTAGGTGGCTAACCCTGCACTAACTTAGGACCTTTTGTAGACAAAAAAGGATATGTATCAATGTATAGAAGTAAAGGGAAAGCAAACTCTTCCTTTGTACTGTAATCTCCATGCTGCAACACTACATGCAATTCATTTGTATTGTTATATATTTGCTTTATTAAACACTATCCAGTGCAATCAACATACAGGTTTATTTATTGTTAAACCTTTAGCACACTCCTTCAGTCTTCATCATACTTTTTACAAACTGAAATCCACTTTCTTTTCACTTGCGATGCTTTAAGAATGTCTTCTTGAGACATAAAAAAGATAAAAAGACACAGCACAGCTATTGGCTTGTCAGTGCACTGACTATTTCAAAGGCTCTGGTATATTTATAAATGTATGCACATCTTTAAGAAGATTATTCAGATGCATAACCTGACAGCTAAATACTATGGCTTCCAGTTTAACTACAGTCTTTTGTCAATAAGGGAATATTTAAGTTGTTTAGTATAATAGCAAAATTACTGGCTTTCTTAAGTCATTCATCATAGTCGAAAAAATAAATATGTTAAAATAATCAGAGAACAAAATAGCATTAGCTTATGAAAAGATCACAGAGAAAATATGGTAGACACTGTTGTTGTTTTGATGTAAAATGAGAGCACAGAAGACAAAGTTTCAATCTGTCTTGCTCCTCTCTCTCACCTTTTTTTAGAGATCATGTTCAGTATATTCAAATGCTCTGCTTCTGAGACTTTAGAGTTTTAGCCAGTCAGTCACTTTTGGATGCACACTCTGTTCAAATACATGTCAATTAAAAAAAAAAAAAAAAGCTACAAGATGCTTAAAAATTCCCTGTGAAGACAACTTTCCACTTTGTGGTAGCTGAAAAAAAATCTCATCTCCGTTTAAAACTCTCCTTGTGAATTCTTTTTCATATTATTGCATGCTTGAAGCACAGAGGAATAAAAAAAGGAACACTGTGCAGTGATGCAAACCAAGTGGTAAATCTTAGACCTGAGAAAGTGAACAGGAACATCTGTTTTTCGGTCGACATAGATGACTTGGCCTGGGAATACAGAGTTGAAGTGGCCTGCTGCACAGTGATGCTGAGATTTAATAAACAAGCTTGGTTATTCTATACAGATTGAAATAAAGCAACAGGCACTTAAAAGACTATATTACATATCTTTTTTATTAAGAAAATAAAACAAATGAAATATAGTATTTTGAGCAGTGGAATCAAGATAAAAGAAATATGAACTAAATCAAGTAGAAATAATCAGTGGTTGAGAACAATATTAATAAGCCAAGCTTGATCATTTCATGTTCCAACAGACAAATGCATTGTAGGTCTTCTCTGAACAGCAAACTAGATGGGGTCCCTATTAAACCGATTTAGTGACCAAACACTAATGCATCATTATTTTCTTTTAGAAAAACTATGTTTCCCTGCATATGTCCTCTTATCAGACCATGTCACGTGTTACTGGAAAGTAAGGTCTTCAAAATCTGACATTTCTTCAAATATAAAAAGGCAACAACAATGAAAAGCACAAATTTAAGCATGGCTTTGATCTTAAACATTTGACTGTAAAGAATTATGGTTTTTATTTACATTCCATATAAAGTTTTTTGATGACGAAACAGCAATAAAATGTTACTGTGTGTTTGTCAGTGTGTTAATTTGTGCCCTTCTTTAACCTTGTTTTAAATGAAAAGTCACTGTAGTTATACAAAGGGATATACACTGTAAAAATAGCAGCAAAGGCAGTTTTCATGCACCCAAATTCTGGGAAGAATCATGTGAACATAGCCCATGCTGCTGTTTCAACCCCTATTTGCATAGAAAAATCAGTTTGTTGCATAAATCTAAATTGAAACAAAAGCAAAAAATAATAAACAACGCCGCTTCAACAAATAGAGCATGTGCAGTATTTACTTCCCAAGAGCCTTATGATAAAGAAGTAATGTGAAAAATGTGGGAAAAAAAATGTCTGATTTTACATTGTTCAAAACTTTATTGTAAAAAATATCTTTTACCGCTAGAGATAAAAAGTACTAATAAAAGCCAATGCCATGTAAGTATCCCATCAGCACGTGTACAGGGATGAAAGTACACATTCTGTCCAGGTTTAAACAATATTACTTTTTTATAATAGCTGCCAAGCACAAATGCAGTCATAAGTACTGTATATGGAAGTAGACATAATTGCGTAGGAGGCTGCCTATTCAACTAGTATACAATTAAACATTGTGTTAATACAACAGGATTGGGAATGAAAAAAAAAGCAAATAATACATTACATTCCATTGGACCCTCATTAATGCCACATTTTGAGTAGTAATCATTATGTAAGATGTTCCTGTTGCTCAGGACACTTTGTGGTAACTTTGTCCAATGAAACTTCTTGAATAATAGCTGTACATTTACGACTTCTTGACATGCAAATGTGAAATGTTTTTATATTAATATTATGTATTCTCAGCTATATTGCTTAGTATTTCCTTTTGTAAATGTCATACTTAAACTTGTTGAAGGTTTGATAAGTTCTGCAGGCCTATGATTATAATAAATAATGTGTCAGAACATATCAAAAGTTAATTATGCTAAAGAAATGTGATCTGTTATCCAGAAATCGCATACATACTACACTTGCTGTTTCTCACTTACTATTTAATCAAACTCTTATTTTACTGATTACTCTGACTGTAATAATAATAAAAATAATAATAATAATAATAATAATAATAATAAAGCATGCACCTACTGACTGAAAGGCTAAAATGTTTTGCTCATCTTTGGGATTTGATCTTTCAAATGATGTTCATGCATGCAACACAACCAGAGACTATGTGGCAGATTTACTAACCTGCAAAAATGTTGCCAGCGTCCGCTTCGCACCCAGTGCAACACTTCATCAGGAGAAAATTCACTGGGACAATGCTAATTTATTAGAATGCAAAGTTTTGTCCTGGTCAACGGACGCTGGCAATTTTTTTCTAGCATTACTTCTGAAATGCAAGCAAATCAAAGTGAAGATGCGCTAGCATTAATTTCTGCCTAGTACAAATTCATTAGAGGTCTTGCACTCAGGTTAATTTGCATTTTAAGCTTAAATGGACATCTTTATGTTATCTATTGCAGCAAATATATTAAATTCCTACTGTGAATAACACATGTCCAGGGAACCTTAATAAAGACAACAGAGTTATTATAATGCCTTACTCACGAGCCCACTGTATAGTTAATGTTCCATATGCTACAAAATGTATGGGGGAAACATTTGTATTTGTGGTTACACAAAAATATTTTTGTGGGACTTTTGCAGCCTATAACCCTGAAAAAAGGAAAAGTCATCAGCGTTTTTTGGACTTTTTACACTCACAGAATGAATGTATCAGAAATTGTATGTACTCCATTGCACTTCCCCTGGTCTGAGCTGGCAAAGGCAAGTCTGGCATAAGAGATAAAAATCCACATCTTAGTGAATTTGCAGAGAAACGTCCATTCACCAGAGCGAAAATTTACCTGCCGATAGAGTGTGAATGACTGCTAGCGTCTATCTCTTTCACTAGCGAAGTGGCAAATTGTCACCAGTATTAGTCAATTTGCCCATTAGATGTGGCCCTATGTTTTTAAAAATGGGTGTTGGTTTGGACAATTCCTCTCCCTTTAAAAGCCGCATACCGGCGGGGGAGGATAGATCCTTTATACTGAAACCAAGGTTCTACTGACACTGATTACAAATAATGCTAATATGCAGAGAGACTCTTTATACTATGACAAAAAGGTAAATATGTTAGGGTCCGCCATGTGGAGTTTACCTTGACGTGGTATGGCGGCTTTTCAACTTTATGATCATAACTTTGTAACTAAAAACCCCTGTTTGCAAACTTACTTTGGAGACAGGGGCACAGGGAATGTGCATTAAAACTAGCACTTCCATTATACTTAAAAACACTATAACTTTGCCTTTAGAGTGCTTCCATATACCCCCTATTTTGAACATAAAGTTCAAAAAAATCAACATCTTAGTGAATTTGCAGAGAAATGTCCATTCACCAGAGCGAAAATTTACCTGCCGATATAGTGTGAATGACTGCTAGCGTCTATCTCTTTCACTAGCGAAGTGGCAAATTGTCACCAGTGTTAGTCAATTTGCCCATTAGCAAATCTGCCCCAATGAATGAAGCTCTGATCAGATAAAGTTCCTAAACTTTTATGTTAAAAATATTCACGTTAGATACACACTCTCCATTAAAATAAGTATAAACACAAGCAATAAAAGTGGAAGGTTAAAAAAAGAAAAGAATGTCAAGTTTTCTACAATATTTCCAGGTGCCTATTGCTAGGATTCATTGTCCCAGTCCCACTGAGAGTTAGCCATAGTACTAAATTACACTTTTTTCTTCTTTTCAGTACATGGCTTCAACCTTCTAGACCGAGCAAGATCAGATTTCGCATCAAAGGAACCTTTCTCATTCTCCACAACCAAGGACATGGTCTGAATTTCCACTGAAATGCAGCCAGCTGTAATCCCTTTCTAAACCACAGAAATGTTTCTTCCCCACTCCAAGATATTATTCATAGCCTATGTTAACCTTCAATAAACAGGACAGGCATTGAATGACCAACTTACTGGCAACAAATATAACTGCTAACATGTCTTTTTTTGGTTGTGTAGAGTTAAATGTGTTAAAAATGACCAAGTACCATTGGTGCAAACACTGAAATGTAAACTAAGTAATAAAATAGAAAGATAAATACATAAATTAAGATTTTAATTTTAATATAGGGATTCACTGACACACAAATCTTTAAAAACATGTTGGATCAAAAATACATTTTTAAATGGTAGAGTAAATTATTTGTAATGTAAGCAATGTAATTTAATAAAGACTACACCATAAAAATCGTCCCAGAATCCCTTTAAGACAATCATTAACTCATTTTCACACAGTGCAAAATGTGTTACATGGGTAGTTGTTAGTTTGGTTTTGCCATGGTCACTTTCAGAGAAAAATTTCAGGTTAGGAAATGTTGCTTTGTAACATGCAGCATTATTCTTTGCATGAATAGCTAATCTAGTTTAAGGTTTTGAACTTTTACATATACATTTTGGTGTAGTGACCCTTTAAGCAACCATAGATTTGGTTAAAGATCTGCATATTGGAATAAATATTTAGCTCACCAGCCCAATTGGTTATGTTCAATGTACAAGTGAACCAGATTTCATTGGTTCATTTACCTTAAATAGACTCACAGTAATGACTGAAAATCACAAAGTATTTCAATTCAGTAAATTCATAATGAAAAGACATATAAATGGTTTTATTATTCGCTAGTTCAATTGGAACAGATTTTTCTTCTCTGACATCTTTGAGCCAACATGACATCTAATGATTGTGGTTTGCAGAACTTCTGCAACACTTGAAAGGAAACAATTTTGGTTCATTAACTATGCTCGGGGCAAAAAAATAATAACAATAAAAAATTATTGTAACAGAAATCAGACACAAACATTTCTCTGTACATGGGAGATACCCAGGCCTCGTAATTTGATGTCGTGTTTGTTGTAATGATTTTACATGGTCATTTTTTAGGAAAATGAATAGCGCTTAAATAAATGTGCATCCTTATTATTTTCATTTGCATCAGTAAAATAAATAATGAATGCTAGTGACGTTCAGCAGATGCTCTGGCTGCTGTGAACTGTTATGGGGAACAGATTTCGTAATTTTATTAAGGTGCTTTATTTTGAACACGACATGTTTCGAGCAAGAGCTCTTTCTCAAGTGTTTGAGAAAGAGCTCTTGCTCAAAACATGTTTTGTTCAAAATAAAGCACCTTCACTTTTGCAGCAACGACCTGTGTTTGACCGTTTATTACCACAATTTGCATTGCTGATTAACAACATTTGTTGGGGTACTGCTGGGGGGGGGCACCCATATACACACATTGTAATTGTGAGTACTTACAGGTTGTGCCAAAGCAACCATCCAGCATGATGAATAGTACACAAGTCTTCGAATGCAAGGGAAACATGGAATTATCAATAGACATACTAGCAGTTCCATGAATTAACTAATACATTTAAATTATACTAACCTGTTGCAATAACATTTTATGCAATTATTAAAGCAGTGCACATTATCTTTAAGGCACAAACTGAAAGTACCAGCAACAGCAGGTGCTTTAAAACATTTATTTTTATTTAAAAACCATGCTAAGGTAAGATATGGCTCCTTTACTAGAGCTGTGTCCTTAGATGCAGTCATAATATTTCCAACAACATTTGTCTTTGCAACAGTCACAATTCAATAACATAGACAAATATCGTAAGGGATTACTTAATGTGAGAGTATCATGGAAGACTCTGGATTTCCACAGTACCTGCACAGAATGCACAAGCTACTAATACTCTGCACAGAACAATGCCACAGACTTACATTTATGGTGTATGTTGCCATAAACTGTAGGGCAACTTCTGGGACCATGTTCCATTAGCTAGGGTCCATACAAAATAGATTGCATAACAATTCATTACATTGTATCAAGGAGTGTACATTTTTCAAAGACCCTTGAGTACCTTGAGTCCATTGGAAAAAAGGAATAATGGAATGTATGTGTGACTCTTTGTCTGAGCAAGTGTAAAATTACAGTAAGCTTGTGATGATGTTTCTTAATGTTTAGTATAGTTATACTATATACTGTTTTTGGAATTTCATCACATTTAGAAGTGTAGCATAAGTTGTAAAACATTATGGTAGCTGTCTAGTGACAAGAGTATTGGTTAACCTTTAGAAGGACATTTCCTGAAGGATTGCTAAGGTGATTGGGAAGTTGTGTAAGTTTTATGTAAAGCCAGAGGAGTTCAAAGAATCATTCTGTATCTGCTTTCTTATAGAAAGTGAAGCTTTATACTGTAGTTCAGCAGGAAAAAATACTTTTGGTGTAAAAATAAATTGATAAGGGAAATCCTCAATTGACACTTCACTTTTAGCCATCCCACTGAACCCCATTGTTACATACCTTAATGAAACGCCAGGAGACAAAAAAAGGTATAAAATGGCCACATCATTTATTCACTTCATCATCAAATAAATAGAACATTGCCAGCCTTAATTCTTTAAGAGATCACTACTATGCTCTGCCATTCCTCACTGAGGACTTGAGATCAGCACTGTCAATATATCCACCACTGAGTATTAGGCTGCCTCTACCATCAAGGCTGTCTCAACGATAGGAAATCCAAGCTGACTGTCATCTAATACAAGCAGTAGTAGCATCTGTATCAATCAATCCGCCATGCAGTCTCAGGAGAGAACCTCCTTTCTCCCTCATCTAAAATTTCCTGTGCAGTACCAATGCTGTGACAAATAAAACTTGCCTTTGATCCAGTGAAAGGCAGAAAACCCAAACTCCTGACATTTCACAAAATATTCAAAAAATGGGGGAGGGTGAGTAATATGTTTCTACCTGCTCAGAAGATAAGTGTCACGAACGGCACCCATAATCCAGAACCAATGCTAGGCTACCTGGTCTAGGCTGTTGTTTCTCCCTCTAACAGTCGCCTTTCACCTTGGGAGGAGCCCTCGGCTAACTGGAAGCAAGGGTTCTGGATGAGCAGAGGGGCATGATCATTTAGCAAAGTCTTTGGGCAGAAGTTCACGGTGCAAGGGTTGGACAAAAGCATGGTCAGACAGGCAGGATGGTTCAGGCTGAGTTCAATCATGGTCGGACAGGCAAGGATCAAAAATCAGAGGATCAATCAGAATGGTTCAGATAACAGAGTTCAGAATAGTTGAATAATCAGACAAGTCAGAGTAATCTGGCAGACAAGGGTCAAAACAGGAATCAGAATATATAATAAAGCACCCAGGAACTCCCTAAGATGAACCAAACAACGGGCAATGATTTCAATACAAAAGCACCTTTTGAATTTCACTCCATGCACGATGACGTAATCACGCCAGCATCTGTTTGTGCAGAAAATCCGGAAGTGCACACAGCAGGCGCTCTAAAGCAGTGTATCGCGAACAGCAGAAGAAGCAGCACCATGTGGCAGGCCCACTGGTCCACCAGGGTAAATCCTCACAATAAGGAAGTGAACTGCTTCTACCCTTGGCATCACATTCCCCTATTTCTCCACCCCCAGACCATCTTTCCCCTCTTGACTTATTGCTTCTCACCCAATCACAGCTGCATCTGATTCTGTCAATCTTTAAACATAAACCAGTGTAATCTGCTGGTCATTCGGATTCCTTGACATGCAGCCCCTACATTTATAGCTGCTTATAGCTCTTACAATGACAAGCATTCCTTTGAGTACATGAATGTTACTGTTAAGCTTTATCAATATATTAATGTGCTAACACCCAATGATTTCACATAAATCCAGATGCTAAGGAGTCTATTCACTAACATTTTGATTTCTTTTTTATTTTCAAGAATCATATTTTTTTTCTCTAAATGTTTGTGTTTTTTGTTATTTCTCTAAAACACTACATATTCAAGATTTATTAAGTGTAAAAATATGAAAAACATCTAATTCAAAACTTCCCCAACTAAAAACAGTTGAGGTCCTACAGAAGTCAATGGGAGCTGCACATTTTTTAGCCATGAAGACATTTACTTTTTTGGATTGTTTTATCTGGTAATTGTCTGAAAAACTCAAATAAAGATTTTTATGGCATTGTTCAGATTTTTTTTCATCATGCTTTTAAAATCGGATCTTTCAACAAATTATATGGCATTCATTATTTTTGAAAAAATAAGTTTATGCATGATTTCAAAAACTTCTAAAACCACTAAAATTAGAATGTTAATACTGTAAATGGGTCTCCCCAATCCTCAGAGTGGAAAATACTCATAATAATAATAATGATTTATCCGCCTAATAGCAGTTGGGAAGAACCCATTGTTTCTACAAACATGCGCACACACATGCACAATGCATTGGTCTATGAGAGGCACTGAACGCTTGACTATAAATATACTCTACTACACTATACAATACAGTTTTTTTGCCAATAAGTTATCCAGAGCCAGTGAATGCTCTTAAAAAGTATGTTATCCATCAACTTTGTTAGGTTATATCACTTTACTTGAATGAGGTTAGCTCTTGTCAATACTCTGCAGCTTCTGTTATTTTATTAACAGCACTCATATGATGATATAGAGATGACTGACAAGGTTGATTTTTGACATGCCTAAACAGTGAATATGAAACAGTATGAAATTTTGCATCTGGTCTTGGATTTTACAATATTAACAGACAACTAGTGTCTTTAAAAAAGGCATCACTGGGAACAAAGTGACAGCAATTAGATAACTAGTAATAAAATGATACGTAATATATGTGTACAAATGCAACCTTTTATTTTGTATTGAAAGGAAAATGCTTGACTTTTTTATTTCTATACCAACAAATATTCTTGACAATTTGATGCCAGTTAAAACCCGTGGGAATCACTAATTTATCAGAAGTTCTCTAGACTAAATAGCCTAAAGCAATTATTGAGACTAATTGTAATATTTTATATTAATGGCTCTGCTTTAATTGGCTTTAAGGAAAACATTGCCCATGTGTGTTAAGTACACAGATAAAATTAAATTTCGAAAAACTGTAGTAAAATAAAGCCATGCAAAAAAGGTCTGCAATTTGCTATAAACTTGTTTGTGTTTATTGTATTTAAGCTCTCTTTTACTTTATCTAGCTTCTGAAGAAATAATTTGCCAGTGCATTTTAAATCTATATCCTGGCAGTCAGTGGAGCTCATTTATAAACTATGCACAATGCAGAATGAATCACAGAGTGCACATGTTTGCCCTACTCATGTTGATATTTATAAAAGCATAATTAAAGTTATCCCCTTGACAAAGGCTATTACTCCAAAACGTTGGGGTTAAGTCTAATTGCTGGCAAGTGTAACCACAACTTGTAGGTTCTTTTTTTGCCTGAATTAACACATTTGGTGGTATGTATTTTCAATTTACAATTTTGTATGTACCTGTATATTGTTTGTAAACAATGTTGTAAGCTTATGGGGCAGATTTACTAAATTCACAGGAATGATTCGATCGAATTTTCTAAAAGATTCAAATTCGCATTTTTGAATATTTTTGAAGGTCACTTCGACCATCGAATTTTGAAAATTCAATCAAATCGAATAAAATTCTGTTCGAAGATTCGAATATTCATCAGTCCAATTACTTGCCCTTTAAATTTTTATTCGACTGCCTAGTTCGCCAGATTAAATTTACCGAATTGCTATTAAACCCTATGGGGCAGATTTACTAAATTCACATGAATGATTCGAAATTTGATCAAATTTTCAAAAAGATTAGAATTTTTGAATATTTTTGAAGGCTACTTCGAACATCAAATTTTGAAAATTCGATCGAATCTAATAAAATTCTATTCGAATATTCATCAGTCGAATTACTTGCCCTTTAAATTTTTATTCAACTGCCTAGTTCACCAGATTAAACCTACTTAATTGCTATTAAACCCTATGGGAAGGCCCCATAGGGTATTTAAAACTTTTTTAGATCGAATAAAAAAAATTCAATCGAATTGGTAAAATCGTTCCAATCGTCTGATTGGAACGATTTAATCGTTCGTTCGTTCGAATTTATTTTTATTTGAATTGTGGTAGAAACCTTCAAATTCAATATTCGAATTTCAAGGTTTCAAATTTGACCACAATTCAATTGGTCGAATTTGAGGGTAAATTCACCCTCTAATTTGACCGATAGTAAATCTGCCCCACAGTGTACATCGATTGAAAATTTGTATAAAGTATTTTTTTCTTATATTTCATACTACTGTATTTTTGATGTTTTTTTGAGTGTCCAAACCCAATATCTACAAAAATGTTCATTTTTGATGCTATGTGGGGAGCATTTTTTTGGGTAGTTTTCCACCTCTTCTCCATGCTCTAAATTGTAGGATTGTCATTTGTACATTTTTTGGCACAATGTGCATTTCACTGTGATTAACCAAAAAAGGAGAGATGGGCAAACAGTGCAAATTTAGGCATTTAGGAGAAACTATGCACAAACTAATTACAGTAAATGTGAATACAAATGCACTATGTAAACTTTATAGATGATTCTTAGTGTCTTTGAAAACTGTCTCTCAATGAGAGGTCCCACTAATTGCTTTGGAATAATCATGCTATCGCATGCACTAAACAAAGCATACTCTATCCTACTAATTAAAGTAATAAGCAAAATATATGTTCAGCACAAGCAGTATTTATTTAACACATTTTGAAAATGGGGTATACCGCTCCTTGAAAATTTCATTGAAGTGGCATAAACCATTGGAATAAGAAATATTAAAGAAATCTTATTTTCTTGCAAACAAAAAGTAAACTGGATAAATAATTTTAAGGGTTATGCTATATTTAGAAAATGTCTTCCTTTATTTTCGTTAAAGAGCCACCTAGATGGTACAGAACATAAGAAAGCCCATCACCATGTTACAATATAAATCCAAATGATTTCCTTTGGATATGTAATTCCCAGTAACAATGCTTTCTGAAAAAAATGCAAACAAGCAATTATAGTAACACCATACAACCCAGGCTAGGGACTTGCAAGCCATGGAGCCTATTTTATATAAAGACATGTCCCATGACTTGCATCTTTCAAGACTGAATTGTTTTGTGTTGCAATAATTACTTGCATGGATACTGTCAGTGAATCAATACCCAGAGGGAGCCCCTATACATTAGCTCGTGAGTGTTGGCCATATGTGTTACTTTAAAAAAAAAAGGAGAGATCGTCCATATTTTTTTTTTATTGAACAGCAAGGCTGCATGTATTAATGTACCTATCATTTAACTGTCAGAGCTAAATATCATCTTATGAACAATATCTAAACCCTGTACATATGTGTTAGATGGAATAATTCAATCTATTATTTCCAGAGCAAAGAGCTATTCTTTACATTATACATATTTTTCGAGTACAAATCCATTAAACGCTAAAACATTCAATTAATTATATTTTTGAGGATCACTGCACAGACATAAAATCCTGTGTATGACAATGACATCTTTTAAAACAGTCATTGTTATAGAGTAAAAGGAAGTCTATTGTAGGGCGTTGCCAGTGCAGCATTTTATAAATGCCATAAAGTAAGGTTTTTGTGGGAGATATATATATTAAGGGGGTTATTTATCAAAGGTTGAATTTTAGAGTTTTGTATACCTCGAATGAACTCAAATGAACTCACAACTTGAATGGTTTCTAAGTTAAAAAAAGAACTCAAATCAGTCGAATTGATCAAGTTTTCAGGCAAAACCCTGAACATCATGAAGGCTATTAACATGCTCAAATGGTTTAAGGGACCTCTGCAAATGGTCGAATTTGCTCCTACATCAAGTTCAACAGGTTTTAGAGTTAGTAGAGTCAGGGCTTTAATAAATCTTTACAAAATTCTATTTTTAACCCAAAAATGTGAATTCTGACCAAAAAATAAACTCAAAAACTTGTATTTTCATGGAAAATACAACTTGAGCCTTACTAAATAACCTCCTAAAATCATTGGTATAAATGGAATAATTCAGTCTTTTTAGACCAGCATCACACTTTTCCTAGTTAGGATATGCTGTACTTAAAGGCTGTTGGATCTACAGTATCATTACAGCAGTGATTTTCAACCTTGTGCCTCCAGCTGTTAAGGAACTACAAGTCCCACAATGCAATGAAGGAGTCTGACAGCCACAGTCAGGCAAATGCATTGTGGGACTTGTAGTTTCTTAACAGCTGGAGGCACAAGGTTGAAAATCACTGCATTACAGCATGCTATTTAATTAATTAGGAGAATACTGTGTCCCTATAAACAGCTCATCATTTATACATTCTTGCCCCTGAGATTGCCCCTGAGATTGTGATTAGCTGATACCATAGTGACCAGTGATGATTCCAGACATTACATTAATTCATAACATTAATTCAAACACTATTAGGCCCAATATACTAGTTTACTGTTATTACTGCTGCAATGCTATTTTTTATCATGCCTTTTAGCATGGAAAACCAAAACAAAAAAGCAATGAACCATGCATAGCCACCTGTTTTTTTTCTTTATGTATTTTGTTTCCTTATTTTTTTTGTACTATTTGTATTAAAAGCAATAAAAAAATATTTTAAAAAACCCATTACATTAGATAACTGAATTATAGTAGAAATTAGTAAGGGTCTTGGTTTGAATCTTCGAATATGCTAATTAGGCAAATTCAACCAAAAAAAAATGTTATTCGAATATTCGACTATTTGATGGTCGAAGTACTTCCCCTTTAAAATTTTATTTGACCATAAATCAAACCAAATCAAAGCTGCCGAATTGGGTATCATTATTTTTAAATGAATAAAAAAAGTTCGATCGATTGAAAAAATGGTTTGAATCGATCGATTCAAACAATTTTTTCGATCGATTGAATATTTCCTATTTGATCGCTCTATCGATTGAATTGTGGTAAAATCCTTCGAATTTGAAATTCGAATTCGAAGGATTTTACTCCACCCACTTTTTCTATTTTTTGTATTTCGAATTTTTTTTTATTTGAAATTCGACCAATAGCAAATCTGCCCCTTAATATGTTGGAGCAATGACACACAAGAGGTTTTGTTGTCTGGGGTAAATCTGCACAGGCGACAAAACATCACTCATTTTCTTCCTAATGCAGTAATATTGAGGAAAAAGTTGGGAAAAGAATGCATTGCAAGTTGTCATTGTGAGGCAACTTTAGGCTACTTCAGAAAGCAGAAGCATTACTGCTGGTAGGACGGAAACTAAGAAGGCTTTGTCATGTGTGGTAGAATAGATTTACAGCAGGTAACAATGTTCTGTGTGTTTTACTGTTTAACTCACACTTTGCCACCTTAAAGCTGCCAAATGACAATTTTAGCCTATGGGGGACCTCCTAGAGCTGTCCTGAAAGTTTTCCTAAGTCCTAAAAATTCGAAGGATTTTTTTTAAAAATAATTTGAATTGTTTGAATTGATCAATACTTTCAAACGATTAAAATGACCTGTTTGGTCCATTTTCAATCGAAAACGGTTTTAAAAAAAATTTGATGGTCAAATTTCAATGTTTTTTCACTTCAAAATACTTCGACTATCGAATAGACCAAAATTCAATTTGAATTAAAACAAATTTTAATCAAATTTTAAGGGGCACATTGACTAAGGGGCACATTTACTAAGGGTCAAAGTGAATAGCCAAAAATTCAATTTGAATTGAAAAAATTCAAAAATTCGAATTTTGAAGTACTGTCTCTATGAAATAAATCAAATTAGATTATTTGCCACCTTAAAGCTGCTGAATTTACATTGCAGCCTATGGGGGACCTCTTGGAAGCTTTCCTGAATAATCTATTTAAAAAAAAAGCTTGAATCATTCCATTTGAATGATGCAATTGTTGATTCAAATAGTTTTAATTTTTTCGGAAATGTTCAAAAATGATCGAAAACTGACCTTTAAAAAAATATTTGATGGTCCAAGTTTTTTAACTTCAAAATTAGACCCTTAGTAAATCTGCCCCTTAGTAAATTTGTTGCTGTTTAACCAAAATGTACCATGTATGGTACTTACAAAAACAGGAACAAATAATAAATCCAATAACCAACAAACAGTATCTGGTTTCTTAAATTCCAATGGTCCAATGGTTAATTTGGAAGGAGACTGTAAAATTATATATATATATATATATATATATATATATATATATATATATCATTCTTGTTAACTATGAAGATTCTCATTCATCCAGGTCATGGTATATATATATATAAAAAGTAACTCAAAGCAACTCATTCTTGTTATTTGGCACCGTTTTGCAAACCTTTTGCCAACAGCAAAACTCAGAAACAAAAACATTTGCTCATCACTACTTGTAGTCTAATGATTTGCAGCTGAAGGGCAACTCACCAAATTCAACAACAGATTTAAAAAAGCCAATAAACCTTGAAGTATGCCTACTTAGTCCACTGCTTCAGGTAAGTCATATCATGTCATAGTGAAAGCAAATCAATACAACTCAAATCCTACATTTACTGATTTGTGCAATCAGTATTGAAAACATTTCACTGATATTTGTTGTGATTTAGCCCCTGAAAGTATTACAGAATCAAATTTGATATTTTGATTAGGTCCATTTACACAAAATTCTCTTCTGTTCAAAACATTTCTTCAGTGCTAGAATGTGCTAAAAGGCAACAAATCCTTTCCAAACTCATGACTCAATACACAGCACATTTTTTAGTGGGGCATGAGCCAAAACAATGTGTCTCCTAGCATCCTGGAATTGACTGATAGAGTTAATTATGAAATATTATAAATTACGTGTTTTGTAAAATGTATCTCCCTTCTGCATGCGACAGAGTATAACTTCCAAAGCCAATGTAACATTTTATTGTTTCACAATGATTTTTTTCTACTCTTAGCTAGCTCATGATTTGGCCTGTCTTGGAATTTTATCAAGTTCCTTGTGCTTTGCACTGCATTAGTCATAAATTTGGACATCCTTATAAAGCAAGGAAAGAGAGAGAATGGATAAGGTAAATAAGAGATGCAAATCTCAGAGGAAAGAAATAATTTAACTCTCTTATAGATTAAAGGTATCCCTTTCTTTACATTTATCAGGATCTCATTAATAATATCTATATGATAAGATGTGCATTGCCATGCCTATCTGTTTAGGTCTGTGTCCCAACACTTTACGTCTGTGTTCTTGACATACTGACTGCATGGTAATTCCTCTTTTGGAATGTGCAAAAAATCTGAGAACTAAAGGGGAATATCTGATGACTATGCCAGTGCTTTTTCACCTGCAAGTTCAAAAGACAAGAACATCATGGCATGGGTGTAACTAGAATTATTTAAAGGATAAAATACAATTTTCAGTGTTTAGTACAGATATATACTCTGGTAAATGTAAAATATAATCAAAAGCTGGACCTTGGTGTTGACATTAGAAACCCAAATGGATTTCCAAGCCTTCCTTTTAGAAGTAAGTGCTGAATTCCCCCCTGCTTGCAAAAGAATAGTAAATGCAGCATGTAAAGACTTGGCATTGTGCTAATCCTGGCTTTTATTATTTTCTGAAAAAAGTTCTGTAGGGGAAGCGAGTGTGTGAAATGTTAAAAAAAACCTCAGTGATCTGGAGCAGATCAACAAATGAAAATGTAAAGCATTACCGGTCATGTTTGAATATAGATACTTCTCAGTGGTACAACAATGGAACCAACAGGACAAATAAGAACCAAATTTGCAAAATGTACAAAAGCACCACATAAGTAATAGGAAGATTAATGCACACAAAATAGTATTGTGAATCCTTACAAAATTCACAATAAATAATAATAAATGGGTTATGGTGCCACAATAGCACAGACATTCACCACAAATTAGCATTTTATGAATGCTATCTTTGACTCTCTATGTGGTTGTTGATATCTTAGTTCCTCTGTTCAGGATAGAAGTCCAAGAAATACAGTATTTTTGAAAATTTCAACAGATACAGTATGTGGACATGTTACCAGCAGTAGCCTTATTGAACTATGTTGATTATATTTGCTTCTGCTAGGCCAAAGTGGTGTAAGCCATAGCAGATATTAAAAAGAGTAATCCTATTGAAAATACTTGACCATGCATCGAAGCAGAGCAAGAGAATACACTGTGCTCTACCTATGGTGAGATCATCAACAGGCTGGTCACATGACTACGACAATGCTTAGTTGGTCAGACAAGTCAAGAGACTTTTTGGATATATTTAAAATTTTTATTTCTAATAAGAAATAATTAGATAGGCTGTGGCCAGCTAGATGGATTGATAGTGCAGAGGGCATTACTAAGTTCTTCTACAGTAGGAGACCCATGTGTCCTTTTAAAAAAGGGAATACAATTTTTAAGTTACAAAGGTTTTGCAACGTAGGCAGATTTTGGAGTACCAGCAAGTATCCTCAAAAGTTAGGTTGTCACCTCATCCTATGGCAATAGCAACCCTTACTAAACCACGATGAAGAAGAGAGAAATGAATGCTGAAAACAAGGCAGACTCAGTTTCATACAGGCCAAGGTCAAGGTATAGAATCAGTGTTACATCAGGGATCTGCAAAAAGTTGCAGCAGTCTCTCTTCTCTACTTTATTTAGTACAAAATCCCATCCTCCAACAATTGCTTATAATTGACCTATGGAGACTGACTATAGGGGTGCAAGGACTTTTGTGATTCCTCCCACTGCCTCTATATATTTTACACTTACAGGAATGAAGTTTAGTTAACTATTTAATCCAGCTATAATGAGATGTCCCATTACAATGGAAAATTTACAAGCCAATGTATATATTTTTAAAGTTGTAATCTGGTTAGACATCGGGGAATTTGGAAATTGTGGTTCTCTTTATGTTTTTGGGGGAGCTGTTATACAACCAGTAAAGACTTGTTCAATCAGTATCCAATATTCAACCTTGGGCATTTACCTCACAGGGCACTCCCAAAAAATGTTTTGAGAGGCATTTAATAGGCAGGACAATGGCCATCCAGTTAAGATGTAAAATGAGAATTTTAATGACTTGGCTGCGGAACCATCTTAAATCCATGGGAGAGATATACAACTTGTTGCTTAATTGTTGTTAAACCCACATGTCAGTATGTATAAAATGCATGGATGCTGTTCACCAACAGCTTTAATGCCTTACATTTGAAAATCTGTCTTACTGGCAATATTGACTAGTGATCTTATAATAATGGCATTGGCAAGAATAAATATGTTTTTAATATTAAGGCAGTTTGAGGTGATTTGCTCTGGGGAAAATGCAAAGATAATTGTATAACCAAACACAAACAACATCATCATGACTCATATTATTAACATTCATTATATAGTTAATGTGCCTTGCCTTGAGCGTTGCTTGTTATCTGAATGTACATATTCACATTTCATCATTTATCATCCCAAGTAAAAGTGCCAGTCATTATATATATATGGTTTCCATACTTTTGAAGTTAAACAATCGTGTTAAAATAACTAGGTAGACACAACAATTGTTGAAAGACCCAGAGTCTATGCCACCCTGTAAACTTGCTACACTAGCAATACTTTTTTTTTTTTAACAAGGGGATAACTAAGGCTCCTGCAAACAATGTAATAGGTACTGGCTAAACTTCAGCAGCAAAAGGTTTCATGCAAAATGAATGAAAGTCAATGGACGTTTCTTGTGCGTGTGTTTTTTTTTTTTTTAGCACGCATTATATCTAATATTATTAATAATATGCTATTATTACTTGTTACTTTTTTCTTCATTCTGAGTTTATAAAGTTACTCTGTCTCATTGCAATAGCACAAAATTGGGTGTTGACTATGTTCCATTCTAAATGTGAGTAAGACAATTTCCCTACAGGTCTAAGTAGTTTATGTGAGGCTGTTGTGCAGGACTGAACAGTATGCTTACTTGCACAAGTTGTTTGAGCCAACAGACCAGTAGTTATTTAAACTTTACAGTGGACAGACAAGCCCATACTACCATATTTTTTCATGTTATTACATAAAAAACAATAAACCATTTTGTACTGCTAATAATACAATGCAGGGTCTATAGTTACTCATATATGAAACTGTACAGATGTATAAGTCAATTACAAATAACCTGAAAGGGAATATAAAGTGGGCATACATTCCATGCTCTAACCTAATACCAGATTAATTTGGCAAATTTGTGTAATATGCTCAGAGAAGATCATAAAACTACTTTTGGTTCCTAAAAGGGTTAATGAACTATGCAAGGAGCAAATTAAATTATTATGGTTTTTAAACAGTATCCAGTAAGGGAAAAAAAATCTGTAATTATGTGGTGCGCACCTAATTAAAATGTACCATAGTTGTTGAAATATTTTATTGAAGTCATTTCTTTTTTTTTTTTTCAAGGGACAGGTTTACCAGATGATAAAACTTGTCTTGTGGTTTTAGTATTCATGCCAAAATGCTGTTAGCTAAGTACAGTGGGTGGGGTCAGTCGTGGACATTAAACTCACAATGAATGCCAGCATTCTTTACTAAGCCCTTATACTGAAGGCTTTAGTCAGGCCTTGTGCCAAGTAGCTCAGTCCAAAACAAATAGCCAATGTGGGTGTTTTATGCACAAATATGATTGAGGTTTTGGTTGTACTGGATGGATAAATCTTGTGAAATTCTGTTGGCTGGAAGTTAATTCAGATTCCAGGTACTTGTTTATTAAAAAGCACTGTAAGGCAATGTTAATGAACGAGGATAAGGCTGACCTATCAGATCACTGTGAGCACTTGGGGAATGTAACTTTGCTCAGGTACAACCACTTACTAGAAGGTCAAATTATTAGGGGAAATATATAAATATATATTTAGAAGCAGTTTTGTGGTTTAACATCGAAAATGTTCACACTCCTATGTTACACTGCTTTGGGAGCAAAATAATCTGATCCCTCTAGAGTCATTCATGGGTTTTGTTGAAATTGCAGTTTCCCAGCAATTAACTGACTGATGCCATTCTAGGCTATAAGCACAACCATATCTATTGGATACCTTTATAAGCAAAAAAGAGAATTAGAATAATAACAGTTGGAGCAGTTGCAACAAACTGCTCAAATATCAATACATGGGATATAATCATGAATTTGATTCCATCAACCAGCACTGACCCCTCAAATTTGTAAGAAAAATATCCAATATGGAAAATTCTGCATTTGAAAAAGGATGTGCTTACATGAATAAATATCTGCTCTCTTTTCAAGTAGTGATGGGCGAATCGGCGGCGTTTCGCTCAGGTGGAAAATTCACGAAGCACGGTTGTGTCTTGTTTTGGATGCTAGCAGGCGTCCATTACCAATGGCAAAAAATGGACGCCATCGTCCAATTTTAGATGCCGGCATCTGTTTTTTGGATGCTGACAATGGGCGCCGTTTCCAAAACGAGACACCAGCGAATGTTCGGCAGGTGAAATTTTGCTGGCGTTTCACAAATTTATTCACCTGTGGCAACTCGTGGGAATTCATTGAGAATTCACCCATCACTATTTTCAAGTACACTTGGAGACAATACTAAAAAACAATGCACATTACCATGCTTCTGGGATGCTTTACTGACAACAATTCAAAGCCACTATTAAATTCAGATTAGCTGTCAGAGCCTAGCAGCTCTTGCAAGGTTGGAGTAATATGCAGTAAGTCTAATTTGCATTATCCAAAGGGTTAAAGAGAGTTTGTAGTCATTTCCAGGCAAAAAAAAGGTAGTGAAGTCAGGAGTCAAAGCAAGAAGGTCAGAAAACAGTCAATATATAATTGTTGCATACCCAGGAACACACAGGAGTTGAACCTATATTAGGGCATTGAACACAGGTCTTTGGAGTTGTTTTAATTCAAATCTGACACCAAATTGTGGTGCAATGACATCACGCATCAGCATAATAATGTCACTAAGCTGCATAGTGAGGAATGGGGATTGGAGCGCCATCAGACACTCATTTATGTTAATTAAATCCTTAACAATCCAAGAGGGAAAGAAACCACTCACACTTCCTGTAACATCTGCCACCACCTGGAACACTTTTGTGCACATGTTTAAGTCATTTGTACCACAAAAGATGCATCTGGGCACTATGTTGCCTTTTGTCACTAATTGGCCCTGCAAAGCCTCAGCTAGGCATTTTGTTTGGAGCACTCAGTCATTTGAGACTTGGTTCTACCTAAGTAGCCAAGGATATTCCAAAGGTCAAAGGTGGCTATTGCAAGCAAAATATGAGTTATCATGCACAGTATGGGTCACCTTACATGGTATTATGAAAATAGTTGTACTATAACATACCTTGCTTGGAAATGCTTGTTGATATGGATGCCCTCTCCCCCACCCCAGTTCATGAATCCAAAACTATTGCAATTTGTTCCATTTTAGAGCAGAAATTTCATGTAATGTCTGGTTAGAGTTTAACATGGAGCCTACAACAGGAGAAGACATGCATTTTGGGTGATAGCAAAATATAACATGACAGGGCAAAATATGTTACACCTTTACATGTCTTATCTCTTCCGCTTCTACCTCTTATGCCCTTGATAATATTACAATCACTCCTTGATTTTCTACGGATCCCAGGAACTTTCTGACAGATCTTGCCCTGTTTGATAAACTAGGTTTATGTTTTTGGGAAGAAAATCGTGAATACATTTAAACATACAACTTTTTCATACAAACATTTTAGTGTAATTCGACAGTTTCCTGCTGAGTTGTACTTAATAAATGTGATTTATAAATAGTTTTGTAGTAATTCCCTGTACAGTTTTTTTTAGCAAATTTGTTTTTTTTTTAACTGCTAAAGTTATGTCTGTTGTATTCCATGTATGCCTGCTTACAGCTGGTAAAGATTTCAGTCTCCATTGGACCATAGTCACTGGTGCACATGTGCAACCTGCTGAAATGAATCTAGAGAAAATATGATACAACAATTGTATCAATAAATACAATTATGGCAAGCCAGCCTGAACATTGGAAACAACTCACTGCAAAGTGGGTCAGTATCACATTTTCTGAAACTAGATGGAATAAATCAATAGGAAAATAAATATACAAAGTTGGGATACACCTTACCATGCCAGTACAGTGCCTCAGGATTGTGTACCTCAGTGATCCCAACCAGTATCTCGTGAGCAACATGTTGCTCTCCAACCCCTTGGATGTTGCTCCCAGTGGCCCCAAAGCAGGTGCTTATGTTTAAATTCCAGGCTTGGAGGCAAGTTTTAATTGTACTAAAACCAGGTGTACTGCCAAACAGAGCCTGAATGTAGGTTGACAATCCATATAGGTGCTACCAAATGGCCAATCACAGCACTTATTTGTCTCCCAAGAACATTTATCATGCTAGTGTTGCTCCCCAACTCGTTTTACTTCTGAATGTTGCTCACGGGTTCAAAAGGTTGGGGATCCCTGGTGTACTTCATGGCACTTGAGATGTGTGTACAGTTCAGGGTTAGTGATAGCATATACCATTAACATGTTTCATTGGTTCTGTTTAGCCACTTTCAGCACAGCAGCTAATGGGCACATTCTCATGTGCTTATGATTATACATGCATTTCTTTTGGTACCTCATAGATTTGTGCTCCTTTACACGTGTTAACTTTGGCATGCTTGTGCATACATACTGATGTTTGGATGTATTCGGTTGCTGACCTCTGCCTGTAACTAGAGTTCATTCTTGCCTGCTGCTTGCCTATACCTCTATTTCGTTTTAGGCTTTGCTCTTTTGTCCTGCCTGCCTGAATCTTGCATGGTTTTAGACTTCGCTTCTGTCTGCCACCTGCCTAGACCTCTGCCTGGTTTCAGACTTTGCTCTTGCATCACCCTGCCCAAATCTCTGCCTGGTTTTAGACTTTGCTCCTGTGTGATGCTTGATCGGATCTCTGCCTGCTTCTAGCCTCCACTCCTACTGCCTGTCTGTCTAGACCTCTGTCAGCTTTGAGAACTTGTTAGGGTTGGTTTCTTGTGATGCCTGTGATTCTGTTGATCTTTGCATTGACTTTTCTACCATACTCTTTACAGTCTTGGACCTGTCTCCAACATCAGGTCCTTGCATTGAGTGAACGTTGTGTTATAGTAAGTTACTGATAATACTCAAGGCAAAGACTTTTAATTACAATGGAATCCAGTAAGGAAGCAACAGTTCTATTATTTTGTGGTGTTTGTGTATAAGGAATATAAACAAAAACTAGGAAGGTATTACTTACAGGGTTCTTTTTTTAAGCACACATTATTAGACCTGGTGCAAACTTTGTTACTTTTATTACATTTCCCCATGTGTTGCATCTTCCACCTCCTTTCTACCAGTTAATCACTAGTTTGCTTATCTGCATATAATCAAAGCTAATGAAAGGACATGGATTCATCTAGTTGACTGTGTGGGTGGCCCAACTATTACCATATGTTTAAAATGTATAGGACTTTGTGATGCATACATTGCATTAACTTCATAAATATATTAGGAGGCCTATGGGGGGGGGAGACTTTAATCTCAATAAGTCTGTGATTTTGTTTCTTTGGGGTTTTTTTGCAGATTTTCCATAAGAACACCACTCTGCACAAATTTAAATTTTGTCCTGATTATTATGCTGCTTCACAAGCTGTAAAGAGAGGAAGGAACAGTTGTGCTGGAAATGCAAAGCCTTGATCATGGGCACAAAAAATGCAGAAAAATCCGATTCCATCAATTTTAAGACATAAATACGATGATGTCCCAAAATTAAATTGTCGAGCAGAGCTAGTAGCTGAAAGCTCTTTATACTTTGAACTATTACAGACATAATATTATTCTGCAGGAATTCTCTGAACCTCGTAGAATGGATCAAAGGATTTCTCTGGATGTGGCCTATACAATTTTCTTATAAACTGAGTGCATATGAATCAGCTGGATACACCGTTTGTTTTGCATCTCATAATGAAAGCTCTGTTTTGGTTCAGTGTTCTAACAATGAAAGTCTGCTCCATTACATACTCTTGAATGGCTTATATTTGCATGATATATTTTGGACTTTTCATTATGTGGGTTATGATTTTAGATTAAAAGCTCAAAAAATAAGCTTAATACAATAAACAAATAGCATGTTTCATCATCTGTTTCTGAAGAAAAATTATTGAAATGGTGCAACCAAAATCACATAAATTCTGCAGTGTAAACAGCACAATGACTTTTTTTTCCTTCTTCCTTTTAGTAAACTACTGCACCACCTCCTTCAATTTTTCTCCATTTGACTCATCATAACACTTTGTCCTGGTCACCCCTCCAGCCACATACTGTATCATATGATAATATTCTCCCCTTATTTTCTACCTTACACACTCAAAAACTCTATACTTATAGTACCTTCCACTCAGTAATGCCCACCGAGTCACTTTAATATATCAAAGCTCCATCTCTTGGCTAATTTTCATGATTGGTAACATTCCATA
This sequence comes from Xenopus borealis, assembly GCA_024363595.1. Lineage (NCBI taxonomy): Eukaryota > Metazoa > Chordata > Amphibia > Anura > Pipidae > Xenopus > Xenopus borealis. Next base: position 73,030,958 of record CM044445.1, read on the forward strand.
GACAAGAATTTGGGGCTGATTTAATATAACTTGTCATGTTTTCTTGCATAGTTTTTTTTTATTTTAAATTCTTTATTTAAAATTTTCCAGGAAAAAGTTTTAAAAATAGAAACAAATACAGTTCATTATTCTACCCAAGTTTCTAAATAAGAGAAATCACATGAACCTTGTCCACAAATCAGTCAATATAAATATATTCAGACAAATGAAAGAAAAAAGAATTGATTTAAAGGGCACAGAGAGTAATAGAGAATTTTTCATATTGTCTATTCTACATCCTTGTAATTAAATCTTGATACTCCCTTGATTCAGTGAAAGAGATCCAGTACAGCCATTTTTGAACAAATTGTAGTTGTTGATTTTGCTCCATTTTAGTCTGTTTAAGCTGAAAAATTTCCTGTAATATAAGTTGCCATTCTTTTATTGTTGGAATGTTTGCAGATTTCCAATATTTCGGTATAAGGGACTTAGCTGCAGTGATGAGGATAAGTACCACCGACCTTTTATATTGGAGGGTAGTCAAGTTATTTTTATGTAAATTATAAAGGGGGATTCAGTAGGGGACCATCCTTTAAAATTGTTGGCATTTAGATCTGGTGTGAAAGCAACATTGTGTAAAATAGGAAGAAGCCTAGATTTTGGGCTCAAAAGTTCTTTTTTATATTTGTCATGGTCCCAGATATTAATAATTCCTGTCAAAACTGGACCCACTCCTGTTTCACATGGACATTTGTATTTAGGGAGCCAGAGAAATGAGTACAAAGGATAGTACAGTTTTCTTATTCTACTGCTAACCAGAGTTTAAGATCTGGAGAGAACCTAATATCCAGCATCCTCTGTACAGCTGTTGCTGCATAATAGTTATAAAGATCTGGTAAGCCCAGGCCACCTCTTTCTTTAGGCTGTGTCAGATGAAGCATTATCTGACAAGCTGGTTTGTTGCCCCATACAAAACCTGTTATAGCACAGCGTATGGTATTGAAAAAAAGACTTGGGAAAGTAAAAGGTACAGTATAAAATCTTGGAAGAATGCCCATTTTATTATATTTATTCTGCCAATCCTTGATGGGGATTTTTTTTCACTATGTTTTTTTAAATAAATGAAAAGTTTTCAAGTAGGATTTTTTTTAATTTTTTTGGAAAAAAAATCCCCCTCAAGGAAAACAAAAAGCAATTAATGCTAGAAAATGTGAGAAAGTTAAAGGACTCACTCATGTTTTTTTTTAATTATGTCACCTGAACCTGATTATTGATAATATCAGCCCCCTTGTCTACAGGTGTTTGCCTTCAATCTTTAAGGTTTATTTGGTAATGCCAAAGTAAATAAGGTCACATTTCATAGAATGTTGTGTATATTGACATCATTCATCAATTGTATTTGTGGCCAAACATGATCCTTTGTATTTCGTACCTGTTATCCATCCAGTCTGCTCTGATGAATTGTGCACAATTTTACCTGCTGATAGGAACCCTGAGCTACCACCACACTGAACATGCTGGAATTCCCAGGGTGCCCACAGTGGACTGTGTCAATATGAACAACAGACTTACACCAAAATAATCATACACAAATGTAATGATAAGGCCAGCATGAGATGCAATCAAAACTTTTTGCCACACATTGATTTGTCAAAAATGTTCAACCACATATGCATGCATTCTGTCACATAAGGAGTTATTGCAACAGGCACACATCTGCATATTTCAGCAATTCAGCTGAAACTGTAGGGAAACAACTCAGTATTGTGGGAAAAACATCAAATTGTTTCCAAAATTGCACTCTGCACACTACATCTGTGGTCTTAAATAACCTTTATAGTAGTATATTATTAATTGTTATATTGTCAGTTCTTCTCTATTGAAGGGTCTAGATAGGTTAGGAACAAAATGTCAAACAAGGGTCAGACTGGCCTGGTGGGGCACCAGGAAAAAAAGATGGTGGGCCCCACCGACCCAGGACCGTTGCCCTCCTTCTCTGCTGTCTGGGATCTTTGGGCCCACACACCCAATATCCGGCTGGGATATGCAGGCCCCCTCACTCCCCTACTGACCGGGATCTGCAGGCCCCCACATCCCCCCCTGCTGCTATCTGAAATTGGTGGGTCCCAAGAGCAGAGAGGAGGTAAGAAAAGGTCATTGGGGGGGAGTGTCTGAAGGGAGGGGTGGGCCCTGAACTCCAGCCCAGCACCGGGTCTAGGATAATAGGTAGAATCAATATTGGCAAGTGGTACATCATACAAATCTTGACAGGTCATCTAATGGAGTTGAAAACTCTGAGGTCAATTTCAGTGTTGTTTAGCAGTAGTGATGGGCGAATCTCTCCCGTTTCGCTTCGCCAGAAAATTCGCAAATTTCCATCGAAATTTGCGAATTGGCGAAAAAATTTGCGAAACGAGTCGCGCATCAATCGCGGCGCATCGTGTCATTTCCCACACGCGTCGCATCGTTTCCGTCGCGTCATTTTCTGCGCCAAAAACGACGCGTGACTCGTTTTTTGTGGCGAATTTTTGCTGGCGATTTTTTGCTGGCGTTTCGCAAATTTATTCGCCAGCGGCGAATCGCGGGAATTCGCTGCGAATTCGACCCTGGCGAATAAATTCGTCCATCACTATTTAGCAGTATTTTCTGTTTGTTTCTGAGTAGTCACACAGTATGTTTTATATTTTAACTAAAAAGTTCTGTCTTAGTCTCTGTTTCTACTTATCTATATCTGTATCAGGATTTTATAATGTTATATCTGTGGAAGATTTTTTTTCTATCCAATGTCATTTCAATTGAGATTACAGCCCACTAGATTTGATAACTGTCAGTAATGGAAGAAGTAGGAAGGAATCTAAGATGTATTTTAGTGTTGCTTATAAAAAAGAGGGTGTTCCCCACTGTTCTCTTTTGTAAGGTAAGTGTAGGCGACATTCAGTGCTTCAGCTCTTGAACTATCAAGGAGCAATTTAATTCACAGACTAAGGTTTTATACCTGTCACATAGATTATTATTTTAATTAACCCTTTATTTTAACAGCCACTAGCTTTTATGCAAAATTACTTTTTAGTGTTTATTAATGGCTGGCCTTAAAAAAAACCTCAGGCTGAAAGGTATGCTCCAGAGTGATAAAATAAACAAAGGTTATTAGATTTGTATGATAAATGAACTTCATGTAGTTTTCTCCTGACAGGCTAACAGAATTTATTTTTCATTTATCAGTTTGCTAATTGCAAATATCTTAGGGGCTGTTATCCTATTTAACAGTACCACACAACCATAGAGCACAAACAATGGTAATATACAGGTATAGCTCCCTATTGTTATACAGCTTCCAGCATACAGAAAAGAAGTATATATCATGTTTAACGTATTGTTGTCAAGATATGGCATTGCTCATTGGGCAATTATAATTAACGGTCAAAAGAAAATTTTCCAGAGGGGTACTTTAAAAATCTGATGCAAGTGTATGAAGGTAACCCCTTTGGGCTCTTTCACAAAGGAACTTCTTCATACTATCCAGTGTTGTTACTTTTTATTCCTTCCAACACATGAGAATGGACCCCATTCTAATCTGGGGTGACATGTCACACTAAAATGTTGAATGCTGAAAAGATGTAAAATGTGATGCTACATGCCATGATCCATTTACATTCTGTGGTTCAATGGGTTGTTGTAATGTCACTACAGGGCAGAGTGTGGTCTGTTAAGTCAATGTGGAATCACCATTTGCATATCACTATTTAAGGGAACCTTTCCATAAACTCTCTGGTACCTTATTCACAAGTAGAGCTTTCTAGAGGACATAAGAGCATTACTTGAAATTAACAGAAAGAAAGTATAATGTTAGGGTGCAAAATGTGTGTTTTTTGCTTTCTTTAATGGGAACTGTGAGGCTTTTGAATTTATGACAGAACTGGCTGTAATATAAAATGCAGCATATAGTTTCCAAAAAACATTAGATTAAAGATGTACAGGTATGGGACCTGTTATCCAGAATGCTCAGGACCTGGGGATTTCTAGATAAGGGATGTTTCTGTAATTTGGTCACCATATTATGTCTGCTAAAAAAAATCATTTAAACATGAAATAAACCCAATAGGATTTTTTCCTTATAAAGGATTAATTATATAATAGCATCAAATACAAGATACAGGTGTATTATTACAGAGAAAAGGGAAATCAAATTTAAATATCTGAATTCTTTGCTTAAAATGAAGTCTATGGGAAATGGCCTTACTAAATGTGAGCTGGATAATGGGTTTCTGTATAATAGACCCCAGTTCAATCCAGTTTCTGTTAACAATTGCTAACGTGCCTGTCTAGATTTCTCTTCTGAATTGTGCTTAATATCATTCATAGAATTTCAATCATAGTTCCAATTGCTTTGAGCCAAGCAAATCAGATGTTAACGCGCTTATTGACACAAGATGCTGGAAGTGACACAATTCATACACAAATTCACTAAAACTTTCCTTTGGTCCATTGTACAGGTTGCATATGACACTGCTTAGCAGTCTTCCACTATTATGCTGGAATTCTGGGTAGAACTACCACATTGTGGCTAAAGAAAATCTGGTGATCTACGTACATCCAGATTTTGCCCTTTGCCTGTAAATGAATGCTATTGTCTATAAGATGTGAAGCAATAAATTGAGCATAAGGACTTCTTTCATTAAAATAGGTCTTATGTTTTTAACTGTAGTCAAACATTTACAAATATTTTCTTATAAGCTGATAGACATCATTTCATTGACTCCAAGGTCTCATGTAAATATCAGGATCTCAACTTTAATGACTTGCTATCATGTGGAAAAAAATTATGGCAGTCTGAAACCATACATTCATATAGGCAACTGAGACAGATAGAAAAACATAGCAGGTGAGACATACTTACTGCTTGGCAAAGAGAATAATATATTTTAGGAAGTAAAATAAACATCAATGCAAATTGATTTTATTGATACCTTGGAGAAACTCTGGTAAGCTCTAAAAACAAAAGAAAACTAAGAAACAAAACCAAAGAACTAGAAAATCCCCCTCAAGCCTGCTATGGCTTTTATAGATTAACTTTGAACTTGAAAAAATGTAGCTTTGTAGATTCACACACCAACACACAAAATAAACACAGTTACTATGATCTATGCCAATCAAGGGATTTCTACAAGCAAAAGAAAAACCCCTCCCATCAAAAGTTTTGTAATAAGAGTAATTGTCCCCCAGTAATCTTTGTAATCCATTTCTAAAATTAATTGTGTTTAACTTTAGAGGAAATTAAGTATACTTTTTAACTGTCTCAGGTCTAGGTGCCTTAACAGGTCTAGGTGTGTATTCTCATACCCACCCCAGAAATTACTGCTGAATCTGAAAGGGATGAGATTTCAACTTAAGTCAGTCTGATTTTACAGAATAAAACACAAGGGAAGAAGACTCAGAGGAAATTGGATGCCTTTGCAATTTGTCAGCAGCAGCAACCTAAGTCACTAGCCATAGCTAAAAACTCTTTGAGCATCAATAGAAATTATAATGCAAGCACCGAAAGGTCAAGAACTGGACAGTTTAAACAGGTTTTGCAAGAAGCAAGAAAGATCTAACTCTGCATAGAAAAACAAACAATTCAATGCTTGGTAGGACAATTGTGGCTAAAGTGCAAATCATAAGGGTGGTGATTACATGAAAGCAACAAACTCTAAAGATTGCATAATTTTATAATCCAAGCCTGCTTTATTAATGTTTATCAGGGTGACTTCCATAACATCTTGTACAGCACAGAAAAAAACGTGGGCAATTCAGAAACAATAATGTTCAGGATTCCCAAGTGCAATGTTTGAATGGCACTGAAACCCAGATAATCAGATTTCTCCCTGCATTCTATCATTGCTTTTATGTATATATTTCGACAATTAAAGAGCTATGGGATCACTTATATAGTGTTGCAAACATTTTCACAACCTTGGAATGAATTTAAAGGCATCCTGTAATAGTGCTGTTCCAGAAGAATTCTGCATTGAAATCCATTTCTCAAAAGAGCAAACAGAGTTTTTTTATATTTAATTTTGAAATCTGACATGGGGCTAGACATTTTGTCAATTTCCCAGCTGCCCCAAGTCATGTGACTTGTGCGCTGATAAACTTCAATCACTCTTTACTGCAGTACTGCAATTTGGAGTGATATCACCCCTCCCTTTCCCCCACCCAGCAGCCTAACAACAGAACAATGGGAAGGTAACCAGATAACAACTCCTTAATACAAGATAACAGTTGCCTGGTAGATCTAAGAACAGCACTCAATAGTAAAAACCCATGTCCCACTGCATACTATTCAGTTACATTGAGAAGGAAAAACAACAGCCTGCCAGAAAGCAGTTCCCTCCCAAAGTGCTGGCACAAGTCACATGACCAAGGCAGCTGGGAAATTGACAAAATGACTAGCCCCATGTCAGATTTCAAAACTGAATATAAAAAAATCTGTTTGCTCCTTTGAGAAATGGATGAAGAAAAAAACATTGTACTTTTGATTGACATAACACATTCAAGTCTTTGAAGGTGCAAAATATTTTGTAGTTGTTGTATATCTTAATCCTGCAATTTTTACTCTTTTGTTGTTTACAAAATGATCTTTCTTAGGGCCAGAGTCAATTCAGTGAGAAAAAGGTTTATCATGCAAAAATTCATGAACAAGATTCAATATGCAATGCAATTAATTTCAGAAAAACTTTCATGGTGTATCACATGAAAACGCTATTGAAGTCTATGGAAGAAATAGGAGAAAAGTTTTTCTCCTCAAATTGAATCTCATCCATGAGTTTTCACATGATAAACCATGAGGTAACTTTCTCTCATTGAACTGAATCTAGACCTTAGTTTGTATGGAAACACGCATTCTGAATCAGATACAGTATTAGCTTGGACTGGGCCATTTGAAGATATTTAGTTTCTTGGTTTTAAACCATTCCAGTGTAGTGGTCTGTGTGTTTAGGGTCATGTTGTCCTGCTGGGTGGTGAACCTCAGCCCCAGTCTCAGGTCTGTTACATACTAAAACAGCTTTTCATCTAGATTTGTAAACACCTATTTATTTCATATACGATAAATACCCTGTTGTTCTATGGTCAGTAAACACCCTTTAGTAAGTAAATTGTTTCTAATATTTCATTGCTTAATGCCCCTTCCTTTCTTTTGAAGGTTCTCAGTATAACTAAGAAATGGTGCCAGATCCCAGACTGCACTGAAGAAGGTATATCTGAAACTTTCCTACCCAGGGAAAATGTACCATTGTTTTTATTATTCTTATTTTAACACCATATTTTCTTATTAAAATGGGTATTTACTATGTCTATTCAGGACACAATAAAAAACAGATCGGTCAGGTTCTACTGGGATTCAAGGCAAGTACCTTTGGGTTTCTGGCTTAGTGCCATTGGCCCAAATGAGTAGCCTGCAAGTTTGCTTACTGTCTTACCTGTTTTTTGTAGCCCTAGCCCAGCAGCAGCCTAAATAGTTTGCAGTCAGCCAATCAGGGCTGACTCTACCCTATTTAATGGCAAACAGTCCTTGTCTGAGCATTGTTTCCTGTGCTAGCAGTGTGGCATCATCCCTAGCTAAAGGTTCCTGTTCTAGCCCTCTTGCCCTTGCCTTTCTTGTCTGAACCCTTCCCTGTATTGTCCTGCCTTGCTCTGAACCTTGTCTTGTTTACCTTGCCTTGATCTGCCTTGCCTTCCCCTTCTGGTTCTGCTCCAGTACTTAATTGACCTTGATCTTCACTTGCTTAACCTTGCCTTGCCCTGTGCTGCTTTCTGAATCTTGCTCTGCTCCTCACTCCAATGCTGACATTGCCTTGACCTTTCCTCTCCTGACTGTATCTTGCTCTGCCTTTTCCTCCCATTCCTGCTATCCAGTACTCTCCAGCTATCCAGACCTCTACTGCCATCCAGTCTTCTCCTGCTATCTGCTCCAGTCCTATATACTGTATATATATATATATATATATATATATATACACACATATGTACATATATATATATATATATATATATATATATATATATGAATATATACTTGAGAAGAATGCTGCTGCACACAAGGATTTATCATGAAAAAGTTAATAATGTATTAGATCGACATTTCGGTCCTCACCCTGGACCTTTATCAAGATACAACAACAGACAAGTGAAAACAATTTATAGACTCACCCACCAATTAACCAACACCCAGTCCCGCCCCCTTTGCAGGTGTGCATATTAATCAATAAGTGAACATCAAATCAACTGATGTATGATCTTCAAAAACTTTACAAAATACTGTATAAATGTACTTAAGTGCTGTGTACAATAAAAACATAATAATGTTTAAATGTTTAGCAATTCAAGCATCAAAACATTCTTACAGACCGGTACCGAAAAGTCGATCTAATAAATTATTAACTTTTTCATGATAAATCCTGGAGTGCAGCAGCATTCTTCTCAAGTGGATATTGTATTACTGTATTGCACCTAGGTATTCAACCTTATATGTGTGTGCCCTAGCCCTCCAATGCATATATATATATATTCGATCGTTAGATAAAATTGCGTTAAACCCCATCGAATTTGAAATTCGAATTTGAGGGGTTTCAATTCAATGCAAATTCGATGGTCAAATTAGACCCTTAGTAAATCTGCCCCTAAGTGTCACTCCCCTAGGAAACACGAGTGAGTAAAAATAGGTGTGTGCTTTCGTGCCTCTAGCACTTGCACTTTTTGTTCTCTAGTGTCACTCTTTCTATTCCTGTTCAAAAGGTTCTGGGCTCATTTCCCTCTATTTTACACTTTCCTACAAATTGCTACATTCTTAATATCTGCTATTGGCTGCTTATTTTCCTTTGTTTCACCCTATAATGTGAAACATGCCTAGCAAGTGGAAAACAAATCAGATCTCTTTTTTTATATGGTGAAATCTCATATGGTTCTGTGAGCCAGTTCCCATACATATTATAGCATAGAGCAAAATGCTGTAAAATGCTGTAATATTTTTCTCTGACTTTTGAAAGTTCCTTAAAATACTCGGTTCGTATTATAAATGATTGTAATAGACAGTACATTGTCAATCTAAAGGAGAGCTGATTTAATTAAGAATGCCAAAGGGCTTCATTTAAGGCCAGGTATCTGAGCTGTAAGTTTTTTTGATCTCAACCAATCCCTGCAGTTGAGTCCACACTGGCACAAAAGCTGGAGGGCAAGAGAACAAAGGGAATTTTATGTGTCTGAATTCAAATTCTTTCCCTTTGAAATGAAGCGTCCAGAATGGGCAATAAAACTGTGAAAATGGATTTCTGGCCGCATTTGATGTTAAGCCTTTAGTGTCAAGAGGAAGGTCTTTCTTTTTCTTCCCTGGTCTTGAGGGGGATTTGTCCTATAAATTATTTCTTACAGTTTGTATTCTTTCTGTCCCACCCACTCTCAGCTTCTGATCTTGAAACAAGTAATACTAGTCTTGATTACTTTTTCATGTTCTTTTATTTTCTCTGCAACTTAAATCTGAAATTTAGGTCACATAGCAGTCCAGAAGGATACTCGGCAACATTTTCCTCTGACATGTTGGAACAGAAATGCAAATGATGCAAAGAGTGTGTCAAAGGTTTGATATCTCTACAGTTTCAATATAAGGAAGAAATATGCACTAGAAGAGTATTTATTGTGGAGGGCACAACGTTCTTAGCCATCCTTAACTGTCACACTCTTCACTGTGTATTGCTCACTCACCTCACTCAGTACACAAATAAAGTTCTGGCGGGCTAGTGAACTCAGGTGGTGTCTGTGTTAGTGGTTAGCAGGCAGTTCATAAACATTTAGTAATATCATGCAGTACAGACATTAAAAGGCATAAGAGCAAGGTACTAATGCACTGTAGCTGAATAGCACTGTACCCATTCACATAATGCACTACTTACTATGCTATACTCTTCACTAATTGCTATATGTTACCAAGCTCCACACCAGATAATAACACGCCACACTTCTTAGGGGTCATTTATTATATCCGAGGCACAAGTGCTAGCATGTTAAGAAGCTCAAGAATATGCTTCTTTGTTTTCACTTCCCAAGCATTGTGCCCTACTGTAATCTGAGTGCAGGACCAAAAATCACTATGGGGCTCATTAACCACTGCTAAGCTCAAGTTAGCCAGGCAATTGCACATTCCTTTCAACATGCCCAGTCCTTTAGGCCATGTCTATTGTGTTCAATAACAAAGGCTGTTTTGGGGACCCTGACTTAATGAACACAATGAAAATGGGCCTAAATAAATGAATATGTTGAAACGATCTTGCAATTGCCTGAGTGCATTCATGTCCAGTGCATCTCCCCTTCACACCCTCAATTTATCAGGAAAACCCCTGCAGTGTGCAGAAAAAAACATACTTCTGCCCAAAATTGTTTTTTGCATTCTGTGCCTTTTTGTAGTTTTATTAAATGCTTACGTTCCCCCCAGCTCACTAACTCACCGTTTCATAAATACTATTTTAAAAATCCCAAACCCGAAATGATTTACTGAAAAAGAACTACGTTATCTTGTACAAGAATATCTGCTTCGTCCGATATTATATTGTCTGCCTAAAATTCATAAGGATGTAAGTAATCCCCCAGGTAGGCCTATAAAGGTCCAGGGGTGAGGACCGAAAAGTCGATCTAATAAATTATTAACTTTTTCATGATAAATCCTGGTGTGCAGCAGCATTCTTCTCAAGTGGATATTGTATTACTGTATTGCACCTAGGTATTCAGCCTTATATGTATGTGCCCTAGCCCTCCAATGCATATATATATATATATATATATATATATATAAAATATATTGATAATGGGTTGAGTGCAGAGGACCTTTCCCAACTATAGTCAGAGGGGTGTCTAATACCGGTGTCTAATAAAAGGGCAACTGGTGTCTAATAAAAGGGCAACCAAGTTTGGGAGTTTTACTTTGAAAGCAGCAAGTAAGTTGCAGGTAAAACTTAGTCCCTTTTGTAAAATGTATCATGAAGCAACAGAATCCTTTGCATGAATTACATGCAATTTGAGAGTAGGAATGGCCAGATGACTTTGACATAGTTGGCCATCTTAAATATATTGCAATATATGGACAAACAATCCCTGTTTTGTTTAAAGGGTAAGGCATTTTTTAGTAGCTGTATGCACAAAATGTCTCAACGTCTTATATTATGAAATTTTTATTTAAAATTTATATTTTCAATGTCTTAAATATATTAATAATGGGTTGAGTGCAGAGGACCTTTTGTAGAAAATGCATGGAGAGTGGCATAATTTCATTCTAGCGAACTGCTGTGATCTTCACTTTTTGATGAATAAGCCCCATGGTATTTTGGATTTTGAGAAACTATAAAAACTCAGGAGTAATTTCTATCGCACAAATAGACTGCATTTCTACATAGGGACAATTCATTTGCAAATGAACACCCATATAGCCCACCAGCCTATGCATCACATACCTATGTTCTAACTTTTACTGAAATAAGCACAGTTTTACTTCAAAGATATAAAATGGTTGGACTTTTATATAGGCATCAGTAATGTATCAATCCATATCCATTCCTTGTGTTGCCAGTGTACTGGGTCAGAGCCCTCTCAATAAAGGTATTTTATTGAATGAAATCCTTGATTGGTTCTGTCTGCAACATATAGAGATTACCTGGTTCCAGCCACATTTCCAGTCTCCTTGTTTCTGTCTCAGTTCCTGCCTTTAGCCTTCATCCAATCCAAGCACTGCAATGTTTTCTCCAGTCTGCTAAGAGCTTGTTTTACCCCATGTCTTGTTACTGTGAAAGTGTGCCTTTATAGTCCATGTGTCATAGCCCTCTAGGCTTCTCTCATTCTAACTTTCTATATATATTTCAGTTTGCCCATATACACATTTAGTCCCACTTGCCTAATTCTTCAACAATCTCTTACTTCAAGTCTACCTAGCCTTTTGCTTTATTTGAGCCTAATCTTTCAGTCATTCTTGACTTCTCCATTCTCTTTTCATGTCTCAATCTATGTCCTGAAGCCTTGTTTAATATTACTCTTGCACCCTTTCTTCAGCTGCCTAGTCTTGCAGACACATATTCTGGGAAGACCACCAGAACAAAGTTTTGACCTTCATCTTTTTGCCAATATGTTACACCTGAATATTTATCAAGGAAAAAAAATCAATATATACCTAACAAGAAAATGACCTCTTTTCATGTAGTCATGCAGTTTAAGTAAATGGAATCATCTATTTATCCACAAGACAGGTTACAGTTTGGATAATTAAAGTTTAATCTTCTTCTCTGCCAATATCCTCAAGCAGTGTAGGCTAAAGCAAAACATTATTAACTTACATTTAAAGCCTAAGCTGTTCCCACTCCCCGTTTACCTCCTCCTCAGATGACTAAATTTATTGCCAGCATGTTAGGACATTGTATTGGGAATGTCCCTGTGAGATATATTTGCCTGAGCTGAACCTTTACTTTTTTCTGTGTGCACTTTTTTTCCCCAGAGGTCATAATTTAGCATGTAGATACAATTAAAATGAAAACAATGATGCTTACTTGAAAGGATTTCCAGCACTGGTGTAAGTCATTTTATGTAATTATTAAAAAATAGGCTAAAATTATGCTTTATTACAGCACCAACATAATCACAGAGTACATACATTATTTTATTGGACCTCTTGCTTTAGAGCACATGCTTTGGACTCCAAGCTTTATAGGACACCCCTTGAAAAGAAAATGGAATTGGTAAAAGTACAAATAGCAATTATGCTTTTGTGTAAGGGTTTTCCAATCTGTGCTGCTTTACCTGTTAAATTAATACCAGTATCCCATTATTAAATCAAGTCTTCTGGGAGGTACATCCCTGATCCACAAAGTTTTATACAGAAGCGAGTGCCTTCAATCTTTATACTTTGTTATTTCCCCTTTTTATGTATTCCTAGCTCTGCTGTGGAAAGTCATATTTACAAAGTATATTGGTGTTCTTTTTAGAAAGAACATGTATTTTGTCTTACACTTCTCATGGGTTAAAACTCAAATTAAGCATGTTAAAACAATCTTTGATACACAGCAGGAACGCAAGCCAGGTTTTTAGCAAATAATTGCAAAATCGAGATAAAAAAAATACGGGGAAAAATGCCCAGTGGCGATCTTTCTTGTCTGTATGCAGACATGTCTGTCCCGTTTTGTTTCCATTTCAAATGAAGTAATAATTCATACTCTCATTCCTTTCCCTTTGTGTCTCTTTCAAGTTAGAGTTACCGAATATCCCCAGAAAGAGAAATCTCCCTGAAGTACAAAAAAAAATTCACTTTTTTTTGCCAGAATATCTGTTTTTATCAAACATATCTGCAGATATTTTACTTTCACAAACTTACTTTTTGAAATAATAATCATGTTTTCAGGCTTTATAGAAATAAATATCCCAACCCAGCTCAATCAAAAATGTATTTCAAATTCTATATGCATGTGTGTTTAAATAAAGAATTTATTTTTTAAGTTAACATAGTTTTATTTTTATTCAACTTTGTTTTTTGTAATTCTTGCCATTTACAAGGATTTATTTTAAATGAAACAATTTTGCATACAAAAATTCAAAACTACAACTCCCTCAATAATCCAGGAGAGAATAGTGGAAGTTATATTTGGCAAAGGTTTCCAGTCATTAAATATACTTTCCATGAAGCAGGAACTAATATTTTGGCCCTATAAAAAAGGAAGAATGCTATTAATAAAAATTCTGCCACAAAAATTCATTTCACTCTTTGTTTTACAACTGTAATAAATATTTTGAGTCAATCAGCTATTTTTTACTAAATAATATTTGTTAAAGATAATTAAAGATAGTATAGTAAGTAGTTCACATATCCAGATACAGTATATCCTTGGTAACTTAGATCATGGAAGGAAGAAGCCACTTCATATGAGGACAGATTGCATTTTCCATGTTACCCACACCAAAATAAACTATTGATTGCTCAAAAAGCAATTCAAAGTATACATATTTTAAGTGCATATTGAAAAAGAATTTCTAGGGCATTTCTGTAGTCTTGACCTTCCAAATTTGTGTTTCATGCCATACACTAAGTACACAATCAAAAATTATCCATATGAGCTGGCAAAACTTAGGGGCACATTTACTAAGGGTCAAATTTTGAGGGTTAAAAAATCCTCGAATTTAGGTCAAATTAACACCGCAATTTGATCAAAAAAATTTAGAAGAATCCTATGGGAGCTTCCCATAGGATTCTATAGCAATTCGGGATGTTCAATCCGGCAAATTTTTAAATCAAATTTTTCTTAAAGGGACAGTACTTCGAAAGTCAAATTCTAATTTTTTGATCAATTCAAATCGAATTTTGGGCTATTTGAGTCGAATAAGCCCAAAATTAATTTTCGAAATTCATATATTTTAAATTCGAATTTGATTAAAATTTTCACTTCGAATCAATACAACCCTTAGTAAATATGCCCCTTAAAGTTGACATATAATTAAGGAAAGTGTGCTCTGGGATACCAGAGTTTCTTGCCTAGAAAAAAGATTGAACTTTGAATTAATACACCAGTAGCATTTGAACATCACAGAGAAGTAGGCCAGATTATTTGGCTAGGTTATTACTAACTAAAGACCAATGTAAATGGTGCTTCACATGGTCATCGCTAGAAAACCAATTCACTAACAGGCAGGGATGACAATTCACTAGCAAACGGGGCTGTGGCTAGCATTGATTTGCACACTATCGCCAGGCAACTTTTCACTCAGGCGAATGGTCGTTAATCCGCAAATTCAGAAAAGTGTGGATTTTACTGAACACTACCTCTTTTATCAGAGTTGACTTCGCCACCTCAGACCAGGTGAACTGCTAAAACAAAGATAGATCTTCCTCAATCTTCTGTCAACTACATCATATCCTGTCTGCCAGAAGTGAATTAAAGTTTAAAAAACGCTGGTGACTTTTCCTTTTTTTCAGCAGGATTGCCTGCAAAAGTCCTAACTTTTTTTCATAACTTTTTTTCATAATATTAACTTTTTTGTCTTTATTAAGGTTCCTTGAAATATTTACATGTGAGAGATATTGGCGGGTTTTTGTCTTTGATTATGAGCTGCAGACTCTAAAGGAGGAACTTGCAGCACTGAGGGCAGCGGTAATTGTGGGGGAGGAAAGGAGGCTCATAGAGCAACCACTGGCGGGGGCCAGTGTAGTGGGGGAGGAGGAAGGGCAGTGGAGGCTAATGAGGGAGGCAGGTTTGTTAGAGTTACAAGGGGAAGCAGGGAACAGAAGTATAGGGGGGCTGATCAGCTTGTCCAAAACAACAGATTCACCATTTTGGCTGAAGATGCTGGCGAGGAAAACTTTTAACTGCAGTGTATGGAGAAGGCTGACTCTCAGAGCACCCTGGGAGGCAGTGGCTCTAATACGGGTGGAGGTGGGATTGCAAGTAAGGAAAGGCAGGTTCTAGTTTTAGGGGATTCAATTATTAGAAAGGCATGCTGAACTGTCTGCTGCTTGCCTGATGCTAGGGTTCAGCATGTGGTGGAATGAGTGGACAGATTATTAGGAGGGGCTGGGGAAGACCCAGTGGTCTTGGTACACATACATAGGTACCAATGACAAAGTTAGAGGAGGTGGTGAATTCCTCAAGACAATAGGAGTAAAGCTGAGGATGAGGACTTCCAACTTACCTGTGACATTTAAAAAAATAAGGACAGCCTCCTGGGATCGTATGATTCAACGGTGCACACAAACATACCAAACAAACTATAAAGTTAGGTCACATGAGCCAATTAACAGACAGAGTTCTGTCTTTTTCTTCAGCACTTCTTCCTGTTCTGAGGCAGCACACACACCATCACAAAATGGTGGTTCAAGGCAAAAGATGTAAAAGGGCAATATTTACTTAAATATGTATTCCAGTTTGATAAGATTCTTTAATATGCCACTTAATTTGATATAAAATGTTGCTCAAGTATTCATTTTGGGGGTATAGTTTTCCTTTAATGCGTGTCTGAGTGATTGGTTGGAGGAGGGTTGATTTCTTAGTCGGCTACAGGCTCTTTGCTAGGAATGGGCTGCACCTCAATGATGATGGTGCATCTGTTTTGGGAGAGAAAAAGGCTAAAGGGTTGGAGGATGTTATTGGTGTAGCCGAAACATGGCTGAATGTGTCGCATGACTGGGCAGTTAATATCAGAGGCTTTACTTTGTTTCGGAGGGACAGATGCAATAGAAAAGGAGGAGGGGTATGTCTGTTTGTTAGGCAGGATTTAAAAACTTATATAAAGGAGGACGTGATGTTAGAAATTGAGGGGCAGATGTCATATGGGTGGACCACCAATTGTTATGAGTCCAGCAAATTAATTGTAGGGGTATGCTATAGTCCCCTAATGTAAGTGAGGAGGAGGAGGCTAAGCTCCTGATGCAAATAGAAAATGCTGCTAGTTTGAAGAAAGTAATGATAATGGGGGGTTTTAATTACCTAGATATTGATCGGAGCAACAGTACTGCCAGATCAGCTAATGGGAAGAAGTTTATAACCGTGTTCCATGGCAATTTTATGGCACATGTTGTTGAGGAGCAACCAGAAAAAAATGCTATTCTGGATCTAGTGATCTCAAATGACCCAGAACATATAGCATATGTGCAAGTCATTTAACCCCTGAGTAAAAGTGACCATAATGTTATATCATTTTATGGCTGTTGCAAAAAACAAATATACACCAGAAAAAAAACCCAAGTTGAGAATGTTGCTCCTTTAAATAATGGTACCAGTATGGTTGTAACAGATGCAGAAAAGTCAAATGTGCTAAATCAGCTCTTTTCTTTAGTGCATATAATAAAGGAGTCTGAGTTCCCAAGCTCACTTCATATCTTCACTGATGGCTCAACTCAATCTAGTCAGTGGCTGACTCAGGATAAGATTCATAAAGCTTTAATTAAAATTATTGTAAATAAGGCTCCAGGGCCTGATGGAATACATCACCGGGTTCTAAGAGAGCTTAGTTCAGTTCTAGACCATCCCCTATGTCTGATTTTCACAGATTTGTTTCCATTTAGTGTGGTGCCTGTGGATTGGAGAAAAGATGGTGTCATTCAAATATTTAAAAAGGGATTACAATCTCAGCTTGGCAATTAAAGGCCAGTAAGTTTGACATCTGTGGTGGACAAATTATTTGAAGGCTTGTTAAGGGATCACATTCAAAATTTTTCCTAGTGAATGGCATTGTGAGAAGCAGTCAGCATGGCTTTATGAAGGATAGGCATGCCAGACAAATCTGATTGCTTTTTATGATGAGCTAAGTAAGATGCTGGACAGTTGGGGGCAGTAGTTTCTAAACTAAGGTCTGGTGGGCTTAATGAAGTCATTTGCACATGGATAGGAAACTGGCTACAGGATAGGGTACAGAGGGTGGTTGTTAATGGTACATTCTCTGCTTGGAGTAAGGTTCTTAGTGGGCTCTCTCAGGACTATTTTACTTTTATTTAACTTGTTCATTAATGACTTAGGGGAGGGTATTCTAAGTAATGTATCAGTATTTGCAGATGACACAAAACTATCCAGCCCAATTAATTTCATCCAGGATGCAGCATCCTTGCAACAGGATCTTGACAAACTGGCAACCTGGGCAGCTAAGTGGCAAATAAGATTCAATGTTGATACATGTAAAGTCATGCACCTGGGATGTAAACATATCCAAGCCACTTATACCCTAAATGGACTGCACTGGGCAAATCCATTATGGAAAAGGACCTTGGAGTGCTTGTAGATAATAAAATTGGTTGTAGCAAGCAATGCCAACCAGCATCATCAAGGGGAAGTAAGGTCTTGAGCTGTATTAAAAGGGGCATTGATTCATGGGAGGAGGGGGTCATTCTTCCACTTTAAAGAGCACTGGTAAGGCCCCATCTAGAATATGCTATACAATTTTGGTCTCCAGTGCTCAAACAGGACATTATTGAATTAGAAAGGGTCCAGAGAAGGGCAACTAAGCTGGCAAAAGGGATGGGAAATCTTGCCAAATTGGGGATGTTCATGCTGGAGAAGAGGCACTTAAGGGGTATCATTGAATAATCTCCATAATGCATTATTTACCAGTAGGTCTTTCCAGCTGACACAAGGTCACCCATTCTGACTAGAAGAAAAGAGGTTCCGCCTAAATATTTGGAAGGGGTTTTTTTACAGTGAAAACTGTGAAGATGTAGAATTTTCTCCCGGAATCAGTGCTACTGGCTGATACATTAGATAGCTTTAAAAAAGACTTTGGATGGCTTTTTAGCAAGTGAGGGAATACAGGGTTATGGAAGATAGCCCATAGTACAAGTTGATCCAGGGACTAGTCCTTATGCCATTTTGGAGTCAGGTAGGAATTTTTCCCTCTCTGAGGAAAATTGGAGAAGCTTCAGATGGGTTTGTTTTGCCTTCCTCTGGATCAACTCACAGTTAGGCAGGTTAAAATAGAGTTCAAAGGTTGAACTTGATGGATGTGTGTCTTTCTAAAACCTAACTTACTATGTTACTATGTAAAGTGGTCACTTCAATTCAACTTCATACGAGTTTCATGTACCTGCCCTATTCAAACTGACCTAAACATAAGATCAATAACACTAAGAACACTAGCGTATCTTCGTTATGATATGCTCACACTCCCAAAGTAACACTTGCAAAAAGTCACCAGCGTTCAGTGCCCAGGATGCAATTTTGCATATTAGTGAATTGGTGTAGTGGTAGCGAATTTGTCCCTGGTGAAGTGATGAAAGGTGTGTGAAGTGGTCACTAGTAACAATTTGACCTTTAGTGAATCTGCCCCAAAGTGAATCCCTAGGATGACAGTGGGTGTCAGTAAGCTTGTTCACCACAGAGAACTCTTGGACCACTATTCACAGAACATAAAACTATAACTGGTGATTTAGTCCAGAGGCCACTGCCCAGTTAGAAGGAATTAATACAGAAGTGTCTTCTAATGTTTATTTTTCAAGTTCAAAGACAAGTACCCAAAAAGTACAGAAACTGCTACTACTTTTTTACCAAATATTGCTACTGAGATGTTAAAGGGTTCATCCATGTAAAAAAAACTGAATTATAAGCAACTTTCCAATATACAGTTATTTATTTGTATATATGTATATTTTTGTGTGTATAGAGCTACGTATGCAGCATTGTACTGCAAAACAAACAAGGGTCATTAAAATAATAAATAGAGAGTACAGTCAGTGGCAGAACTACTAGGGGTGTGAGGAGTTTCAGGTGCACACAAATCCTATGCGACCACTGTGTCTGGAGGGGGGGCCTTGGCTGCACATCTTGCACATGTCTTGTCTTTTCAGTCATAGTTATGTTACAGAGTACAGTGACTTTAAAGATTAAGTACTAAGTGTTAAAGAGACAAGAGGAAGAAAGCCACTACCCTATAAAGCTTACAATCTAAGTAATAATAAAAGCAGTATTTATCTATTTACATTCTCAACTCTTCTGTTTATGATTTCTGAAACAATACTGCAAGTCAACTGATTAAAGCTGATTAAAAGAAGAACTGACAGTGTTTTAAGACCTAGGCCCAAAAAACAGAAAGGGATAAACAAACATTGCTTTCAATAGTAGTTACATTTACAATAACTTTAAAACCAATGAAAAGTTTGTGGCATTTTGTCCTTGATTTTGCATTTCTGGGTTTAGTTACAGGTTCCCATATTCATCATCTTATTATGTCTGTTTTCAGCAAATCAATGTTGACATTTGTTAATACAAAGCCAAATCATGTTAAATTCCAACTGCTGCTTATGAGTAGCTTTTTCCAGAATTCAAATATTACACGACATTCAGCATTCTGTTGTAACTAGGAGCTTACTAAAAATGGGCTAGCCAATCCCTCTTCAGCATAATATTTTCCTAAAACAGCATTTATATTTCAAATTGATGTTTTAGAACCAAAAAACACCTTTATTAGAGTAGAAAGTAATTTTTTAAGACTTTTTATGGGTACCATTTTAAGTGGCATATTTGTAAAGCTGTATAAAAACTCGGGTGTAAGATTGTGTATATTAAATAACTAGTGCCAGACTTAATGAAGTCACAAACAAGCTAATATTGTTTATATTATCAACCAGAGATTCGAATCTTGTTTTCTTCAGTCTGGGAATTCATAATTATAGCAAGCAGAGCCATTTTGTGACACTGTTATTAAGGCAAGCCTTGCATCATCTCAGAATCTTGTTTGTGCACCAGAATGGGGGACCAGATGTCTATCCCCATGTCCTGGCTACATAATTAAATGGTTAAGAGAACTGGGGGAATGTGTGGGGAGCAGTGGCATCTAGGAAGTGCTGAATGGAAAGTTAAAGTAATTATCTGCCCCGCCTCTATGCCTAAGGCAAAGAGGAGTGGCAGACAATATTTGATTGACAGCTGAGATTTTTAAATGAGCTTAAAACAGCTATGAATGCTTTAATAAAAATTTTAAATTGGATTTCATGTTTAATTTGAAAAGGACTTTTATTATACAGGTTTTTGTGTCTGGGTGACAGGTCCACTTTAATGCATGCTGCAAAGTTTCAGATAAACATTTCCTGACCCTAAATTATCACCCAGTCTTAAAAGACAAGGTTTGTGTGTGTGCAGATTAAAAGAGTAAAGGTTGTAAGCATATGTACAACAAATAATATCTTTGCTAATGGAGGTAGCTCAGCATATCAGCACATATAGTGACATATGTTGTACTTCACTTGCAGTTTTCTGGTGGCCTGCCAATCGGACCAATGCACATATAATCTAGGGTTATAAAAATATACTTCCGGGGTGTGGACATCAGGCTGATTCAGTCAGTTTTACCCCAGGTTGACAATTTGTTAACAAAAAGGCATAGACAAATGAACTGCTGTCTGCTGACTATATCAAGGCCTGATGAGGTTCCTTCTTCAGAAAAAAGGATTGCTGTGTCACTCCAAAAACAAAGTTTTTTGAGTAGGGGAAACAGAGAAAATATTTATATAGTGTAGTAATTTTATGCAATAATTATTTTATAATAATTATTTTATCTTTAGTGACTTAATTTTAACACTTGATGGATCACACTTCACACATTTCAATTAATGGTTCATTAACCTCCAATGTTATTATTCTAAAACCACTTCACAATCACCAAACCTTGTGATCTGAGATATTACCAAATTGACCAACATATAACCCCCAATCAATTTATAAAACACATAACTTTGTGAGGTGGATTTTATAAGACACGTGGCTTCATGAAAAGGTAAATGATGGTATAATAAGTTTACCGCTGGATTCCTATTGCCCCCAGTGGTATAATATACTCAAAGACTGTGAGTTGAAACAGGCAATGAACATATGATTATTTTGGATTCTCTCACTGTTGTATAATTCCCTCCTGTTGCTAGGGAAAAGAGATAGAAACAGCTGTGCAGAAACGTTTTAAAACTGTTTTATATGAATCTAAAATAAACTCACAAACGAGTCCTCAAATTCGCATATAAAATCAATGTAAGTCCTCAAAAGGAGCTGGTGCTTGTCGGCGTCCCACAGAGCTTGTAACATCCTGTCAGAGGTACTCTTGCAAGTTGCTGAAGTAGTCTCGCTAATGCGTTTCACCTAAGCTGCTTCTTCGCTGAGCAATGACGTCTCCATCTTTTTCCACTGTTTTATCTCATTCCCATCATTCCCTGATGTGGTTCCTGCCTGGTGGTATTTTTAAAGTTGCTTTGATGCTGTGTCTGGTCAATCTACAACCAGATATTAGTCAGGCAGTTCATTAATTTCCCCTGAACATGAGCCAGTAAGCTGACAATTTGAAGTGACCAAGCACTGTCAATCCATGTATTGCTAACTATATAGTGATATTTTCTAGGAAATGGACAGCAAGATTAACAAGGAAACAAATGACTTTCAAAGTCGCTACTCTGGCTAGGTCACTTTATTAGAGCTTAATGAGGTTGTTTTGCTGAGCAAAAGTTACTCTGGCTGCTCCACATTTGTATAAATATATGCAAATATGCAGATAAATAAAAACAAAACTGAAAATAAAAAAGGGTCACTTAACTAAAGTGTGTGTGGTGAAGATCAATTTTTCTCTCAATAATTATTCAAGAGTTCAAGTAGCATTGCCAATATGGGGGACTGCCTCTTCAGTGTAGCTGGTCAAGCAATTTACATCTGTAACAGTCAAAAGGAGAAGGGGTGTGATCCCATTGAGTAAAATCGATGATGAACCTTTGTTGAATAAAAATATTGCACTTATTCAATAAGTTTTCATAATTGATTTTACATTATGGGAGAGCACCCCTCTCTCCTTTTGAAATACAAAAACTGCACACAAAAAAACTATGTCAATCTATATGTTTCTCAACTATACAGAAACATAAACATAATGTAAACCCTACTTAGCAATATGATATGGATATGATATATTTAGCTTTAAAATTGACAAGCAGTTTACTAATTCCAGTATTTCAATTGTCTCTACTTATTTCAACTCATATGAAAAAAACAGAAGGAACATTATATTATAGAATGTTATTGTTTTAGGGATACTGTGTTTTTTACTCTTTGAAAAAAGAATACAAAATGTATTCTTACCTAAATCAGTCTGTAGCCATTTCAATTAATTTTTAGCCAAGTACCCTTTTTTCAGTTTCCAAGCACTTGCATCTAAATTAAATTATGTTTGCCTTTGTTCTGGAATGACTGAACACTAGTAAAAATATTGACCTTTTCAGCAAAGATTTGAAGTGATTGTCTGCTGTTGGGCTAAATAAAAGAGAAGAGAGAGTTTTCTTCATTAACTTATAGCCCTGAAGGTTATTTTACAACTGTACAGATGGTCAGAGAAAAGGAGAAAAAATATGTATATTAGGGGGAGTTGGCACCAAATTATCACTGAAAGAAAGCCAAAGGAATAGACGAGGTGTAGAAAATATACAACAGCTTTACATACGGTTCTCATATCTAAGGCATATTTATTTATTATCTCTGAACTAAATGATTTCTTATTTAATTCCATGGGAAAATCAAAAGACTAAAAAAAATTTAATTAATTAATTTGTAATTTCACACAAAATACACCCAATTGAAAAACCCAGATTTCCATAATAGAAATGTATCTGTAATCCTTTTAAACAACACTATGGGGCAGATTTACTAAATTCACATGAATAGATCGAAGTTCGATCGAATTCCGATCGTAGGATTAATTCGATTGGTCGAATATGCAAATTAGGCTTATTCAATCATCGAATAGCGAACGATCGAATGATCGAATAGATTTGAATGATCGAATATTAGATCATTCGATCATTCGATCATCAATGAACTTAAAATTTTAAAATTATTCGACTGCCTACTTCGCCAGATTGAACCTATCGAATTGTAATAGAAGCCTATGGGAACCCTCCCATAGGCTTCTGAGGCTAAGTCCTGATCGATCATTCGATCATTCGAATGAATTATTCGATCATTCGAATGATTCGTACCATTCGAACGATCGAATAATTCATTTGAATGATCGAATGATCATTATTCGATCGTTATTCGATCATCGAATGATCGAAGATCGAATAAAAGGGTAGCCTAAAACTATTTGATTCAATTTTTGAATGCTAATAAAATATCGAGGAAAAACTCATATTTTTTGGGGAATAATAGTAAATTTGCCCCTTACAGTGAGGATCATGCCTTGGTAGTTTCTATTAGATTGGTTTGTATCAGTTTAGACCCTCTGTATTTTACTCTTAAGCAATTTACCCTGGGACTACAGTTTTTGAAAAAAATCTGGCATATGCTTAGATACTAAATAGAAGAATTTGAGGATGTACACATCAGCTACAGTTAGATTGCCCCCTCAAACCTATACAAATTATAGGCACCCACAAGTGATTTTATTTACTTGCCCAGGGGCCTCTGCTTCTATTCTAACAGAAAACTACCCCAGCCTTGGGTTCTTCCAGTGAGCACTGTGGAACATTTTTTTTTAAGTCAGGCTTTTCACTCTACTATGCATGCACAGGAAGGTGAAGAAAGAAGAAGATGGGAGATGATCACTCTGTGGTGCTCACTGGAAGAACTGCAGGCTGGGGCAGTTGTCTGCTGATAGGAGCACCACCCTGGGATATCAGGTAAGTAAATACAATCACTTGGGGGTGCCTAACTTTTGGCAACACTAAGTAAAGAGACTTTCCTTCTGCTTTAATTAGTGTGTGAATAAAAACATTTTATGATTAATGTTATTCATATTAGAACCAAAGTTACAATTTGTGTTAAATACTTACAACAAGTTGCCTCCTAAATCAACATTTAAATGAAAATATTAACCTTATTTTATATTATTTTTTAAATAGTCTTTAAAGGGGGGGTCTTTTTGTTGACTTCAACTTGTTTTACATTTATTCCTGAACAAAATACATTCTCTAATTGATTAGCCATAACATAAAATGTGCAATTGGTTAATTTTAGAGGTGCTATGGTAAAAACATTTTACCATTGTATGAATTACAGAAGACATATGCTACCCATAATACTGTAGATTTAATCTTTTTTTCCATCAGATTCTTAGGGAGTTACAAGTGAACACTAACACATTAGAAGATGTGATAACTTTCAATTCCTTCACCTTCTTTACAGTTCTTATTTTAGTGTTAATATGATCGTGACACAAAAAATACAGCAGGATGTTCTTTAGACTGTTTAGATTTTTCACTTCAGACATACATGCATAAATAATAATAAAGATTTCCTTTGCATTTTCTCTTGCCCATTATTTGATGAGGTTCTGATGCTGGCCCTTTGCTTCTATATGGACTCAATGGGCACAGTCCTATCAGGCCAACAGATGTTTTTTATAAACCATTGGATATGTTTATCTTGTCTGGTGCTTCCTAATCAAAGGCTCAAGCAAGCCTTATATAGAAGTTTATATTAATGATTTATACAAATGATGACTATCAGTGTAAGAACTCTGAGACTGAACCAAACTGCTATGATTCTTATGATCCAGGACTGTATTGGAGATGACAGTGCTTTCTTAGCTATGACAACTTAAGGAACTTAAGACTTTTGTTGGCTATGTTTGTGACTCTCCAAAATAAGTTGAATTTTCACTAAACATTGGCAATGGGTTTAAAAACTGAATTTTCTGCTCCTTCCTACTATGACCTTTTCTTTGTTTTTTTTATGAGAGGAGATGTAAATTCAAGTATTACACATATTTGTTATTTCTCCTTTGGGTCCTGGAGGTCAGGCCAAGTTGAAAGTGCTTTCCTTACTGCCATGGTCAAATCTTTCCCTAGCATTGCAATACTGATGTCAGGTTGAAACTGTAGATAATTTAGAGAGCCATAAATAAACTGTTCCTCTTAATAATCTTACTGCAAGAGAACCAGTACTTTCATGCAAGATCTTTTTTTGTGCTTGAAGAAAATATCACAAAATCACAGTAGCTTCATGTGAATAACTGTAGAGTGCAACTAAACTATGTGATTTCAATAGACTCTAAACTAACATTAAACTCCAACAAGTGGTCCAAACTTAAATTGTGCCTAAATAACTTATTACTAAATCCTCTTGCCTTTTATTAAAGCAGTTTATTAATGTAATGCATAGTGATCTTGTTTTATATGTCAATAATCTATTCTATTCCCTTGGTTGTGTTAATCTTTCTAATGACAAATTAGCATTCTCCATGTACTTTCATAGATTTACAAATTAACACCCAAGCTTTCTGGGGACTAAGAATCATCCACGCTTGCTAATGCCTCCCAGATCGCCTGACACATAGCAGATTTTCATATACTCCTGTAATAAGTTCAGCTCACAAGAAATCATTTAGAAATCTGGCTATCGCTCACATTTCTCCTTGTATTGCTTTTGAGAGTGATCACACAGAATCAAATTGGGAGAACTGATAGCAATTTATTAACTTTATTTGCTTAAATGAATCCTTAGGTTAAACAGATTACCACAATGCAACACTGGGTATCAGAGGGCAATGTGCTGAAAATCAAAGGAATCAGAGGAATCAATGATTTTCATAATAACATATATCATGAAAGTATATTATTTGTATGTACATAACAACTAACCATTGTAAAAGCTTCCCTCCATTGTTATTCAACCAGTTTAATGAACAGTCACTTTGACATACATCTATTGTTTCCAAGAACAGAAATGTTCTGGTGAAACTACATGGAGAGTTTGATAAAAAAATAACTCAAATACTTGTCTTTCCTGACCCCATTCTCTGTAATAACAACTAATCAGTGAAATAATGATCCATTCCTGGTTTTACCAAACTATTTTCTGCTCTCTACCATATGCTTTTAAGTGGAATGAGGTCTTTAAATGCCAGGACTAGATCATTACCTCGGTGTCATAGAGTTGTTGACATCTCTGCTTTATCTCCATTTGGTTTTTTTCTTTCTGAATTTGATAAGAAAGTATCAAAAATCCTAATGAGAAACTCTCTTATATAAGTGGATGTCCTTAAACAGAATATATTATTCTATTGTAAAATAAAGTTAAAGAAGAGAATATTCTGAGTTTTAATAAGCTTTGATTAGGTATGGTTAACCTAAATACTGCCATTGAATACTTTTTTATAAAAGGCTAAAACCCAATGAAACATCTCCATGTTGTAAATTGAACAGCTGAAATCACTTTGTAAATTCATCTCATGTGACCCTAAATAACCCACTGAGCCATTTCCTTAAAGGAGCATCCATTTCTCCTGATGCAACAACTGCTACACAATTTCACTAGCTTTACTCTAGACTCCTTTAGACTCTTTTTTCTACATGATTAAAATTAATTACTTGTATAAACAGCTTGTGGTGAGTGCAAGTTGCACAGCACTCAAATGAGGTGCAAACATTTCTGGGACACTTTAACCCTAGTCTTTATTTATATTGTAGCCCTTATGTGCCCAGTGCCTATTGAGTTTGCTCAAGTCTTTCAATCAAAACTTTAGTAAAGCTGACCATACATGCTGATTATATTATTTTTTTTCTTTAAATAGATTTTAATGCTAAATAAAAAAGTGTCTGACCATCGGAAAGCTTTGGTAAGAAGAATGGCATTTAGAAGCTAGAGTGGACAGTGGTGAAGCTAATAGGTAAATATACAAGGACAACTAGAAATATGCACTCTTTGAATACTGTCTGCAATATACCACAGGAAGAGCCACAGCGGACACTTGTTCCTTTGGCAGCAGCCATAGTGGGATCCTTCAGGGGAATTGTGGAGGTTTCTTTCTGCATATTAATTTGCTGCATACAAAGTCTGTAGTCTGGCCCTGCCCCTAAAGATATTTAAGTATAACACACAGTGCAACATCATTAAACTTGTAGCACAAAATATTGATTTATATAAAGGCAACAGCTTATAATAGCAGTGGATAAAAAAAGGATTTTAAACAGAAGCATGCTTAAATGGTCTGGAGAATAGGTGAATTGGACTGTGTATTTATTTATTTGTTAGTTTATTTTGTCTTCCAAACAGTGATTTGTATATTACAAAGCAGAGTCTCTTGAAGTGTCTCTGAAACCAATATAAATAGTGTGGCTTGCTTTAAAAAAAAAAATAATGATGTTGGAACAACTTTTAGATCTGTGCCTACTCTCATGCAACCTAATGCTTTTATATAGTAAGGGGTCAAAATATACCACTCACTTGATATCATTAAAAAAGCACTGACACTATCAGAGACCTTAATACTCCATCTATTATTTTACTTTATAAAGGTTCACTGTACCTTCATTTTTATTATTCCAGTGGCAATATGAATAGGTCAATGGATAATTTCTTCTTTATTCTCTGGAAGGTTTAAGCTTACTGTTGTTTTTCAGGCTGGCTAGCCATAGCCTTTTTCTAATCCTCTCTATAGTTTAATTATACTGTCTTATTAGGGTTCATTTGAGCACTGGCATATCGCTCTTTCTCTCAATACTGCAACCAGAGCCATTTTGAATATGGGAGGGGATATCGTCTACATGTGTCACCCCCTTCTGACCCTCATGAACATAGCATAGATAAACACAGTCATCTCTATATTCTTTGGGCAGCCACAGGTCACTCCAGAACAGAGGGGGCAGAGGCATGCCGTGATTCTCCAAAAGACAAAGACTGCCTCATACAGTAGGTCTTAAATCACCTCTATAATCTTTTTACAAAAAAGTAACAGGAGTGTGGCCTTGTGGCTAAGATTATTTGGTGAATGCTTTTTATGGTATAGCCAAAAAAATTGACTAATGGTACAATGTAAAGAGAGAGGTACATTACTGTACTGGGCAAAATTATCAAGGAAAATACTGTATTCATCCTGGCTTCGATCCAGTCCAGTTTTATGAAAATGTACTGTATTTCTGTTTGTACACTGTATAAATGTAAATGTTGAATATAATGCTTTGGCAACACAATGGTTAAATACTAGACATCCAGTTTTCTACACTCAATTAATAGTGATGGGCGAAACGGCCGCGTTTCGCTTCGCCGAAAAATTTGCGAATTTCCAGAGAAATTAGCGAATTTTTCGCCGATTCGCGAAACGAGTCGCGCGTCAAAAACGCGTCGCGTTGTTGGCTAATTTTTTGGGCCGTTTCGCGAATTTATTCGCCAGCGGCGAATTGCGGGGATTCGCCCCTGGCGAATAAATTCGCCCATCACTATCAATTAATTTTTTTTTTTGGTAAAACCCAAAGATATAGTTATATTTAGATGTGAACAAAAAGAAAAGCCAGTCATATTTTTCTGTCTTTTTAGTGAAAGTACATGCCCTTATTAAAGGAAAAAATAAAACAAGTTGAGAAAGCAATTAGCATAACCCAAGGCCTTTGACACCAATATGTAGCCAGTTTCAAGATTATGTTTTATTTATATTCCATCAGCACCTATAAGACATAAAAATAATCAATAATGTTGCTGCTGCAGCAATAAAAGGCTATCTGGGTCCTTGCATTGTTCGGCCTGTGTTGAGTCAGGGGGAAAAAAATTTGAGAACACGAAGGATCTCCATATGGCTGAGATCAAAGGTGTTACTGGGTGCATGAATCCGCTTTATTGCCAGGCACTGCTGTTAATTAGAAAACAAGATCAGAAGCAGTATTAAAATCCAATTAAATTGATATGAACAGATTGCCAAGTGATGTTCACTAATGTATAATTGAGCACCATGCAAATTTCGGTGGCTGCCTTTTGTTTTTTCCCCCCTCACTCTGGAATGAATGATGAAGCTATGAAGTTTTTCGTCGTTGTAGAAGATAAACAAGTTAATGCGCTGATCTAGGGGGTATTGCTTGGGTGATTGATGAAAATGAGAACAGAATATTAAAGTATGACTTTTTTGCCTTTTTTTTTTGCTTCTGAATCTCTTTTTATCAGAAGACTGCTTAAAAAAATTTCCGTGTTGTCTGGTCGCTTTAATCAAGATAATGCTTTTTTTCCTTAAAAGATTGTTTTCTTGTCTGTCAACATTGTAAATAGCTCATGGCAGTATTGTTACAAAGCTTGATTAAGATTCGGTTTTACTTTAAGTCACAACCATTTTTGCCTGCCAATACAGGCAAATCATTGATAAATGAAGCATGGTCTCTAGGATAAGAACTGGGAAACCAGTGGGCCTCTTTCTTTAGTATTATCTCCCCTTAAACACAGTTCTAGATTTCCCAGTAACTTTAAAACTAGATTGGAAAATATTTGTTGAAATAGAAAGTTAATAAAAATGGTACACAACAATCATGCATTTCCAATGACTTGATTTTTTATCATCCATCCCTAGTGGCAGTCATCTTTAAAAGCACAAGCAATTTTACTGGAAAAAGTTATTATAAAAACGGGTCATGGAAGAATTGGTTAAAGCTCACAAGAAACTGTGAATGTGGGGCATTCTTCAGGGTAGTGTTTTGTGGGACTATTTATTTATATTTATGTATGTATGTATGTATGTATGTCCTACTGTATGCAGGGCCACCATCAGGGGGGGGACAGGCGGGACAAGTGTCCCGGGCCCAGGGCTGAAGGGGGGCCTGGCAGTGCTGCACTTTTCCAAGAGCTGGGCCCCCCTCGCGAGCGTCGAAGCCGTGCTGCGATGAATGCGGAAGTGCCGAAGTCCTGAAGCGACGGAAAGACCCGAAGTCACGAAAAGAGCCGATGTCATGAAAGGAGCCGACATTGAAGTCCTGGAGCGGCGAAAAGACCCAAAGTCATGAAAACAACTAAAACTGAAGTCCTGAAGCCACGAGTTCAATTCTACTGACACCAAAGTGAGTTTTTTTTTTTTTTTTTAAATCCCCTGGCCACCAATGTTTTATTTTAATACTCTATAGGCCCCTGCACCAATATTTTTTTTTTTTATATTTTTTGGGGCCTCATTTGTTTAACTTGTAATGGGGGGCCTGGTGTCAATGTTTTTTTTTTAAATATTTTTTGGGACCCCAATTTTTTTTAGCTTGTATGGGGGGGCCTTGTACCAATGCTTTAAAAAAAACTTTTATGGGGGGCCCTGGTGCCAATGTTTTTTTTTTAACTTATAATGGAGCCGTGACCACCAGGGGTGGCGCTTGGGTGTCAGTGTGGGAAAATTTTGTTGTTTGGGGGCTCCGTGATTTCGAATGGTGGCCCTGGTCCTATGAAGAGGTTTGGGTGAGAAGCAAACATAATAGTCTCCATCTTTCTTTTACCCACAAACTCTCAAGATATATTCAATCATTTTAGGATGTATCAACTGTCAAATTGTCTTGAATTAAGCACTCTCCCCTCCCAAACACCTTTCTTATAGTGAAACTGTGATCTGACTATGAAGATTTTCATTCATCCAGGTCATGGTATATCTGATATAAGTAATTCGTTGAACTGAAGAAGCTGCTCGGATGAGTAGTGAAACGTCTTCAATAATTACTCAGCAAGTCCAGTTGTTTTAGAATTACTTATATCAGAAACTGTTGATGTATTGTGTTAACCACAGTATTGTATAGGAAGGAGTAGGGATGTATTTATTGAGTGTGAATGTTTTGCTGCACAAGCTATTATAGCTGACGCAAGGCTTGGAAGCAAATTAGGCAATGGATAACACGGTGAGCCCTTGTCTTATGAGAGGTTCTAATCATAGCCAGAAAGATTGACTTTGTTATTTCTTGTTTGTTACTTTCTTGAGCTAAACAGGGCAAACAGGGAAACTGAAGCTACTCCATGTATGATCCTTGCAAGGTACTTAATGAGATTATTAGTGCCCAGACAATCATCCTTCATAATGGACATTTGTTTATCTGTATGCTGGTAATTTCATTATCTAACTCACAAAGACACAAAAAGGAGTGGCCTTAATTTCTGTGTTTGTCCTGTTTAACCAAAGAATAATAATTCAGATTTCATTTGAATTAGCTAGCAATTGATCATTGCAAAGGAGTGTGTATGATGTAAAACTACTGAAGTTTTGGCAGATGAGGTCAATAATCTTTTCAGACAAAATCCCATTTATAATGTGCAGGGCTAGAATAATGGGTATAACAGGGTTTCAATTTAGAAGATTCTAGGGCTCATTTATTAACACCATGCAAAATTGTTTCACTGCAGTAACACACAACAGATATTTGTTTACAGTATTTATTCTACAGAAGGCTGATCAAATCGTATTCCTATCATTAAAAGGCCAAGTTCACAATGCAATAAACTATATTTTATTGTTTTTTTTTTTTTTTAATTATTGTCATTCCTATTTCAGGATTCGGTTTGGGATTCGGAAGGGTTCAGATTTGTCAGAATCCAAGTGCCTGACTGAACTGAAGCTGAATCCAAATAATCACATCACTTTTAGTCACTTAAACAAGGAAGTAAAAAATGTTCTAACCACGCGCTGTGCACTCGGTTCTTTTTCCCCCCATTTCTATAATTTACATATGCAAATTCAAGTTTGGATTCATTTCAGGATTCAGCCAAATCTTTGACAAAGAATTTGGGATTTGGTTGAATCCTAAAATAGTGGATTTGTCACATCCCTATTTTATTATTTTTGTTTTTCCTTATGTTTGTATTCATGCCCTAAACTGTGTCTGCATCATGCAAAAGTTACTTTTAAGGAAAACTGCTCATTATAAGCCAAAAAGTATATTTAAAAAAAATAAATAAAATAGAATATTTTACTGCTGGATCCAAAGCACTTTGTGCAAGCAGAGGTGTTATGGTATTTTTTTTTTTTTTTTAATCAGAATGACATTATGTGGAACCAGCTGTCTCTGGGTAGATTTGCTGGCTTCGCACTTCCAAAATGTATTGTACTTTAAATGAGCAGTAGTATTTTAAAATAACTCCATTCTTTTTATGCTTTGTAATAAAAATGAGCTTGCTATTTTAAAAAAGGGTGGCCATGTGGGAGCCTTTACTGTGAGCGATCTTCCTGAAAAGTTTAACTGAATTGTTTGATATCAACATGTAATTTTCGTTATCAAGCAAAAACATAATTAATTTCTTGCTGCTCAGACACAGAGCTCAGGCAAAAGATCTGATACCTATAAAAAAAAAGCTTGTTCTCATTTGCGGTCATCTACCTGGTGTTCTGTGTTAAGCAGGAATAAAGAGATTGCAAATAGAATATTTTCCTCCAGCCTGCTGAACACGTTCAATGTGTTCTTTAAATTACAAAAATGTTTTCTTCTCCACCTCTTTCTTTTTTTTGCCTTCCAGAAGCCTATTGTAGCATATAATGCAGGCTTATCACTTAATACACAGAAAAGTAATAGCAAGAGATAGATAGCCCTGCGTCCCTGATATCAACTCCTAGGAGATTCCACATTCTAATGGCCTCATATAACTTTAGGAGAACTAATTAATTGTTTGGTCATAGATACACCCAATCTTCTGCACTGGAATTCCCATACACGGGGACCTGTATAGTTTATTAATAAAATACACCGCTGTCACCCACATGGCACTGAGAGCTTTATCGTATAGAAACTTGTTTATCATCTTAGTTTTATTATTTACTCCTATAATTGCAAAGAATCCATCTTGGAAAAGGACAGATTTCTGCTTGCTAATTTCAAAAAAGAGCAAACTTTGGTAATACATGTTGAGGTGCCCATTAAAAATGGGGCCAATAATCCAGAATGCTTCAGATATGGGGTATTCCAGATAAGGGATCTTTATGTAATTTTGATCTCCATACATTAAGAGGCACATTTATCAAGGGTTGAATTTCGAATTCATGTGACTTTTTTAAAATTCCACATAACAGAATACAACACTTCATCGACCAGATGAAATTTATTATAAAAATCGTATTTTCTAAACTCAGGTGAATAGGATCGACCTGAAAACTCAAATCAAATTAGAATCAAACTAGAGTTTTAAAAACCTATAGTAGCTCTGCATTGTTCACTGTTGTGTGTGAATGTGTCTACCTTTTCACTGAATGCTGTATGGAAGGGGAAGATTATTCTTTATGAGATACTTCATACATATTATAGATCCCATAATACCAAAATTGCAAATTTTACCTTTCACTTACAATACAAATACATTGAAAGAACTCTTTAGTACAAAGTTTTTATCCCAGCAGGACTTCGCCTTAAATGCGTAACTTGGAGTCTGAATCAGCAGAGAAAGTCATTTCAGACAGGAGCCAACCTGCCCTGAAACTGTACATTTAGCAGGACAGAGCAGATCAAGTTAAATAAAGCAGAACATACTTTTAAAAATATGTAATACAAGACTGTGAATAGGATCAAAAGAACATCTATAAAAACAGGGCCCCACTTTTTTTAGCTTTGCTCATATAATCAGAGCTGGAATATATACCTGGAGAAACTTAAGTAGATTTTAGGAGGGAACATTTTTTTATACATTGGCTAACAGAAGTCCCTGTATAGAAGGTGTTAAGAGTCATTCAGCGTGACAAGTATACACAGTACATGCAGCTTGGTGAGTAAGCTGTGGCTATTGTTGCATTTTCATTACCTTTTGCTGTGATCCTCTGTCATTGATTAAATTACATTGTATCTATCATGAATCCTGGGATCTCATATGTGTTTAGTGTGCCCACTACTCACCTGCTTAAATAGAAGACATCTATAAACATTGCATGTCAGAACTCAGTTTGGTTTGATTTATGTTAGTTTTTCTTATATGTTCTCTGTTAAAAGGAAAGGTCAGTCATCCTATATGTTATGCATATGGAACTAATGTATGCTTTTAAAAATAATTGTATATTTAAAAATATTGTAAATGACAAAAATTGCACTGAGGGCACAATTCCAGTTTAAAAAAAGAAACACTGTTCACTGTGGAATACAAAGTATAGTGAAGTATGTGCTTACACACAGTTTGTATGTGAGGTTTGCAACCAATCATTATTAGGGTCACTTGGGAAAATGTTGGACAGACCCAGCTCCTTGATATTTTGGCTACCAGAGTGGCATTTTGTTTTGGCAGCAACTAGTGCAAGATGTCCCAACTTGCCAGTATTTAATGATGAAGTCTAGTAAATACTCCGTCTGGGCAGCTGTGAAGAAACAAACATAGCTCTTCATCGCATATATCATGGTCTCATTTAGTATTGTGTTTACCTCAAAGGCATTAGTAAACAGAATTATCAAGGACATTTTGTAAAGAATAAATATAACCACATGTACGAAGACCTCAGGTAAAGGTATCTTGTCATGTTAAGACTGAGTTTGTGACTTTTCAAAAAGTTTGATAATTTATCTGGAAGAAACCTTTAAAGGAGAAGATAAAGACTTGAAATGGGTTGGGTATTCACTGAACACTTGTAAAGCTATTGGGTTTTGGGTAGAAAGCTTGTGATTCAAAAACTAGGCAGGTGGTTTGCTTGTACCCTGCCTTTGTATCTGGTTTAGCTGAAAGATTAGCCCTCCCTCTTACCCTCATTAATCTAGCAATTGTTGTTCTTTTGATTGGTTGATCCATCTCTTAGATGACATTACTTCCAGTCCATGATGATGTCACTTCTGGTCGGATGGATCCCCTGTCAGGTGGTGAGTAAACCCGGTGTAGGCCAGGTTGCAGGTCAGTGGTTCCTGGTTGGACATGGGTCTGCTAGAGATTGAAAAGGGCCCTGCTGTAAAATGTAAACTGTTCCTTGACGCCTAGTTCTTTTTAACCCAGCATATCTATCTACCTAAAATCCTAATTTATTGCATATATGATTGCAAACATATATAACTGCATATTGCAGCAAATGGAAGTAAATAAAGTCAATCAAACTGAGACATCAGAAGCTTAGCACAATATAGCTGTAATTATGCATTCACCACTTGATATTTCCACGTGATACAAAGTAAATATAAAAAAATAAAGTAGCCCTCAAGATTACATCAGGGGTCACCAAATCCTGTATCAGCTGAAAATGTGAAAGGGATCAGTTATATGCAAAGAAAAAATGGAGAGTACATACAGTGGTGTGAAAAACTATTTGCCCCCTTCCTGATTTCTTATTATTTTGCATGTTTGTCACACTTAAATGTTTCTGCTCATCAAAAACCGTTAACTATTAGTCAAAGATAACATAATTGAACACAAAATGCAGTTTTTAAATGAAGGTTTACGTTATTAAGGGAGAAAAAAAACTCCAAATCTACATGGGCCTGTGTGAAAAAGTGATTGCCCCCCTTGTTAAAAATAACTAAGAACAAAAGTAATTGAGATCTACCAGTCTGGTAAAGGTTATAAAGCCATTTCTAAAGCTTTGGGACTCCAGCGAACCACAGGGAGAGCCATTATCCACAAATGGCAAAAACATGGAACAGTGGTGAACCTTCCCAGGAGTGGCTGGCCGACCAAAATTACCCCAAGAGCGCAGAGACAACTCATCCGAGAGGCCATAAAAGACCCCAGGACAACATCTAAAGAACTGCAGGCCTCACTTGCCTCAATTAAGGTCAGTGTTCATGACTCCACCATAAGAAAGAGACTGGGCAAAAACGGCCTGCATGGCAGATTTCCAAAGCGCAAACCACTTTTAAGCAAAAAGAACATTAAGGCTTGTCTCAATTTTGCTAAAAAAACATCTGAATGATTGCCAAGACTTTTGGGAAAATACCTTGTGGACCGACGAGACAAAAGTTGAACTTTTTGGAAGGTGCGTGTCCCGTTACATCTGGCGTAAAAGTAACACAGCATTTCAGAAAAAGAACATCATACCAACAGTAAAATATGGTGGTGGTAGTGTGATGGTCTGGGGTTGTTTTGCTGCTTCAGGACCTGGAAGGCTTCCTGTGATAGATGGAACCATGAATTCTACTGTCTACCAAAAAATCCTGAAGGAAAATGTCCGGCCATCTGTTCGTCAACTCAAGCTGAAGCGATCTTGGGTGCTGCAGCAGGACAATGACCCAAAACACACCAGCAAATCCACCTCTGAATGGCTGAAGAAAAACAAAATGAAGACTTTGGAGTGGCCTAGTCAAAGTCCTGACCTGAATCCTATTGAGATGTTGTGGCATGACCTTAAAAAGGCGGTTCATGCTAGAAAACCCTCAAATAAAGCTGAATTACAACAATTCTGCAAAGATGAGTGGGCCAAAATTCCTCCAGAGCGCTGTAAAAGACTCGTTGCAAGTTATCGCAAACGCTTGATTGCAGTTATTGCTGCTAAGGGTGGCCCAACAAGTTATTTGGGGCAATTACTTTTTCACACAGGTTTGGATTTTGTTTCTCCCTAAATAATAAAAACCCTCATTTAAAAACTGCATTTTGTGTTTACTTGTGTTTACTTGTGTTATCTTTGACTAATAGTTAAATGTGTTTGATGATCAGAAACATTTTGTGTGACAAACATGCAAAAGAATAAGAAATCAGGAAGGGGGCAAATAGTTTTTCACACCACTGTAATTTGGTTTTAAAGTGAACTGTGCAATCAATTCATAAAAACCTCATATATTAAAACATATATTAAAACATATATACATACAAATAATATAAATATGCAATGTAATTGTTTTTTTACCATTACAATAATACATAGTAGATATGGACTTTTATATAGAACTAATATGTTGTTATCTTAAATTATATAGAGGAATATGCAGGTCCTGTCGGAAGATATCCATACAGTTATTGATGTAAACTGCACATAAGGTTAATAGACTCAACTTTTTCATTTTTATCTTTATTACAATATGATAACAACTCTTGATTTTTAGGGGAACACACTGCACTTAAATATGGGCCACATAGCTGATGGAGTTTTTAGTTATTTATATCTTTATATTTATTGTTTTATTTACATTTACTGCAATCTGCAATGTCTGCAATCACAAGGTAGACTGTAAAGGGCTCTAAAGGTGGCCATACACTATAAGATCTGCTGGTTTCATAAGGTTGCCAAATGAACAGATCTTTTCCCTAATATGTCCACCTAAGTTAGGTGATATCAGGTTTAATGTGATTGTTGGCCTGAGGGCCAAATAAGAGGATTACAACAGCTGTAAAAGGATCCATCGTAACATGGACCACATCAATTAACCAATGTGGTCCTCGATCCAATGGGAAAATAAAACCTCATTAACTGACATCTGGCCAAATTTTGGTCAAACACTGGTCAGATGGGTCCCATATACTGAAAGATAACCTAAAGTTCCTGAATCGGCAGCTGAAATCTGCCTGTGTATGACCATTTTTTCTTTCTGATTTGCTGAAAGGATAACTTTGGCTTTTCTTGAACTACTGTGAGACTCCTGCCATTTAGGAAATTGCATTAGAAAAGGGTTTTTTTTGGTGTGAAGAGCTTGGTTTTGATAGTTGTTTGGCTTTCCTGATATAAACTTTTTAGGTGGGTACTCAACTTGCACATATAATTTGCATCACAGAATGCAGCCTGCCTTTCTGAATGCATTTTAATATTTGTTTTTAAAAATAAAAAAAAGATATTTTACACTATTGCTGCTTCATATTATCTTACAGCAGGGTTGTCCAAAAGGTAGATAGGGATCTACCAGTAGACTTTTAGCTGTGAACAAACAACTTGTCTATATCATCCTCCTGTTTTTCATTCAGATATTTATTATGTTATGGTAACATAAGAAATCGTTTTTTTCAAATATAGCAATATACATTTTCTCATAATTCGGTATATAAATTATACTTTCCATGGAGCAGGATGCTAACAATGCTTTTATGAATGTAGATCATGGATGGAAATCATAACTAACAGTAGATCTTGCATTAAAAAGTATGGGCACTGCTGTCCTACAACTTATTCAGGAAGGTGGGCTATTTTCCATGATGGGAATTATATGTGCAAGTTGAAAAACTCTGTTTAAGAGTACCCACTTAAACAGTTCAGCCTAAACATTTTTTTTTCATTTTTCCTTTGTTGATGGTGGAAATTGGAAAGGATTGACACATATGTGGTAGAGATCAAATCCTTTGAGCACAACAAGCAGTGCTATATTTAAAACAATATTACCAGATATATCTCTTTGTCTGTTCCCATGCCTTAGACAACAGCTCTTGTTATAGATATTGTGATTCAAGCTTGAAGGGATAAGGATTGTGAACACAATTGGACCTTGGGATTTTATAATTTGGACATAATTTGGTTTTACTAGTTGGCCACATCTTGGCAAATAAAGATCCAGGTCCTAGAATTACTTTTTGTATTGTTCATTTGTAACAGTATCAAACTCTACATCAACAATCTCAAGACTTTTTGTTGCTATTTGTTGTAGAGAATGTATAGGACATATAAATGTATATATTGTATCTTAACAAGCTAAAGGATCATTACTTGATTTATGCATCTGTTGTCCTCCGTCTTGTCTACTAATGTACTGTAAAATTGTACAGCAAAGTGTGTATGATTTGATCTATATCAATAAAAAAACATAAAAACATTGTACTGTACATGTGTGTAGTTAATACAGGTATGGGATCATTTATCCAAAAACCAATTATCTAGATTTAATTTAATTTTAAGGAAATGATTCTTTTTTTTATTTCATTTTTCTCTGTAATAATAAAAAAGTGCCTTGTACTTGATAGTA
Source organism: Xenopus borealis (assembly GCA_024363595.1). Taxonomy (NCBI): domain Eukaryota; kingdom Metazoa; phylum Chordata; class Amphibia; order Anura; family Pipidae; genus Xenopus; species Xenopus borealis. Next base: position 73,069,932 of record CM044445.1, read on the forward strand.
CCTAAATTACATGAATCCATATTTGTGACAAAACAATACTATTGGGTTGATGTTTACATGATTTTAGCAGCTTTAAAGTATGGAGATCCAAACTGCAGAAAGAACCCTTATCCGGAAACCTCCAGGTCTCAAGCATTTCAAATAATAACTTCTATAACTGCAATGTGATTTGTTGCTTCCAATGCTTAGGTAAAATGAAACTAATCAACATACTCCAATAATACAGCATGCATAATTGACAAATCATCATACCAGCATGACAGAATGCTTGCTTGGCTGCATCAAGCAATATATTTTGTTTGAAGCATTTGTTTGTTAATGCAATGTCATTATGGAGTGAGTCAAACTCCATAATAAACTTAATTGACCATCATTATGTTATTTTAAAATCACTTTATTTTCACATAAATATATGTAACAAATATATGAAAAAACTAATTCTGCACATTGAATGGACTGATATATCCAGGCCTAGAAAAGAACACTTGAATATTGTGTATTCTACTGACCCCCACGACCAGTAACTAGCATTTGATTTGAATACATGGGTGGTATTGACTAAGATATAAAAATAACATGTCAATGAGAGCTAGCAGGATATTGAAGCGTGTTGATGAGTGTGACACTTTAATGAGCCCTGTATTATCCATACACATACAAAGCAAGGGATAGCAAAAATTTTAGGGAAATGTATTTTGGAATTATTTGTTTCTGTTTGTACAAAGGCATTTGTCTTTGGATTGCAAGCTGATTTCATTTATTACAATGCTTCCTCTCAAGGCATGCTGGCAAAAGAAGTCCTTGCAGGGTACAGAATAAATTTGTCACATTTTTATTTTTAGTGTACATAATGTTTTGTGATTAATGTTTGTCTTCTGTGCCACCATTTAAATACACACATCTCTGCACAGAGAGGGCTACGAGCTTCTAATGTGAGATGTATCATTAATTGTGTCTTCTCACATTTGGCACTCAAAGCCTGATAAAATTTCACCTTTTAATGAAATAAATGACTCAATTAACAAGATGAAAAACAGCAGTACAGTGGCAGACCCACTTGGTGGCATAAAAAAGGGATAAAAAAGAATTATCTCAGCAGGGTGTTAATACAAGGAACGCCACAATACACAGCAGGACCCTGCATTGACTGACAGGCATCCTGCAATGTTGACAGTTCCATCAGCTTGCTGACCGCTGGTTTAAGTTAACTGTGCCACCCTAGGAATAAATTGTTCTTTAAAATGTTGGTGCAGGCAATTTATTCTTGTTGAGGCAACAGAGCTGAGCTTTTGTTTTTGAATATGACCTACACGAATAGAGGGCCTAATAGTTCCAGATATAGTGACCCTTTTGTCTACAAAACACATTGGATATATGAAATGAATGACAGGAGAATGATTGTCACAAGTCCCTTACAAGTGAAAGCATCAGACTTGTATGAAAGTCTTTTGCATAATGGTAATGACATTCAGACTTCTGTACCTATTAATAGGTTCAAGGATTTCTGAGTTCAAACCAACCTAAATCAATGGATCTATGAAGACTGGGTCTTATGTGGCTCCTCCTTTTAAGGGCAAACCTTATACAGGTATTAACTATTTCTCACTGGGGAACCATATGTTCTGGGTCATTTTTAGGGGAATTATGCTTACCTGATTTTTTTATTTGTCAGACTGACCATTTACTGATATGAAGCTTAAATGGTCCAACCAATATGACCTATTCTTGTTTTCACACTATCAGCCCCACCCCAAAAAGATGTTGGTTTGTGGACATGTAAGTAACATTACACACAATATTGACTGAAGATACACCAATTAACAGTATACTTTTAAGAACAAACTCAATTTCCACCATATTTAGGCCTATTGCAAATATCTTTCCTATCAGCTGCTTCTTTTTCACTTTCTTTTGATCCCCTATAACAGACACTTGTGCTGTTAGGCTGGTATTGGTCAAGAATGTTGCCTTCTACATTACCTAACAACACTCATATAACTGCACTGGTGTTTGTTATGATTATTGACTTTTTTGCCAACCAATGATCACTGTTTGCACTGCTGGAACATCTTTATAGGAAGACTACAACTAGATGATGTCAGACCTGGCAAAGTACCCATACACATGGAGAGGTGGTATCCTCAATGTTCACTGGTCTGCTCATCATGATTGCCGGAACCCAGCTTTTCATTTTAATGAGTATATATTTTGTCCTCTGAGTACAAAATATAATTTATTTAGGAAGGTTACTAACTGCAAATGTACTTTTAACCTGGCGTCCTATCTTACTCTGTAAATATAAATACCATTACAGTACTGAATAAACTATTGGGGGAATGTAATTAAAGTCTCAAAGAGAAAAACATTGTGCACCAATAAGAGTAAAAATCCACATCTTGCAATGTAATATTGTTCCTTAAACAGTTATTGCATTGCGAATAGTTATTGCGCATTGCGGATTGCAATTGCGCACTCTTATAAAGTGCTTGAAGGTGTCGTAATCTTTTGGAGAAAACATTGCGACTTTTTCAGTAAGAAGTTTTATTACATTGACAGCGCATTGGCACAAAGTATAAAATTTGCAAACGGCTTTTCGCTGGCGTGGTCGCTAAACAGTTTCCGGGTTCACAAAAGGTATACTGCATTCGCGCAAAGAAAAATTTTTAGGGGAATTATGCTTAACTGATTTTTTTATTTCTCAGACTGACCATTTACTGATGTGAAGCTTAAATGGTAAGTTTACTTAAAAAGTAAGTTTAGATTCAGTTCAACTGGAAAAACCTAAATTACTAATAATGCAATAAAATGTTTATAAATACATTTAAGGGGTTATTTTTCAAAGTTTGAGTTGTGCTTTCCACAAAAAAATTAAGTTTTTAAGGTTATTTTTATGTCAAAAATCGATTTTTAGGGTTAAAAAAGGTAAATTTTTCGAGATGCATTTATAAATCTGGAAATATCTAGAATCTGAAAATAACCCAGCTAAAACCTGTTGAGGTCATGTAGAAGTCAATAGCAGTTGTCCCTTAAACCATTTGAAGATGTTAAAACCCTTCATAAGGTTTGTGTTTTAGTTGGTGGGTTTTGCAAAAAAATCCTCAGTTAAAACAATTTGAGCTTTTTTCCACCTAAAACTCAATCAATTCGAGTATTTCCAGTTTTCCACCCCTACTACACTGATTCGAGTACTTTACATTCAAGTATTTTCTTAAATTACAAACCATTCAAGTTGTACGTTAATTCGAGTTTGAGGTCTAAACAGCTCACAAAGCTCTAAAATTCAACCTTAAATAGCCCCTTAAGGTTTCCATGCTTTTTTTATCCACCTCCTACAATTAAATTAATTCTTGACAACAAATGTTCAACTATATATGGGATAGATTTTCATTTGTCCTATGCAGAGCCATGACTAGCATTTGACCCCTGTTTATCTTCTGTGTAAGAAATAAACCCATTGTTTCTATACAGATTAACTGTTGTCTGCTGTGAAAATGTGTGCATTATACTGTAGTTGTATTCAAATGCAATGCCTCCCCCCATGGCTAGCAACTTATTGATATAAAATGTAGTACCACTACATTTCAGATGAAGTGTCAAAGAGAGGTATGTCAGGTGATCATGTGCATGTGATATTGTGATTTTGTGCAGTGTCTAATCCTCCTTCTTTTTAAGTTATATATTAATAAAAGTTATTTTTCAATGTAATTACTGCATCCATGGATGAGCACATATCTGCATTTAAAAAATTGGTTGCTAAGCAGACTAAAAATACTATCTAGTTGATGGAAACCAAAAACTAATAAGTTTTATGGTTATTGTTAGTTTTTATTGCTTAAATTTTTTGGAAGCCCTTTCCTATTTATCTTCCATTTCTTAACCACTATATGGTTGTTATGATAAATGGGATCTTAGCAACCAGGCAGCCATTGGAATCCCAGACTAGAAAACTGCAGAGCAGCAAGTTGACAAATTATAAAACAGCAAAAAATGTTGTGTTGTGCTCCCATTGGATGTTATTGTCTGAGGGGAACAACCTTTTTAGTGAGTTAAGTATTCTCCACTAATGGAATAGTTATATATATATATATATATATATATATATATATATATATATATGTTGTACTTAATCTAACCTGTTGGCTTGTTACCAAGTAGAAATATGATGACCTTAGAAATAGTGCTTAGTCTTAAAGACATCCTCCCTAAGGGACTGTGGTGCTCCATGAATGTATTGTATTTAATTGCCCTTGACATCAAAATAAAGATAGAAAAATGTTGCCTTGTTCATAACGTTGTGTCCTTGTAGTTTTTTGCAACTTTGCAATGACCTATGCTTTAAGAACAGACTTAATAAAACCTTGAACACATAATGGTTGTATTTTTATTACATTATTAAATCTTAACCTGCCTCCAACATAGTCCTGGTTTAATCTTTTTGTTCTCCTGGTGCCATTCCCTGTTGCCTGTTGCTATTATGAATTATGTTATTGTCATTGGAATGGTTTATATTTTATTTTTGTATTGTATTTGTCCCAGCAAGCACAAAGGATATACTTGCTAGAGAAAGGTCCTTAGCTGGGTGGAGGAATGTGGAACAAGTGAGCAGGATGCAATTTCTTTGAACACATTACATGACCAACTTTGATACTATCTGCATTACCCATATTGCTAAAACAATCCAAAGCAAATAATACTGACAACATGAATTGCTGAGGTAAAACATCACAAAAAAGTGTTAGACCTTTGTATCTTGCTTTCACTTCACTTCACTTTAAAAAAAATGAAAGAAAAAAAGACAAGTTAACGGTCTATGGTTTTTCTTTTATCCTTTACAGGGACTTCAGTGTACAAGGGGAAAACGTAGGGTCTTGTAGCTCAGACAGGCCTGCTCAGGGAATGCCTTTCTGTGGCTTCTGTTATACACAGCTTGAGGCAATGAACATTGTATAGGCCCTGACCCAGTAAGGTCATCATTTGTGAGGAATTCTGAGGCCTGACATCTGGTGCCTGGCTTTAAGTAGAATCTTAGGCCTTGACAGCCAAAACACAGGCCGATGTAAAATAATCCCTCAGCAAGGATCCTAGACTTCAGTGAAAAGGCTAAATGGTCTTCTTTTTGTCTGAGTGTCCAAGCTTTTTGTTTTCTTATCCTCGTGTGGTATAGGGTTCATAGGAAAAAACAGTTCCCACAATGTAGGCTCACATTCTCACGGCACAATGCTATCTCTCCATCACCTGCAGCCCAGTGATATACGTTGGTATAAGTATGGGGGCAGTCCACAATTTCAATATATTTGAAACCTAAATACATAATGTAGGTCAGCTATACAACAAAAACTGTATACTACTGTTTTATAACAAATTCAAAAATATTTAGAATTATAAATACAAATTAATTAATGTGTAAACAGATAATTCATTTTACTCAAATTCCAAAAAAGCTACAAAAAATATATCACATGGGCAGCCACGTGAAGAAAAAAATTAAATACATTTAAAGCAGACATGAGGGTAAATTTACAAAGCTGGGAAAGAAAGTTTGTCTTTCAGAATGTAATACTATTATTTTACTGCAAAATTTGAATTGTCTTTATAGAGATAATACAGAGACTTGACAAAGAGATGATAGAGAGACATGCTGTACAAGATTAGTGATGGGCGAAAAGGCAAAAAATTTGCGAAATGCATTGGGGCTTCAAAATAATTTTGAGACTCGACAATTTTAAGGCAATCGTTAATTTTTATACACGGGAATATTTTCTCCAAATGCATTCAAGTCAATAATTTTAAGGCACAACAATTTTTATGCATGCAACAATTTTCACAAGCAACAAATTTTTTTTTGTCATGGCAGATTTTTGGAAATTCACTACTAATCACACACAAAAATTGTGCTATATTTTTCTCTTCATAAGAAGAACTTTGTGTAGTTTCACAAAACTTAGAAACAGAACATTTTCCACAAGAATAATTTTACCTTTGCTCATAATAGTCTCTATTTAATATCAGCAAAAATAAATCCAAAATCACGGGTCATCTTCGTCATGCGAATATCTCCAGTTATTCCAGGTGTGCAAAAAATTCACTCTTGACCCCCCCATGGGCTCCTAAACAGAGGAAGCCACAATTATTGAATATATTATTTTAATAGATATTACTTTATGTTCAACCTAATTTGCCAACAAGGAATCATATTTTAGTAAAAACTGCATGTTTAAATTTGTATTATACAATATTTTGTCCAAGTGTTACATTAGTATAGAATGTTTAATCCATATACATAAAAGCCTTAATTTAAAAACCACTTGGCAGGGTTTTACAAATGTTGTAAAATGCCTTGCAGTTAGCGTCTAAAGGCACAGCTCCTGGGTTTCCCACAATGAACCATAAGAAGCTTCACTTGTCACCACCTTCCTTTGGCTGTGCTGTTTTCATAATGGGCAGGTGGTGGGTGGCATGTGGGCATCCCCTTTAAGGCCCTCAAGCTTGCGCGCCATTCAGATCAACAAGATAGATAGTGACCATAGACACAAGATGGATTGGTGAATTTTCCCCCGATTCTTAACATGAGAAATTGAATATGTCAATTCTTTTAAACCCTACGGCTTTTGGGCTCCACATGAAAAATGGCATAAAGTTTTGTATTAACAATAGTTGCTTCACAATCATACTTGCATTGCTAGATACTTAACAGTACAACAGACTTGAAAATAATACAATAAAGAGTTGAATGACTTACAACTACAAAGTACCAAAATTATGTTTTCGACATTTACAGCTGAAAAAAAATAGGTAAAATAAAGATGAACAGCTTTTTTTCAGCCTTATCTAGTCTAAAATATATGTGAAATTAATATCACTTAATAGAACATAAAAGTTGCATACAATTGCATTCTGGAGTTTGTAATCAAAAGCATAGTAAAAGCACTTCATTCCAAGCATTCGGCTATTTTCAGTTCTTCTTCTCAAGTACCACTTCCAAATATAGATCGGTCCTAAATTCCCATTGATTAAATTGGGCACTGCATTAGCTTTGCAAACTGGCAGCCATGATGGGTTTGACAAAAGCCAAATCGAGTGTAATACTCCAGCTTGGAATGATTTCTTCTCTGGCGTAGCCAATATGTCTACATTACCAGGATTAAAAGCATAAACAGGTTGTTGGACTGAAAATGCAGTCAGCAACAGTGTTTGTATGTTTGTCTGTTAACCCCAAAAAACAGCTGAGAGAAATTTTACAACTCTGTCCCATATTTTCTTTTGTATACCTTGGCTATTCTCTCATTTAGGTTGCAACAAAATCATTCTCAACCAAAAACACAGCTATGTCCAATACAAATATCTCTGTGCCTACTGTCCTGTTAGCAATTTAGTCCTGCTCTCTATATTCCTCAGGGATGGGTAGCGATTAAATATTTGATGCATTTACTGTTCCAGTTAGTGTAGGCTCTTGGCTGCCCATTTTTTGACATCTTCATTAAGCACATAGAACTTACAGCAGAAGGGGAGAGAGGGCATGAGTCCAGGGAGAGAAAATGGAAAAGACTGTTATTTTAAATCTTTTCTACTAGGAAGGAAATGTGACAATATTTTATTTATGATATTTCAATACGCTCTATTAAAAAAACCTGTAATATATATGAAGTCATCACTTTTTGCTTAAAGATGAACTGTGTAAGTTTTTGTTTATGTAGTCATTATGGTTATGGTTTAAAAAAAACAATTGTGGTCTGTATATAGAAGTCTTGATTAATCTCAACATTTAGGGGCAAGGCTCCAGAGTCTTATCTTTTTGTAAATAACTCACATTAAAAAAAGTTGGCAACATGTCAAACCCATTAGGTGCAGGAGGGTAGGATGTTTCTCTTGTGCTTCTGAACTAGAAGAGGAAGTAGTAATTTCCCTGCAGATACCTCTAATACTAGCTCCCTAGTTACTCTTCCCCAATACCCTTCCTCCATCACAAACCCAACCTTAAAGTGATACACATGAATGTACACATGAATGTACATTAATTGTTACCTATAGGTCATGTTGATCATTTTTTGCTGAGAAGTTTGTTTTTGTATATAACTGTTAGCTGAAATTTCTAAGCCTGACTCTCTGACACCCTGACATTCTGACTTTGCCAACCTAACAGTCTCATCTCAGTCTGTTAGTTACAGTTTCTAATGATAACAGATGCCGGGTGCACAAATATGGCAGCCCCCTCATACAGGATCATGGGGGATCAGACAGGTAATGTAAAAGCATCATGCAAATACCTTATGGCAAAGTTAGAAGTAGCTTTCAAAGCCAGTTATTATAATAGATGTAATAAAGAGTTTGACTTTAGGTGTCAGAATCTCTTTAAATACCTTAACTCTGTTCTCCATGCTTACCCTTTAGTTTTCAAGGAGCACCATTATTTAGTGATTTTCCTACACAAATTAAGTTTGTTTGACTGATCTAAACTTCATGCAAAGTTAATTTGCCTTAATAATTTGCAATTAGCTAATGTAGTATTAGGTGCACAGTTTAAATGGGTTCTAAAAACTCATAGCAACCAATCACCTCTTAGCAGTTTTTGGTCTGCTGTTTGAAAGTATGCATCTGATTGGTCAATCCAAGGTAAATGACCTGGGCAAACCACCTTCAATAGTATTTTATGTATGTGGAGAAAGATCTATATATTAACAATAAAAAGGGTATGACTTTTGTCAGAAAAGTGCCAATTTATACGTAAGTGAAAGAAAGAAGGAAAAGAAACCCCTGTAACTGTATAATTAAACGTATATTAACTAAATGGATCCTACTCAGTAAGTCCTACTAGTCAACCAAATACAACTGAACAATGACAATATGCTGTTGTCTATGTGATTACTGATACTCACAGTGATACATATTTAAAGTGCTCAGTGCTAGTGATGGGCGAATTTATTCGCCAGGGGCGAATTCGCGGCGAATTCCCGCGATTCGCCGCTGTCGAATAAATTCGCGAAACGGGCAAAAAAATTCGCCAACAAAAATTCGCCGCGCAAAAACGAGTCGCGCGTCGTTTTTGACGCAACGCGAGTCAAAAACGACGCAACTCGTTTCGCGAATCGGCGAAAAATTCGCGAATTTCTCTGGAAATTCGCTAATTTTTCGGTGAAGCGAAACGCGGCCGCAATAAGTTAATGAAATAATTTAAATCGCAAATTTTCCTTCTTTCTTTCACTTATAAATTGGCACCTTCAATAGTAGTTCTGGATTTGTAAAGCAAAAACTTATGAAATCCCCTTCTCAATATTAAAATAACTCTCTTTATGTGTGTTATTTTGACAATTTCTGTATTATAAATGTTATTGACTTGATGCCAAAATGTGATCTGGAAAGATATACAATAAAATATGATCAGCTTACATTTTTTTCAACACCTCATTAAATTGTGCCAAATGTTTTTAGATTATTATATTGCAGGAATAAATATCCACAAAAGAAAAATATAACAAAGCTTAACTCTCTGTATTGTTTATAGCCCATTAGTATGGGGCTTTAGCTTTATATCTGTAAGACAAAAAAGGTAGTTTCCATTACTTGGCATATTATTTATTTGCAAATTATTGCTGCGGGCTATCCAGATAAATGTAGAATGTCTCTATACACGTAACAAATTCAGTTTTCAATTTAAAGTTTTGTTTAGACTTAAAGTTAATATCCATTGTCTAATAGTTAAAAATTCTGACTAACAGGTACAGATGTGGATTTGGGGAGGAATGTTCTATCGCAGAACCGTTATACACCTTATAAATGAGTTACACTTGTGAAAGCACTTGACAAAGGAGGTTGTACCTCTGAAACATTGTGGGGAGAGTACAATAAATCACAAGAAGTTAGCACAATGGCCACAGTGTGTGCCATCTGATTTTCTACTTTATATGTATTAGACTTAAAGTTTACCTGCCCACACACTGCTAATTTAACACAAAGGTAACCACATTTGCTGCCTGTCTTTCCAATTGAAGATGCTATTTAAAAAGGAAATACTCACCTATGTTAGACATGAGAATGTCTGCATTTTATTCTATAACATTGCATTTTAATTTAACATTTTGCCACTACTGGTGTGACTGGCTTAGCAGACCAGACATGTACACTTTGCTCTTTACATAATTCAATGTATGTAAGAAAGGAATGTTATGGTGTACAGCTGCTTTGATGCTTTATTGGCAATGCCATCAAATGAGGTGTTTGTTTTTGCTCTAAACACCCACCTGATACTGTGCAAATAGCAAATGCACAGTGGCCAGCATTATCTGTTAGTACATTCTGCACAAAAAAAAGCCAAAGCCCAGACATCTTTTGTTAGATGCAGCTCAGGGATGGCAAGCCACATTCCAAAGACTGAAACAGTATGGTTTAAAGAATATTCCATTGGTACTTATAGTTTTGTTTAATGTTCTAAAAACACAAACATAATGGGTAGAACCAACATTGCTTCACCTGGAGAAAAACGTACCTACAGTACCTGTTTTTAAGGAGATCATGGCTAGGCCCCATCACAAACACCAGGTCAATATTCTAATTAAGAATAAAAGTAATTCTGGATTTCTAATCAGACACAGGCTAGTTCCCTGCTGTCACTGTCCCACCCTTGTCAGAGAATGGGTTAATCAGCTTAGCATCCTACACTTAATTTTCCAAGCCTTTATCTTAATTACTGTGCCTGGGAAGACCTTGAATCTACATAAACCACTCCTTTCTGGGTACATTTGCATGTAATTAACACATGAGTGACATGCAGTGCAATCAGGTCCTTTTCTGTGTTCATGTTCCCTCTGCCTGTCCTTCCCCATGCCAGTTCAAGCTCTCTTCAAAGGCAAAATACTCCCACAATAACAATACATTTTACATGACATTAAATTCATTTAGCATCCCATCTGGTAAGTTTTTTCCCATAAATAGATTATCTGCTTCTTTGTAAAGCAATTAATTTTAATCACACATGCCGCTGATTGCTTTGGAGATTAAAGCTCTGTTCTGAAGAACTTACAATCCAAATAAAATTACCCACCCAAAAAAAATGCTGAAAATTTGAACTATTATCATTTTTTCAGTAGTCACAATTCATCCATAAGATGATTTTTTCATATAGTTTTAAGAATTTTAGGATTTATGAAACAAAAGCGCAATAGAAAATTGGCAACAGTTTATCAGATAGGATTTCCACAGCTCCCTTCACTTTTAGGAGCAGATTCACTAAAGCGCGAAGCGTTTAACACTAGCGCTAATTCGCCAACGTGACGTCATTTCGCAACTTCGCTAATTCACTAACATGGACTTTGGCGAATTTTCGCTAGCGAAGTAGATAGACTTGCGCAACTTTGCACCTTTACCCCAGGCGAAGTTGCGCACTGACGAAGGATCGTAATGTAGGGACCCATAAGAAGCATGGCCCTTATGGCTTCTTCCCTTGCCCTTACTTAAC
>CM044445.1:73082971-73104335 GCA_024363595.1 Xenopus borealis
ATAAATGTGTTCCTTAGTTTTATCTGATAGATTTTCATTTAACCTATTTGCTGCAGATTAATTAACTGTTTAGGACTTTTTTTAGTTCAAGTCCTCATTTTCCTAGATATAGGGTCAGAGTCAATTAAGTGAGAAAAAGTTATCACATGGTTTATCACATGAAAATTCATGGACAATATTCAATTCAAGAAGAAAATACTTCCAAATTCACTTTAATTTTTTTTTCCCTTACACTTCAACAGCGTTTTCACATGATAAACTGTGAGATACATTTTTCTGAACTGAATTGCATCTCAGGTTGGATGTTGTCCATGAGTTTTCCCTCTTATAAAAATTTCTCTCACTGAATTGATTATTCTGGCCAATAGTTTGCTGGGGAAAACCATATCGGTTAACTCCCCACTGTTAGAATGATTACTGTAGCCATTAAATAATTTATGTTAACATTTTGGTGGTGGTGCACAAATTACATTTTATAGGACATACTGTAGGACTTACCCCTTTGACTATATATATATATATATATATATATATATATAGTGTGACATTCAGATTAGCAGAGACCATATCCACGGCACAGTTTAAGCATGGAAATGGAGTCTGACACCACCTTTAAAAGTTCAGTGCAGCTTGGCTGGCTTTTATTAGCAACAAAATCACCCACTGCAGCACACCTGCTTCACATAGGATTAGCAGTACCAATTTAACCTCCACCTTGGTGTACACAATACTTTTCAGCACTTGGATGTCACAAGTCCCAGAATCCTCTGTTAGATTATCACTTAACAGTATCTCATAGGAGGTGTTTTCTCTTCCTCTCTACAATCATTTGGAGCTCTCTTAAACACTTCAGCTCAGCAGGGAAACAGTCTCCTTCCCAACTACTTACACAAACCTCCTTCCAGCATATGGAGGTGTCCACAGCCAATTACCCTCCTCTAGCACAGGAGGAGCACTGAGATGTAGTCCCACACCTCGTTTTCCCTGGAGTTTAATATTCACCATTCTAAAACTGGTAAAATATATACAATACCATGTCATTGGAGAGAGAAAAAACCTATAGTTGCATTGAATGCCTATTGTGGCATTATAACTGTAAAATCTATACTTTTTGTGGAACTCAAGCACAGTGCCATTATTTGGCAACCTTAGAGTCTGATCAAGTCAACTTATATGGGAAGGTATGGCAGTACAAATAAAAGTATGCTTTTTTCAGTTGGTGTGAGTTTTTTGTTTTCCATTCTTTTCACACAATCACACACTCACATACAGTATATTTGTTTATTTTTATCACAGAGGATAATGCAAGTGTGTCAGTAAATTCTTACAAAGACATGATCAGCTGAACCATTATACGGAGATTCACACTACAGCTATTCTGTAGTACACTGCATGTAAGCTATGTTCTTACTTTAGCTGCATGGTATTAATTGGTCATCTCCTGATGCTGTGTTGGTCTTTAGTATAAGAACAGTTAGTTTGTTCCATGTTCCAGTTGTATTACTTGCCACCTAACTTGTCAGAAGAAGTTATACAAATCTATGCAGTTATGCAAATGTTCTATGTTATTAAATGAGACTTGTATGTAGAGTCCAGTTTGTTCAATTCACTGTTGGGGTCCTGGAAGATTCGTTGTCATTGTGTTTTCTAATGAACTACATATCTGGGTATGAGTTAATTAGCCAGCTAGACAGAAAGAACTGGCTGGATCTTACAAGTTATATGCACGCATCTATGAACACATCCAGGAAGCCAGGTTTAGTCGTGTCACTACTGACATTCTCTAATGTTCTTTATTCAGCATAGGCAATTTTTCTCAATTCTAAATCTTCCTAGTTGCCCTTGGTAGCACTTCCCTCACATGATAAATTGATTTGAGGTTGCAGTCTTTCTGTGTAAGCGAATCTAACTTGTTTCTCATTTTTCCATTTATGTAAATGGTTTGCATATATACAATGTACACAAGCTATACATTTTTAGCCAATGATTTTCTGTACTGAATCATACAGCCATTATTGTTCATAAACAATGCATTGCTAAAACTGAGCAACATTCCAGCATCACCAAGTAAATAACTGAACTCCGGTTTAGGGATGTGATGTTAAGGTAGCAACTAAAGCCAATAAATACTCCACCCCCCCACTTAGCACTTTATCCTTTAGTCAAGTTTTAAGAAAACTGATTGTTTCAAAGTGTAACTAGCTGTTCCATAATACAAATGAGGAGTCATTTATTACATACAGCGCAGGGTGCAAAGTGCAAAAAAGAGGTGCAATCTGCCATTTTTTTGCACTTTTTTCCCTACTGTCCACCTTAAAAATATTTCTCTGTGCTCTGAAGTGGAGTGATGATACCTGTCCCCCACCATGAATACAACACTGTCTGTGTTCAGGAGCACTGTATTTATGAGGGGCATGTTGGAGGCATTGCCCTCCTGCACCTTACTCATCCCCTAACTTCTGCCCCAAATAGGAAGCACCAGCTTCAACAGAGTCCTGTACTTACCACCAGATCTACAGCAGGCAGTAAGGAGAAGGCTTACTTGTACCTGCTATACCTGTGCTCTAAACCTACTGCACTTTTTCACCCCTAGTTCTTTTATACTTGCATCCAGGGTCTGAATAAATGGCCCTTATAGTCTCATTAGAGTCTTTCCAAAATAAATGCACATTAGTCACTATCACAGTACACTAGGTAATGGTATTTGGTATATCACAGCCTCATTCTCTATCCTTAACACAAAAACTTACAGTGGTATTCTATTAAATATCTATCCCCTGTAGAATTCTCAGGTAAGTAATTACTGTATTATATGGTTCCAACCTACGTGTGTGATCTTAAATCATCATTTTATGGGGCCCGTACAATGCTGTAGATGCCTTGAATAGCTGGAAAAATTCTTCTGACCTAAGACTTCAGTTATCAGAGCCCTACTGACTCATTGCAGTATTTGCCCTCTGCTTGGCTGTTTTCACAATGCTTATTTTGGTTGTTGCTTTGTGTTGATAGTATAAACATACAGAATGAGGTGTAAATTTCAGTAAATGCCATATAAAAGGTATTTAGCTCAGGGAAAACGACCAAGGGTAGGTGAGTGGAGGCCAGCTGCTTGATTCTTACTTTACTCCAAAAATAAAATATCCTAAACATATATACACTCTGACTAGTTCATATCTCTGAATGGCTTATATGGCTTACATAGCAATTGGCTATTTGTTTTGAATAGTCTACTGCAGGCTGGAAAATAAAAACAAAGATCTTATGGATTACCCTGGCATTGTAGTTGCCCTTTAACATTATGTCTTCAGAAGTCATCTGGATAACAATGTTGCAAATATGAATAACCCCATAGGGGTTAAAATGTTGTAGACATGAGTGGTTAATATAAACTGAATTTGAATGTATTGCTCTTGCAAACAGTGAAAAAAAGTTTGATTAAATATGCACTACATCCTGCAGTCCATTATAACCTGGATCTACTTTAGCTTGAAATGAAATGTTTGGTTATTATTCAGACAATCATATTCTTCCTGCAAGAAAAAAAAATATTCAGCACATATTAATCGAAGCCATCTTTACATTATTACTAGTCATATTTACTCTCCCATTTAGTTCGCTTATTAATAACGTCTTGGTACTTCTTCAGTCACCCACCAGAAACTAATAAAAGACGTTCAGACTTTAGCTGTTGTCAAATGACAAAAGACAGAATCTACAATATGAGATGCAACAATGAGCTAAAATTTTGCAATCAATAATAAACCTAAAGATTATATTAAAAGATATATCAGTTTCTCTGGGACAGAAAAGAACTGTTTAAAGGACAAATTCAGACTGGGAAAATATTTTAATGCCCAGAAAGCACATTTTAAACTATTTTCTTTGCCTTACAAAAGCACTATTTTGTTTTAAAAGACCCTAAATAATACAATAGTTCCAGCTAGCTAATTTAAATTATCACAAAGTATTACCCTGGTTTACATTTTCACATTAAACTAACCACAAACAACATCACTGTTAGCTTGGGCTGTGACACTACAGTATATTTACATAATATTAGGTCTTATTTCCAATCATTAAGCTCAAAAATGAGCAGAAAATGTAGCTTATTCATTAAAATACCTGCTGCACCTACTTTTGCTCATCTATGTAGTGCCATGAGACACTTGCCAATAGTACCAAGTTTGATGTATCCAGCATGCAGCATTTTCTGGTACAAGGGAGCCCCGTACCTGCCTTGACCAGGTGGTAAGTTCTGATCCCAAACAAAACAAATTCTTAGCTGGAACAAGTCAGTTATTTCCATGCACCTGAGTATGTGGAACAGTACATGCATGCTTGTTTCTGGGGCATTTCACTTACTTATTAGTACTGCATAAACTATATAAAACTGTGAATGTTTCATACGAAGAAGGTAACTTCACTGCATTACATAGGAAATAAATAGGATGTTCACAAAAGAATCATTTAATTGTATTGTGTATGGGCAAAGCTTGGTTGTTGTGATCTATTGGACAGCAGATCAAGATCTGCCTTTTGTCCCCATACTCCTTAACAGCGACTTACAATAAATAACCAAAATGCAACATATAATCCTTTTAAAGATGAGCATTAGAATAGTTTCATCATAAAGCATCATGTCAGATACATGTAGTTTGTACCTGTGATTTCCCCTTCAGTGCCATTATATTTTGCATATCCGACACGTTGCATGGCGATGTGTCAGACAACAGAGCACCTCATAGTTCAGCCCTTTCATGCACAAACTTAAAAATTAAAAACACATAAAGCAGCACCAAGATCATTTTTATATGTAGATGTTTGTGCTGGAAGACATTCTTAAAGTTGTTTGGGGGTTTTCCTACTCACATAGCCAATGAAGGAACATTTACATAGTTTCCATACAAGTTCTGTGTTTGTTGTTTTAACCTTGAGGTGGACTTTTCTCTTTGGCTACCATGACCTGTTCCCTTTCAGAAAATTGTCTTTTTCATTGTGGGACACCTCTAATATCTAGGTCATCTTACTCTTATAGCATTTAGTTGCAGAATGATACATTCTTTGAAATATTAGCAAAGCCAGTTTTTATACACTTGTATTTCTAAGCATCAGGCAGTTTGGCCACTGCCAGTTGCTGAAGACCTACAATTGGCCCCAATAACAGTGCTGCAGGACACACTCATACATTATATAGCTTAAGTTGTCATTTTAGCAAGCATTCTCTATCAGGATTAATTAACAATAAAAGCCTGGGTGATGTCACTGTATGTGACTGCACTGGATAAAGTTATCATCAGAACTAACATTGTACAATGAATGTTGCAAGATGATAGAATTGCATTTAGTTAAACATAACATTGGGCTAGTGTTTTTCTGTGCCACAGGTGATTGAAGAAACTTTACTGCAATGTTTTGATGGTAGATGATCTGGCAAGGAAAAAGAAAAGAGAAAAATCACAGGAAGAGAATAAGTCACAATTATCAGTCACGAGTGATGGCTGGAAGATTGACAAAATAATATCTACCCTTCGATTCCTCTGAATAAAAATAATAAATTTACAATGAATTTGTAAAGGCGCATTTTTAATTTTAATCAGCAATGAGAAAAATGACAACACAGATCAAAACAAAACATCAGCCGTTAAATGGGCTTTTTGCAGATTGTGTCAAAAGGACTCCATTAAACACATATACCTAGATGGGCATCAATCACATGTCTTCAAAATTCCGAACATCTCTGAAATGTAATTAGACATTAAGGTTCTTCACCAGCAATTTGCACAAACTGTCACTTACTAAAGCTACAAAATGCTTAAGAGGTGGGTGTTAAAAGACCATAGATGAGCTGTTTTGTACCATCACATTATTTTATGATAGAACAAAGTGACTAACCATTTTTCCTTTTTTTGGATACCCCAAACATATATTTTAGCTTCTTGTATAAGCTCTGTTTATTTTGCTCCACTGTGAAGAAAAAGGGACACACATGCCTTTATATTGTATTTCTACTATTAACTGAAAGAGAAAACTGCAAAAAAAACTGCATAGGTCTTTAAAAATATCTACACACTTGACAAAGGTTGGAATCAACTAAGGTGTCATTTCTTCCCTAAAGTTTACAAAGCTTTCTACAGGCACTTACTGTTTCCTAGCATATTTCTAAAAAACTTGAATTGGAAAAACTTGATTGTGTTAATTGCAAAAAAAAATATTAAAATTACATTATTTAATTAATTTTATGGCTTTTGAGTTTTTATATGGTTATAAAATAGCTTAAATATTCAAAATACACCTCCTGTTGACTTGCTAGGTTTTTTCATTCACATTTTTTAGATTGTTTTTATTAATACATCTTGAAAGCTAGATTTTGGAAGGCAATGAATATGAAAATATTCAAATGTGCAAACACAATATTCTCAATTCATTGCAAAAATGTAAATAGAACTTGAATACATTTGCCCCAGAGTGCAAGTTACTATTGCTTACCAGCAGAAATGATTGATTAGACACCACTAGCCTACGTAAATTGATGCCTAGGGGTGTATTTTTTAATCTAACTAGCAGGCAACAATAAGAGGGCACTAAGAGGGCTTCATATTTGGAAAAATACAGTCAGTAATCAGGATAAATGCTTACTTTATGAACAATTGAAGGCTATACAAAACTTTTAAAATACTATAGGGAGGTAGTGCTGGGTCCCTACACCATCCTCCAGTAGTGGTCCCTTGGGGAAGAACAGGTGCTGCAAGTCAACATGTTAATTGTCAACAATTGCCTAGCACCCAGATGAATACCAATCTCAAGGCTGTAGGAAGTTGAAAAGTAGCCTGGGAGCTACCAGAAAGATGCTGGACCTGGAAAGCCTGACAGAGCTATCCTGGATGGGGGTTCTAGAGGTCAAAACCTTGCATATAGGCCCAGAGATTTGGAAGATCACTGTGGAAAAGATCCTTTGGAGCAGATTTGTCAGCCTTGTGCCTTAAGAGATTGATATCATGTGAGGAAATCTGACCAGAGAAACAGCTACCTGTAGTGGGTCCCCAGCAAAGTGTGTCCAAATGGGCTGGTGTGTACTGAATGTCTGTAAGAGCTCGACTCATCCAAAGATTAAGCTTGACGTATCAGATGTCCACTTTGGATTGGGTGTTAAAAGTTACAATGTGCTAAAGGTACACTTGAAGATTTACAGTTATTTACTGTATTTACTTGGACTGTGAATACCTATTCATAAATTATTCCTTACCATCACTAGTTTAATATGATAGACAGTGAGGCCCTTATTGGCACTGACTAACACTGACTAGTTTTGTATGCTGCTATTGTGTAGTTTAAATATAGGTATGGGATCCTTAGTCAGGGAAAGGGGCATTGTTAATGCAGAAAGTACAACTTGAACAGTCAAAATTTTCTTTATTTAATTGATTGGAAGCAGAACAATCCTATTGGGTTTATTTGACATTTAAATGATTTTTGGTAGATTTTTGGAGATCCATATTATGAAAAGACCCACCTGAAAACACAAGGTTCTGAGTATTATGGATAACATCACATATCTGTATCAGTACTCTTAGGGGCTGATTTACTAAGGGTCTAATTTCGAAGTGTAAAAAACTTTGAAATTCAAACATCAAATTAAAATCCTTTGACTTTGAATATCGAAGTCGAAGGGTTTTTCACCGAATTTGGCATTTTGAAAGATTTTAGCGTATGATCGAAGGATTTTTCTATGATAAAATAAAACTTAGAAAAATGGTCTAGCAGGTCCCCATAGGCTAACAAAGCACTTTAGCAGCTTTTATTTGGCGAAGTAAAAAAAAAAAAATTGAAGACACAGTACTTTGAATTTTGAAGTTGAAGGATTTTACTATTTGATCGTTCAAATCGAATGGTCAAATGGTCGAAGTAGCCTATTCTATGGTCAAAGTTTTCAAAAATTTTCTTCGAATTCAAATTTTTTGCATTCGAATATTCACTTCGACCCTTAGTAAATCAGCCCCTTAATGTCCTTTCCAATTTCTGTCACCATCTATTCTCCTTTTAGAGGCAAGTTGCTGCATACTTAACCTCAGCTGTTGGTTAAAGTTTGCCGTTTAGTGTATTTATAGTGCAGAGAGCTTAAATATCTCTGGAAATGTTAACAAAGTCATGGAATTTTCCTTTAATTTAATAAGACGCTGTTTTAAGGGCTTTTTTACCCTTTAACATATTTTTTCTTAAACTAAGGCTAATATTGAGCTTAAAATCAAAATGACACAAAGAGGCTTCTATCCACTAGTTGTTCGATGCTTGCAAACACATGGCTTTGTGTTGCAGTTTAGCATCTGTCAATAAAAATGTACAAGGGTACTTCTGTCACTTCTTTTATCTTATCCAAACAGTGGATTGAAACACAAGGGTTATGCCAAAAAAACAGTCATTTAAGATACAAAGCAAACCTTGTCAGTCTGTGAGCTTCATGTAATGACAATAGAAGAGGGAATGAGAAATCAAGGTCAGATATGTTGTGAAGAACACGTTTTATTAAATTGTTTTCATAATTGATGATAGATCATTTGGAGACTCAGACCATTTGATAATGTTTCTGGTAGAGAATGAAATGCATTGAAGAGCAAGCAGTAGCTGGCACCTTTTAGAGCTGAATGGATTGTATTGACTGGTGATGTAGAGTAGTGACAAAAGTATCCAGACTAATGCAGAATGTGTGACCTTCCTCTCAGGCTTTCACGTTTTGTTTCAAAATATTCTATTCAATGAATCCAGCAGTGAAATTCTTCTGAAACTGGGCACTTAAGCTTCCACAATTAATTCACAGGCTACAATGTTTCTCTTAGAATTTCAAGCACATATTTTTATAAGATTTACCCACATAAAATAATACATTCCATGATGCATATTCCAAGAGTCCGTAATTAGTGTAACCCTAAGCATCCTGTTTGTGTAGAAGTTTACCTAATCTTTACTTCTTTATTGTATCTGTATGCTTATGTGTTTATTGTATCTTCCACAATCACCTTCCTTACTAGCAAAGTAAAGCATTAAGGTTTGATTTAGGAAGATGAGCACAGAGGGGTAAATTCGGTAAAGAGTGCAAATTCGCCAGCGACGGCCATCACAACACTTCACCAGGCGTAAATTCACTCAGACAACGCTAATTCACTAAGTTGTGAAGTCTCAGATGAAGAACACTGGTGAATTTTCACTAGCGTTACTTTGGAAGAACAAGCATATTAAAGCAAAGATGTGCTAGTGTTCAATTGTGCCTAGAGCATCTTGCGTTCAGGATAATTTGCATACGGCAGGCAATTTAAAGTAGAATTAAGCTATTTATGTTACACGGTGCATCTAATACATTACATTTACACTGATAACTAGACATGCCAAGTGAACCTTAATAAAGTCAATAGAGTTGTTTTAATGCCCTACACATAAGACCACTGTAAAATAATGTGCCATATGGTAGAAAATGTATGGGGGAAACAGGGTGCCCAAAAAAAAATGTTTTTTGCCTTTTGCAGCCTAATACCCTTAGAAAATTAAAAGACACCAGGGTTTTTTTGGACTTGGAATATATTTCCCTCAATAATTATGATATAAGTAATTGAGGATGTTCTATGCACTCCAATGCACTTTGCCAGGTCAGAGCTGGCGAAGGCAAGTCTGACAAAAGAGGTAACGTTCAGTAAAATCCATATCTTATGTCCATTCACCAGAGCAAAAATGAGTGAGAAGCAACACTAGCATCTACTGTATCTCCTTTGCTAGTAAAGGACCGCCTGTGCCCGTTAGTAAATTGGAAAAGTAATGAAATGACGTCACCGTGGAAAATTTTAACTAGTGCTGGTCACTTCGCCCTTTAGTGAATCTGCCCCAGAAAGTTTTGCCTGAGAAGGAATTGTGTGCTATCAGCCTCTAATTGCTCTCTTTGTGGTCATGGGCATATATGTGTCAAGTATACCCCCAGCTTGCACAAAGCATGTCTAGTTCATTGAATACACTGCCTGGTCCTCAGTGACTGCAGCACACTCCACCCTGCCTGGGTGTCCCACTAAACGTGCAACTGTCATAAGGGTGTAGAACACATCTGACTTACACCAGCCCCCATTTCAAATGCTACAATTGCACACTGATAGGTAGTACACCCAATGTACTTTCACATGGCTTTGCAAATTAACCCTTTCATCCTTTACGAAAGGAAACTTTTTTTAATTTCCTAATCATATGGGCATTTTCATATCATTTTTATAAAGCCACAAGTTTTTGTTTTGGGGTTTTTTTTTTGTTTTGTTTTTTGAAAGGATAAGTTAAAAATAATATGTTAAATCAGGTAACTTACACTAAGGGGCAGATTTACTAAGGGCTGAATATTTGAAGTGAAAAAAACCTCTAAGTTTTTTTAAAGTGCTTTTTTTAAAGTGCTTTTTCGATTGAAAATGGACCTACTTTGATCGAATAGGTCCATTTTTGATCAAATACAAACTCAAACAATGTTGCACAAAATCCTTCAAATACTTGGAACTTAGAAAAATTTTCAGGACAGGTTCTATGAGGTCCCCCATAGGCTAAAATGGCAATTCGGCAGCTTTAAGGTTTTTGGGCTATTCGATAGTCGAAGTAGCCCAAAATTACTTTAATTATTTTCATTCGAACTTTGTTCAAATTTTCACTTCAACCCTTAGTAAATGTGCCCCATAGAAATCTGACAGGACTGAACCACATATAAAGTTTTAAACAGGTTGCAACAAAACAGTTGGTGTTTGAGAGGTTATTTACTAAACTCTAACTGGGCTTTTTGGAGCAAAACTATTTTTTTTTACTCAAATTTTTCCTGATTTATTAAAGCCAGATGCTACAAAAAGCCCAAATTTGAAAATTCGCCACCTCGGACATGCCGAGGTTGTGTATAGGTCAGTGACAGAGGTCCCTATTCTATTTTGAAGTTTCTATGGTCTGGATGGAATTAGCCCAAATATCCAATCATTTTGGGCAAAAATTAAAAAAATGTGGGCTTTTTGGGAAAAAAATCAAGTGATTATGGAAAAAACCCTGACAAACTGGTACGATTCTGGTTTTCGCTTGGTTTTTTTAGAGTTTTTACCCAAACCAATTAAATCAAGCTTTTTTATTAATAAATAAGGTAAAATCTGGTATGGGAGTTTGTTCAGGTTTTTTGTTATTGAAATAATGAGATACATTCAGATTTTAGTAATTAACCCCCTTGATGCCTGTTGTATGAAAATACATAATCTTTGACATTGTCTTATGTCAACTTTAAGCACAATTCAGGGAAGTTTCCCAATGCTCTCTGTGCTTGTTCCTTATAATTACCGTCCCATTTTTTTCTGGCTTTGCCCTGGTTTGAAGGACTGAGACTAGGAGAGGGAAGAGACAACCTATGTAAACTGCAACATTATTCATTTTGATGTGTCACTGGGTTGGGGATGATATGATTTGCTAGAGGTGGAAAGTGACACCACTGCAGAGCTGCCTATGTTGTTTACTAAGCTAGCTCCTAAGGGTACTATAGTGAGTAAGCCACCATTGCCAGTTACTTTGAGAAAGATAAAATAGGTCTTAGAAAGGGAATTTCTGCCAGACGTAACTGTATTTTAAATGAACTCATCCAGAGTCAATTTGACGGATGAATTAGACAGTTATGGGGGAATGTAATATAGTTCGCTAACGGAAAATCAATGCAATGCCACAGTAGGATAGCAATTGCGAATTTCAGAGTGTGTGATAGTATGCAGTGCATTCAAGCACGACTTAAATGTTCGCAATGCGCAATTAAGATTCACAATGCAGTAAAAGTCTGATGAAGAATATTACATTGCGACATGCTTGTTATTTTTCTTATTTGTATGCAAATGTGTTCACTTTGCAAGTTTTATTACATTTCCCCCCTAGTGTGTTTTTTTTCACTAACCAGGTAGGCCTCTTATGTCCCCATATGCAGATACTGGCTTAATTTACTAAATGTTTGCTGCATATATATATATATATATATATATATATTTATTTCTTTCATCATAAAAAAGAGTTTAATATAGAACCTGTATATATCGGGGAGGTATTTGATAGTTCTGTCAGAAAAAAGTCCCTGTAAAAAATAAGTTAGCATGTGCCCAAATCCAAATTCTGTAAAATAGATATTTTCAGCGCAATATCCTGGGCAAAAATGTTTTTGGCCTCTGCTGCATGATAATTTGGCCTCACATCTCACTGCCATGTGAAAACTAAGGTGTGAGCCTTAAGATTCATTTTCAGAATTACTCATAAGAATGTGTTACATGTTGACACCTGTAAAAAAAAAAAATCCCAGCACATCTTTCTCAAGGAGAAGAAAGACGATATTGTGTTTCATTGTTTATGGAATCATTCACCCATATGCAACAGTGTCCGGGAATAATTAATAATCTTAGCAGTCTGCAATTTCTGTGTTACACATCTTTCAGCTCTTCTCCGTGTCTTAGTTGTCATCTAAAGTTGGCAACAATATTTTAGAAGTGTACAAGTAACACCCATTCAACCAAAAAAAGGGAAAAGAAAATTAATAATTTAAGTAAAGTCACATAAGTACAAAGCCAAATAGTTTCAAAGCCTTGAGGATTTAATTGCTTAGAAATATAGTTGAGCTCACTGATTACAATTAAGTTCTCAAGTCACCAGTCATTATCCAGATAATTTATATTTAAAAGATGGTGTAAAAAATGTGTAAAACAAAGGTCCATATTGGCAAATTAATGCTATGTATCACAAAAGTGAAAATTACTCTGTTATTCTATACTACTTAAGACCTGGCTCCAACCATTAGTCACATGCCAACAAGTGATATTAAACAAATCCAAGCATTTAGTGAAAGGAAATAAACACAAATATTGTGTAACATTAAGGCTGGTGTGTGGCTGCAGGTCTGTAGGTCTCAGCATCACTCATAGGCAAATATTACTCATGTAATTTAGCTTGTCTTTACTTTGTCCAAAACTGATGCAGCCCGGATGATCCAACTATTCCAGTGATGCAGAAAAAAATATTTTTTTTTCAGTGATTTACAAAAACTGTAACAAACTGCAAACATAGAAATCAGGGCTGGGCCAGAATGGCCCGGGCGCTCCAGGCAACCTGGAAAGCTGCGTTGCCTCCTTCAACTAGCGTGGGTGTGCCCATGATCATGTGCATGCTTGATGACACCCATGTCCTTTGGGGGTCTACGCCCATTTTACAGAGTGCTGATAAGGCACCATCTACAATATGCTGCACAGTTGTAATCTCCAGTTCTCTAACAGGAGATCATAAAATTAGAGAGGGTTCCAAGAAAAGCAACTAAGCTGGTAAAAAGTATGGAAAATCTCAGCTATGAGACTGACCAAGTTGAAGTTGTTCATGCTGGAGAAGAGGTGCTTAAGGGGTGATATGATAGCTATGCATAAATAGACAAAGGGATCATATAATAATTTCTATAATGCTTTATGTACCAATAGGTTCTCCCTTCTGACACAAGGGCACCCATTCCGATTAGAAGAAAGGAGGTTCCGTTGAAATTTTCAAAAAAATATTTTTTACAGTCAGAGTTGGGACGTTCCCTCCCTGAATCAGTTGTACTGGCTGATATATTAGATAGCGCATAGTACAAGTTGACTGGTCTGATTGCCATCTTGAAGCCAAGAAGGAATATTTCCACCTCTGAGGCAAATTGGTGAGGATTCAAATGTTTTTTTTTTGCCTTCCTCAGGAATTAACTAGCAGTTAGGCAGGTTATATATATAGGCACTGTTGCACTTGATGGACGTGTGTCTTTTTTCAACCTAACTTATAACATTACTATGATTATTTCAGCTATGAAGCTGACTAGTTTTGAGACTGGCTCACTGCAGGAGTGGGTCCTGCAAAGTGGTGACAAAAGGTTACTGTGCTTCACTCTTTAGAGGTTAGGTGATCACCATGTCAGGTAGCCTTCTGAATGTAAGTGGTGATTGCTCTTTGGGAAGCATTCCTCAAAGTCAATCATTGTTTCCATATTATGTTTGTATTTTGTTACATTTGTTAAGTTATCTGTTAAGAAAAGTTGTGGCCTTTTCAACCCCAAACTGGATGCCATCCTTTATCTCCTGGGAATTAATGTGGTGGAAGGGTTGTATGTTGTATTTAGATACCATCTTGACGCCCACCCATTTCATGAGTGTTTGACAAATTCAGTCAAATACATGTTGATGAATTGACACAGGTATCTTCTTTCATAAATGTGTCACTTGGAAAATATTGAGCAGTTGGGCATCCTTCACAATTCCCCAATTTGTCATTTTATATATCTGCCCCTCAGAATTAAACATAACTTCTCTTAATTGTCAGCTAGCATTGTGAGAGCTACATGTCAACATAGTAAAGAATATCCTGCCTTTATAGCATGCTTCGTTATGATAACAAATGCAAAACATTGTGGCAAGTAACAGTAAAAACATTGCCCAGTTCCATCTCTGGTGCTTTTTTATTTTCTTGTATTTTGTCATGTTGCCCTAGATGAATAGCTGTTTTTATACTAAGACATATCTGTGTAGATTTGGAAGGTCCTCTCCTCATATAAATAGAACTTAGTATTTAAATAGTACAAAATTCACTAAATTATTCTAAATCTTCTAAAGGAAAATCACCCACAAATGGAAAAATGACCAGTATTTATTTGCTATATAATGGGGGTCAGAACCTCAATCCAAACTCACAATATAGATGTAATGAAACAAAATGGGTATGTCAGTATTAAATTATTTAGCTGTAATCACCTCAGCATGTAAATGATATAAATGTAGGTTTTATATAAGTATGAGAAAATAGTTCTCTTTGTTATCCCAAATTGGTGGTTTGCCAGCCAACTCTGTAATACTAACAATTGCAAATAATGCTGAATTGTAACCAAGAGGGTAAATCAGTCTCTGAAGAAAAAATGAGTTGCTTAATCAAGGGATAGATATGATTTTTATGCAAAATTAAATTGTGTTTTCTTCCCAAGCATTTAGATGAGACCAACATTTTTCCCTGATTCTAGCAACTCTACAGCACTTTCCATAAATTACCAACAAGTTAAAGATCTATCTGCGGAAAAACATAGAGCTGCTGATTATATCCTGTATTATACTGAATCAAATTAGGTTTTAGATACAATTAGTTCCCAATTATTTCTTTTCTGTTCGTGATTGATATCTCATATAATTTAGTTCCCAATGTAGTTGGTAGTCTAATATGCTACTTCATGGCATACTGCTAGGGTGTAGTGATGTGCATGTTGCGGGTTGACCTGCGGTTCGGTGCGGGTTCCGGTTGAATATTGGGTGTCCATGGCGGGTACGGGTCATGCGGGTTGCGGGTCAACATGCACATCACTACTAGGGTGGACAATCTCTACCATTTCTGGACATTAGAGAACAAAGTGTCATAACTTACTACATTTTTGAGTCATTATTAAGGAAGCAGAATATTACAATATTGAGTAATATTATTCAAAAATGTAGTAACTTCTCTACTATTCAGAAATGATAGAGATTGCCCACCCTAGTGGGTATATCTTTAATCTAGACAAAATGGCTGGCATGTGGAGCACACGCCTCTTCTTCTCATAATTTGCTGCTCTTTCTTAGCCTGCATTACTAACAATGGGGCTGAACATTCTGGATATTAAATTTAAATACATTTTGGTCAAATTCTAACTGACCCAAGCAATGGCTGGTTAATGTGTACGCCCCTTACCAATCAATGTGAGCAATCAAATTTTGGTCTGATACACCATCAGTGACCATCCAAAAATGTTTAAATTAGCTAACTAATTATCTGATATTTTGTATTTATGGGGTTTTTGGTTAATCAGGAAATGTGCATATACCTGGTCTTCCATGTTATCCATAGACATACAGACCAGGCCAACTTGAATCTTATTGTGTACAGCCATACAAAGACCACATAACCTGAAGGTTAATTAGTTCTATACCTATACCAGAGAAATGTATCCTATGTGTAAGCAGCTTAAGATCTTTTTGAAGATGCTGAATGTGGTACTGAACAAATGAAGGGTAATACATTTTCCATGGGTATTCTATGTTTAGGGCTATTTTGTCAATTATTTGTTATAGAAAATTGTAAAATACTGTCTACAGATATAAATATATATATATATATATATATATATATATATATATATATATATATATATATACTCTCAGCCTTAAGAACATACAGGCCAATATGCATTCATAGCCATATTTCCCTACTGTAATTTATCAGTATATGTGCCAGCCAGGTCTACAGGAAATATAGAGCAATTGAAATGCATTGGCTGAAGATCCCATCTAGGCAGATAGGCCTCTGATGAAGTGTCCAGTGATTCAAAATGCATTAGGAAGAAGGAGTTCAAGGGCCCTGGAGCACTGAAGTACGATCTGTACTTTTGGTATGGTTGTTTTTCTTTTTTTTGTTTTGTATAATTGTTTCATCTGTGACACTGCCAACTACTTGAATTTTTCCTTTTTCCCAGTCAGCAGGTATGTGAACAAACTAGAGTTAGGTATACCAAAACGCTTATTTAAGGGTGTCACAAATGGACCGATAATTGTATAGATAAAAAAATTGCAATCACAAGCTTTTAGCTTTTTTTTTTAGCTTTTACGATGAAATGCATACATTATTAAAGTAACTACATATTCTTTGCCACTATTTTCTCTCAAACTAATCTGTATGATTGGCTGTTACTGAGCTGGAAATGAGACAAAGCTTTAGCACCTGGGGAATTCCTTGTCATTTTCCACGGGATATGCAGAATGGTAAGGATTAAAGGTCCCATATAAAATATATTCCATTTCATCTAAAACCAAAATGCCAGGGACTACATATTAAATAGGAAGAGCAGTTTAATGTATCAGTAAAGTGGAACGTAAGAAAATGGCAATTTGAAAATCAGAACTTCGCCTTTAATTTTGCATTTGTCTACAGGAAAATAATAATGTAGCCTCAGACCGTTATTCAAAGCAGACTGTCTCTTGGCTATAACTGATTTACAAACTACGCTTGTATCTTGTCTAGATACACCATCATTTATAACATGTATGTTTATTATTTTCATGGTCCAGAAATAAAACAGCTGAGGTAGGAAGCTCTTAATGGCCTCTGTGCACCTGTACTGCCTCTAACAAATCAAGTCACTATTATTATCATGCAGCCAGACTGTATCATGGCCTGAGAGGCTTGACAGAATGAGTATGCTTTCTAATAACAACAGTGCAGCATTAAATCTGTGGGGAAGGATGAACAGTGCAACAAAGCAAAAAATATTGCCCTTTTATTCAAGGTTTTTAGTCTCTTTATGCATATGAATGCCTTCTTTAATAAATATGTATACATTTACAATCTGCGAGACCAAAAAAACTCACTAGCCATCTCATTGCGATAGCTACAGATATGATAATTAACACAATGAACATAATTACCATTACGTATCTTACATGTATGTGTGTGTGGCAGATGTCATAATCCAGGATGCCATGGTTAGTAATGTCCCACCTACTACAATAAAATAGTTAGTCTCACTCATTGTGGCACAGGAACTGATTTATCATTCCTAGGTAATTTTTACCAATTGGTAATGTCGTAATATTTTAATGAGGCTTTTGTGAATGTAGATATTTTTTGCTAAACCAGGTTACCTTCTGGCCAGATGCTGCATGGACAACAGTTTTTGCTACCAGCATTCTACCAAAATGTCCTACTTCGATGCCCTTAGACTCGTTTGTGCTTATCCATAAAAACCTCAAAAAAAATCCTGCAAAAGTACAAACATTAAATAATCAACTAAATAATCAACTCTAAGTTCTAAGGTTTCAGTGGATAATTCCAGGAACTGATTTGGCTCTACTGTAGATATGGCCACCTATAACTTGAAAACTGGAAAAGCTGTAACTTGAAAGCTGCAAAAAGAGGCAATATAGCCCTGTAAGTAACATTGGTCTAGTTAGTATGTCTATGAAGATTTTAGTTCATCAGGTCATGATATATAGTTTCTAGTAGATTTAAATCTATAACAACTAGACTTTCTGACAAAAAATTCAGCAGTAATAATGCTACTAGATATTGATCTAGTTAGGTTGTCTTTTGGTCTGCTCTAGTCACGTTTAGCTAGTATGGCTTCTAAAACCAAACTAAAACAGCTAATACATATGGCTCTATTTAGCCATGCCATTAATTTAGACATTGACCCCCTTCACTGAGTTCTCTTTTAATCAAAGGTAACCATTGTGTGGGCTCCCATTTAAGGCCAAATGTACCATCACTATAGAGACAAGTAAGCTGTGTGCTGCAAGAAAGAATTGTTGTTGGACTCCCTTTTAAGGCTACAGTCATAAAAAGATCCAGGAAGCACCTGCTAGATGGACCCCAATTTTAAACCTCTTTCTTTTGGTGAGATCTGAGATACTAGGTCTTAGTTGTACCTGGAAAATCTAAAGGAGTGAGACATGGATAAAAGGGGCAGCATACCCCTAGTTCACCACGAGTGCAATCAATAAAGCTTTTTGCCTTTTGTTTGACGCATACAAAAGAATTTTTCTCTTTGACCTGGGATTAAACCAATAGGCAAATACTATGTTCAGCCTAACCCTATTAATTGAATGCATGTTAAAATGCAAATAATACTACCCCTTTAAGTCCCACTTAGCCTCACACAGTTTGGTGAGTGTACAGATAGATAACCCAGGAAATTGCATAAGGTATTAGGTTTAGAGTTTGTCACCTTAAGTAGTAATCTAAAGGCTACGTTTGCACATAGCCAAGAAACAGCCTAACCACTTGCCCCACCTGCTCTGGCACTACATTGGTCTGTGTGCAGACACATGAGGCTATTTTGGCCCGTAAACATGTTAGTGTGCCTTTTTGCACCAAAATCCATGTGTTAGAATATAGTACCTGTTAGTGCAGACACCATAGTAGGCTGAAGTGAGTATTTACCTGTTGAAGGGGGTATTCACCTTTGAGTTAACTTTTAGTATGATGTAGTGATATTCTGAGACAATTTGTAATTGGTTTTCATTTTTTTCATTCATTTGTGGTTTTTGCATTATTTTGCTTTTTATCCAGCAACTCTCCCATTTACAGTTTCAGTAATCTAAATTACCCTAGCAACCATGCATTGATTTAAATAAGAGACTGGAATATGAATGGGAGAGGGTCTGAATAGAAAGATGAGTAATAAAAAGTTGCAATAATAATAACGGTGTAGTCTTACAGAGCATTTGTTTTAGATGGGGTCAGTGGCCCCAGTTTTAAAGCTGGAAAGAGTCAGAAGAAAGAGGCAAATAATTAAAATTTAAAAAGTATGAAAAAAAGATAACGAAGACTAACTGAAAAGTTGCTTAGAATTAGCCATTCATTCTATTTATCAAAAAACATATAACTGAAAATAGCAGTTTATAAGAGTTTTTAAGGCTCATTCATAAATGAAAGAGCAAGTGTGAACTGTTATAACAGAGGACACATTAAGCACCCATTGACACTATTCTCAAAGGTTCTTGGTCCCTCCCATGCATGTTCAATTGCAACTTGCATCAAGCGTCTGTGCATCTGACTAGCCTTCATTGATGAATTGCACACAGTTGTATACATAGAAAGGCCCGGACTGGCAATCTGTGGGTTCTGGCAAATGCCAGATGGGCTGCTATGAGGTGCCATAGAAAGTCATTATTAAGCAGGCTGGTGGGGGCTGTTTGGGCCTCTGTGTACCTGAAATGCCAGGACCTATTTTAATTCTCAGTCCAGACCTGTACATAGACCAAGCGAACCTGAAATTACCAGCAGACTGAACCTGGAAGGAACTTTGGGGTTCTTTTAACAAATTACATTCATAACCACAACTTACATGTGCCAAGTAAATCAACCACCAATGCTGGTAGTGGCATTACAGTCTGTGCAAAGCAATGCCGTTCACAAAAACTTGCCAATGATTTTCCAAAATGGATACTTATTTACTTGTAGAAAATTGTTGTGGCAACAGGTTGTGGCAGATGCTACTCCTGCAATTAACTTTTTATTCTGTGGCTTCGAAAAATGTCTAAATGTTGTACTTTGCACAATTCAAATTAATAAATGAACCCTAAAGTCACAGGGGAAATCGGCTCAGCTCCCCCCATCCAGGTAATTGTCACAAAGTTATTATTACCATTATATTTCCTTTATATATAACAAATATACAATACCAGGTTGTTTAATCCATCACATATCTGCAGTTCCGGAACCAGTGAAGCTAACAATCTGTGTTTCCTCTGTTCAAATAACCACACACGTACATTATGGTCAGTTTCATCAGAAGCCAATTAACCTAGCTGTATGTTTTTGGACTGAGAGAGGAAACCAGACCACCCAGAAGAAGCCCAGACAAACACGGGACACGGAAAAAAACACATTACAAAATCCCTAGTGCCCTGGCCCAAACCGAACCCAAGATCAAAGTGCTTAGAACCAGCAATGCTGCCAGTGTCAGCCGATGTGTGCCACAATATGAATTAAAGACATTTTTTTGCATGTGATCCAATGACACCCATTCAGCTCTGTGATTGTTTTGCCCCTGGTCCCAGAGTTTGTTTTTCTAACCCTGGAGCATGGTGGTTTTACCCAGCAGAAAGATTTACACAAAAAAAATCTTTCTTGTTGATTTTGATTGTGTGTTACTTAAGAACGGCAATGATAGATTTAAATCACAGAAATGATTCTTCAGCACAGGTGGTCAGAGTTTTGAAAGGGACTACGGTAACTAAAGCTTTAACATTTCCGCAAATATGTTCTCATTCTCAGCAGGAAAAAAGCAGAGTGTTTTAATGCAATATAGCTCAAGATTCTCTATCAGGGAAAGGTTAAAGCTGTTGAATTTCTACACACGACGGGCTGGTAACACCACTCTTAATTCCACTGACACTAATCTAAGTGGTGCAGAAATGATTTTAATTCTTAGGTAACCTCTTCAAAGGCTGACACACACCACCTCAGCACGTTCATTAGAATCTCTAATCTTACTAAGTACAGTAATCTCAAAAACGAATTTACAGTAGAAGATGGCTTTAAAGGGGAAATTCTCTTTTGGGCATTACATTTATAATGCTAATACTGCAATCTGTCTTCTTTAGATCTATTTTGGTCTCTCAGCTGTAAATTATTGTAATTATTATTAACAACTGTCCTTCATGAAATACTTTTAAAGGTAATATATGAGAAATAAGCAACAATTATAACAATAAGGAATGACAAGAGCAGACCCAATTGAAGTATTCAACGCTACAATGGGAGGCACTTTTATTAAAGGTAGGGATCTACCGACTCCAAGATTCGGTTTGGTATTCGGCCA
>CM044445.1:73106356-73124024 GCA_024363595.1 Xenopus borealis
TGCAGCTCGGTTGAATGCAAATAACTGCATACAGAGTGCATTCAGGTGGAATGTGCAGGACAAGGTAAAAAAACTAAAAATTGGTGCTCAAACGTTATATTGTGATGATAGTGATATTTTGGAGGAACACAGGTGCGCTCATGCTACCAAGTTTCACCCCTTATCTTTTCTTGTAGGTGATTTGCTGAATCATGTGCCCAGTAAAGCATGCCGTGGAATCCTTCTAGCAGATTGAAAGAATCCATGTAACTTGGGCAATAACACTACAGATTAGAAAAAAACCTTTAATAAGCCTGAAATCCATGCAGACACACATTATGTGAATGGTCATGCAATTACAAACCATAGGTAGGAGATATTGCCAATTGTCTGAGCAAGGAAAAACAGGAGGTGAACAGTTTAATTCTGCTCTACTATTCCACTATCCCCCCTCAAAAGACAATAACAGGTCAGGACTGTGATTCAAAATAGACCCAGGCACTTACAGCACACAGACCCCCACCAGCCCAAAAAATATGTTTATGGTTTACATCAGCCCCTCTAGCATTTGCCAAAATCCACAGACTGCCACTCCAGGCCTGTACAGTAGGGATAATTTACTTAGCAAACTGCACATTTGTGGGCCCACACATTTCTACACACATGTCTACATGTGCTCCTTGCACTTTCATTTAGCTGCACTCAGTGCTTTCCTGTTTCTGTTCTGAACTAAGCACAGTTGCTGCTTCTGGTCACTGTAGGAAACCTGGAGCTACCACCACCTACAATCCTAATTGATCTGCTTCAACAGGCACTATACAAGAATTGTGTGCACCCATCATAGATATTACTTAATGCCTGTAATGTCTTTCATCATACAGCACAAGTGCCTTTTGCTTACAAAAATAATATCCTGATCCCTTTCATACAAGGACATTGCAATAGTGACCTCACATAGCTGACCACAAAGGAAGAGAGAAAAATATATATATATATATATTGAGAGAGAGAAAAAGGTTCTGTTTTTGATGACAAAATATGGAAATTATAGAGGTGTTATAGATGTGTGAAGATTAATGTCATGTGTATGTAATGAATGTGATTTCAGTATAATCTGACAAAAACACAGGACATTTCTGAATATTATATTTCATACAGTAGAAAGCACCTACTTGAGCTGGTAAGTACCAGTGCATATATTTAAGTATTTACTGCTTATTACTGGATGCTGATGAGATATTTTAGTACTTAGTGCTTATTAGTGGATGCTGATGAAAGTTGCTTTCCAATAGGAAATTCAAATGAATATTGAACAGTATGGCAAAAGGCTTTTTAAACATGTACAGTAGTAAAGTTTCACATGATATGTATTGAGTCTAAGACACAATCCTCATCATACTCGGCGAAAAATCTAATGGCTGAGAGTTGGACATTTGTTGTCTGACATTTCACAGCAAAAATGTAGCTTTTTATCCTGCATTTGTAAGAATTTCCAGCATTTTGCCAGGCTCCATTGGGGTTAAAATCCAGACGGTCACAATAGCTTCAGAGGATTTAATATAATTCTGCAAGAATGACAAGTGTCATTTAAATGTAGATGCTGCACTTTTAATAAATGTAATCCAGGTCTGATTACTGCGGAAGAAAGCTCTTTTTTTTTTTTAATCTTACAGGGCAGGAATATTGCAATAACCGTTCCATCTGATTTAAAAAGTAAGATTTGCTAAAGGTCAATGTATCTCTTGGACACATATGCAGCTACATTGAAATTTTCCTCAGCGAGAGAATAAAAAGATTCTATCATTAAAAATAAAAGCATAAGGACATCTCCCAGGACCGTAGGATTTTTTTTTATTCTAATTTTTTTTTTCTAGAAAGAAAAGGAGACATTTTACTATCACTGTAGAATCACAAGATTTTTTAGCAGTATCTCTAATCTGCTTCTGCCGCCCTGATGCACCCATTCCCTCCCCCCTTTTCTTCCCTTTTCACATCAAGGTCTTTTTATCTCCCAATTTTGCATCTAAAGATGAGGTGAATGCCATTAGCTCGATTCAACCTCAAGTGTAGTCAGATGTGCCTGTGATTTCTGAAAAGCACTAAGGTCACATTAAAATGTAAAGGAGCTTTTCTGTTGCCAGGAAAGGGGCATATTATCCAGCCATAGTGTAAAGGGGTAATGTTAGTGGACACGAACTCAGGTAAAAACAAAAAAAAGACTGCAAGCTTTTAGCCTTTTGTCAAGAATCCTCTCCAGTTTCATTTTCTATCAGCCCCAGGCACAGTGTATGGTGTTGCAGACTAAGCAGACAGCTTAAAAAAACAAGTTCAACCTGCTTTTTTACCTGTTTGTTAAAACAATCCCTGACTTGATTTTGTGTGTAACCCTTTCCTGTAGGAGAAAAACAACCAGGCACGTTTTCCAGCACTTTCAATTAAGGTAGAAACTTTGCTTACAGCTGAACTGCTTTACCACTACATGTAAAACTGAACTCATTTTATTATGCCCACATAACTAGTGATTTCCTATTTCTGCACTTTTTACATTTCCGTGTATCATAACTCTTGCTTATTTGAGGTACAATGGGGGCTGTAGATTAAAAACTGCATCAAGGTAGAAATACAGGGATGCAGAATTATATAAGGTTTTTTTTAGGCTGGGTGAATGTTCTGTTCATTTAATTGCCTTGTGGAAGTTTCTGAAACTGTTCTGGAATGTCATTAATAGCTGCAGCAACAAGGGCTAATGCATATACAGACAGAATTTAAAATCTACAGTCAAAATGAAGTTGCATTAATGACTTAGCAGATAATCAGTAAATGCTGAAGTATATTTCTAACAGTGACAAAAACACTACTGCTGATCCAGTACCAGTGTCAAAAAATGACCATGATGCAACAGATTGTGCCTGTCAAGTATACTACTGTTCTATCTACCACTAAACAGCAAGTATTCCCCCAGATTTCCCCAGCAGTCCACTTGAAGGTGAACACTACGAAAGGACTCTATATGTCAAACTTCTGCAAATGCCCTTTGGATTCTTCCAGCATGTTCCTGAACAGATCATGCATTCTCCATTAGCCAGTGTAGATGTTCAGTAACCAGAGATCAATGGATTGTAGGTCCTTGTTTTGCAATAGAATGGTGCATACTTGAGCTTTAAGAGTAATGCAACACATTTATTTTATGTTTCCAATAAAGTCCCACTAAAAAAATAAACTATTCTCTGTATCTGTAATCTCAGCATGTTATCACTGAGGTTCCTCAGACATTACTGCTGTCAGACATGGGTGTACAAGATAAGGGAATAAGAAATAAACTGTACTATTCCATTTTTCTTTGAGACAAACCTGCCAACTGAGCCAGAGGAATCTGAGGACAGTCACACCCACCGGTAAAACTAACATGTCTCTTCTTAGCTATGAGGTCATATTTCTTGGGAAATTCAATCCTTATTATACCATGATTTACCAAGAATTTGTCGACCAGCTTCTAACATCTAACTCTCTGTAAAGGGAATCAGAGTCAAACAGTGGATAATTAAACCAGAGGTTCCAAAATGTATTTAACATCACCAAATGGTACCTGTTCATGTTTAAACATAAATTAGTATACATTTTGCATTTCTTTTTGCAATTAAAACAATTCTTATGCAAGTTATCTAATAAACTGACAGCATTCAACATTAACTGTGATTTTCTTATTTACAGGACTGTTTCTTCTTTTAGTTTAGTTCCACTGTCGAGCCAAGCATACAGAGTCCAAAAGCAATGTGGACCCTTCTTGTTCCACGTAGACTGACAATCCATCATTTGAGCTTTTGGATGTCAAGGACTGACCTTGTTTTCTACTTTTAGTAATAACATTTGATCTGATCTGATGTCGACTGCTCAATATGACCTGGAGGGACCTACATACACACACGGAAAGAGTTATGGTGAACCAGATCAGTTAAAAAGCAAATTTATTAAATAAATACATTATATAGAGCAAGCTTTAGGTTGTACATATGAATTGTATGTGTTGTTTTGTCTTCTGTAAAGGCCAAAACTGTAGATGAGAAAGCTGCACTCACCCTCCCTTCTGTGCACTCCAGTTATGCACCCAAGCAGCATACATATTTCTTGAGGGTTATTTATAAAAGGTCAAGTTGATTTTTATCCAGGGGTATTTTTTAATCAAAACTGTTTTTATCCTTCATGATGCTTAAGTTTTTTGGCGGGTTTCATTCGAAAACTCTATTACTTGGAGCAATTCGAGTTTTTGGTTCCCCCAAAGTCACTGATTCAAGTTTTTTCTTAAATTAGAAACCATTCGAGTTGTAAGTTCATTTGACGTATAAAAAAACCTTTCAACCCTCAACCTTACCTTACAAAACTCAACCTTTGATTAGAAAAACACCCTTAATGTCCAGCCAGTGGTGATTTTATCATCCTGCATACAACTGACTAAGGTGGCAAAAGTAAATGATGGGACCCTAAAGATGCAGGAATAAAATGCAGGCAGAGGGGGATATTTGTTTTAGTACCCAACTTGAGAGGTGGTGACTATTTCCATTAAAAGCGACTGTAAAAATAAAAATTGAAAATAAATTGAAAAAAAAAACCAAAGATCCATCAAGTTGAATACCTCACTCAAAGCCCTGCATAGATGATTCATAGAAAGAAAAAATACCTCCCCTGAAACTGTCTCTAGTGTGACTGAGATGCGTTCTTGGATGAACATTATTCTACATGTACTGAAACCGAAATATTTTTATTTTCTCATTAGCTATGAAGACCACCCACCATCTTTCTATTAAATTTTACATTACAAACAGAACAAACAAGGAAGCATTTCTGAGCCAGCCATGGTTGTCCTATCGCCACAATGTATGCCTTTGTGGGTATTTCCTCTATAGTTGTATGTAAATGAAGCACACAGGAATTCTGTATCTGTTGTACATTGCCTCTGTTGTGAGCAGCAGTCAAAATACCACTGCATTATTATGGCTGTCAAAGCATAAACACAAAGCATAAACACAAATGATTACAGTACACAAGACCCCACTTCTATAACCCATAACTTTCATATTAAAATGTAACAGGAGACCTCCTTTAAATCCCTTTCGAGTTTTGCTGAAACACAAACCCTAAAAGGAAACTTTAAGGTTTCCTAACTTTTAAAAATATCCCAGTTACGTTTTAGTGGTGCCTGAGGTACCTGTCTTTCTCATTGGCTACTGCCCACAAATATTCAATCGACATAGAAATCAGTAATGTCTCATTTACATGTAATATGTTGAACTTTAACACTTCACCCTACTCCGTGAAGTGTCCATATTGTTTGATGCATACACATAACATACTTTAACTACTTTCCTGTCCAAATATGCTCAGCAGTTCCCACCCACCTATAAAAAAGTTATCAATATTACTGTAAAATGAAATGGGCATTAAGGATAATGGTGTTTCCCACTAACCAAAGCACTGAACAAACTGACTCATAAATTGACCACTGATAAGTATTCAGGTTGCCATTATAACTATGACCTCCTTTTCAGTCTGCTTATTTCCATTGCACATATGTATGCCAGTTATGACACAATTCTATAAAAGTTTTGATGATGATGAATAAAGATAATGGTCACTTCCTTACAGTTATTATATCCAACTTGTGCTCAAACACCATCCTAGCACCAAGAGCAATTCCTATCACACCTTTCTTATTTCCACTATAAACCAATATGACATCTAGATCATTTAGTATAGTCTACATCTGAGAGTGGACCCTCAATGTCAGGGTTTCTGCTGAGCCCCAGGCGGCCCAGTCTGACACTGTCTGTTGACATTAAGGAGGTTACTTACTTAAATACGAATTTATCTTATTTTTTTATTAAAGAAAGCTTGACCAAACTTCCATCCACTATTTTACTTTATTTTTCAGTAAAGTCAGTTAGGAAAAAAAGTTAGGAAAAAAATTGATA
This sequence comes from Xenopus borealis, assembly GCA_024363595.1. Classification (NCBI taxonomy): domain Eukaryota; kingdom Metazoa; phylum Chordata; class Amphibia; order Anura; family Pipidae; genus Xenopus; species Xenopus borealis. The sequence continues at coordinate 73,112,302 of CM044445.1, forward strand.
AAATTCTGACAAAACTCGAATTTTTGGGACTTTACTCCCAAATTGATCAATTTTTTCAGATTATCACACAAAACCCTGGCTAAAGCCAGTGCAGATCACGAAATCTTCAAATTGGGATAGGGACATCTGCCACCGACTTATACATGACCTTGACTGGTTTGAGATTGGGTTTTCAGATTGGGTTTTTTTGCAGCATTGAGGTATAAGAAATCTTGAAAATTAGAGTTTTAGTATATAACCTCCTAGACAAAAATTTTTGGGCAATCTTAGTATCAATCAAAATAAGGAAAAGTCAGTAAGTTTTGAGGACTAAAGCTGGCCATATACAGGGAGATCCACTTGTTTGGTTATGTTGCCAAACAAGTGGATCTCTCCCTGATATGGGCTATATTGGGAGAAATGGAGGAGAAATGGGCATTCGGTCTGAGGGAACGTGTCAATTCACAGATGTGGCCGAGATCCAATGGGATGTTTTAACCTGCCCAATCAAGATTTACACACTTTCGGCTAGATATCAATTGGGGAAGCCTGTCAGATGGCTCCACACCTGGGCCAATAAGCTGCTGACTCAGTCTGTCAACAGCTTTTATAGGGCTGTGTATGGGGGTCTTAAGTTTTCTACAAGCAATTGCATCAAGCACAGTTCAATCTTCTACAGAAAACTTTTGGAGTTGTATTTTGTTTTATTGATCTAGTAACTGAATTGAACTAGCTTAACATATACTTTTCCCTTGTCAGTGGTTCATGTTACTTTCCTTTGATTTCCTGCCTAACCTTGCCCAAGCAATTAATGTAAACCAGCAACCTGACAAGTCATCATAAAAAAAAAACACTTCTTTCAATATACTTTTATGGCATATTTATTATGCTGTGTAAAATTAAATTCAATGAAAAATTATGTAAAAAGCTTTGTAAAATATATGGCGAATTTATCAAGATGTGTTTTATATTACGCCATGCAAACAACAGATTTGCCGCCATTATTTTCAGACCTTTGTAAGTAAGTTCTGGCAGAAGATGTTCAAAGAAAAAATATGAAAAAAATTATGACATTTTTATTCCACATTTTACACAGCAATGCCTGACCATAAAGGTGGTGAAATATCCCACCGCATAATCACATAATAAATCTTCCCCTATGTCTCTATCATTTATTCAACTGTTCACTTAATTTTAACAGTATAGAGTATTTTTTTTAGTTTTATTTGTTAACATGGGAAGAAATTGAAGTATGTCTATACTAAGGAGCATTTATCAAGGGCCGAAGTGAAAATTCAAATAAAAAAAATTAAGTTGAAGTAATTTTTGGGTACTTCAACTACTGAATAGGGCAAAATTCGATTCGAATTGCAAAAATTCGACTATTCGAATATCAAAGTACTGTGTCTTTAAAAACTTCGACTTTGACTATTCGCCACCTTAAACCTGCTGAATTGCTGTTTTAGCCTATGGGGGACCTCCTATAACCTATATGGAGTCTTTGAGAAGTCAAAGTTTTTTTTGGTGAAATCGTTCAAATCGAACGATTTCATCTTGCGACTCAAACAGTTCAAATTTGAATTAAAAAGGATCTATTTGATCAAAAATGGTCCGTTTTCATTCACAATTCGACCCTTGATGAATCTGCTCCTAAAAGTATAACAAAAAATCCTTTTTTTTAAAAAAGAATGTCCTACTCTAATCACCTTGGTTTAAGCTATCTGATAATGATTTTTGGTTTTAATCAGTCTATGTTTACCCATACCGTTTAATCTGTACCAGAGTTTCTGCATGTTCAAACAACTCCTCGCAAAGAATGTTCAGGTGTTGTCCCCCAATATTTCCCACAAGTCCAATATACAGCACAACTACAGTAGCTGATACATTGTTCTTCAGTGAAGACTGAGTTGTACTTATAGTTACAATGTGGCAATAATATCTGCTATTTGTAATGTCAGTGATCCTTGGAATACTATGAAAAGGCCCCAAGTGGGATGTTGCATATAGCAAGTTAAATACTAGCTGATAATTATATCTGCCTGTATTCAACCATGTTATTCTATAACAGAATTTTGTATTATTGCTACCTCATCATTTACTAAAATGTTGTTGAAAGCTGATGCCTAACTTTACATGCAGGTTGCAAAGTTTTTATTAACAGAGCATGGAAGCACTAAATCCATTTTGGGTAAAGCTGTGAGGTGTATACCTGAAAAATAATAAACCTGTACAATTAATGGTTTAAGCCCCATTTTGGGGTCTAACATTTGGTCTACCCTAACTTATGACAAGGCATATAAATATACTACAAATTAAAAAGTAGATTCAAAATCTCAACTTATTTAAACTTCTGTGTAGGCTTCTAGAAGTATTTAGGAAAACAAGTAAGCACAATAACTGTTATTCATTTCCAAGAGAGGCCCAAGCCCAAAGTGTGCGAGCAACAGCCCTAGCATCAGGAAGTTATGAGGTGCACTACCAGGAAATACAAAAACAAACCAAGAATACACAAGGGCCACTGCCCCTGAGCCTATCTCCAACAGATAGTGATGTCATGTTTTCAGTCTGGTCTCAGGGAATGTAGACCAGTTTTTTCCTTTACTCTGTACATTTAAAATGATTAGAGGAGTCTTGCCCTTCCATCTCTCCAAAATGAAATGACAAAAGGCCCTGAATAGGACTTCCACTATTATTGCACTGGCATTTGTTGTTTATTACATTGCATGGCATTGTTTATTTTAGGCAGTTTTGCTGCTAGGATACAATATAATAGGCCCCTTGGGACCACTATTGACGTTATGTATCTTAAGTCCATGGCTAAGCATTTTCTTTGTGCTTTATTTTTTTTCACTCTCTGAACACAGGATACTCAGGGTAATGCTGAAGAGCTTGCTCTTGTTTGGCTGGTGTGTGACTCTCATAGTTCAAAACTATGTGTAAAAAATTATTAACAGGTACAAAAGTCTATCAGGGTTTGTAAAGCCAAAAACGCTCATAATGTACAGAATGCTCGAAACCTTGGATCTTCCAGATATAATATAATTTATATCTCCATACCTTACATTTACTAAAATAACATTTAAACATGAAATAAACTCAATAGTCTTTAATAAAGATTATGTATATCTTAATTAGGATGAAGCACAAAATACTGTTTTATTATTACAGAAAAAAAGGAAATAATTTTTAAAAATTTAAATTATTTGATTAAAATGGAGTCTATGGGAGATGGCCTTCCCATAATCCAAATCTTTCTGGACAACAGGTTTACAGATAATGTATCCCTTGCCTGTAGCTGCCTTCACAGGTATACAAAATGGAAAGGTTCCACTTTCCATACTTTTCAATCAGCTTTGCAATTTGGAGTTCAGGCATTATGTAACTGCACAGAAAGAGGAGTATACCCCCCTCCGCCCCCCACAAAACCACATATGCAGACCAAGTTCTACGTAGAATTCTAGGAGATTCATATAATATTGTACGTATTGGATGAATCTGCAACACAAAGAACAATATTCAGACCAAGTTCTACGTAGAATTCTAGGAGATTCATATAATATTGTACCTAGTGGATGAATCTGCAACACAAAGAACAATTGTTTCAGCATTGACACCAAGTTACAGAAAAATAAAAGTATTTCAAAAAAAGATAAATCAAATCATTTACATTATATGCAGCCTAAAATCTAAGATAAGGGATTTACTTTAGCTTTAACATATTAGATGAAATTTCTTATGAAACTAGCATCCGGCTGGTAGAGAGATCTGCATCTGATAAGGGCGTTGATGTATTAAATAGGCTAAAGACTCTATGTTTATATTGCACCCATATTCCTTGCTCATTAAAACGTACAGTCTGTTCTTGAGTTGTCAGGATATAAATATGAAACAAAGTCACCCTCCCATTTCTCATGCCTTTTTTGATGTCTTTGACCACATCCTTGCTTTGGTCTCTCTAGATGCAAAAATGCAGGTGTGACATGTTTTCTGCTCTGTAAAACTGTAGTATGTGCAAGTTATTGCCAGAACATAGAATTATGACCACTTTCCTAACCAAGTTTGCAGTTTCAGAAAGCAACTGCCCTCCAGAACCTCCTGGTTGCCTGCACTGATGCAAACTGATACTACACACTCTGATTGGAGACAATCTAACACAAGCGGCCTCAGTGCACTGGAGGGGGTCTATAGAAAGGGTCAGCAAAAAAAAGTGTTTTTGTCCAATCAAATTGCTGCTTTGGACAAGCTCAGATTTCCTGGCATATTGAGTTTCCTTCCAAAACTGTAATTGCACTTAATGTTTAATTTAGCAGACCATACCCTGACTTCAAAGCAACACCCATGAATGAATCTTCACAGCAGACTTCTGAATACTGCTCATTAACCCTTATAGTCACAGGCCAGACAAAGCTAAACATCTTTTTTAGACCACTTGGATTTTGATCTTTTCTATTTATTAAACACAATCCAAAAGAAGAACCTTGTAGTTGGAACCATTCTTGCTACTGCTTTTTATTATTATCACAAGACTAAGTTTCTAATTTTGTCACCCCTAAACACAACATACAGATTAGTGGTTTAAATCCATGTGTACCCCTGAAAGATACTGCATGTCCTTGGTAAGTGGACCTTTTAATTGTAATTGTTTTATTGTATAATATGCTCTTGCCCCTTTTGCTTGCTCTTCTTGCTAGATGTGGCCCCATTAATTATTTACAAATAATGCAGTTAGATTCTGGGTACCATTTTATATGGAGAAATTGTTTGGTTTAAATGATTCTCTAAATTAATTTGTCTGATTTATTTGTCTGAACAACTTTAGGTCATCCTGCCCGCACTGAGGAAGAGAAAGTGACAGGTGTTTGCATTTTCATAATTCATTGCAAGACGCTCTAATGAACACAGAGTAGTAAAATGACATCACTGGATCTGCAAAAATTGATTGTGCAAAGAAAATTATGAGATTCATGATTAGTTATATTTAACAAAAAGATATCTAGATATATATTTATATATACTTTGTTTTCTTGCACTAATGTACATGGAAAAATATGTGAGTGTGTTGCACAGAAACTATATATATATATAGAAAGAGAGAGAGAGAGGGAGGGAGAGAATGAATCCAAAGACAGCAAAGAAGGATCCAAGTAACACAAATAAGGGAGCTTTCTATAATCAGCATAGAGCATACGGCTACTAATAATGTTCTTACATTAAAAAAAAACACTAGGATTGTTTTGCCGTTGTCAAGGATTTATATTAGTTTAGTTACCTTCAACTACAGAGAAAAAGCAAATCAGTCACAAATAATTTAAATGTAAGCACCAATAAGAAATGTCAGTGGTGTATTTTCAGAGCTGCACATGGCAGCATTCTTCGCATATACATGTATAGGATCTGTTATCCAGAAAGCTCCGAATTACAGAAAGGCTGTCGCCATAGACTCCATTTAATTCTGATAACCTAAATTTTTAAAAATGATTTCCTTTTTATCTAAAGTAATAAAACAGTACAGTGTACTTGATCCCAACTAGGATATAAGTAATCCTTATTGGAAGCAAAACCAGCCTATTGGGTTTATTAAATGCTTACATCATTTTCTAGGAGACTTAAGTTATTAAGATCCAGATTATGGAAAGATCCATGATCTGGAGCAATCTGGTTAAAAAGTCCCAGACACATATCTGTAAAGGGACATGGGAAGTGTATGTGCAATTTTTAATAAAACCACGAGACGCAGATTTCTTTGAAAGTTTGTGCTGCAGATTTTTGTAGGTCTTGCAGTTCTTAGAAACACAGGCTCTGAGGAGGGGACTATGATATTAGTTCAGGAAAGCCTGTTAAATACAGTGTGTTCAGATCGCATGCTGCATTCAACTCAGCCTTGTAAAGTCAGACAATCTCATGGTTTTTAATGCTGCAGCACTGGTGCAAATAATTCTGTGCATTTTTGTGTGGTGTAAAAGGTGATGCTCTTAAGTGCTAAATTGTAACCATTCAAACCAACCAATCAACATTAAATTGTTTTAATCTATCTATTAGGCCACTTAAAGTTCCTTTATGGCTAGCTGCTATAGAATACTACTCTAGGGCATTTAGCATGTGTATGTGTTGGAGTCCTAAACAAAAGGGACACTAAGCATTTAGATAGAGGCTTCTTTGTGGTTATTGTTCTGTTACAAAGAGAATGAAAATGCCATTGATAAAACAATATATATATATATATATATATATATATATATATATATATATATATATATATATATATATGGAGATTTGTTTAAGGTAATTCAAATAAAAAAAAAAATTCCATTGCTATACTGAATATTACACACTGTTTTCAGGCATCTACATAATTTTCTCTGCATGTGAGATGGCAGAGGTAACTAGAGGATTATAGGGGGGTAGAAATAAATACATAGCCATATCAGGTCACACAGCTACAGAAGGGTAATTTTGTCTACCTTTTAAAATGCCACCAAGTAACAGCATTACAACCACAGGCACGATAATATCCTAATTCTATTACTTTTTCTGTTGATACTCATCAAAGATTTGCACTGTGGCACAAGCTAATGTGTTTTTACAGTTGTATATGTGACTTTGGTGAGCTATCAGGCAAATAAATGGTTTTACATGATTGGATATATAAAAAGCCCACAGCTGCTTTGGAGATATGGGAAAATGTAAATCCTTCCCACTGTTTCAATAGATAATTTCCATTCTCACTGTTTCACATGTTAATAGACTTTGCCGTCACCGACAGTATTTTATTTTTAAACTGTTACTTGTTTCTTATTCTGTTGCACAAAAATAAAAATCCTGAGAGCTCAGACCATGAGCAAATGCCTTGTGTTCTCAGGCTGCAGAACCAAAATGAGTTAATCCATCATTTACAGATGGAGGTACAGGAAGAAGAATGTTGTCATCGTTTGCTTTATTTCGCTTCTGTTTGATAGGGAACTGAAGTGATTGATAGCACTGATGCTCCGCACTGCACAGACAAATGTATTATTGCCAGTACAGGGTTGGATTGCATGTAAATAAGAAAATGGAGTGAGGAAGAAGGATGCAGAGAGCTGTTTCACTTAAGATAAAACAGATTTTCAGTTGAATTAAAGCCCTCTGTCAAAGAGCTTCCTTCTAGATTTAGCCACTTGGCAATGACAATGTTAGTGGCTGGAAGTACTACAGCAGCTGCTCTAATGCAACATTATGAAAGCTTCTCACCACCTTCCTCTAGTCCTTTGTCTCTCTAGGATTCAAATGCCAGGTAACTTTAACAGGTAAACTTCACCACTCTATGGGATTTATTTACTAAACTCCGAATGCAGAAAATCAGAAAAAAAAGTGTTTTTTTTTAGTATAAAATCGGAAATTAAAAAAAAAAATCTGAATTTATTATACCCTGGGGATGGAAAAAGTCTGAATCTGAAAATCCGGCATCTCAGACCTGCCGAGATTGCATATAATTCAGAGGGAGAATTCCCAAAGATTTTTTTGATCTGCACTGGGTTTCATGCAATAACCCAAAGATTTTAGGGTTTTCGGGCAAAAATCTGAAAAAAATTAGTTTTCCAGTTGAAAATCCAAAAAAACTTGTAAAATTCTGATTTTTTTTCCCAGAATCAAAATTTTCGGGAAAATGTATTAAAAAAAATAAGCCTTAAACCAGTGTGGATTTGATCTGAGTTTTTTCAGAAAATATTGAGATAAATTTGAACTTTTATAAATGGGCCTCTGTGTATCCCAATATTTCCAAATGGCACTCACAAGGGTTGAAAAATCGAATTTTTAAATTCAAATTTCCAGCTTATTTCAAATAAAGTCTGGGTTTCTCCTTTAAGGGGTGGAGTTCCAATCAGATCACGACCTACTTACAAATCCTACATCAGCTCCATACACAGATTCAATTTTTGTTCTGAATTAAACTTTAACACTCTGGGAGCTGGGAACTGCAATTTTGCAACAAGTTAATTTATTATGGATACCTTTCTTTGTATTCTTCTAGTTAGAGATTGGATTGTGGCTTGTCCTCTGTACCAATTATTAAAACTTAATTTAAAAGTCTCATAAATGTAATTATAAGTGCAAATAATACAGAGCCTTTGTTTATTTTTGTACAGGAGGCCCAATAGGCAAAGTTAGCAACTCAATAGTATTTCAAAGGGCTCCATTTTGAAGCCACTAAAGGGGTTGTTCACCTATAAATTATCTTGTATTATGATGTAGAAAGTGATATTCTGAGATAATTTGCTATTGGTTTTCATTTTTCATTTTTTGTGGTTTTTGTATTTTTTATTTATTTAGCTTTTTATTTAACAGCTCTCCAGTTTGCACTTTCAGCAATCTAGTTGCTAGGGTCCAAAATACCCTGGCAACCATGCATTTATTTGTTAAAGAGACTAGAATTTGAATAGAAGAGGGCCTGAACACAATGATAAGTAATAAAAAAGTAGCTATAATAATAATACACAAGTAGCCTTGCAAAGCTCTTATTTTTAGATGGGAAACAGCTGGAGAGAGTAGAAGAAGAAGGCAATTAATTCAAAAACTATAAAAAGGAAACAAATAAAGACTATTTTAAATGTTGCTTAGTGTTAGCCATTCTATCACATATTAAAAGTTAATGTAAATGTGAACCACCCCTTTAACATCCACTCTGGGTTACATTGGGATGTTTATGGTGATGAGAAGACCACACTTCGGGGGGAAATTTTCAAAGAGAAATTTGCGACTTTTTCAGTAAGAGGTTTTATTACGCTGACAGCGCATTATCACAAAGTAAATTACTGACGTATATTACATTCCCCTGTTAGTGTAGTATTTTTTTTTCTGCTGCTTTCTTAAGTCTATACAGGAGCTTTTCCAGCTTTGTCCCTCTAGTGTTTCCAGTCTAGGCCAGAATCCAAGTCAGTTAACTATATCCAGAATAGTGCAAGAATCTCGAAGTTAAATATAAGCTGCTTCAATATAAAACAGACTTTATAATATTGATTCATGTGTCTGTCAATGGACCCTTGGTGATTAGCAGTATCTATTTTCTTTCTTCAAGTTTGCAAGTCAGATTTATTCACCTGCCTTCAAAAAGATCCTAACAGAAAGATATGCTGGTCATTGCAAAAATAGTTATTTTTGGTAGCTCACAGTCCATGTGATTGTGTAACTCTCCTCAAAATACCTTATTTTAACTGCAAATGGCATGGTGTTATCCAAAAGGATGGGAAGGTTTTTGGAAACATGTCAGGTTAAACTGGAGAATATGTTACAAACCACTCTGCTACAATACAATACAATCATTTCATTGATATGAAAGTTTGTAGAACTAAGAACAGTCTGAATCTGAAAGAAGTAGAAGGACACACTTCACCTAAGGAAGAATAACAAATGATCATTAACATCCCAATTAATAGGATGGTCAAATTATAATATATTGAGAGTTATGTAATAAAATAAGTTTGCCCAGGAGCAATAACCCATAGCAACAAATCAGCAGGTAGCATTTCCTAGTCATCTGTTTACAAGCAAACAAAACATCTTATTTGTTGCTATGGTCTACTGCTCCTGGTGCCTTTTATTACATTTGGGGAGGTATTGTTAATTTATTAGAAGATAATCCAAACTAATAAAAAAAAATGTTTTTGCTATGAAATGGTAGGAAACATCATTTAACAGTTATATTTGAGAAGTCTAGGCTAGGTTCGATCGAATTAAATCTTCCACCTTTGCTGCTATATAAAATGGATGATCAAAGCGTTCATAGTATACTGCACAACACTGATACTGGACAATCAGCCCTGAACAATAAAACTAACGAAATAAAATAATAAGGCTGATGGAGCATGAAGCATTTTCATTAGCAGCAGTTAAAATGCTGAATGACCAGATATTGAGATGAGAGACATTGGCCACTAATAAGACCAAAAACAAGTAATGCTATTGAGGATTATGGATGCCTCAATTTTTACAAGTGTGTTCATATTTCATAGTAAACTTCAGGTTTGCTACTTACAGACACCCAAGATGAAACATAATTAGTAATATTTAATTTGTATGTAGTGTAGGATTTAGATGGGGCATGCTAAAGGGATTGCAGTTGGAAAATCTAATTGCATAAATAGAAACCATGGAACACCAATATTTATTCTGCTAGGCTGATCAGAACCCCTGGGACTACACAATGGTTCTTTAAAGGTATGGGATATGAGTTAAAAGTAGCTAAAATGAGAAAGGAAGGGAAAACTATAGTGTCATTTACTTTTGAGCAAAAATATTTCCTTCTATCATAAATGCTCACAATATCAAATGATACTTCCAGCTCTAAAACCATATTCTTGTTACAAGAAAATAAATTTTTATGGCAGAGCATTTTAATGCACATTAATGAATGAAAACATACGATCTGCAGGGCAGCATGTTCGTTCAAGTCTTAGGTAATGGGAGATTTGCCATTTATGCATTTAAAAGAAAACAAAGTCAATAAAACTTAAGGTAAGAAATCAATATGGTGTCAGACAAATTAATTATCAATGTATGAAGTTAAAAATAATGGAATGAGATCACCAGCTCAGAGGTTTTTTCCGGTGGATTTGTCGATACATGAGTCCGTAGCTGAACGGGAAAGTACTAAACAGAGTCTGCTCCAGTTGTCATGTCTTACCATGCAGCCCTTATAGACCACAAACCAGACTGAGCTGCCTCTTTACAGTGACCATGCAGCCCTCATAGACCACAAACCAGAATAGATGCCTCTTTACAGTGGCAGGCAAGAACAGTAAGGAAATTTTAGCCACTGAATTCAGTAATAATGTATCGGTGTGTCTGGCCCCACAGAGTACTACTGGCAACACAATTCAGTGGCTGTCAAATTCTACCAGTAGTTGTCTTTTAGACACTAAACGTAAAGGAAATTAACCCCCCCCACCACACACACACACACACACACACATGTAACAGCCTCTTTAGATATTTTAGATAACTGCCAATCTGCTGCATGCATTCACTTAATTGCTTAGAAATCCTTCTCCTCCTCTAAGCCACTTTGGCTGTTGGCTCATGCACATGCTCAGTTCTACTCAGCTCAGATTACTAAATACACCCTCTAGTCTAACTGCCAATCAAGTGATAGCATTGCTGGTTCCCAAAGAATCTTTAACTGTCTGATCCTATTTTTGTCTCCCAACCACATCTCCGAGCTCAATTTAACCATTATAGTGCTCAACCCCAGCAGAACTTTTTTCAAAGTATATTTTGCCTGTATAAAGCTGCATTATGCATTACATGCATTTTACAACATACATGTCCCGTTTGCAGATGTCAGTGTTACTGATGATGTGTAAGAGGGAAAATGAGCACTGGGTGAAAGCTGCTATTTGTTTTAGGAAAATATGATGGCTTTGGCAAATGGAGAGGGTATGTGCAGTACAAATTATGTGTCTTGGGTGGGGAATATATACCCAACTTATTTACATGGTGGGAAAATGTAGACTTGACATGTCCTTTAATGCTTAAACTTAAGCTTAAAATGAAAAATGTCTTTAATTAATACACCCACACCTTTTAAATGGTGTCACTTGTGCCAATTGCTACACTCTCTGTGTTTTGGCCCTCTTGCCTTACTGATACATCTGGGCAGGGTCTGGGATTCTTGCTAGAATAGAATGGATGGTAAAAAATACAGGGGAATGCTGCAAAATAACAAGAATAGCGAGAACAGGCCAAGAGTGCCCACTTTTGCAGGGCACCAC
>CM044445.1:73138865-73219709 GCA_024363595.1 Xenopus borealis
AGAACAAATTTATAGACCCACCATTTAAATTTTACTGCAACATTTTCAAGGATTTTTTTTTTTCTGATTTTGTAAAATGCCCAGGCATTCTCAATTATTACAAATACTGGTCCACTTTTACAGTAATCAAGAAATTTTAATATATATAATATATACTAAAACCCCCGTCACCAAAAGAAAAACAATATACACATGACCATTATGGCATTTTATAACCTATTAAGCAAACTTTGAAAAGAAAAGATCGTCCAAACACACATACACACAATTATATTTTTTTACCCTTGTACGTATTGAATACTGTAAACGTATTTTAAGACAGAGTGCACTAAATTTAACGATAAAAAAAATTAGCCGTTGTTCCTGAATTGTTTTTTTCCCCATTCAACGATAACTGGTAAGTTGTGTCATTTCATTTTTCAATTCAGCAGTAAATAATTTTCATTCCGTTTTCTAAGCAGCGTTGTCCTGAAAAAAAAAAAGCTGACAATAAATCAGCCAGAGAACGTTCAAAGTTGTGCTGGGTAAACATCTTCATTAGATTGGGTCTTATGGCAATAATGTGTCCACTATCTTCAAACATGAATTTTATAAGTAAAAGTGGCTTTTTGTTTTTTTGTTTTTAGTTTTTTTAAAGAAATGTACTTTTCTTGTATTACTATTTTTAGAAAGTCTTTTTTTATGTTTCACAAAAATGTTTTGCATTTTGTCTCGAGAGACTCAGATAGGAAGATCAGTTTTCAAGGCACTCACAACAAATTGAATGGCAGTAGACAAACCGTCCAATAAATTATATATATATTTATATATATATCTTTTTATAGTGCCAGCATTGTGAATGCCATGCTTAGCAACACTGACACTTAATCTCAGATGTTCCCTTATAGAGGTCACCCACCAATGGGTTGAGTAGGAGAATATGCTGTAATTTCTTGTTCAGAAGCCATTTAAATGAAAAAAAGAAAAAAAAAAGCAAGTTATAAAGTGCGGTCAACATAATTAAAATGGGTAACCTTTTGTTCTCTGCTGTCCTCCTGGTGCACACAAAGAAAAAGAAAAGAAAAAAATGGAAAAAGGATCTTAAAAGCAGGTGTCATTATTTTAACTTGCATTATTTAGAATAAATAACAGTTTCAAACATTATCCCAAGTACACTGAATTAGTAACCTATTACAATACCACCATTTATGGACTTAATTGTGGTGATGACCCTTCATGTTCTTAATGCTGAATCAACTGTAAACAATTGTAGGTGCATTCTATGTTTAAAAAGGTCAACAGTAATTAATGTTTTTCTCTGCAAGTGTAACTAGTAATCCATTGTTCTGCAATGAAATTCAGGTAACCCTGGCAGTAAAAAGCGTTTAGTTTACATCTGCGGGCTGTATGTTTTTCTCTACTAAATGCATATTTTTTATACTACCTGTGCAGCACTAATTCTACTATGAAATACATTTGAAATACAAAGACATTGTGTCATTGTTAAGTGTTGCATGTTCTAAATTTATACTTTCTTTAAATAGGTTGTGGCTTTTTAATCCTTAATAATGGCAAAATTGTGGCATTGCAAGTTAAATTTTAAGATCCTATCACTCCATACAATTAAGTGCTAATAATTTCAAGATTGTTATCCGCTGTGAATTTGTTGTGATCCCTCTATTTTAGCATAGGTAAAATAACATTAAACAATTTAAATCAAACAGCTAATGGCTTCTTTGCAAGAAATTACAAAAGTTTAGCTTAAATTCCATAAATTGTAGCAGCCCACAAAATTATAATTTAAGATATGTCTCTTCCCTACAAGGATAATGATCTCAGGCTACTACTGGGTTAAGGAATAGTTAATAAGCCCATTTTGTTCTGGAGGGGTATGGCAGCACTGTAATTCAACAGGTTGGTAGCCCCTGAAGTCCAAAAGGAGATTTTAGCACATTAGAACAAGGGTAAAAGAAGAAATTTAAACAGCAAGGGGAAAAAATGCCTGCACATGCCAAAATTACAAATAAAACCCCAATAAATACAGAAATTATTGCACAGTTAAAAGGCTCCACAATTTTTACTGCCTTGTACAACCCTCAGGTTTAATAGAAATTTAGACACAGGTTATATTTTAAGTGCCACATTTGTGACACTTAACATATTTATGCTATATTAAGGAGGCAAGTTAGGTCAGCTTTTCTCAGTTGGCAATAGTTAAATCTGTACAAATTTAATGGATACCTAGACCCCTGATTAAACCCATATAGGGGGCCTTAGCTTCTTTCTGCCTGCTCAATTTTGACGTCATTTGTCAGCAAGTGTTCTCCATGCCATTTTTTCATGTGTTTCTCCAGGGTGCTGTAAACACTGAAGGGCATCTGGCAAATGTCACAGCGGTAGACCTCCTTACCTATCTGGCCATGCGTTTTCATGTGGCGTGTCAGCTTGCTGCTCTGGGCACATGCATAGTTGCAGAGCTCGCATTTGTAAGGCCGTTCCCCAGTGTGGCTTCTGCGGTGGACGGTGAGGTTGCTGCAGTTCTTAAACACTTTGCCACAGTATTCGCATGTGTCACTTCTTCTTCCTTCTTTTGAACTTGGTCGGCCAGGCCCTGGTCCGATATGAGGTGTGCTGCCGCCACTTGCTGTCCCACTTCGCCCTGAGAGACCTCCATCCAGCATGTCACCTGGTGGTGTAGAGAACCGCAGACTTCCATTTTCTGAAGAGTGTTCAGAAGAAGTTGCAAAAGGAGATTGTCGAGAGTCTGTGAATCCTAGAAATGGATCCTTCATGAAGTGCCTTGATGCTGCATATCCTACCAGCCACTGGGAATAAACGTTTTCTGAAGGGATTATTGGTGTTGGGGGTAAATCTAGATCTTTCTCAATTTTTATCCTTTTTGATGAGTTGTTTAGTCCAGAACTAGAAATGGGCATTGGCTTTCGTGGGAGCAAGCCTGGAAATGGTTCACCTGGGCCAAAATTGCCATTAACTGTCCCTTCATCATTAGGGATAATTTCTCTCTCCACTGTATCTTCATGCCCTGGTATTCTCTGACATAAATCTCGTGGATCAGAAGATCGTTTCATGAAATGACTTCTCTTTTGTTTTTCATGTAGCATATCATTATATGCATGGATGCTCCCTAAATTTACATTATCCATAACTTTTCCAAGAACAAGGGACTTCTCATCATGGATTAGCTTTGCTCCATTTTCACGATTGCGGCTCATTTCAGAGTCCATACTGAAGCTTGACTCTGGCCTACTTTCATTCTCTATTTCCTCCTCCTCCTCTTCTTCTTCTTCCTCTTCTTCTTCATTTTCATGTCCTAAAGATGGGTCACTCTCATTTCTAAAATCTGTCTCACTGGATTTCACACCCTCTCCTGTTAGCTCACTTGTGCCTGGCTCTGGTGAGCTAGTAGCAGACAGTCCATCATCAGATCTTCCAGTCATTGAACCAGCTTTGTGCATATGTGTTTTCATGTGACGTTTTAACTTGCTTGCTTGGGAACATGCATGATCACACAGTTGACACTTATATGGTTTTTCTCCTGTGTGACTGCGACGGTGGACAATTAAATTACTCTGGAACTTGAAACTTTTACCACAGAATTCACAGGATTTGCTCTTTAACTGGGTTTGTGGTGGTGTAGTACTGCTAGGGGGCATGGGTGGCAATGGTGGTGTACTAATAAAAGGTGACTTAGGGCTTGACTGGAAAGGATTTAACAGACGATGCATAGGATTGCCGCGGTTCGGTGACACTGGAGGAGGAGTGGAGTTGTTCCCTGCTAGTTCTCTTAGCCTTCGGGAAAAATCCATTGCTGGAGATTCAATTGCCATGGGGTTTAAACGCATAACTCTGTCAAAGGCACTAGGATGCTGGGCAACTAACCCCATTTCTTCAGCACTAAGGCGATGCGGGTCCAGATGGTGGCGTGGGGGTGGGCTGAAAAGTGGTGGTGTGTTTGGGAGCCGAGCCTCACCAAAGCCTGGGTGATCACGTAGAATAGGCCCTGCCATTCTTAAAAGGTTGAAGGGATTGCTGTCTCCAAGGAAGTTTATCAGAGGGGATGGTGCAACAGTCTCCGGTCCCAGAGGTGGAGGGATAGTGATACGTGGAGTAAGAGAGTTACTAGATGGGCTTGTTTCCAGGTAGATACGAAATCCATGTGTATTTTGAGCATGCTGAAGCAGGAACCATGCGCTGTTAAAAGGCTGCTTGCATGTTGTGCAAATATAGCTTGAAGGCTCATCTTTACCTGTTAAAGACAAAAAAAATATATATATATAAAATACTGCTAAAATGATTTTGTATTAACAGTTTTAGATTAAGCTACTGACTGAATATAAAACACTAAGGAGCAGATTTATCAAAATGTGAGTTTAGAGCTTAATATATACAAATACATCCACATTCTATTAATTCCTATGGGATTTATATTGTATTCATCAATGGGTGAAAATCCCATAGGAATAAATAGCACGTTTTATTTACTAAGCTCTAAACTCACATTTTGAATCTGCCTGTAAATGTGTTAAGTTGATTTGCTTTTATATTTCTGTTCCAAATATTACATTTTTCCACTATGACCAATAATATCTAATCTATACATCTTATCCCACTCCTATTATTTTACAATTACTACTTATAAAAGAAAGTCATTTGTATTCATTTTATTACTGTTGTACTGTTAAAGGAACAGTATACCACCTCCTCAGCATGCATTCAATGAATAAGGCTTGAGCTAAACTTGCTTTTACATATTATTATATTTTGAGTGAAACAGGACAAACATGGAAATTGAATGTATTCCATATTTAGTCCGTGTTAAAGATATTTAGATTAGCAGTAAACGGATAGATAGGAATCTATTACGCAGGGTGATTATTAATAATCAAAACCATAGATTTTGTGTGATTAAAACAATAGGCAAAAGTACAGTATGTCCAAGTTTTATTAATTGAATTTATGTTTAAAAGGAGGTATACTGACCATTTAATGAAAAAGCATAAATAAATACCTACAAAAAAAGATACCCTAAACTGAAAAACTATGCAGCTTCAATAAATTCCATAATAAACTTTACTCTTAATAATTATATGTTAGCTTTAATGCTATAAAGTTGCTAAATATTTAAAAACCTCTGTTGATTTCTGTGAAAGTTCAGCTTGAAATGGCTTTCTATACATTGGTTCAAACAAAGCAAATGGAGAATGAGGTATTGGGGCTGCTTTATCAAATTGGTAAATGAAAAAAAAAACATTCATAATTGCAAAGCAAATTAAATATTTACAGTTAAAGGAAACAAAAAGATAATATGTTAGTAGTGTCTACGCATAAAATAACAGAACCCCATGTTTTATTAATGGAAATTGTTCATATATATGTATGCCAAGATGGGAAGTTGTTTCAGAATGGAAAAGATCTTTGTTGGTTTTGTTAAGCCCCCATTAACTTGCATTGTGTTCATTTTGATGCAATACTTGTTAATTGCTTAGGGCTTAACAATTCAGTGGGGTGTTCTGCTTTTCTAAATGTGTAATTTGGTTAAACACTCTTTTTACTGTCATGAAAAGTGTTAATAACTGGGAAATATGTTTAACTGCTGGAAATGTGTGTTACTGATCCTTTTCTAACAAACAAATCAATAATTATTGTTATATTAATAGTCAAGTAACATACAAGTGACCTAAAATGACTGAGCTTGTTGATTGCATACCATAAGACCCATAAGAGTCCTTTGGCTATGAGCCAATGGGCAAATAATTTGACCAAGCCTCTCTGATGTACTTTGATATAGTAGTGAGCCTTTATTTGTCATGTCATAGTAGCAGTGCTGCCATTGCTATCAAAGTCAATATATATTTAAAAAAATATATATATATACTGTATATATATATATATATATATATATATATATATATACTTAGACCTGTTCGTTCAGCACACCATTCCGAAGCAAAAAATCTATACACCAGGTGCTACCATGTCAAGGCAATATATAATAATCAAGAAGTAAGGTGCACACTGGAATTTTCAAAAAAGTTAAAATATCAAAAATTTATTGTATTCATGTTAAAAACAGGTCGACGTTTCGGTCTTTTTATTTATATATATATATATATATATATATATATATATATACTTAGACCTGTTCGTTCAGCACACCATTCCGAAGCAAAAAATCTATACACCAGGTGCTACCATGTCAAGGCAATATATAATAATCAAGAAGTAAGGTGCACACTGGAATTTTCAAAAAAGTTAAAATATCAAAAATTTATTGTATTCATGTTAAAAACAGGTCGACGTTTCGGTCTTTTTATTTATATATATATATATATATATATATATATATCCATATTTTCAAAAGGACCCGCACTCAGAAGTTCAATTGTGAAATCAAATGTGTTTATTGATGCTCATCCAACGTTTCGGCCCACATTGGGGCCTTTCTCAAGGATAAAACGATTTATCCTTGAGAAAGGCCCCAATGTGGGCCGAAACGTTGGATGAGCATCAATAAACACATTTGATTTCACAATTGAACTTCTGAGTGCGGGTCCTTTTGAAAATATGGATGCATAAATATATTTGACCAACGCACCACCCAGACAAAGAAAGCCCGGTAAGAGTGCGTCTGCTTAAACCTATACAGCTATATATATATATATATATATATATATATGTTCCATTTATGTAATCACGGTAGACTGGCTGAAAAAATGAACAGTCCATTTGTGTATAAGAACCTGAACACAAGGGAACTTGCTGAGGCACGATCACAGGAATTTATTTTTCTATCTGAAATTCCTGAATAGACTAATACATAAATTTACATTATTTTTATTCCAGGGTACTGTAGTTACAGAATGTTGTTTGTTTAAACCATTGTTGGTATAATGGAAGCAATGACATATTCCCATACCCACTATTTAGACCTTGAAGAACTCTCACCCATCTCTTAAAGGAGAGATATAGCATACATTTTCACAATGCATCAAACCATGTAAAATAATGTAAAATAGAAGAATTTTTTTTTATTTTAATAGCTTTTGGATAAAGAAACCTCTGTATAAGCTTGAAAACTGCCTTCCACCTTTGCAACTTCCTGTCCTAGACTCTCCAGTATCTGAGACTGCAGTTGCCGGCTCTTTCTGTGTAAGCTATACAGCTGCAGCCCGTGAGGGAGGAGTGGGCGTGTCTGTGATGTCACACTCAGTCCTTCCCTGCAGACATCTGTTAACCCTTACTGCTGGTTTTCCCTGTACTGAACTCTCCCTCTCTGCCCTGTTCCTTTCACCCTACCCTCTCTGTTCCTTTCTCTCGCTCTCTTGCCTACAGGGCCGGAACTAGGGGTAGGCAGAAGAGGCAGCTGCCTAGGGCGCAAAGATTGGGGGATCGCTAGGAAGCTACCTCTTCTGCCTAACTCTAGACCAGGCCTGGCACTTGACTTCCTCCTGCAATTGTTTCCAGCACATATTTGCGAACAAACGCCGTTGGTGCGCATGCACACAAACGCCCTTGGCGTGCATGCGCATGGATGCTGCTGACGCAGCTGATATGCATGAAGTGTCGGTGACATGCACGTGAGCGGCAGTGATACGCATGCACATGTGAGCACCAGTGACGTGCATGCGCAACAAACAGGAATGGGGCGAGCTGCCTTGGGCGCCCGGTCGTCTAGGCCCGCCTCTGCTTGCCTATTTATTTAACCCCCCCCGCCCTGTTCTCCCCCCCCTTCACTTCTTGTTCCTTTCTCTTGCCCTGCAATAATTGTGGACTTCTGTATAAATAAAACATAATCTGCTACTAAAAGTATTTTATTCTTTTCTGGAGGCAATGTGTATCAGCAGTTAGTATAAATACCATAGTCATTTTCTACACAGTATTATGTTGTATGCAAAAAGCATCAACATCTTTTGGGTTTTTGTACCATCCACATCTGTTATTATATGTTATACAATTCCAGAACATCAGCTGCATTTATTCCCTTACAACTCCCTGCACCTCCCAATAAATTTTTCCATAATAGCTGCTTTTTTAACATGCAACTCCCTGCACCTGATCATAAATTGTCCCAGAAAAGCTGCATATATTCTCTTGCAACTCCCTGCACCTGACCATAAACTATTCAACAACAGCTGCATTTCCCTTTACAACTCCCTGCACCTGATGATAAATAGTTTCAGAACAGCTGCATTTTACCTTGCAACTCCCTGCACCTGATCATAAATTGTTCCAGAACAGCTGCATTTATCCCATTGCAACTCCCTGCACCTGATAATAAATTGTTCCAGAATAGCTGCATTTATTCCCTTGCAACTCCCTGCATCTGATCATATATCAATATGAAGGAAAACAAAACTACAGCTGCTGTTCTGGAATATCATAACAGCAAATACACTGTTTGTATAATGTTGTATAATGTAATAGAGGCAGGGAGTTGCACAGTGTATAACAATGTATTATGGACTATAGATTGTATCCAGCTGGGCAGGTACATTTGTGACTGATTCCTATTTGCTGTGGAACACAGGAGCATACTGTTGTACTTTAAATTAAAGAGAATGTTACTACTACATCAATATTACAGTTTGTATTAACCTTCACATCTATTGCGTTATGTTGAGCATGTAAGGTATATTATTATTAGATTAGATCAGATTAGATTGCTTTATTTGTCAATACAGACCATATAAACAGTTATACAGTGTATCCAAATAACGTTTCACTCAGCCCTCCCTCCACTTGGTGCATTTACATAGGAAGAGCATTTACATGGAAGAGCATTTGAGGAGATAGTTTGAATGATATATATATATATATATATATATATATATATATATATATATATGATATCTAGGGGCAGATTTACTAAATTCGTGTGTAGGATTAGAATATTTGCACAAATAGTCGCGAATAGTCTCAATTTGATCGTGCGACTATTCAAATATGCAAATTAAGTATTTCCGACCATTGAATATAGAATATTCGGGCACATCGAATAGATCGAATAAATATATATTTGAGCACTCGACTATTCGCCAGTCGAAGAACCTGACTTTTAAATTTTTACTTCGCCAGATTGAACCTACCGAATTGCAATAGAAGCCTATGGGAAGCCCCCATAGGCTTTTTTTTCTAAGTCTTTTGCTGAATTTCAATCGTACGATCGAACACTTCGAGCATTCGATTTGTATGATTTTGGTGAATATTCGAGCATTTTTTCCTGCGACTATTCCTGCGACTATTCGATCATACAATATTCCATTTGATTTTTTCGCCAAATATTCGCTAATAGCCCTCGACAATTCGACACTTAGTAAATCTGCCCCATAGTGTGAGGATATAAGTGAATGATCAGGCAGCAACATAAGATAGTTATGTGCAGGCTGGAAACACACAGGACAGAGGGTGGGAGGGGAGGAATTCAGCCTGTCAGTCAGTGCAGTGACTACTTCCTGTGAGAGAATGAACAGACACTCCCACTCTTCATTTCAGCCTAGACACCGAGCAGAGAGGTTCTCTCTGCAGCTCTGATATAATGACAGTTTTGGGAGGTAAAATGCTTTCAAAATGTTTTTACTTCTGCAGCATTACATGTTTTAAGGAAGGATGTGTAACAGATCTGATTATGAAGGTTATATGAAATGTCCCCTTTAATTTCACACAGCTGGACACATCATCCATATGCAACAGATTTTTTTGCTCATTTGCTAAAGAGTCCATGATAGTCATCCTTAGATTAATTATTACCTTTTACTTTATGAGAAAATCTCCATAATCTCTTTTTTTGGTTTTATTTCTTGGGTATTGCCCAACACATTTTATATAAAGCACAGTACCAGAACATCCACTGTGTACTTTCTTGTTTCTCTGAAACAAATATTATGTGCACTATATAGAATTAAATCAAAGTATACACCCAACTTAAATCTACATGATTCACTACCTCTTCAAAATACATGTCACCTGTGACAGGATGGAATTCAAGAATCTGAAAAGCCTTGGGGCTTTCTGTACAATGATTCTGGGTCCAAAAGCTAAAATGGAGATAATATTTTCCAGTGCCTTGAAAGGTAATCCAACATACTATACTGCATAAAAATAAAATATAATTTTAAAAATATGAATTATCCTCTTATATTGTATCCTAAAACAAATGGATCAAAAGAAAAGAAAAGAACCTAAAAAAGCACTTCTATTTCATAGTATTCTAAAAATATGAACTGTAATTAGGGTCAAGGAGTAAAAATCTGAAATTGACAAAAATATGTCTAATGTCTAAAAGCTAAAATACCGGAAAGATCTTAATAAAAAAGTGGACGGTAAGATTTCATAATTTACTGTATGTGTCAATAACAATTAACAATTGTTTTAGTTGTTTTAGTTCCAGATATGGAAACAAGTAAATCATCAAGTCAAGACCCTCCAGTAATAAGTGTAAGCAGCACCTACTATTAGCTGGTTTTTGGGA
Source organism: Xenopus borealis (assembly GCA_024363595.1). Lineage (NCBI taxonomy): Eukaryota > Metazoa > Chordata > Amphibia > Anura > Pipidae > Xenopus > Xenopus borealis. The sequence goes on from CM044445.1 coordinate 73,149,334, forward strand.
GATTAAAATAATGTGTTACTGGTACAGTGGTTTTAAACAGGTATCTGCTTAGCTATGAGAAATTGTGAAACAAACTTGAATTCAAGGGCAGATCACAGGCTTTAACCTATTTTTAAAACTCTTTAAATGGGCCTGTGGTTAGTCCTAAAGGTAAGAGTCTGTCGCTTGCATGTTTACATTTTTATAATTAAGCATTCAGTTGCAAAAAGATGTGTCAGAGTTGAACAGCCAAAATCAGATTGCTTGTCCAAATGTTCTGCTGTCCAGTGCTACATCTAATTAAAGTAAAGGTAGATGGCAAGACTGGAAAATAGTTGAAATAAAAATAGTTAAGACTGTTACGGTATGTTGTAGCTCTGAATAATGGATCTGAATTAAGTATAGGATGGAGGCACCTAGAACAGAGTTAAGGGTTGTATTTATAAAGGTTTGTAAACCAAATAGCACATTTTATATCCACAGCTGCCCTCTGTAATCAGAATATTTACAAAGACATTAATTCTTTTGCTGAGTATGACCTACCACTGAAAAAATGAGAAACAATTCCTGGTGTGGATAGTGGTTCATTAGGTAAAAAAAATGGTGAACTTCAGCACCAGATGGATGCAGCTCTTAATAAAAGGGAATATAATTTACATTTGATGGTCAGACTCCATACAGCCTTTTTAAAACAATGTAGGATAAAAAGGGATGCAGTATTAACTTGCACTCAAATAATAAATTATAATTTTTTTTATTTTAAAACACCACTATTTTAGTGGCACTTTTCAGCATTGCAATACCGACTTCCTTTTCCTATCTTCTTCCCTTTCTGCTCTTTATTTCTCTTTTGCCCTTATTAATAATTCCTATTCCAATTTGCTATAACCTTGGGTCCAGTTTCCATTTTCAGTTCCCCCATCCACTATTCTTCTATTTGCTTAACTTTGTGGAGCTTCACATGCCCTGGCAAATATTTGTTAGGGCATGTTTGTGTTTCTCTATGGAGGTATATCTTTTGTTAATATTGGCGGTGGTTTAGTAAAGAAGGCAACTTCCAGCTACTGTATATCCAGCTAAACAGAATTAGAATAAATAAGAGACAATCTTGTTTTTCCAATATTGTGCATGTGAAATTGACTTATATTAAAACATATAGTGATGCAAGTTTTGCCAGACAAAAATGGTATGGCATAAACCACGTTGTAATGTGTAATGGCACTAGCAGTAAATTACTAGAAAGCATTTTACTGCAACCCTGACAAATTTTACAGGAGAAAAATCTTTCAGGACTTCACCAAAATCTTATTAAACAAAATAATACTAAGGCACAACATATTATTTGGAAAGAACATCCATTGCCTTCACAAAGAGGTGGGTGCTGGTATACTGTTTGTCTTACAAAAGGTTTTATCCACATTCTTTATGGAAACGACACCCCACAGGTTCGTAAATAGATTGCACTACCAATGTTTGTGGAGAATGTTTATCCAAAGGAAAGCAATATGGCAGCACAGATGCTAAGCATGGCTTATTAACAAGTTTATTAACAAGTGCATTTCACTCATATAACACTTCTGTTACCTATTCTTTGCTGTACGAGGTAAACAGCTGTGAAGACACTAACACAATTCAAGGCTTGCTGATGAATTTCTAAGGTTTATTTTGCTGTTATGTATATGGTATATTGTTTGCTTCATTCACTTTGCTTTATTAAAAAGCTCATCATTCCCTGCTTTATCGGTGCTGCCATGTTTATCTGTCCTACAAAAATTTTTAAATATTTCAAATGTTCTAAATCTTATCCTAACATCATGTACATTTACTCTATGGATAATCGGCATTATGGAGAGACCGGATGCCGCTTTATATAGGTTATCTAATACAAAAGGGACCCATTATCAGAGCAGAGCAAACAAGCTGTAATATATGTATATTGTGCAGTGTGGCATAAGAGAAAAGTGATCAGGTCTGCTGGGATTTATATAACACAAGAAAACAGCATACATGCAACTTGTAAATTTGCTTCAATTGCCTCTGAAGTTAAAGGTTATTCCCTTGATCTAAGTATGTAATAAAATATTACAGACAAAGATTGGTGGTGAAAGTGTGAATGTTTAAACTGAGTATAATAATAGAAAATGAGAGGGTAAAAAGTGGACCTTATAATTGCTGGTGACACACAGAATATGAAGAACAGCCCCCCACGCCCTAGATATGAAATATCTCTTAATGTTATGTTATTTTCATAGCTATGCTCTTTTATTCAAAGAATCCTTATAGGAACATTCCTTGTGTTGCTCTTTGGAACTCATAAAGAGCATACCTGATTTCTACTGCAGTAGAATCAAATTGCAGTCATTTGCATACATGCAAATTTGCTTGCGAATGAAAAAACATTTTTCAGAATGAGAAAAACATGCATGTAGCTTGTAAGCAGCTACTTCTTTTTTTAATATTCCTTTAATCCACTAAAGGTTATAAAGGGAACTTGATGAAAGCATACAATAAGCTGCATGCCTAAAAATCAAAATGTCTATCTAAATGTTAAAGATTATGGGAAAAAAATGGCTGTGTTAATTATATTTGGTCCATTAAAGGAATCAACATCTACAAAACTATTGTTTTTGCATACATGCACGATTATATTCTACACTGCACAAAGATTAAAAAATTCATCAAATATTGATATCACACCTCTATGATGTGAGCTTCTACCTAAAAACAGCATAAGACAGCTAAGATGGGAGAAACTGGTGAATATTAAGGAAAAGATCTTTTTTTGGCAATGCAGTTAACCCACTTAGAGGCAAAGGTTTCACCTCTCTTGAAGAAGGCAGTCTACCCAGGTTAACCAACTGCAGTGTTAGAATAACTCCTGCCTCCTTGTCACCGTGCACAAAAGTCATCAGCAGCTGAATGTTCTTTTCTGCACCGCAATTAAGACGAATCAATACGAGGTGCCACAAATGGTATTTTATTCTCAATAAGAACTCGGGCTGAGTTTATTCAGAATATTTTAGCGCTTCCCTGGGGGATTTTGGTCCAACGCAGATGGCAAATAAAGTACTACTGCCTAGGGCTAGAGCACATTATGCTAATTCTAATGTCAGATGTACTTTAATATACAGCTCTATTTAATCACCCCATTACTTCACATTTCCATATGAAAAACCTGCGGCACTTCTGCAGAGCTTTCACTCGTTGACAATGCCAACTTCCTTCATCTAGCTCACTGAGAAATAGAAAGGAACGCTGGTCAATCTCACTGGGTTGCATGTTCCTGCTGCTTTCACCCTTCCTGAATTGAATATTGGCTGATGGAATGAATAAAGATGCTACTGGAATGTCAGTGTATGGCACTTCAACAAGTACCAGCATGTAGGATTACACTGGTTGAGGCCAATTCTAACCAAGCCACCAGTTATTTGTGAACAGCTCATCTATCTCAATCCCTATTATCATACATGCCTCCATAAAAATTTTAAGATTGACATGAACCAACAGAAAAACAAAATGATATTAACTTGAAATGTAAACTGATTCTACTTTTTCAGAACTATACACAGTTTACTAAATACATAGATGCAAAGTATACTCTGTGGGCTCCTTTTAAATTCCCTCTGCTTTCTATAGGTGACAGTCTGAAAATCTATGTGATAATATTTGCTCTTAATATGGTGAGATATACAAAAAACTTTGACACAATTTTAATTTCACATATTTATATGCATTGAACTGGTATCCTATGTAGTTTATGCATGTTTTAGGCATCACTTCTCCCATAATTGTTTTGAATATAGTTGTCACTGAGGTTCAGCTAGTACATTGCCTAATTTCAGTAAACCAGTATACCAGTACTTTTGGCTTCAATTATTGCTGTCAGTAGAGTTACAAAAAAAGGCTGGAGCTTTACAGATGTTGTACAATGTTTACTAAATAGCAAATAAATACGTTTTAATAAAAACAGAACAACAATAAATGAAACAGTTTTAGAAAGTTAAAACAAACATTAACTATGCACATTAAACATAATGTATCCTGCAAACCACAATAACCCACAATAACCCATATACAATATAAGGAACTGAAAATAAACAGTAGAAAGCACATGCTAGTCTACAAAATAAGCCTTCACAATTTTTATTTTACTTTATAAAGTTAATATTTTTTGCTTAATCGTAGATCTTTCAAGCTATCTCTTCAGGGCACATATGTTAGTGTCCATTAGAATCCTTATCCTGGTCATTTCCATTAGACTACAATGGCTACTTCATATAGATAGTGAATAAAATCATACATCTGAAATTCCTGCTAGAAAGTGTTATCACAGAATAACCCATAATCTCTATCACCATGCGTGCTATCATGGTGGTTTTCTTAAAATTAGAAATAGTCTAGTTGCAGCCAAAAATAAGGTTGCCCTCTGACAAAATAATTTTTAATAGTATCATTTAAATTCTACCTGTATTTACAGTCTTCATTTACATGTCTCAAAGATATGGTTAAATTGATAGCACAAAGAAAAATCAAATATAGTGTAAAAGTACATGAAAATATAAAGCAGGCAACCAGGAAAAAATGGGAAGAAGCAAAGTTAAATAAATGAATAACAGCAAAAATGCTGCAATGTTCTGTCCTAAATATAACCAATGCATACATGTAAGAAAAAATTGATTAGTTAATGGCATGTGGTATAATTTAGGAACAAGGTTCCATGATCCATTTTTTGCTGGCAAAATATTGAGGAAAGTGAAACCAGGCAAAACAAACTACTCTCCTTCTCTGGATCAGTATTCATTACATAAGAGATTGAATAAAAGAATGCTAAGAATCTAAAATCCTATGAGAGCACGTTGCCTAAAACCTATTTTTAAAACAATCAGGGTTGCAACAGCAATACTAGAATGAGAGTCAATTTTTCCTCTATTTGCAGAAGAGCGCCGGTTTTGCTGGAAAGACGCCTGTGTTTTGTTTGGCTCCCGTTCATACACTGCCTTGGCAGGCGTTCCTTGGATAGCACACAGTGAGTATCTCTCTTGCATACAGTAGCTCTCTCATTTCAACCATCCCAGCCACGCGTTTTCTAATAACAGAGTGAGAGCAGCAAAAATCTTCCTGACTGCAGATCATTTGAGAACAAAAAGAAAAAAAGAGTATTCACAAGATTTTGCTTCTCGAAGACGAGGATGCTTAAAGCTGGTGCAAGGAGCAGTCAGGGAAACACCAGATTTTTTTTTCCCCCTGCAAATGCATTTTTTTAATCTTCTGTGGTTTTCCATGAAATGCTGCAGTTATAAAACAAATCATCTGCCTTCTGGCCAAAATCATAAAACATTCTGACAATTCTGTGAATTTTTGGAGGTCTGTACTCTTATAGGATTGCAGCTGCCTTGTGCTTTTAGTTTGATCCATACAATATATATTTATAATTATCTGCTAAACATGAGAAAGCGTTAAAATTTCCCATTTTAAATTCTATTCGATTTTCACTAGGGCTGTGTATTGTGGATAAAAACTGTGCAACTTATTGAAATATAGATGAATTGTCCATTAGAGATGTTGAAATGTTCAATTTTCTTATAATTCTAAGAAGTGTTACTGGCATGGTAACCAGTAAATAATCCCATTATAATACACAAAAGCCGTAAATATCTTGTAAATTATATCCTTATAAATGGTGAATTCTGATGTCATCAGTTATAAACGGTGAGTTCTGATGTCATTTCTGTCACATGACTCACTGAAACTTGTGTATTATAATAAATAAAGTACCCCCAGTTGCAAAATATGAGGATATTAGAAGTTACCTCGGAGTTCCATGACCTGTATAAAAACACTCAGTAACTTATAATATCCTTATATTTTACAAGAGGGGGGTACTTTATTCACTATATAATCTTACAGCTCTCCAATGATTAGTAATATACCAGCAGCCTAATGGAAAGTATGAAATTTGCAAGTGACATGGAGTACCAGGAATCGAATTAAAACATATTCCGACTTTCATATGATCACTTTATTATTCAATGATAATAATAATTGTATAGCCTCAAGTAGGGGATACCTTAGACAACTTAGGTAACTACAGTTGTTTTTCTCTTGTTGTTTTGGTACTATTCCTTATATTTGCCCTCTCTTTTAAGCACCAATCATCTGGGATTTCTTCTTCTTCTCTCTTTATACCCAAGTAGTAATCTCTCCTGCAACTACCATATTATTCAGTTAACTGGAAATTTTCTTCTCATTTCTATGTACTATTACTATACTATTATTAGTCTATCTTTTACCTCCCTTTTTGCCTTTTACTGCTTCAAATGAAGTATATTATGTGATTATTTTTCTGCTAAAGCATGTGACTCAGTACGACAAAGAGGAATTTGAAGACTTAATCTCTCAGAGAAACTCTTACTTACACTACAGCACAGTTACACACTGAAGAGCTAATAGAGCTAAAGAGCTAATGGCAAAATGTCATTAATAACAAAAATGTGGCCCAGTTCTAGTAAGCCATTGCAAACAGTGCAATATTTGTTTTCAAACAAATGACCAGTAAACCTGTTACCTGATGATTGGTTGGAATGGGTTACCTGACCGGGTTCAAATTTTGCAATTTTATTACATAACCCCCATAAATTTTTACCCTGTTAAGAAAGTCAGAAGGTATAGCCAAAAGCCAAGATCATTCTTTTTCGATGGTCCAGCTGGTGCCAAATTCATGAAGTTTGTCGTTCTGTTATATTCTAAATAGAGGAACAATGAAAGTGCCAACTATAGTTTAATGGATGTGCATTTTGAGGAACTACACAGTTTGCACAGGTACATTATATATATATACATTATACTGTATTATACACAAACATCAGAAAATTGTATCCAGTCCATGGTAACAAGATATATATGTGTATGCATGTGTGTGTGTATCATGACCATATATAAACATGTATCTAACATCCTATTTGCTTCAGTTTGTTAAAATGGCAAAGCACAAAGACACAGCTTATTGTGTGGACAGAACATTGCCTTTCAGCATATTTCTATTTATACCTATGAGTAGCAGCTGGCACTGATGTGGCTTTAAATAAGGAAAGAAAGAATATTTTCCACAGGTGAAGAAAGTACATTTAATTTATGAGAACAGGTAGTACTGTTGTTGTTGTTTGTGAATACGTTTGAGGCTACCCTCAGCACACAATAAACTGTACTATATATTTTTCTATTAAAAAAGCCACATTTATAAGAAGGCCATACGTTCTCTATATCAAACATAATATGAAGCATTTGTTACTGTGCTATGCAGACAGTCAAGATGCTATGATATAGTCACAAGAAACTGCTACATTACATGGTACTGCAGTCATTTCCCAGTAACTCAGCAATGTATAGAGACAGACATGAACAATCAAAGTGAGGCTAGCTGTCGCAGTCAGGTACATTAATATCAGTTCTTGAGAAATTGTTGCCGAGGTAAGGAGGTGCGGCCATGCTCATGCTTATTTATTTTCATATTTATCTTTCCTTGCTGGGAGAATGTAAAATATTATTATCTTGGTATCTGAGATACTTTCTTTTGCACAAACTGTGAAGTGCTTTGCTGTGCTTCCTAGCACTTCATTGATTGTGGGACGCCTTTACGAAAGATGTTTGAGTTTTATGTCTTGAGCAAGGAAGGTCATTGTCATAAACATGGTATTTACTGTAACTCTTTGCCTGCAGTACACCTACATTATTGCAGTTTTTGATTATAATAAACAACTAGATAGACAGAATAAATCACTAGTTTATTGTCTCTTTCATGGCAACATGCAAAACCTCAAGTACAACCCTTTATGTCAAGTAGATTGACAATAAATATCTCTTGTTAAATATGCTTTTTTATCAGGTGCTAAGATGTTTATTTAATACTTGGATGTGCTTTTTTGTGGGCAGTAATTCACAGTCTTCATCTGTAGCTTTCAAAGGTGTGTGCAGGGCACAGTAAGGAAGCGCAATTCCTCCTAGATAAATATCTTAGAAAAAAACCCCAGGAAAACAATTAAAACTAGAAGGTAATAAATGATGAAGAAGCTTATGAGCACAGATCTGGCTAACTTCCCAGTGTTCATTCATGCATCACAAAATCCCACAGCTCAGAGTCTTTTGGAGGGCAGCTGGGCAGTGAGGATGTCCACAGCAATATAAATGTGAATTAGATATGATCGAAAATGCTCATCGCATTTTCAACAGTACATGCAATTTTTCCCCTTCTAAAATACATGACAAATGATCCTGTTCCTAAGCAACTGAACAGATGAAGGGGTTTTAAAGTTCCAACACATGACAGTGTCTACCTTCTTATCGTTTAGGGATGGTTTCTAACAACACAACTCTGAAGACTGTATTTAATATAGTGCTCATTATTCCAATTAAAATATTTTCCACTATGCGCACAATAATTGTTGTTTTTTATTATTTTTTTTAACCTTTAGAATATATTTAGAGCTCTGAAAGATGTTAGACTTCCCAGCTACAAACTGAACAGAACACCAGAAGAGTGCAATGCTTTTATTACTTCCTGGCTTTTAAGGCCTTATTTGGACTCTCACCTGTCATTACTGTCCTGTGGATCTTGCTGCACTGGCTGGCACAATGGCACAATCTAAGGCCTTGAGTTCTCACAATATCAGTTCCAAGGATGGACTATACAGTCCACCTCGCCCTCAGCATGATGCAACTTCTTTCTGACAGTTGGGTCTTGAGGCATTTGATACTCCAGCCTCAATCCAACAAAGAAGTCAGCAGATGTGACTACTTGTGTAGAAGTTTGTCCAGCTGAATACATGTAACAGTAATAACAATCATTCAAACTGCACATTTAGCTTTTGTTCTTATCATACCTTGCACTGTGCCTTGAACATGCTTTTGAATGCTACAGTGTTTTGCTGAAACATTACACATTTTATCATACACCAACTCTATGCATGTAAATCCAATTACTCCTTACCCACTCCTTCCCTTGTGGTCTACTGCACTGCACCTGGCAAAGTTTAATTATAATGTACATTTACCATCTACATGCTTGTTCAATGTTGGCTAGATAAGGGAAGCTGTCTTTTTTATCATTTATACAGTTGGTGTGTGATTTTCATACGTGTACCTACTATACATAAATATGTATACTGATAAGCCAACTGATGTGCCCCTACAGGTAGAGTACTAACTGTATCAAATACTTTTTGGCTCTGCCAGGCTTTGAATTGGGAACCTCCTGCTTTGCCTTTATCACTGGGCCAGCAGACCCTTCACCTGGCCTCCCTATGACATCCCTAATTGGCTATTTGATGCCAGCTGGGGGGGCCGTATTTAAGAACTTCTCTTAACTCCTTTTCTTTCCTGAGCATTACTGTGGTTGTGATTTGAGCACTGTGGCTTGCCCTAAGCCCTAGCTGTTCTGGCTCTCACCCTCCATTGCGATTTGTCTAGTCCTTTCTTGTATAGTCCTGCCATGGTCCTGTTCCTGCCATGGTCCTGTTCCTGCCTTGTTCCTGATCTGCTTTGGACCTGTCATGACTTGTCTTCTCCTTCCCACTCCAGTCTATCTTACTTCTCCACTTGCTCCAGTCTGTCCTGATTCTCCGACTGCTCAGTCTTGCTTTCCGTCTATCCTGTTCCTCCTCCCACCCTGTCCCATTCCAGTCTGTTTTGCTTCTACATCCAGGCTTTCTTCCAAACAGCTCTTTGTCTGAAGGATTTACCACCCTCCTACTTGTGCATTTGGGGATTTCCTATTAAATCCCTGACAAATACTAGTAGTACTAGACATACTAACTATGACTCCTGGAGTAAAATGTATAGGTTATTATTCCATTATTTTTAAGTGATTAATGCTCAAAATAAAAAAAAGCTTCATCATTGAACCGTAAAATGTTTTAAGCCTAAAAAGTGGTGTAAAACGTGGTTCAAAATAAATAGAGCAGTGAATGCTATAATGCTATGCATTGTGATCATGGAAATCATCCATTATGGTGTTTTTATTTAACGCCCCACAAACACCAACATTTTTGCCATTAATTTACAATACTTTCAAGCTGCATAGCACATATATCATGTAACACATAACAACACATGTATACAGGCAAGCATTCATAACACAGCTGTATAACAAACCTGATTTTACATGCTGAAGTGGCAATGTGTGTCATAGTTCTCACATTTATAAATATGCCCCAAAATCTGATCCGCAAAAGTGGAGTTACTTAAATATGCACAATCAATGTACTCTGTCCCAAGATAAATGAAATTGCTCTTGTGTGCTCTTAAAAACACTCTTTGGGATATGAGAGATGAAGGAAAAGTAATTCATTACGGAATTATTCACTTTTCTCTGTGATTCACGTCCCAGTAATTACCATGACCAGCCTAATAAAAACTGCAACAAAACGAAGGTCAACTAGCAGTTAGAAGCGTTCATTTTCATTTCAATGTATTCATCTCTGGCTCCTAATGGCCTCATTTTCTCCCATGCTCTTTAATAAATACCACTGAATTACAGGTTAAATAGCTAAATTAAATTATTGCAATTACAGTGTGCAGAGCCCTGAAACTGGTTTACCTTTCCCATTTCAATTAGAGGTGAAGTTTCAACAGGCTCTGGATTCTGATTGCTGTCAATAGAATGAATTACACTGAATGTGAGCACAACCTTTACTTTCTCCTTATATGTGTTTGAAGGTACAAAAGTGTGCAGTCAGACGCATCTTCTTAAATGAAAGCCTGCTATAGCTGATACTAGCAGACACCGAATGTCACAGTAAAGGCACTTCTCATTTCAAAGAACTATAAAAGAACTGGCATAACTAATGATGGTTGTCTATATTTTAGGCAGTGACAACAGTGTTTTTACTGGTCTAGATGACAGCACACGAGTTACATCCAAAGCTACTGTAATATAGCTATGACTATAAGAGAGATCTGCAACTACCAAACATTTTTTACCACATAAAGCAAAACTTTTACAGTGCAGTCTTTGTGATGGACAACTTGCCCACAAAATTTGCTGCAGTAATAGGAACTGCACCCAATTGGAATTGTAGGTGTTTTATCAATTAATTGTACCCCAGAGTAACACACTGTTGCAGATTCAAGGGGGACAAACCCTCCCATCTGCTACACTGGTCATTCTGTGCTTTAAATTCTAAGTCAGTACAGTTACTAATCAGTGGGCCACTTGTGGAGACATTGTCTGGTCCTGGCATAAATGTTGTGGACTTGTGTAGGACCAACTATATTGAATGTCAAATGTATGGAAGCTTTCAAATTACAAGATTTAAAGTTTAACTTTTCTAAAGTGTCAGACATGATTTTATCATTGTATACTGACACTACAGCTAAAAAGGCCTCCTGAGGCACCAAGGGCCAGTTATCAGAAGAGAAGGAGTATCTGCCAGGTTCAAGACAAAGAGATTGTGGCTAACAGGAATATAATGCCTAAGGGTTAGTCCACACCAGGCGATTCAGGGAGATTAGTCGCCTGACGAGTAATTGCCTCTTCTTTAGTGAGACTAATCTCCCTGAATCACTTACCCCTGTCTTGCGCTGGCTAAAATGAAAAGGTGCCTCCGATAATTCACACACGGTTGTGCGCTTTCCAAAATCGCCCGAAGTTGCCTCGCACCGCTGCGTGTGAATTACCGCAGGCGACTTTTCATTTTACCCAGAGCTAGACATGGGTAAGCGATTGAGGGAGATTAGTCGCCCTAAAGAAAAATCGCCTGGAATGGACTAACCCTAAAGCTTTCCACCATAATTTCTTGTGCATTTCTGGTCTGAACACAATGTAAGGACCTATAAAAAAAAAGGATGGTTACTGTGGCAAAGGCAATATTTCAGTTGTGGATGTGTCCTACACAAATCAATTGAATATTTGAATGTTTGTTAGTATTCTGTTTTTATCTGAACACTGAAAAGTGTTGTGAAACATATTTAATGGAATTGGGATATTTGTATATTGCAGCTTCAAGGGGCTGCAAGAGTAGTACTAACTACTCATTATAAAAGTAATTATGGACATGTAGGGGCCTGTTTACTAAACTCAAATTAATCAAATTTTTTTCTTAGAAACAAAGTCAACCAAACTCCCTTCCACAAATTGAACTAATTTATCAATAATTTTTCTTGAAAAATCAAAGCGAAAAAACACTGCAACAAAATCAAGTGTCAATTCGTTTTGTACAATTCATGCTGCAAAAACTCTGCTTTATCAGATAACCTCAACTTAATTGGATTATCTAGCGCAGATCATGATGTCAAGAAACTTCAGGGGCATCTGCCATTGACCTCTACCTCTACATTACTTCAACAAGTATGTAGCATTTTTTTATTCAAATTTTTAGCAGCTTTTGGGGTATAATAAATCTCAAATTATTTAAGTTTTTATTTTTCTATTAAAAATTCGAGTTTCCCCTCTAACAAAATCAACCAGAAAAAATCAAACTTTAATAAATGGACCTCATAGTGTAAATCCATTAAAGGAAAAATAAAAACCCCTTTACCCCACTTCTTCTTCTCCCCTTTTTGGTAAAACTGCAGCTCTGATTCTATCCCACCTCCTTTTGCCTCATTTGTTGCACTGGGACAGAAGGGGTGGGCAGGATGTGAGTGATAAAAATGATCAGTAGGCAGAATGGGTGTCTTCAGAAGGAGGGGTGCAAAGTAGACACACATGGGGGCAAATTCACTAAAGCGTGAAGCATCTAACACTAGCGCTAATTTGCCAGCATGAAGTCATATCGCAACTTCGCAGATTTACTAACAGTGTCCCTGGCGAATATTCGATAGTGAAGTAGATAGACTAGAGCAACTTTGTACCCTTACGTAAGGCGAAGTTTCGCACTGACGAAGGGATGTAACTATGCTAATTCACTAAGATGCCCCTTTTACTGAACGTTACCTCTTGTGCTAGACTTTACTTTGCCAGGTCCAGGGCCGGAACTAGGGGTAGGCAGAAGAGGCAGCTGTCTAGGGCGCAACGACTGGGGGGCGCTGGGCAGCTACCTCTTCTGCCTAGTGCCCACCCTAGACCGGACTCGGCTCTGCGTGCGTCACTGCGGACAAGTGCGTAAGTGTCACCACAGTCATGTGCCTCGAGCGTAACTGTTCAGGGGCAGCGGCGGGGGGCGAGCTGGCCGACTGGTTTGCCTAGGGCACCCAGCCAGCCCAGCCCACCTCTGGCCAGGTCAGACCTGGTGAAGTTCAATACAATAGATAGGAGTCCCAAAAAAAACGCTGGTGTCTTTTATTTTTTTTTAGGGTGAGAGTCTGAAAAATAGCGTAATTTTTTGGGGGGGTTACCCTCCTACCCCTCTACATTTCCTAACATATGGCAACTCAAATATACAGTGGGCACATGTTTAGGGCAATAGAACAACTTTATTTTATATATTAAAGGTTTCCTGGCCTTGTGTAGTGTAATGGCTGCACAACTTCGCTACCGTTCACCTCCCTGAGCGCAACTTTGCATTTTAGTGAATTTGCGTAGCGCTGGTGAAACTACGCCTGGAGAAGTGTGGCGAACGTTGGCGAAGGCAACGATAGCGCATTTTCGGCACTTATTGAATTTGCCCCATGATGTTTCTAAAGCTTCAAATGAAATGGTAACTTTGTGAGTGTAGTGGTGTAGCTGCGCCCAGAAAAGCAGAAAACATTTCCATTCCTAAAGTGTATCACCTATGCTTCACTTATACCTGAAACAAGGTTAGGGATGGGGAATGACTCTAGCAGCCTCTGGGGGTGTGGAAATGATCTGTTCGAGTCACGGGCAGGGAATTGATTGCCAATGCACGTATTCAACCACATCTGAACATTATAAAAGAAAAGAATTGAAATATTCTCATCTGTGTGTGTCACAGTTTTTGACACACTGGGGTTATTTATAAAAACTGGGCAAATTAGCACCTGGCCAGTAACCCATGGCATACAACCAGATACTGGTTAACCTACAGTGGCTGAAAAAGCTAATCACTTAAATACAATGCATCACTATCACAGTACTACGTAAAACATCTTGATTGCATTAGAAAATATACTGTTCGTTGACAGTGATATTTTAATGAGTACACTTTAATCTGGATCTAAAGGTAAAATCCATTTAAGGGAATAATGACATTTTCCTCAAGCTCAGGGCTCATACAACACATACATGTTACAATATTAAAAGCTGTGCTAATACATAAAAATGCAATCCTGACATTTGGGGAGAACAAGACAGTGAATTTTACTTATTGAGAGTCCTAAAGAGAATATGTAACACTGCCAATGCACTGGCAGAACTGCTATAGGTTTCTTTAGAAAAAAATTATGACTGCAACTCTAGCTAGCAATTAATGGGTTTAAAAGGAATTTGCAATATAGTTATCCATATTCATTTTAGAGTTGAAATGTTTGCTTCTTTTGCAAATGTCCTGATTTTCAAATTGTGCTCTATGTACAAAAACAGTGTGTTGGTGTATACTGTATTGTATTTTTTGACACATATTTCTTGCCAAAGCTATCTCGAGGATTTGTCCTATTTCTGTCACAGGTGACATGGGTTGCCAGATAAAATAAGTGGAATACAACCTCATGCCTGTCCACTCACCACCCCTTTTCTGTTTGGTTCCCTGTTCTCTAGTTGGTGTACTTCTCACAGTTACATTAAAGCAGTGTTTCATTGCGAATCCAGTCAGAAACTGCCAAAAAGTGATGGTGGTATACTAAAAAACTAAAAAAGCTGGTGGTATACTAAAAAACACACCACTGTGTTGGACCAAAAATAATTTTGAAGCAGGCTGTTGTTTTCTCACATACTTTGATATTACTCTCATCTTGAGATAGCAAAGCAGCAGCGAGGTACTAGTAAAATGTAAATTTTTAATCCACAAATGACAACGTGCATTTTTATTCTTAAAGTAAAATATTTAAATGTAAATGAAAGCAAATATTAATCACAGCCAGGACATATTTTAACCAGAACACATCATTATAAAATCATGTTTCAAAAAGTCATCTTGTATTTTCTGTTGATTTAAAAAAAAAAATAAGATATATAGCTGTTTAAAAAAAAAAGTAGTCTGTGGTTAATAGAGCAGTTTGTTTTGTCATACTTCTTTACCCTATTAAATACACTGCAACCAGCAGGGTCAGTAAGGCTGATGTAACACTTTGATTCAGTGTGTGTGTGTGCTGAATCTTACACAGCTCACTGTGGTGAACAGATTAGTAACAACTTCCTCAAACTTTTTCAAAATGGGTCACTTAGAGCTAAGAATAGCTTAAAAGAATGAACTGGGAAAAAAGCACATTTTAAGCACAGCATGGCCTGAAAAAAAGTTTTTAAAAAGCTAGAGCTAAGTAATAAATATAACATTTGCTTTAAGAATTTAATATGAAGGAAATCAGGAGGAATGATTTCAGTTTGAGCCAACTTATTTGGAGTAAACTGAATATACAGGGGTGAGAGGGGGCAATAATACAAAAAAATCCCCCAAACAATTGCAGCATATGAAATAAAATCATTGTGTTCAGTTCCACAGTGGTCACATGATATTATGGGTCTGGGTTCTGTCCCACCAGGCATGCAGTGTGATGACTGAATGTGATGCAAACAAAGCAGCAATTTGGCTGAAATCAGGATTCAGTGCATCCACAATAGAGACTGCAAGTTCTCAACAAAACTTCCAGCTCCAACTTCTTTTACTTATTCTTCAATACTCCAAGTATTCCAGTTTTACCTCAGGCTATAGTATCTTATTACCTAACTACCAACTTAAACGTGAGCTGCTAGTAAGTCCACAGCATTTTCACTTACCTGCAAATGAACTGCCACTCCTCCAAAGACCTTGAACCAGGCTCCAAACACAAATGTTGCTTTTTATCATGGGTGTTGTAGGAGAAGATAATGTAAAAAGGCCAGTACTCCTGATATACACACATTTAACAAATACCTAACTACGCTTAAACATTTATTAGATAATAATTTCCTGATAAGCTCTGGACCAAACCATTAAACCAAAACCCATCCATCTTTACTGCTCAGCAACCTAATTCATTAGACCGTTTCATCCCTGGATGGCTCAGCTATAACTGAAGGAACAGATTGTAGTGTAAAGTGGTCAGTAACCAATCACAGGTCATTCGACACACATATACAAAGATGGTGGCCTTTTTAAAAAAAATAATTTAGCATCAGAGTGACCAGCCAAACATGTTACTGTGTAATCAACTTTACAACGATTAATACAAGGGAATATATTTAATTCCATGAGGAAAAATGTATAACTTAAGCCCTGATTTCCCAGAAGACTGCAATGGTGTTTTTATGAAATAACAAACAAGAAAAATTTGTGCTCACCACTAATTTTTAAAACCATTAGGCGGGGGTGCAATGAGGCTGTGACCTAATGGTTTTAAAAATTAGTGGTGAGCACAACTTTTTCTTGTTTGTTGTAGTTATACTGGAGCAGTGACCAGCTCCTTGTTGTAGCCCCCACCCTTTCCAGCTATAGTCAGGTGATCCCACTGGTGTCTAATAAAAGGGCAACTATGATTGGGAGTTTTACTTTGAAAGCAGCAAGTAAGTTGCAGGTAAAACTTAGTCCCTTTGTAAAATGTATATTGATAATAGGTTGAGTGCAGAGGACCTCTTGTCTTTGTTTTTATGAAATAACCCTTAAAGGAAAACTATACCCCCCAAACAATGTAGGTCTCTATAAAAAGATACTGCATAAAACAACTCATATGTAAAACCCTGCTTCATGTAAATAAACCATTTTCATAATAATACACTTTTTTAGTAGCATGTGCCATTGGGTAATCATAAATAGAAAATTGCCATTTAAAAAAATAAGGGCCGCCTCCTGGAATCCTAGGATCCAACGGTGCACACAAACATACCAAACAAACTATAAAGTTAGGTCACATGAGCCAATTAACAGACAGAGTTCTGTCTTTTGCTTCAACACTTCTTCCCTTTACAGTTAGAGTTTAAATATTTCTGGTCAGGTGATCTCTGAGGCAGCACATAGACCATCATGAAATGGTGGTTCAAGGCCAGAGATGTAAAAGGGCAATATTTACTTAAATATATATACCAGGTAGGTATGATTCTTTAATATGTCACTTGATTTGATATAAACTATCTGTTGCTCAAAAATTCATTTTTGGGGTATAGTTTTCCTTTAAGATGTCTTTCTCCTTGATCTTCTTCTTGGGTATAAGGCTAAAACAAGGGATAGTTGTGTTATGAGGCACTAGTTACAAGCATTTTTGCAAGGTGCTATCAATACAAGGGTTGGAAGAAAGCTTCCTTAATATATTGAAACATTTAAGTGAGCCCTGAACAGCACAGAAAAAATTTCATCTGTCTTCTTTTTCAACTTATTTATATTGCTACTCATAGAGACACAATACAGACTGTGCTTCTCGGCTGTTAACTGTGCACATTACTACTTGTTTTCAGTGTTGGGGACTGTTTATTATAAGTGTGCTTGCTGCCTTTTCTTCAAACTGTGGAGCTCATGAATCTAACCAGCATCTGTTTGCAATTCCATTCATAGATATGGAATCTTTTCAGTTGGACATTAATCATTCTCAACAGCAGCAATTAGATCCTTGAGATATATAAGAACAAATCAGATTATTCTAAACTAAAATAAAAATGCTACATTTGGTTCAAAACAAAAGCAGCAAATGTTTTTAAACTGAAGTGACCGTACAGCCTTCTATGTTGTATATTAAATAAAGGGTAGCTTTCTTTCCATGGGCTTTTTAACCAAATCCACCAGTCATGATTAGTAACACTCTAGGATAGGTTAATCTAGAACAAACTTTAGGACAAAATTTTAAACCTGACCTTACTCATTGACTTCAAATACTTTATACCATGAGCTGTCATCTGTTTTTACTTTTGTGTTGACAACATTTTAATCTTCACTACCTGAACTGAATTTTCATTTAAGTTTACAAGTGTCCATATCTATACACCATTCCAGTATAAAGCTTGAATAATTTTTGGGACTTTTTGAGGGACTAACTATAGTGGAAGCATATGTAGCTACCTCCCCACTGCTTTGCAAGTAAGGAGTTTATTCATGCCTCTAATGGCAAATGTTCTAGATATAAAATATTAACCCACATTATAGTGGATGTTCAGTAAATCAGTTCACAAATATAATAAATGGTTTCTTAATCTGCTTCCCCAAAGTAACAATTTTTTACTGCAAGTGACTCACTCAGTCCTACTGTTTGGAAGGTGGATATATCAAATATCTAATACTTGAATTGGTTTGTTAGACCAGATAAACAAATAGCTCTCACATTTGCCCCCAACCAAATAAATTACACTGGTTCAACTAGTTGCTACTTTTTTACAACTTTACTAGTTGCTACTTTTTTACTACTTTGGGGCTCAAAGCTAGAGTGCTTTGGTATGTTGAAGATCACTCATAAAATATAAAATATTTCCAAAACTATGGTAGATGATGAAGGCTATTTGAGACACAGATGGTTTCATGGTCAATATATGAACAGCCAACAAGAACAATTAGGGTCATCAGGCAAAGCTATCTATCAACAATCACACACTTATATCAAGAGCATAATTAGTCATAAACACTTGGCAAACACTTTTGTACCTTAAATACATGTTGAACAGGTTAACTTACTACTTGAAGCCACCTCACACTTTAATATCAGTAGAAACTAGATGATAAACCATCAAGTTGCCTAATCATTGTATCATGGTATTTTTACCCATTCTTTTATTGTGGGATCATTAACTTCACTTACAGTATATCACAGCATTGATATTGGCCTATTTCGAAATAGTAATGTTTTTTTTTGTCTTGTTCAGTTCTAAAATACCCATATCATGAATGCATATAGGCAAGAGCTTTCATTAGGAAATCAAAGAACCTCATGCATCAACTTGTGTCGAATGAGTGGCAGTGTCTGTCTAATGCTGGCCATACACAGGCAGATAAAGCTGCCGATATCAGTCTTTAGACCGATTTGACAGGTTATCTGCCCGTGTATGGGGCTTCAGACTGATATCTGAACACGATATAGATTGGGAAGGTTGGATTTTCTTCTGACCGACCCGTCGGAAGTCTATTGTGCTCGTCATAGTCCGATTGTTCGGCCATAGGGTCAAATGAGTGGATCTTTCCATCCACATTTGTTGCTAGTATCCCAACAAGCTCTAATTATTTTTTAATTAAGAACCTAGGAACCTTACATGGGCATGTTTATTTCTCACATCTGGTTTTGCTTGATAGAGTTTTTTAAATAAAATCAAATAATACTATTTTGCGCACCACACTCTTTTGAGGTTGTGGATTTTGCCAAAGAAGATGCAAGCTTTTGCTTACTTTGTTCGTGGGGCGCAACAGCCCGTATGTGTGCCTGGATGATTCTGACTGGCCGTGAAAAGAATTCTAAATAAAACACAAACATTAAAATTTGGCATTGCCACAGAAGCGAGTTTAGGACTAATTTCAAAATGCAAACGGCTCTCACACAGTAAGACTGGCTCCAGCATAAATGAAACCAGGCACAGTAAAACTGACAGTAAACTTTGTGTTAAAGGAACAGTTCTCTTTTCCCCTTGTACTCTTTAGCGAACTCTCTTTTTCCAAGCAAAAACATCTGTTGCAAAATGTAGGAGGCCCTGATATTTTAAAGTTAAAAATCTACAAGAAACTGAAATAATTGTACTTGAAAAGAGAGGCAATATATATTTATATGGTAAACGTAGGGTAATATTTTTTCATTGCTGTTTAAGTGAGCAATAGGGGATTTGATAACTGGTTACAAGGAAACTATAACTTGTGTTTTATTTTTGCTTGTGTTACTTTTTGCAGCAATAAGTACAAAATAATTATCTTTTTTTGCATTTGGCTTTGATCTCAGACATCAATGAAAAAAGTCCACATTTTCATGTGTTATTCCATACAGACTTGTGCTTGTGTGTTGTCTATGTATTTTTGGTATCAAAAGTTCTGTTGTGTCTATTACTAGTGAATTACATTGAAGCATTTGAAGGTACAAGGGAACACTATACTTTAAACTTATCATTGATCTGGGCTCCATTTGTGGAACTTGGAACTTGCTTTGTTTTGTTCCTGTTTTTTCTTGGCAACTTTGTCCACCTGTGGACAAACATTTGCATTGACTTTACATAGGCAAAAAACTGCAGGAATTTGGAAACAAAATGATCCAATTTTGGAAAACACACAACTATATACTACCATTAGGGATGACCACTGAAATTTTTCGGCGAGTTTCTCAGTGAAAATGATGCAATACACTCTATAAGGTGAAAATAATTGTCACGCAAGTTGTCAAGTGTCAATAAAAATGTTGTCGCCCATAGCCTTTCGGCAAATTTTTGTCATTTCGCAAATTTTCTGAGAAGCAGAAAGGTCAGATTTGCCCATCAATAACTACCCTTACAACCATTTTTTAGCACTTTATCTTTTGTCCTGTTTCTAAATTAGGTCCAGTGCCTTTACAATTTTAGAGGTCACATAAGATAACAATGCCAAATACTTTAATGTTTATAGTGTATGTTTGTTACTGTAACAAGGACCTTAGATTGGGGCTGATGGGCATGCTGAATAACCTCTATAAAGGACTATGTATAAATGTCTGTGCTATATCGATAAAGATAATGAAATAGATAAGCAATAATAAAATAAAAATAAAAGCTGGCACCATTAAACCAAAAGAAAGAGCAATAGAAAGAAGAACAGTTACAAACAATGATAGGTGCTCTGTTTGTTGTCACATCTTGCAGTGCAATAAAAATAGCCTTTTATCCTGATCTCAGAAGCCTGGAAAATCATCCTGGCGGATGCAATGGAAATAGACAGGGAGAAAATTACTCAGGGCTTTGCATCAACATGAAATTAAAAAGTGACGCTGCACTCTCACAGGTCTGAATGATTTCTCCCGGGTTTTGATAATGCTAATGCATAAATATCATGCCATTCAAGAAAAAACTGTTTCTGCTAATGGGTTACATTGAAGTTGAGCAGATTTCACAGAACAAGGGCTCAAACAAATGAGATTATATAATAACTCTAAGCCACAAATGTGTATCCTAATGGAACATTTCAGATATCCATGTCTGATGCTAGTGATGTCAGCAGCAAAGTAACTAGTTCTATCTGATGTAAGAGAGCAAGTCATGTTTGCCTGTTCATTGGCCAACATTGAGGCAACCAATATTAACTGAAATAATGTAGTTTAAGTAAGCCAATTTCTAATCAAAATTAAAAATGAACAGAATTAAATGTTTGTGTTTGGAATTCAAACAAAACAAGAATATAGCCTTTTGCCAGTTATTTATGTCATTATCACTTGCTCCAGCTCCTAAAATTTTCCTTCTGACTCCTATCATTTTGCAATAAACTCAGAGGGAAGCACTTTCATTAAAAAATCATAGAGCTATTAAGAATTTATCAACGTTTCCAGGATGAATATACTATGTGACACTACGTGATTATAATTGCAACATTTCTTAACAATGTATAAAGCTAATTTGCAAAAAACTATGTAAAAAATAAAAACTAGCGTGCAGAAACTGTTAGCATTGATTGTTGTCTAACTTAATTCTGACAGCTACAGTCAGTAAACATGTGTAAGAAATTGACAAAATGCTATTATTGGACTCAGGAGTTATACCATGAACATCTGTTGATGTCACCATGCACCAGAAGTACTGCACTTTGCTTTAGTAAAATCACCATGAACTGTATTTCTGAAATATGACTTCTCATTGTATTTTGCTGCTGGAAAGGGAAACTATTTGAAAATGTGAATAAAATATTAATCATTAATTGAAATATTTTGAATATGAGTTGGATAATGCTATATAAATATAGAAATGTAGTAATAGTCACCCATGTCTATGTATATATATATATGTATATATATGAGGCATAGATATGCAGAATTTATTGTGGGTAGAGAATTCATATAAGAGATCTTACTCGGAACAGCAGGGTTTAGGTGTAGAAAACGTTTTCCAAAATATTGGTCTGATGTTCAAACAGCTTCCAATAGTCTTCTTGATCTTCTGGTAACCAAACATCTGCACATGGTTTAACTACTCCAACAAAGAAATGATCTCTATGTATGTACATATACTGGCTGATATCCAACAATGATGGGAAGGATAGCTTTCTCTGCTACTGAAATATGTCTTAATTTTGCCTTTTCCCCCTCTTTTCTTAAATCAAGCAGGTGTGCTTGAACTGCAATCACACAGAACATTGAGGACCCTTGAAGGTGCTGTTGATTTTCTTTGCATTTGCACATACTTTGACTGATTTGATTTCTGCTGTTTGTGAATTACAAATTTACAAATGTCATATCTTCCCAACCAAGTCCTGAAACAAGAATCAACTGTTTGAATAAGTAGCTTAACTATAGTTATTATGAAGTCTTAGTTGATATCCACTCTTTGGCTGTGTCTACTGGCCATATTTATGACAATTTGAGTTGTTTTCCCCATTTTTGGCCACCCTTTCCCCAAATCATTAGGAGGACTTTAATCTCAAATAAACTAAGCTATGGGTTATTTAGTTTTTTTAACTTTGTGAGTAATATAATAGAAATTGAGTTTATATTCATAATTTTCTGCAATCTGCTCAAACAAAACGCAGCATTATATGATATGGTTGTGTAAAATGTATTTCTCAAGTTTGCTAAAAAAAAAAAGGGGGGGAGAATATTTAAGCATGTATACCTGTGAAAAATATATGAATGCCACATATGCCCTTTCATATCTGGCAAATTAACTTGCATTCTCATTTCCCTTGCATCTGTTTTTGACTCTTTGTTGAATATTCTTCATTGTAAAACCCCCTCACTTTTTTTCTGAAACAGAGGCCTGAAACTTAACACAACACAATTTTATCAGGCGCCAGAGACTTGAAGATTAGTTTGCTGTGAGCTTGATAAAGATAAATTATCAAGGAATATTATTTATGGGCTTTTCTTACGGCAATGACCAGTGTCAGCTCTCCTCATCTAGTACTTTAAAGAGCTGCATACAGCATTGCATTAAAAATTAATTACACATGCTATTTTATTGATAGTGCATAATGTAATGAGCACCAGCTGTGCTAAATATCCAAACTCCTTTTTAAGATGGCTATAAAAAAAAAGTTAAAGAAGAGAGAGAGAGACAGAGAGAATGCATTTCCAAATGCTCATAGTGTCATTAGAGAAAAACAGCAACATCTTGTATGGATTTTGAAATAGGAGTCTTTGATTCCGCCCACTGGTTGGGCCACGTGAAAGATTCATGCTGAGGATCGGAGCAGTGGGTCCTGATTAACCCCATATGCATTAAAGAGGAAAATAAACTGATGCCATCAAGTTACTCAGTAATTTAAACCCACCTATAGGTCACAGTAAACAAAGTGTATCTGTGTTACTGGCTTTCTCTAGGTTATCATAAAAATAATGGTCAGTAGGCCATAATGGCCTGCATTCTGACATAAGTACCATCTGTTTAATTCAGTTCTGTTGTGAGATAACAATGGCAGTACCTTAGTAGACCAAGTCATGGTCAATCTACTTAGGTAACATGAAAAATATATGGTAATTGATTGACATGAAGTTCATGTGAATAAATATAGTGCTATTTTAATTTAATTAATAGACTGAGTTTCAATTCAAGTCTTATTTACCAGGCTTGCTTTGAGCACTAGTATCTTTCTTCACATTATTTATATGTATGGTGATCAGGTTACTTATAGGTAAGGTGATCAGGCGATCCTTTTAATCCAAGGTATAGCTCATGCAACCCTGCATTATTCATTGACCATAAATGTTATACATTTAAATTTAAATATTAATGGCTTTATCCATAAGGCATAAAGCCACAGATGGTTAGCATTGCCTCCCTGTGCCCATATAATGATATAGAGTTGCTGTACTTCACACCTGCAACACACCAAGGCTGCTACAGTTCTTTGCACATTGTATTTGTATAAGCCTTACATGCTGTAGTGGGTCAGAAAACAAGTGATTCTTAACACAGAGAACATTTTAGTAGTTATGCATTTTAATGGCTAAGGAAGCATATTGAGGCAGCACTCATGTAATTATATAAAACAAAAATGTTTGAGGTGTGCATTTAGGACTGATGTTATGGCACAATTAGTCTATCAGGCATTCTACTACTATTACTGTGCCTTCTGTAGCCATGCCACTGTCTTTACCAAAAATCTAGTATTAAGGCAAGTTCTCCTCATAAAAGTTTATCATCTCCTGCACCAATACATTCAAACAGTAGACTGAGGTGACAGACGTGTCTAAAACAACTATACATGCATGTTTAGAAATGTATTTAAAATAATTTTTACAAGGTTTAATTTACAAACATATTGAGCCATAAAGATGGAGCTTCATTAGCTCAATTCATTTATTAATTACGTTATCCTTTTTTTATATATAAATACTTCAACTTGCAGCTTGGCATTTCTAGCGGAAACTAAAGAAAGGCACAGGTAATGATTTCCTGACCAAATCTTTGTGATGCTATTGTGTCTGAGTGGATGGAGAGATGAAAGGGTTAAGTGCATCTTGTCTTCGTTTACTTTCCAAGGGAAGATAATGTTTCTTTCAGGCAGAGCTTGGCCAAATACTGTCATAAACACTTAGTGTGTGCTTTGATATACCCTATTCTCTAAGTGCTGTAGACTGCAGCAGTAATTATGGGAAGCCTAGAAAACAAGTCGATTTCTCCGCAAAGCTGGCATCTCTTTCCAGTGAGGCGATCACTCAGGAACTATCAGTACCAACCATTTCAAGAAAATGCATAAATGCTTGGATTTTTCTTATGCTATGTGTTTTGCTTAACTGTGTGCACCTTTTAGGTAAACCTTATGAATATTTGGAAATACAGGAAAAAGAGAGTGCACACTACACGCTAGATTGCTGGGGGTTTTCCTTTTGCTTTATTTTCAGGATTGTTTCATAGAGCTACTTTTTTGCAAAAAATTAATACTTTGTCTGTAATTCATCCCATTTCACTGTTTAAAAAAAAGAAAGGCAAAGTAAATTAGCCTCTGAAACTGGAGAGTTTGTATTTGTGCTTAATGCTTGCTAACGTCACAAATGATATACAGATGCTTAACACAAAATACTCAAGTATATCAGATGGACAGCCAGCTTTTTTGGAGAAGAAAACAAACAGGCTTGCATAAACTGTCCATAGAACTGAGCATGTGTGGTGCAAGATATAAAGTCATCCCTGCTTTACAAATGGAAACCTGGTAACTGACATGTCTGTCAAGCAATGTAAGATTTATTCAAGCAAATGAGATGAGAGGCTAACTCTCTAAACTGAAATTATTAGTATTATTATTATTATTACAATATTAACTTGAGCAATTGTTGGCCCTTACAACTGCTGCAAGAGTTAAATGAATTTAAGTACAGGCCCGGCATCCATTTACAGTGAATATGCTGGAATGCAAGCCTCTCTCAAAATCCCTCCATTTGTTTTCTCAAGTGAGAGTTTATTGGTGGCTGTTAGTTGTTGAGGACAGAGTCCAGATTCCTGCTGCTCAGCACCCACTAAAACTTTCTCACACCTTAACACACCCAGCCCAGCCACCCAAAAAACAAGCCGATGACACAACTTCAGACATTAGACATGGCAGATAATCTAAGTCTTGCTATAGCCAGTGGGGTTTTGCAAAAAAAACAATAAAAGTATGACTAATGTTTCAACAGATCAATACTCCAATGCAAAGAATTTTTTGTTGCCTGCAAATATTGTTTTATGCTGAGCACGTTTTGTATGGTGCAATGAAAGGAAAAATTTAATAATGTCTAAGGAGCAATTAAAAGTAAATTCCAAGGTTCCACAATGGTACGGAATCTATTACCCTAGAGTGCTTTTTGCACAGTACCATCTATAAAGTACCTGTTGTTTTTTATCCATTCTGCTCAGAATACAGTAAGCCCAAATGCACCAAATAATTTCACTCACACAAGACCTTATAATATTGTGGTTGTCTTTCTTATGTTAATGTAGCTACTGAAAAGGTCTACTATATAATACATGTTTATAGGCAAGTTTACAACATATGCTATACTGCAGGGGTGTCCAACCTTTTGGCTTCCCTGGGCCACGATGGAAAAATAAAAATTGTCTGGGGCCACACATGAAATACACAAACACTTATAATTTTAAAAAGAAAAGAACATACACAGAAAAGAACTACAATACCAGTATGGGACATCTGGATATGAAATATTATCATTACTAACTGGGCAATGGGCAGAGTCCCCCCATCTCCTATATCCTTTGCGAAATGACATGTCCTTGGGAAACGAGCTTTTACATGTGAACCATGATCCATGGGCACACACTCATAGATTGTATATGTGTGTGCATAAATAACTGGTATAAATATTAAAACAAAAGAGCATAGGTATAAAAATATATAAATTTAGTGATCCATTTATCTGATCTGTCCACCCTTCTGTCAGCTTTATCCATCTATTCCTTCTATCCATCTATCAACCCAAAATACATTTTAGGAATGCATTACCTCTCTTTAATATATGATAATGAAATGACAGGGGCTAGGTTATATTCACCAAAAAGACATCTTTTAGCTACACACCACTGCTCACTGATTTGGCAACTCCCTCTGTGATCACATTTGAAATACTTCATCTTTGGCACAAGTTCCCACACTCATCTCAGAAAGGACTGCATTTGATTTTGTCGTTTATCTTAAATGGCTCAGAGACCACCAGTGCAAAACATTTGTGTGAAGCTGTTGCCAAAACCACAAGTGAGTGATCTAAATTCCCTATGTAAATACTTCAGCTCTAAGTATCAGGAATAAAAATTTTACACTAAGTGCTTTTTTGTGAGGTCTGATCTTCATGGGAAGTATATGCATACGCTCATTTCCTATCATCAGCATTTTTGATCTGTTTCCTAATCTAACACTTTAAAGTTACACATAACACAACAGGTCTGCATAGTCCATCAGCAAAAATAGCCCTCTAAAAAGCATACTGTATTTACATATCATCTGTCTAGCAATTGTAGCAGTTGTGAAGAGGTATTTTTGGTTGGGCTTTTAATGTCGTGGCTCATTCATTCTAATCTTACTTCTGCATCAAAATCAGGTTTTATAGCAAGAAAGTATGGTCCAATGATTATGTGGCATGTAGGTAAGATATATATATTGTATTTATGCAAAAGATTGAAGCTACTCCTCCAGCTAAAATATTGTATTGTTACAATGAAACCTTAAAATCTTTTTTTTCTTAGAGTCTCTTAAATACTTTTGTGGACCCTCAATATATGTACAGTCCCATTTAGTCAGTACTAATAAAATAGGAAAATTCTAATCATATTAAAGGAGACAGAGCTCACAGGCTGGCTGTTCCCTCACAGCAGAACTAAAAGTGAAAGGGTTTTGTGTGTTACTTTTATGATACTGAACAAGACCCTCTGTAGTCACAAACAGTAGATCAGTAAGATACTGCTGTCATATAGTGAGCAAAGGAACTGGAAACTGTTGAGCATCAAGAGGTGAAATAGCTTAAAGCAGGAGTGGCTGCTGTATTCCAGTTGTGAAATAAGGAGGTCAGGAAGAAAAATGTCATGTGAAGACGAAGGCAGTTAGGTAGAGTTCCTAGCAAAAGGTATTCTGCCATGAAACTGCAGCAAGATTAGTGCTGGACCAGCAGTTTTACTGTAAATGCTATTGTAACCTGAATATAGCTTTCCCTCTTACTGCTAATGGGAGCAGCATTCATAAGCTTTCATTTTGCATACAGGTCTATGGAGAAAACCCTTACTTTTCAATTCCCAGTTTCCCAGACTGACGAAAAGTCTTTTGGATTATCAAGTTAACCCTGAAGTACAAAACAGTGCATGAAAAAGCATTCTGTAGAGCAAATTACATCAGCCAACAAAGGAGTAAAATTAACACATCTATTCTTACATGTATTTTATCTCCACTGTAGATACAAAAAAGAAATTAATGGTTTGGTATTCATTAATTCCATCTTTCACTTATTATGTTTTATGTGAGAGAAGTTATGGCGCGGGCTTAATATGAAGTAAACTTTCACATTCTGGTGCCTGCAGCTGAGCCCTGCTAGTTGTATCTTCCAACATCTCAATATATTTTGCAGACATATGTCCTGCACATTTCCCTTTTAAATGTATACTTTAGTACAGAAAAGTGTAGGGCACACACTACACACTGTTACGATCTGGTAGTTAAAAGAATAGGTGCACAATAAAGTTACAGAGTTCCTGGGAAGAGCTGTGGAACCACCACTTTGGGGTTGCCCATTGACTCTTTTCTCTGGAAGCAATCGAATGTTAATACTCAAAATGATTGCAATACAAGATGTAAATGTTCAAGCTGATCAATCATAAATGCCAAAAATGTATATTTATAGTTATAGTGATTTCTTTAGAGGATAGCTTTAGCCCTAAACCAATTACACCTAAAAAACGTGTACACATTGTGCAGAGCTGGTATACACTGGAAATATGCAATATAAATGCAGGCTGCAATAACATTTTCTGGCTTCCAGTGTGAAACTCTGATGCCCCCTGCAGCATGTGCCAGTGTAGGCATAGGCAGATGTAGAATTCATCAGTAAATATGCAGAGGAGGGTCACACACTAGGAGCCAATAGATGATCTATATCAATACTGCACAAAACATACATGACTGGAAGCCTATACCTGTTCAATGCAATGCATAGTGTACATGCTATTAGGGTTGACTTGACACTGGGCTACAGTTACCTTTACATCAATTTGACTTCTTTAGCAGAAGCTCATAAAAAGAAACAAGTAATTTCCCATTGGGGACAAAAAATTGTCTCAGCCAAACACAATACTGATTGAACTATGAGGGGGCAACCCCAATAGCTAGTGGTCTCTTTTCATTTCACTTACAAAGTTATTTTATTTTTACAGGTTTTCTAATAGATTTTCATTTGCAGCCTTACATTCTCTGTCGTCTTATTTGACCATACTACTCAGCAGTACACTCAAGAGCTTCAACAGTTAAGAAAGGGATTGTCACTAAAGATATTGCAGACTGTACCGTGTCCCTTCCCCCCCAATGCCAAGACATTAATTCTCACAAGTCGGAGAAAATTACTATGCATGAATGCAAAAAGCATGATCAGGAGTAATTAACATGGCTTCATATGCAAATTTTATTAATGCAGAAGTACAAAGTCATTATGCAAATGAAACTTACGTCAACTCTCTTGACAAATATTCTTCTACAAAGCTCTTGTTTCATGTTACATATATGTATGTATTATTATTTCTTTTTGTTTATAAGAAAGAAGCAGGTTTGACAAGTTTGCAAAGTTTCTCTTTTTATAAGCAAAAAAAACTGTATTCTAGCACTATTGATATTTTTTTTGTTGTTGTTGTTGGCAGGTACACGGCAAGTCACACTAAAGGAGGGAGGAAAAAAAAGAAGCTCCTAGCAGCAGGCAGCCAATCAAAACGCCAGCGGCTGTAATGAGCGCGATTGATGACTGTTTGGCTTTACTGCAGGGTAATGAACTAGAATCCAGTCTGAGGAGAAAAATATGAATATTCATGAAGCTGTGCTCCTGCCTTTGATGATTAAAGAAATTTTTAATATTCAAATAAGCGCTTGCCAAGTGATTAACAAAGAACAAGCATGCAGCTATGGAAATAGAGACGCAGAAGATTTGGGAGTCACAGCCTGTACAGAGAAGCCAGCAAAAAAAAAGCCCTTATATGTGAGAGAACTACATAGCTCAATTCACCAATACAACTATGTATATTGTGTAGGAAGAGAAAAAAGGAATCAAAATCAATATTTTTTTACTGCAAAAACTGCAAACCAAGAGCTTAATAAGGAGCAATATATCCCAATGATTTTGTTTCTAGGAATAAAACTGAAACAGTTTTAAACGATTGTTTGATAATTGTAGCTTCACGTCTAATTTTAGATATGTTGTTACCCTGTTTATAATTACATGCAAGGCATTGTGTAAATGCTAATGAAGTATAGAATATTCTGAGAAGAAGACGCTGATGGGTAGCTGATGCAATTCCTATTCGGGGTTTATTCACAAAGGAAGAATAGAAATATAAAAAGAACATTTTGTTACGTACCATAAATAATACACTTGCAATGCAGTTCTCTCTTACTGCAGTGTTATGCATGCACATCCAACTGAAGAGCTTACAATCTAATTTTGGCCCCTCTTTAAGCTATTTATGCTGACAATAGCACATGACCCCATTAAAAATTATAGCTTCTTTGTAACTATATTGACAAGTTATCTTGAGCTTAAGAGCCAAGCTAGTTCCCCTTTTTAGCCCTCTGGTACTGTAACTACTGCCTTAATTCTAATCAAAATCAAGTGTAGCAACAAAACAAGCCCATAAATGGCTCAATGAAACATTTTCATCTCCTATGAACCACGAGATGTAGTTACAATATATAACAGATCAGCCGTTTTTCCACCACATCTGTTCCATTTTACCCCTGACAAAAATCTATTAAAATGGGCCCGTTCACATTAGTCTTGCTGAAAATCACAGGGAGGCTGTCTTTGCAGACATGAAGGATTTCATCTTGTAGTGTCACCAAGCACTGCACTTTATTAACTCTAAATAAGAAAATGATAATAATAAAACTATTCTGGGAAGCAGGGCAGAGTAAATGTGTTAAAAACACTGCATAGAAATCATCAGATCGCAACAAAGCTTTTCAGACAGAGCACACAAATCTGAAGATACAAGAAAGAATGGAGTGTCTAACCATAAAACGTCATGCAGTATGCTACTGATATCACAATGATCTGGACAATGTCATGTAATAATAATATCAATCCATGTAAACATGTTAAATGCACATATCTTATATTCGTATTATTTATAGAGGAGCTCTGGCAGTAGAAAACTTTTATTCCCAGTGCAAGAATGGAAATTTACAAGGACATCTACAAAACATTGCTTAACCACTGACTTCGAAAATCAAATGTATGACATTTTCATTGAATTCTTAAAATTATTGTAAATTGTGTAAAACACAATTACCAAAAACATGGGGCTAGCTTCCTTAAGGGGTTAAGAGGATGACGTGAGGAACAGTTAGTGAGAGTTTGTATAGATATTTTTGGTTGTTATTAGGCTTGGTTTTTATTGTTATTCCAATTTTGTACCCATGCTATATGTTATTTAAAGGTGAACATCACTTTTAATTATACAAATGAAAGATGTTAATCAGCATTATTTCTGCTTTGAATGCTGCCCAATTTTCTGTTATTGCCTTCTGTTCTTGGGGCAGAAGAAATTAAGCACTTTTTTTGAAGCTCCAAGCACACAAATATAATTGCTTCTGTTTTGTTTGTTATGATTATGATAAAAAGTAAAAATTATTCACACATTCTACAGATTGTGTTCCATTTATGCTTCCAATATGTTTGCACAATTACCTTTTACAACATTTCCTTTCACAAAGATCCTTACATTCCTTGTTCCTCTAGTCCAAATATGGGTCCATAACTATGTGATATCATCCACATTTATCATACATAA
Organism: Xenopus borealis; assembly: GCA_024363595.1. Lineage (NCBI taxonomy): Eukaryota > Metazoa > Chordata > Amphibia > Anura > Pipidae > Xenopus > Xenopus borealis. The sequence continues at coordinate 73,180,934 of CM044445.1, forward strand.
ATGCTAGTAAACATGGGACCTGAGTGTGCGAATTTTCTTCAAGGTGCAGATTTTAGAAATACAGAGAAAAATTTAAAATAGATGGTTATAAGAGATCCTCAAGTAACCTTTACATGATTTTCTGACGATGTTGGTGCTATATAATACATGTTACTAAAAGCCTTGTGTCCTGAGCTGTTGTTAGCCTACAAACCCTAACATTGTTCCACGTAAAATTAGACATTGTAGCACCTAAAGGAATCAGCACTATGGAATCTTGGTGGGATAGGTCTGGAAATCCCTTTTCTAGTAGGCAGAAGAGAGCAAATGTTCTATCAGGCATGGTATGCTTATTAAACATGTTGTGCATTTTTCCTAATCGTTCATTAAAAAAATCAATTATGTACACTGTCTCGCATTAAAATGATACTGTCATGGGAAAGTTAAATGCATCAGTTAATAGTGCTTCTCCAGCAGAATTCTGCATTGAAATCCATTTCTAAAAAGAGCAAACAGATTTTTTTATATTTCATTTTGAAATCTGTCATGGGGCTAGACATATTGTCAATTTCCCAGCTGCTCCAAGTCATGTGGCTTGTGCTCTGATAAACTTCAGTCACTCTTTACTGCAGTACTGCAAGTTGGAGTGATATCACCCCCTGCCTTCCCCGCCCTCAGCCTAACAACAGAACAATGGAAAGGTAACCAGATAACAGCTCCCTAACACAAGATAGCAGCTGCCTGGTAGATCTAAGAACAACAATCAATAGTAAAAACCCATGTCCCACTGTGTACTATTCAGTTACATTGAGAAGGAAAAACAACAGCCTGCCAGAAAGCAGTTCCCTCCTAAAGTGCTGGCGCAAGTCACATAGCCATGGGCAGCTAGGAAATTGTCAAAATGTCTAGCCCCATGTCAGATTTCAAAACTGAATATATAATATAAATAATAGCACTATTAACTGATGCTTTCTGAAAGAAAAACATTTTCCCATGACAGTATCCATTTAAGATTAAAAAATACAGATATTAAGTAGTATTTTATGAAAGTGTAATATCCCCATAAAACTATGAGAAGCAAATCTCTTGAAGGGCTAAAAGAATTTTGTAACAGTCAAGGGGATATACAGAATCAGCAAAGATCTGAGAAGTTGTATGCTATTTAGGTAAGTAGAACATCTTGGCTGCTAACTTGCTATCTACCCACACTCCATAAACATATAGGCAAGTTCACTGGCTTCTGATGAAACTGGCCATCGTTTGCATGAATGGGATAAGCACTTTAGACTGTAAGCTCCACTGGAGCAAGGACTGAAAAAATCTCTGTTAAGTGCTGAGTAAATGAGTTGACACTAAAAAAACTAAATAATAAAAAAAGAAAGGTCTATGAAAAAATATGACAAAAGCTTTTATGGCTTACAGTACATCTCAAAAAGGAAACTGCTATAACTTAGTAGTTACTTAGTGACCTGGTCTGACAAAAGCTGCTGCAACATTAGTAGAGTCAGAGGGAGCTGAATAAAGTCACTTTTAGTTAAAGAATAGAAGAAGTTTTATTCACTTTGATATATGTACAAATTAATATTTTACTAGATTGAAGGATGAAAATGTATAAGTTCTGAAGTCAAAAACTTTGTTTCACAGAAGAATAGGTATGTTGCATCAGTGCAGTTACTTCTAACTTTTTGCACAATCTTAACTGCTCAGTGCAAGCTCTGTTCATAAGTCATGTGTTGCAAATTCAAAATCTAGCTAACAGTGGATGATGGAGATTCCTTGTGGTCCTTACCAAGAGGAACAACTGTGAAAATGTTTTCTATATTATGATATCACACAAAATTACATTTGTAGATCAGATGGCAAAAAGTTACCATGTACCCAAATTAAGATTATGATTTCCCTTTTTTGAAAGGAGACGTAGTAAAAGACTCTGTCATGATTTTTATGATGTATTTTTTTATTTCTAAATAACACTGCAGTTTACACTGCAAATAATTCACTCTTCAATATAAAATGTAATTCCTGAACCACAAAGTTCTAATATTGGTGTGTAGGCAGCCATCTCAGGTATATTGCCTGGTCATGTGCTTTCAGAAAGAGCCAGCACTTTAGGATGGAACTGCTTTCTGGCAGGCTATTGTTTCTCCTACTCAATGTAACAGAAAGTGGCCCAGTGGGACTTGACTTTCACTATTGAGTGTGGTTCATTGATCTACCAGGTTGCTGTTATCTTGTGTTAGGGAGCTGCTTGGTTTCCTTCCCATTGTGCCGTTGTTAGGCTGCTGGAGGGGGATGATTTCACTCTTACTTGCAGTACAGAAGTAAAGAGTGACTGAAATTTAGTCACATGAATGGGGCAGCTGGGAAACTGACAATATGCCTAGGCATATGTCAGATTTCAAAATTAAATATAAAAAAATCTGTTTGCTCTTTTGAGAAATGGATTTCAGTGCAGGATTCTGCTGGCGCAGCACTATTAATTGATGTGTTTTGAAAAAAAAAATTCCCATGACAATATCCCTTTAACAGAAATCTGAAAAAAAAAGATCACATTTCGCAGTTATGTTTCATTGACAGTTTATTACATTTTTGGTGCCAATAACTACACAAGAAATCGTGAGCAACGTATATATATTGTACATAGGCATAACTAACAAAATGGGGCAGATTTATCAAATTCGTGTGAAGGATTCACTCGAATAGTCTATTTTCAATCTTGCGAATATTTGAATATGCAAATTAAGTATTTTTTGATCATCGAATATGGAATATTCGGTTGCATCGAATAAATATATATTCGATCACTCGACTTTTCCCTGATCAAAGAACTTGCCCTTTAAATTTTTATTCGACTGCCTACTTCACCAGATTGAACCTCCCGAATTGAAATAGAAGCCTATGGGAAACCCCCATAGGATTTTTTTTTTAAGTTTTCGTATCAAATATTATTCATACGATCGAACGCTGCGAATATTCGATTCATATGAATTTTGCGTAAAATCGTTTGATCATACGATTTTTGCAAATATTCGAAAATCGCTCAAAACCTGCAAATCTTTTTTTCTAATTTGGTGAATTTTCAAAAGCCCTCGACAATTTGACCCTTAGTAAATCTGCCCCTAAGTATACATTCTTTTATAAGGGTTGATGTAGTTTTCTGTAGCTACATTATTAAGGAATGCACACCATAGGCTGTTAGCTATAAAGTACAAATATCTAGAAAACTAGATATGGAATAGCATATGCTGTGTAAGTGAGAATAATATGTGGGAGGTACAAAAGAATATTTTACATTAAACTTGCTAAAAACATCAAATATGTCTTGAAATTATATTGAAATGTTTGCAGTAATGACATTTCACAAATCAAATAAATATTTAACATACAATTATTGTATGTTGCCAATTTCAAAGAAAAAAAACAGAAAGTGGCCTCATCATTGAGCTGAAGGGCACAATCACATAAGCCATAATTTAGCGTATGCACCTAAACCCATGTCTTCAGCTAATCAAACAGGCTGTTCATTTATTGCACGCATCAAATCCTATTTATATGAAGCTTGGACAGCACACGAGGGAACCTGCACATTTCTACTGTAATAGCTGCCAAAGTCATAACTATTTCCACTTATTTTAACATTTGAGCCTACTATACAGGAGGGATGGAGGTTCAGTATGTGTTCTCACAAAATGATTAAACTCCATCCTCCTTACAAAGAAGTGCAATTTTTTTTCCTTACACTGCCAGGTAGGGTTAATTTAATCAATTTGTTTGCTCACATGAGTTTAAAGAATCCTGATCTCTCGCTATCTAAAACTTCTCAGGAAACCCAAGCTCAGTTCGAGAACGTCATCGGCTTTTGCAATCCAGCAGTTTATTTGGCAGGAGAGAAGCTGCCTGGCATAATCCCCTCTTTTGACAAAAACTACTATTTCTGGGCACTCACTCAAGAACAGGTAGGAAGCAAATGCTTAGAAATGAGGAAGAGAAAACAGCCAAGATTTTTTTTTTCACTAGCAGGAACGCCAAGAGTAAACATGATTTATTTAGCTATGTATAATATGTCATGAACCAGACTACAGAAACAGGCTTGCAATTAAAAAAAGGAGGCCCGGAATAAAACAAAACCAGGCCATGGATTATACAGTACATCTGACATTAAGGCACACAGTTTTATAGCTTCAGCTGCTAATTCTGCCCAAAAAATATGCGGCTGAACATAAAGCAACACTAATATGTTTTTAATTAATCTGCAGCAGACAAAAGATAAAGAGTCCAGCTATTAACAGCAATATATTTGTGGGCTCATTATGAATTTTTCTATTCATGCATATATCTAACTGAGAGAACTTTAAAAATGTAATAGTTGCTCAGTTATGAATATAAACATTTTCTGCTTAAAAAGCAGGCGTATACCTGTATTTGCAAGGTAAGACACTGGTTATACTACAAAAATTGCAACTGCAATTCACAAGCAAAAAAAATAATAATTTTTTTAAACAATTGCTAAAAACTAAAGAAGAAAACATGTTGTGATACAGCTGTAGTAATTCTTGTCAATACCAAAAACAAAGTGCAAATATGTTAATGTTCACTAAAATAGTGATGTGCAAAATGCCTCTTTAAAACTGAAAATGTGCCAATTCTAAACTGACTACTATTTTATACAATGTATGATTTTTAACATAAAACATTTGCCCTGCCACAGTAACAATAATTATGCATTTATTTTGTGATTAATAAAAAGTATTCTTCAATTTCTCATTGGAATGCACAAAATCTACTTTTAACAGGTAATATAAAACAATTCACTATTTGCACATTATGTAGTTGTCAATGAGACACCCTCATAGTGTCATTCTTCAGTTCTTTGCATTTCCTCTGCTTATTTATTTTAAACACTTTTTGTGAATTTTCTAAGTATCAGAAGTTGCTGCATGCTTCAGCTTTGGCCCAATATGTGCTAAAACTATAACCCAATGGAGTCAATCTAGATCCAGAAATCTCTACTAATGTCCCATCACTTCTTTTTTTCTTTTATTCCTTATATTACTATATTTGTATATACTGCAATGTATGGCCTTTTGGCATTTTGCCTGCCGTGTAAAGCTTCAATAAAGATTTGGACCTATTACAGAGTAAAAAGGAAATGATTTTTACAAATTTGGATTATTTCATCATAATGGAGTCTATGAAAGTGGACCTTTCCTTAATTCGGAGCTTTCTGGATAACAGTTTCTGGATAACAGATCCTGTACCTGCATTTCATTTTAAAGATGACATCTGACTGTATACTGGTTGCAGTTTGCTTCCACACTGTTCAGGGTACCTGCCATATGATTATGTAGGGTTGATATCATCAAGTTAGGCAAAAATGTAATGTATAAAGGCTGAAGTGACTGGATATCTAACATAACAGCCAGAACACTACTTTGATTGATCCTCAGCATTCAGCTCAGATTCAAAAGCAACAATTATGACTCATGTGCCTGCCCACAAGTCACTGATTGGGTACTGCCTGGTAACCAAGAGAGTTGCAAAGCAGGAAGTAGTGTTCTGTTCTATGTTAGGCATCTAGTCACTCCAGCCTTTATACGTTACATTTATGGCTAACTATATTAGAAATATTTTTTATACTGCACAGCTTATCTATTTACCCAGTTTTTATTTTTATACTGAACAAATCCTTAAGCATACATGCCAGAATCATCCACTGAGCAGAAGTCTGTGCAGCTCATTATAAGTACTTCTATATTAAAACTGGGCACTTCTGCGCTATCATAATGTAATGCAAATTTGCACCAGCACAGCAACCCACAGAAACAATAGTCTATGTTGGTTTGCATTATTAATTACACGAGAATTAGCAAAGCTTGTTGCTGATTTATTGCTAAGAATTGCTGCACTGATAAAAATATATCTTTGTTAGTAAACAAGGGCCACAGGCTCCATTATGGCTTTGTGCAAACTGTGACTCATATTCCTGGATGTGTTTTTTGTGTACCTAAGTGAACAAACAAACAGGGAAATGTATGTATGTTAATAGGATATTGCAGCACTGTATCATTTACAATCACACAAAGGGTAGAGAAACATTTTAATAAATAAGTATAAATAAACTATGTGCCATGTGGTGACAAAAGGAGGCCCCTGCAATGGGGAGCTTACAATAAAAGTCCTTTATTCCTCTATTTGTGATCCCCTGACAGTGCACACAGGAGAGGATAGGGGTACACAATTAGTTTATGGAACTAGGTATGGGACCTGTTATCCAAAATGCTCAGTAACTGGGGTTTTTAGGATAACAGATCTTCATACTTTAAAGGGGTTGTTCACCTTTTGAGTTGACGTTTAGTATGATTTAGAGAATGGTATTCTGAGACAATTTGTAATTGGTTTTCATTTTTTATTATTTGTGGTTTTTGAGTTATTTAGCTTTTTATTTAGCAGCTTTCCAGTTTGCAGTGTCAGCAATCTGGTTGCTAGGGTCCAATTTCATTGATTTGAATGAGAATATGGAATATTAATAGGATAGGGTCAGGAAATAAAGATGAATAATAAAAATCAGCAATAACAATAAATGTGCAGCTTTAGAGAGGATTTGTTTTTTGAGGGTGTCAGTGACCCCCTTTTGAAAGCTAGAAAGAGTCAAGAGAAGAAGCCAAATAATTCATAAACTATAAAAAAATAAATAATGAAAACCAATTGAAAGGTTGCTTAGAATTGGTCATTCTATAATATACTAAAAGTTAACCTGAAGGTGAACCACCCCTTTAAGTCTGCTAGGAAAACATGTAAATGTTAAATAAACCCAATAAGATGGTTTTTCTTTCAGTAAGGTTTAAAATATCTTAGTCTGGATCAAGTACAAGCTACTTTTATTATTACAGAGCAAAAGGAAATCGTTTTAAAAAATTTGGGTTATTTCATTCTAATGATGGCCTTTCCATAATTCTGGATAATGGGTTTCCAGATAATGGATCCCATACCTGTATAACAAAGAGCTAAAAGAGCAGAGCATTAGTGATGGGCGAATCTCCCGCGATTCGCTTCGCTGAAAAATTCGCGAAACGAGTCGCGGGACGATTTTGTCGCGCGTCACGTCAACTTTGTTGCGCGTCGCGTCAACTTTGACGTCGCGTCAACTTTGACGTCACGTCGTTTTCGGCGCGCGTCGCGTAGTTTTCGGCGACTGACGCGCGACTCGTTTTCGGCGAATTTTCGCCAAGCGAAATTTCGCTGTTGATTCGCGAATCGCGGGAATTCGCCGCGAATTCGACCTAGGCGAATAAATTCGCCCATCACTACAGAGCATTATGTAATACAGTATTTCCCTCATAGACCACACAAACAACTTTGAACTGTATATTAAACCCTATAGTGTAAGGGTTTCCACTGGGATTATGATTGCTGATAATTCTGAAAATGCACCTACAATATGGCCTAGCCTCTTGCTTAAATAACAGATACAATTTACAAAGTGTGGTTGATTACAATATTAAGATATTGAATAAGAACACAGCCATTTCCGAATTCTTGCTAAAATCTGCAGTTGTTAAAAGGTATTTTTGAAAGTATATAACTGTGCTCTTTCGCTGAAAAACATAACAAAATGTGGATTCATCAAACAGTTTTCCATCTTTCAGTCTTCAACAATGATGAGTTTAGTTTTGTGATCTTTAGCCATATTTACAGATATTCAAAGGCAAATCCTATCTTGTTAGATTGTTGTAAATGGGACCCCAGGGAATGATAGTACAGGCTCCGGCAGATGTGAAAAACGCTGTCTTCTTGGAGAAAGAGAGAGAGCAAAATGAGCTGCACTTCTTACTGGTCAAATTATAAATGTAAAAACTGCCAGCTTCAAATTGTTTTCAGCTTTTTTTGCCAAATCATTACGGAGCATCAGTGTTCCTCTCCCAAATGCCCAATTATGCTGATAGGGCTGGTTCCTCACTATACACACACTTGCATAAGTTAGTGAACAATGGATGCTTGTGGCATGCACAATTTGTTGGAGCACAGCCAGGGCTGATAAACTATTTGCAGTATAGGATGGCCATTTCAACCAATAGCCCTATACAAGATCAGAAACATAAAAATCATCCAAGTCACCATCAGGCTCATTTATTAATCTCAATCTAAGAAAGAATGTGCCAATTGATATAATCCCAAGGACATGATTTAGAACCCAATTCATGATTTGATAGATATCAGTATACCTATTCATCCCATATTAAAGTGTAAGCATCATTGTATCTTAATGGAAAACTCACCCCTTTATTCAAAAAATAAATGTTGCTGCACACTGAAGTGGTGAGCAGTAAAGGGCTGCTTCAAAGCATCCCCTGTAGTTGTGTAAAGAACTGTATTTTTTGCAACCTCCAGCAGTGAGTTGTCTGCTCTCTAACCTAGGAGCCATCATTCAGAACTTGCCACTGAGAAAATGCATTCCCGTCCATACAATGCCTGCATATCCTAATTTCTCCCAGCATGCCAGGAGGCAGCGGTGCAGTTGATTGATAAGAATCGCACAATTGCAGCATGCTTAATCTTACTTGCCTTGGGGCAGAGAAAAGGCATGGAAAACAAAAAAAAACTTTTGCCCAAAGTAGTGAATGTTACAAGGAAAACAGATTGATATGGAATTGAATATGGAATAGATAGGAAATCTGCATAGGCTGAATAATGAAACCTTCATGAAAGACAACATGCATATAATTTATAAGAGCAAAGCAAATAAAGAGGCAACATGATGAACCTTTTAACATATATCAAGGACCTTGTTTGGATAAAAAAAAAATTTAGAGCAGAAGAATGGCTAGAATTGAGTAGGAGTACATTGTGTAAGGTAACACAATAAACAGATCAAGCTTATAAATGATCTATCATTCTGCATAGTGATGTAATAACTATAATAACAACTTTTGTCTGCTTTACCCTTACATTAAGGTGACAGATGGAGGTATATACTTTAACCTATGTTATCAGTAATTATTAAGCTAAAGAAACACAGGTTATAACTATATGTGCTAAAGACATTATAACCACACAGGGGCCCAATGGGGACAAATATTTAGATTTTTGACAGAAAAGTAAAGAAAATCTTTGAAAGATACATCAATGGAAATTTGGGGCAAAGTGAGGGCAAATACGGAGTATTTATACTAAATACTGAAGATTTGGAGTGAAAGATATACCAAATTCTATATATATATAAGGTATATATATCATAAGGTTTGGAGAATGAGGAGTATATGAGAGGTAATTAAGGCAGGCAGCAAGGGCTTAGAATGATTGGTAGAGGATGGGAGGATGCTGAAGTTCCCCTTCTTCCTGCCCCTTTAGAACTGTGGGTCACCTCTCATGATTGAGAGCACAGAAGCCTTAGGCTATTTGCAAGTGCTTAAAATGCAACATGCAAAGTGCAAAACAATGGCTGATTGCACACTTTGTTTGCACTTTGCATGATGCATGTCTGTCCACAAATGAGGCATATGGTCTGACAAGGAAGATATATAAGATGAATAATTAGATGTCTACTATCATATTAATCCATGGGCAATTAATCTAACTATATTATAGGATTATATGATTTTCCATAAATATTCCAAAGAAGACATTTTGCTAAATAACTTAATATAGCCTGACTGGTTCATTAAATGTTTGTCTATGTGAAGTTTAAAGTACAATTTTAGTTTTGATCCTCAGGACACACTCCCATTTATGGTTAACTATGCTGCAGTCCACTCCATGCTCAATTACAGGTACTGTAACCAGTACTATAACCAGTCTGTGGCAAGCCTGAAAAAATAGTGACCATCTTCAAAACATACCTTAAAGATCCCTGAATCTGGTACATGTGCAAGGGAGAAGCATGCATGCAACACTTCTGCATGAATAGCTATCAAACATAAACAGTATCCAGGAAGAGAACCCATGACTCTATATTCAGAAAGGATGTTGAAGAGGGTGAATAATAATGTGTTTCCACTACTCAATGCTTATCTCAGTTTTGTCTTGGTAAACTATTCGATAGGGGTCATTTAGGGGTATATGGGATACATACTTTATGTACATTAATTATAATTTAGTACTTTCCATTTAAAACATAAGAAAATAAGAAAAAAAATTGTCCTATAATTATTATTGACCACTGTACTGTAAAGCAAACAAATTTAAAGATAGCTCTGGTTTGCTATTGAAACCAGTGTGGGATAAAAACATGGAATACCAATGCGGATGACTGCAGAAAAACAGGTTCACTGATGATACTCATTAAAACATCCATACAACCAGGTACAAGATATATATATATATATATATATATATATATAGATTTTTACAGAATATACTGTATCTGCAGAGCCATCAAAATGAGAACAAAAACCTATAGACTAAAGATCCAACTATAGGTAGATATGGCCTTATTTATACAGTTTATTTATACAGTTCAGCATAAAATTTGCCAATATGGTAGGCAATAACAATTTACTTACAACGCCACACCTTCAAAATGCCCTGGATTTTAGTAAATTTGTGTTCATGAAACAGCAGTTCTCGAACAGTTAAATTGAAGGATTGCCTTATTTATACAGTTTATGTATACAGTTCAGCATAAAATTTGCCAATATGGTAGGCAATAACAGTTTACTTACAAAGCCACACCTTCAAAATGCCCTGGATTTTAGTAAATTTGTGTTCATGAAACAGCAGTTCTCGAACAGTTAAATTGAAGGATGATACTGTCTGCTGGGTAGAGAGGCAGAAGTAAGCAAACTAGCCTAACCACTTGCAGAATTGATAAGAAACAAAGAGACTGTTGGCGGCCTGCAGCCCTTGAACTTACTACACTCTGTACAATAAATTTCAACTTGGAATGGCTCTCTGCTCCTTCAAAAGATAGAGTGGCTTTGTGCCAACTCTGGCTGCCACCCATGAAAAAAAAAGGCAGAATAAAACTTCCTGCTTCAATCTCATAGTCTTTATGAAATGGTAAAATCCCACCCCCAAAAGCAGAGACTGAAAAGAATGGGATAGTTACTTTATGACCCCCCAACAGAGCAATATAGCCCAAACATGACTATATTTCTAAGCAGTGTGCTGCTTGGAGTTATTGGAATGTAGAGGTGTGCTCTGATCTACATCTTTCCCCCTCTAGCTTGAATGCATTTCTGACATGGTGACCTGCTGTTAAAACTTTCTAATGTGTTATTTTCTGACTTGTTTCCTGTAAAGTTCTGCTTGCAGACTGAGTACATACAATCTGATTTTCTGCATTAGGAAGTGGCGATTTGTTTGTGTTTAGATATATTCATTTTTGGCACAGCTAAATGTATGGCACTGGCAAGAATTTAATGACAGAGCTTTTCCTAAAAACAAGGAAAATAATATATTACACTATAAAAAGGCAGCAATCATTGCAAGTGTTTCCTTGTTTGCCCTCCTTTGGTTTAATAATACAAACACCAAGTACAGTTTGATGGCTACAGGCATTTTTTAAGGACCGTAATGTAAACCATCCCTACACTAAGCTGAGAAACAGAGAAGAAAAAAAATCACAAAGGAACTGTCTTTTTTTTCCACCATGGGAGCTTATTTCTAATGATTGTGGTGTTTATGGAATAAGAACAGACAAGGAGTATAAAGGAGGGGGGAACTGTCAAAGAGAAACAAAAAAAGGGGAAGACAGAATGCAAACATCTATTCAGAGGCCAGGCACACTGACCAAGGTCAGCACAGAGATACAAGACCCCATAGCAGCTGTGCAATTATCCCCAAATTATACACAGACTCCAAATTCCAAGAATCCACATGGCATCTTCATACGAGAGAGATCCAGAGGAAGGTGTAATGATTTTAATTGCTCCCTGAGTTTCTAAAGACTAGATTAGATGCTCTCATACACAGAATGGATCTAATGTTATTGACCATGTTTATAATGCCACAGCTGAAAGACTGTAATGAGATGCCTGGGTAGAAAGAGTCTGCAGAATAATAGAAAACTCAAAAGGTGGGTGCAGATTTAAAAATTTTAAATCAGCAATGTAGGGTATTAAACAATGGATTTCAGATCTTTTTTATTTCAATTTTTTGAAGGAGAGCAAATAAAATTATTTTTATGCTATGACTTGTGGATTCGGAATTTGCTAAGAAATGGATTTACGTATTACAGCATACAAATACAAGTGCACAGTGACCTACATTCTAAACACTTGAAAAGCATGGAGTAACCAAAGTTGTGGAGAGTATAATTTGTTAAACATGACTAGAAATATTAAGGTCTAATTATCCCACTATTCATCAAACTTTTATTACAATATTCCTGATCAATAGCTGTAAAGATGCTTTGCACATTTACTCCTATTAAGGGGTTAATGAGTCATTCCCACTACTCTCGAGAACACCGACAATGAAAACATTGGCTCGTGAAAAGGATCTCACTGCCAGCAAGCCACAGTGTGAGTGAAAAGTCCTCTCTGTTTTCATTACATCTCAGGGATTTCCGGCTTAGCTCTGGAGCCCAGATTCCAAATCCCCTGACATTCCACCCACTATTTTTGATTTTACCCAGCATGACCAAACAATAGTCTCAAAAGCAAAAAATCCTCAGGGTGTATGCAAAAGTTCAGGACTACATTATAGGCTGTCAGAGCTATCTATCTCTAGCTCTCTCTCTATCTGAATATGTCAATAGATATATGAAAAGAATGGGTGGACATATAATACTTACACAATAGACAGAAAAATAGACTGATGGAGTGTCAGAGAAATACATAGCTATACATTTTGCAGAGCATAGCTGTCCAAATGGAGGACTATGGTCTGAATGTAATACTTCAAGTGATCTCTGTATCACATCCCAATTTAAAGATATACAGGCCTGTTAAAATGCTAAGTTGAATATGGCATTTTGGAGATTTGGAAACTGAGGATAGTCAGATGTTAAATTATGAAACTGTTCCCATTCATAAGATACTTAAACAGATGTAACCAATAACTATTTCGCACCAGGTATGTTAAGGTGTTATCCAGGTATGATATTGTAGAAGAAGAAAAAAAGCATACATATAAGGTATGGTTTTATAGTCCAACAAAGAGGGAAATCCTTGGGGTCGCTGATAAAATGTAATATTGAAATTATTTGATTTTGTCTCCTTCTTTTAATCCTACTGCTAAAACCCGATAAAAGTTCTTGAAAGGTAATCTATGGGTTATACATATGGTGCAGCGACTGCTGAAGGTACAGTTTATCTTGTCTGTTAAATGTAGGTATTAGCTAACAATCTAGAGCAAAACAACTGTCCGTTGGATTGTGCACACTGCAAACCTCAACCTCTGGTCTGCCCTTCCATGGCCTTAATATAAACAGTACATTCTCCATATGCAAGCTACATCTATTTTTATCATAACAAAGTACATTTTTTACATAGCTGCTAAAGATAATTTTGAAAGGGGACTGGACAGAGATAATGCAGATAATCTGCAGGTGTTTTCAGTGAAAAATTGCCATGCTTTGAATTCTTTAGTGCGTTGACCCCTTCAGTACCACCACTGTTGGAGAACACCGGTTAAGTTGGACCCTTCTTTATTGTATGTTGATTTTTGGTAATTCTGAATAATGCATCAAATAGGCCCCATTAAACTGGCGGGGCTTTAGGGGGCATTTGATGGCAGGGAGTTTCAGAGACAGGCAGAAGCCGAAAAGCCTTTCAGTTGAGAGGTGAGGGTCAGAGTGCAAGGAGGATGAAGGGGAAATAGTTTGAAATCAGAACTAAACTGAGGGACTTCACTGTTAAATCAGCTTTTTAATTCGCAAAATATTTTTTTCAACTAAGTCTACTCCTCGCCATCATCCAAGGTGTTAATGCCCTTAGCAAATTTCTGCTGCAGCTACAGACCCTGGAAATGCTTGGAGTCGTGTGCAATTCTGATGAAATTTGGATCATCGTAAACCAAGGATTTGATTATCTGTGTCTCATATGCACTACAACTTGTATATAAAATACTATAAAATATGTTGGTGTTTTATAATATACTCAGTAATAATAATAAGCCCTTCTTAATAAGACAAAATTTCCTTTGTGAAATCCTGAGTGTTCATACCTGTTTTAAACAGACAGCTTCATATCCCAGAAATACATACCAGAGCTATTCAAATTACACACTTCAAACAGTCTAGAAATGTGAATATCTCAGGTTACATATATACTGCCAAGTTTAGTCTATACAGAGGTTAAAGGGCCAGAACAAAGTTTCTGAAAATTCACAAAACTGCAGTCAAGACAGTCAGAGGAACTAAAAACAACCAACAATTTATATGATTTATAGCTCTGTTTCTTTGTGTGTGTGTGTGTTACAATGCATTATATATTATACTACTATAACACTACTTTCTCGTTTGTTTTTCCACCAAAGCATAGACAAAACAATATAAAAAGAAGTAACATTGTACATTGCTTACACGCCTAACTGTGGCTCTTCTAGGATAACTTAAAGGAGGAAATCTGCACTGTGGAACCATTTGTTACTATTGGGTGGCTGTGCTACCATTTGTTACAGGCCCATTATAGAAACAAACATTAAGCTAAAAATATTAATTTATCAAAAGTTGTGTTTTAGAGGTTTGTGAGGTTTTTTTTATACCTCTAATGAACTCAAATAAATGAATTTACAATGAAAGGCTATAGACATCTTCATCTTCAAGCTATTTCCAGCTTCGGGGTATAATAAATCTAAAAAAAAAAATTATAAAAACTTGATTTTTTTTATTTTTTTAACCCACAAATTTGAGCTTTGACTGAAAAACCTGAATTTTTCAGGAAAACACAAATAGACGATTTATATATATATATATATATATATATATATATAGTATACTGTATGTATATTTTGTATTACCCTGTAACAGCACTTGTTTTCCGTGCCAGGTTGTATTCCGTGCCAGGTTGTTAACGTATTAATATGTATTTCTGTACCAAGCAAGAGCCAGTGCTGCAGTACACTTTTAATTTCTGACCTTGTAAGTCATCTCTGGCTTCTCACAGCTGTCATGTCACTGGCCAAAACTCTGACTGCAAACATTATAGCGCACTGAAGCCATTTATGGCTGTAGTAGTATCCACAGGCTTTTCTCTGTCATCAAGATGATAGTAACCAGCAGGATAGTCAGAACACTCATTGCTAAATCTAGACGTTCTTGTAACAAGTACTTGTTGCTGATGAGATGCATACTGCAATAGGAGGCATACTGTATGTATAACTACAAAGCCATGAAGACATACAGGCAGGTCTGGACTGGGAGTCAAAATAGGCCCTGGCATTTCATGTACTCCAAGGCCCAAATAGTCCCCCTACCAGCCCACTAAATAGTGGCATCTTCTGTCATTTGCCAGAACTCACAGATGGCCAGTCTGGGCCTGCATATAGGAACCCAACTGCAATGAAAAATTTACCTTCACTGAATTCATAGAAAGTAACTGAATGGAACGTATTTCACCATTCGGGCAAAGAAAATTCTCTGATCACAAAAGGATTTAAAAAAAAGCCTGTTTCTTCCTATATGTAAGTATATTGTCCATGCACATAAACACTAGCTTTAAAGCATATAAAGTGACATTTAGGAGGTTATTTTTAAAAAGTTGAGGCTGAGTTGGTGATCTTTGTGAGATTTTTTATATCTCGAAATAAATTCACAATACAAATATTTTCTAATTTCTGAAAAAAACCTGAATGTAAAACTCTAAATAGTGAATTTGGGGTGAAAAACCTACTTCTCTAAATAATTGGGTTTTAGCAGAAAATAAAGCTCACATTTGCTGTAATTTTGAGCAAAACCAACTGAGAAAAAAGAAAACATTATGAAGGCTTTTAACATCTTCAAATGGTTTAAGGGACCTTTGCCATTGACTTCTACATGACCTTGACAGGTTTTTGTTGGAGTATTCTGGTCTTTTTTCTTTTTTTAATATAGTATATTTATGATATATTGTAGGGATGCACCAAATCCACTCTTGGATTCAGCCGAACCCCTGAATTCTTTGCAAAAGAGTCATCCAAATACCAAACCAAATCCGAATCATAATTTGCATATGTAAATTAGAGGTGGGAAGGGGAAAACATTTGTTTTGTGACAAAAAGTCATGGCCCTGACTTGCATATGCAAATTAAAATTTGGATTCTATAAAGCCGGCAGAAGGATTCAGCTGAATCTGAGGCTCAATTCTGTCCGAATCCCAAACCGAATCCTGGATTCGGCACATCCCTAATAAATTGTGATGCCATTTATAACCTTGCAAAACATAATAGTCAAACTTGCCAGCCTACAAGGTGTTACTGATAACTCTGATATCCTCATGCTGAAGAACAGTAAATAGAAATGCTCTTCTATTTAGGTGTACAGCTAATATGACACTCCTGCTATGTTAACCCTTTGGCTGAACTTCTAACCATAAATTTTTATCAAAGCATTTCGGCAACTATAGCTACAGGGCTGCAGGTTTGGGTTCTCTTCAGCTGTTTTGCCCCTTTCCACCTAAATGGCATCCTGTGCATATGTGACCTTCAAAAGCGGCAGCTCATCCTACAGTGCCACTGAATCAAATTAATTTTATCTATTCTAAGTAATACATCTGCCCATGCCTCATCGCTGTGGGTAGATTATGCATCACAAGATGCATTTTCACATCATTTCAGGTCCTTCAAGATCTATACTATGTGGCCATCAAAGAATCAGGTATTTACATACTGCTAAAGATGGTCCATTATAGAGTACAAACATTTGACCATATAGTAAACTGTGCAAAGGAAAACACACCCCACCTTGCCTGCACTATGGCCTGTCTTGTTGTTCAAACATTAAGTAGATTGCATCATTTGCCAATATGTGTGAGAAATTATATGGAACAGTAACATCAAAAACTGAAAGTGTTTTAAAGTAATGAAAATATCATAAACTGTTGTCCTGATAAAACTGATCTGTTTGTTTCATAAACACTACTTTAGTTCATATAAACAAGCTGCTGTGTAGCAAAAATGTTATATGGCAAAGGTGAAATAGTGGATAACAGATAACACCAATGTATTCTACTTGATCTGCTATCTGCTGTGTAACCTGAGCATTTTCTCCCTTGAATGGCCACCCCCATTGCTACACAGCAGCTTATTTATATAAACAATAGTAGTGTTTCTGAAGCAAACACAGTCATTTTACCAGTGCAGGGCAACGTTGCATTATATTTTTATTACTTTTTTTTTAACACTTTTCTTTTTTGATGTTACTGTTGTTTTAAACTGAATCAATTTAAATATTGTTTCAGTTTCCTGCATATTTCGTCTGCCCCATATTTAACCACTTAAATACAAAATAAGTGGGAGTGTTTTGTTGTACTGGGAATTTCCCCCCACAGTTTGTTCAGGCTGGTGCCACTTAATTTCTGAAAGAAAGCTGCAAAGATAAATAATACTGTGACACTTATTTTTACCTTGTATTGGTAGAATTTGTAGCACGTAATCTGTGTGCTATTTTTTTTTTCACTTTTTAGCCAATTCAGATGGGCTAGTTTCTTGTGACCCATACCTTTTCTGCAATAAACAATCGTGCCTACCTGCAGTAATAAAGACATCGGTCGTTAACACAGGGATCCATTCTGGATGCCCAGACAGCGTCACCGACAAAACAGAATGCTGCTTCACACAAAGCAGCAGAAATGCAAGTATCTTTGAAGCAGAAAAACAACTTGGATTTTACCTATTCAGATATGACAAATGTCAGAGCTTTGTGTGCATCAGGGACACCTAATGCCCATCATGGTATAGAGCAATAAAGAGGCATTATTAACCAAAGACAGCTCTAATAATTAGCTGTCACCAGCAAAAAAAAGATAACCCAAGCCATTCTATTCAACAATCAATTGCATCCACACACAGAGATTTTGCTAATCTCTTTTTTTAACAAAATAATTAAAATGAATCAGATGGCTTATTTTATGCCAATAGGAGTGTTTATCTTCAACTTCCAGATTATGCTGTACTTTTCATATTTAGAAACCCTAAGCAAGACACAGGCAATCCCAGAGTAAAGATATTTAATGAATCACCAGCCAAGGTAGGCTCACAGAGCAATAGACCAAATTTCTTTTCTTTTTTTTCCTTTCCAGTAAATTCTGCAGAATAAAAAGTTTCAGTAGATTCAGAGCTGGCCCTAATTAGGTGTGATTATGGTTGGTAAAGGAATTAGCTAGGTGGCAACGTTGAATGTTTCAAGAAAAAAGCGGCAGAGGAAATGCCCTGCACAAATATACTGAATCCTTTTTTTTTTTATATTTTAAAATATTTCCTTAGAATACATCAGTCACTCTATGATTAAAAAGATGTAGTGACTGCCTTGTGTTAGGCTTGATACAAAATAATATATACATAATATTGTAATTAAAAATATGTAAGATATTGAGTCATGTTTAGATGGAAGCCATATTTGCTATTTTACACATGAGAATCCAAGAGTAAACTTTTACCTTTATATCACAGCAGCAAAATCAATGTGTTGTGAGTACTGATCTACTGATCTAGCAGTCTAAGTGGGAAACTGAAATGACATTTAACCATTCTTTTTACATTGGTTATCTTTAACCCTTTGAGTATAGGCTGGGTTTTGATCTCGCCACACCGCATGCCACCAAACTACATGCTGCACGCCATAGATCAAAGAGAAATTTTGTGTCTTCGTTGCTTGCACTCAAGTACTTAAGAGCCAGCACCACAGACTGTAAGATTCTACAATAGGTAAGCAGTTTAACTCATTAATGCATTTGTGGACCCTGAGTAGAAGGAGAGCATACAAATGTTGCTTCATGACTATAAAGTGCAGCATTCAAAACAAGTCAATTTACATTTAGCTATTCCTGGTGCATCAACTCATTTAGATAACAACATGGCAGTAAATGTTAAATGTATTTTTTTATTTAGTTTTGGGCCTGTTGGTAGCATACTAGACACTAAGGGCCGATTTAACAAGGATCATTTTGAAATATTAGAAAACTGTCAAATTCAACTAGAGAGTTATTCAAATTTGATTTAAGCATTTTTAAAAATTCCAATTTGATTTTTGAGCTTTATCATACTCTGGGCCTTTAAGTATAAAATTTGACTATTCACCACCTAAAACCTGCTGAATCGCTGTTTGAGTCAATGGGAGAGGTCCAGGGATCAATCTAGAGTTGTCTGCAGCATTCCTGACGTCCAAGTTTTTTTCTGAGAAAAATCTAAGTAAGCCTTATCAGAAAGGTCCACCTAAATATACCAGTAGTAGTACTGATCTGAGTCCTCTGCCAAAAGAAACACTGCATTTCTTTCCTTCTATTGTGTACACATGGGCTTCTGTATAAGACTTCCTGCCTTCAGCCTAAACCTCCTTGCCCTGGGTGTGAGCATGCTCAGTTTGCTCTTCTTCCTCCCCCCTCCTTCTCTGCTGTAATCTGAGCCCAGAGCTATCAGTGAGCAGAGAGAGACTCAGGCAGGATATGATGTCACACCAAGTTAAAATGCAGCTGCTATCCTAAACAAACACATAGGGGGAAATTCATTAAGCAGCAAAAATTCGCTAGCGTTGCCTTCGCTAAAGTTCGCCACACTTCGCCAGGCGAATTTTTGCCAGCACTATGCAAATTCAGTTACGCTAAGGTTGGCGAACGGTAGCATAGTTGTCATATGTTAAGGGGGGAGGAGGGTAACCCCCCAAAAAATTTTGCTCTTTTTCAGACTATCACCCTAGAAAGGTAAAACATGCCAGCATTTTTTTGGGACTTAGAAAAAATTTCCAATTTTTTTTTTCAAACTCCTATATATTGTATTGAACTTCGCCAGGTCTGACCTGGTAACGTTCAGTAAAATGGTCATCTTAGTGAATTAGCGTAATTACGATCCTTCGTCAGTGCGCAACTTCGCCTGGCATAAGGGTGCAAAGTTGCACTAGTCTATCTACTTCGCTAGCGAAAATTTGCCAGAGTCAGTGTTAGTGAATTTGCGAAGTTACAATTTGACATCACGCTGGCGAATTATCGCTAGCATTATACGCTTCGCGCTTTAGGGAATTTCCCCCACAGCATCTAGAGATTTTTAATCAGGTATGTTAAAACATTCTACAGAATAAATATAGCATTCTAGCTTGCACTGTTACAGCTAATCTATTAGCAATAAAATGTCTCCTTAGCTTTTCTTCTTCTTTAAATTTGAATCCAATTTGATTCAAATTTGATTTGGGTTTTTAGGTCGATTTAATTCAGCCGGGTTTTCGATTAGGCGAATTTCTAATTTATGGGACTTTAGAGGAGTTTTTTAAAAACTCACATGAAGTCGAAATTCGACCTTTGATAAATGTGCCTCTAAAAAAGTTATTTTCACATCTCTCTGGTTTAACAAATTCTACATGATGCCCCCTCGTTGTGACTTGTATTCATTCTGATAAATGAATTTCAGAATAAATAACTGGCGTTATCTAATTTCTTTCACTGTTCATCAACACAAAGAAATAATAAACAGGGCTCTTCTACAAAACTGCAGCCACTGCATTCCTAGGAATTCAATTAAGCTAAAATAATTAATGCTTCCACCACATTAAATTACATTTTACATCTGAGCTATTCTGGTTTTATTCTTTAATCCTTGCTTTTTATTAAATAAGAGAGATATAAATGTTTTGTCTACATTTAAAAAACACATGATAGGTTTTAGTTTGTACATAATACATTTCTACATCTTAAGTGGTATGTTAATATTACTTTTCCCCATTAATGATTGTGATTTTCATAAAAGGTGTGATTTGGTAACATTAGAAATTTCTTTTTTGGCATCTTTTCCAGAAGTGATCCAGAAGTAATCATTTGTATTTTTCAGTCAGAATCCTAGTTTTTTTCTCAAGATGGATCGTATCAGGGACATTTGAGTGTCAGAATTGTTAAAGGGGTTGTTCACCTTCCAAACATTTCAGTTCAATTGTTTTCAGATTATACACCAAAAATAAAGACTTTTTTTTAATTACTGTCCATGTCTTATTTATCACTGTTTTCCTAATATCTGTCTAAAGTTTAATGTCCCTGTCTCTGGTGCAGATTCTAAACAGTTAAAATTTTGCAACATTTAGTTGATACAGTTTTCAGCAGCATTTCTGGAGGATTAGCAACTATTGTATCTGTTCTAACAGCTGCCTTTAATGAAAACCAGGGATTCTGCTTAGTAGGGAAAAAGACAAGAAATGTATACAAAAAAGTATCAATTTAAAACACTACAGAGTCGGCAACCCCAACACCACCACCACCAAAGCTGCTTCAATATTAGAAAAGCGGTCACACATAGAAAAATAGAAAGTACTTGGAAAAAGTCTTCATTTTTACTGAACTTTCTGAAACTAGCTGAACTCAAAAAATTGTTGGAAGATGAACAACCCCTTTAAGGTGGCTTTACCTCAACCTATGTACAGTGAGGATCAAGAAACAATAAATATGCCAAGCACAGCACTTCAATGTATAGAAGTAAGCAAGGGAGTCATTGCTGTTAGGTTACATTGGATAGGCTGAACCTCAAACCCTAGAGGTGCATTCTGACCTACAGCCATCATTACCTGTTACCTCAACTCCCCTAAATAGTTTGCGAGGTTATGTTTTAGCTGATAACCAACAAGGTTATTTTCATGACGTCCATGAGGCAAGGATGACCATAGGACTTCTCCATACAAAAAGCATATTTCATAGAATTTATATTTCATGTGATCTACACTAATTCAATTTTAGAGTTCTTAAGGAGAATAAACTTTTTTGGGTTTGGGCTGAATTGTCTAATCTGCTAGCTAGGAATATACTGGATGCCCTGGACCAGTAGACAATGACAAGAGTACCCTTTACATTCAGTATCATTTGAACTCTGACTGATATAATACTTTGGTGTTGGTCAGGTCCCTTGAGGCATCTGAATACAAAAAGCATACATATGAATGCATTTGATGTTGCATATCACCTAAGATAATAAACTACTTGTATAATTTAGGTTTCATTTTTGTTAACTTGTCTTCTTATTTAAAAGGATGCTGAAACAACTTAGCTGAAAACTGATGGTTTCATGTAATAGATTTTTTTTCACCTATTTAAAATAGGTTGACCTGAAACTTTTCCTTCTTCTTAATCCAACCTTTATTCTACAAAAAGTATACAGGTTTCGAAAGGTGGAATTTTCTCTTATGCATGGCCTATACTGACAACACAAATCTTTGAGGGTTCAGCTATGAATGCCTCCCTTCATGGCACAGATGAGCACTATCTCAGGCACTGTACATGAGGAAACACAGAGCACTGACACTCTGCAGAAAATATATTAGCCAAGCTGCATGCAAAAGTGTCAAGTCAAGGGTATACTAAAAAATTGTCAGCAACAGTTTTTTGTGCATGACAGTTATTAAAGGACCAGTAACATCAAAAACTGAAATTGTTTTAAAGAAATAAAAATATAATACAGTGTTGCTCTGCACTGGTAAAACTACAGTGGTTGCTTCAGAAGCACTACTATTGTTTATATAAATAAGCTGTTGTGTAGCCATGAGGGCAACTAGTCAAATGGGAAAAGGTTTTACACAGCAGATAGCAGATATGCTCTATAGAACATAATGTTATCTGTTATCCATTACTTATCCTGTGCGATTTAGCTGTTTTTCAATTTTCGCCATTGCTATTTAGCAGCTTGTTTATAAGGACTATAGTAGTGTTTCTGAAGCAAACAGATCAGTTTTGTGCAGGGCAACACTACATGATATTTTCTTTCCTTTAAAACACTTAAATTTTTTGGTGTTACTGTTCCTTTAACCTCTGAACCTGATCAGGAATAGTAAAAATTACGAGACATCTATCCTAAGTAATAGAGACCCCTGTAACAATTACTTGAAACATGCTGAATTTATAGAGCTCTTTTTGCACTGAGATGAAAACAGATGGTTATATCTTCTCAGTGGTCCACTGTTTGCATTTGTTAAGAGATGCAAGAGGGATCTGTTTTGCTTTAAATTGCAGAACCATTTAAAATGGACACCTTAAAGAGGTGCAAGCCCTTTTGACACAAATTTGACTTGGGGTAAATATTTGATTTATATGAATGTAATCTAGGAAACCGCATACTGAGACAAAGAACTATTCTTTACAAGGTTTTTGCAAAATAGCATTAGGATTAAAGCTAATCCCCAGATTTGTAACATAAAACGGTGTAACTTCAGAGTCAAAGGATTGTGAAAGGATGGGTGTTGGTATATGCTCACGAGGGCCTGTAAGGATTGAGATTCCATTCTTTAGCCAATATACTAAACCTTAGGGGCCGATTTACTATATTCATGTGAAGGATTCGAAGTTCGATCGATTTTATTTTTTAAATTTATTCGATTGCCTACTTCGGCAGATTGGACCTACCGCATTGCAATAGAAGCCTATGGGAGTGCTCCCATAGGCTTCTGAGGCTAAGTCCTGATCGAATAAGATTCGTACGATCGAAGTGTTCGATCGTTCGAATCGTACGAATCATTAAAATTATCGAATTATTTATTTGTTCAGTCGAATTATGTATTCGACTGATTGAATAGATTTGTATTCGATCGTCGAATGATCGAATATCGAATAAAAGGTAGCCTAGAACTATTCGATTAACATTTGAAAATAGAATGATAATCGAATATCAAATAGAAATGAATTTTTTTGGGGAATAATAGTAAATTTGCCCCTTAGTGTAAATCATTTGGGGGTAATTGATTAATGCCTGAATATTGAAATGTTAGTTAGTTGAATGTTAGTTTTTTTACTCCAAAAAAATCCTAAAATCCAAATTTTTTGTGAAAAAAAACCCACAAATTTTTCAGGATTTATTACAGCCCAATGCTGCAAAAAGTCTGAATCCGAAAATCCAGCATCTCAGACCTGCCGAGGTTTAAGTCAATGAGTCTATCCTTTTTAGAAAGTTCTGTGGTCTGCACTTAAAAAGCCAGGAAATCTGACTATTTCTGACTTTTTGGGCAAAAATCTGAAAAATCTGGCTTTTTGGAAAATAAGTCCCAAAAAATCTTGTGATTCTGGAAAAAAAACTCTGAAAAAAAATCGTACAATTCGGGTTTTTCAGTGATTTTATCGATTCTGTCTCTGATCCGATTAAATCATGCTTTTTTAATAATAAATAAGGTCCAATTGTTGATTCTAGTTTGATCGGACTTTTTTTATTTAGATACTCAAAAAATTTCGGATTTTGATTATTAAGCCCCTTTGTGTCTCAGTAGCTGATAAACTTAGCTTGTGGATCAATGGATCCTTTAAACCTAAAGTGAGGTTTTTCTTATAATCAGAAAAAAGTTATATCACAGGCACAAGTTATAGAACATGCATTTCAATAATTACATAAAGTATACTGCACTGTACCTGCAATGTTCTCCTGCTTGGGGCAAATTCCTTTTGTAGGCGTGAGAAGACGGTCTTCCTCATCTGGCGTGACTTGGATGCCGATTTCCACAGGCTCGGCCACTTTCCTGAGCTCAGATCGAGTTGAAGGAGGAGGGCTACTTTTATCCATCCTCTTCTCATAGCAGACCCCACTTGGGCCACTGCACTGTTTTTTCTTGTGCTCTATAAAAACCAAGATGTCTCCCAGGGGAAAGTTCATCTGACACTGTCCACATGTTAACAAGTCTGGGTCAGTCCCACTGCTGTTGAGGCCGATGGCTCCTGGCTCAGGGATGGTGATAGCTTCTTCCTCATCTGTGATCACTGTTTCAATGTGGTGGTGGTCTTCTGCTATTTGTTAAAGAAAAAAGCACAAATAAGATTCATTCATGAAGCTACATGAAAATAAATGTCTTCTGTATGAGAAATAAAATATGGGCTTGAGGAAAGTTAAAAACAACAAAAGTGTCTTATTATTATTATGGTATGTTTTAAAGACCCAGCAACAGCCAAGTTTTGATAAAGTTTTTAAAAACAAGAAGCCACCTGACACTAATAAATTCACTCCAAAAGAGTGAAACGGTCCATTTTCGATCGACAGAACAATGGTCGAATTTCACAGTTTTTTAACTTCGAGATTCGACCCTTAGTAAATCTGCCCCTATGTGTTACAATGATAGATTTTAAGTTGTGTTTTAAAGGAAAACTATACTCACACAATGTAGGTCTCTATAAAAAGATATTGCATGAAACAGCTCATTTGTAAAACCTGCTTCATTTAAATAAACCCTTTCATAATAATATACTTTTTTAGTAGTACGTGCCATTGGGTAATCCTAAATAGAAAACTGACACTTTAAAAAATATGGGCAGCCACCTGAGATCGTATGATTCACGGTGCACACAAACATACCAAACAAACTCTACTTGGTAGGTCACATGAGCTAATTAACAGAGAGAGAGAGTTAAGTTTGCGTCCACACGCCTTCCTATTACAGTTAGAGTTGTAGTATTTCTGGTCAGGTGATCTCTGAGGCAGCACACAGATCATCATGAAATAGTGGTTCAAGGCAAGGGGCAATATTTACTTAAATATATATTTCAGTTTGATATGATTCTTTAATATGCCACTTAATTTGATATAAACTATCTGTTGCTCAAGTATTAATTTTGGGGGTATAGTTTTCCTTCAATAATGAAATGCATATGATAATAATGAAATTAATATATTATTTGCTGACAATATACTATTGGGATTATGTAACAAAAGGCACTAAGTTTTCCCAAGTGCAACTACCCATAGCAACCAAAATGTTTAAAAGCAAACATCTTATTGGTTGCAATGGGTTAAGTGCACCTTAGCAAACGTAGCACCTCTTAATACATTCAGGGATTTAATCGCTTACATCGATAGTGATAAAATGTTGCCTCCCAATATGGTCACATACTAATTCAAGTCAGATATGTTGTAGAGCTTTCACAGATATTTGAATCTGTCTATATAGATATACACGTTAAAGTTTTTTCACAGTAAGCATGCCTAAGGATATATATATGTTAAAACATTTATGCCACAAACAAGCTCAGAAAAGGCTAGATGTCTGTAATAGCCTCTACTGCATGTAATGATAGCCTACCACCTGCCATATGAAATACAGGATGCCCATAGCAATATATACTTAACAACTGAGATTATACCTTCATTTCTTTCCTTAGACTATTTATGTGTGCTGCATAATCACACTTACGTATGTTTAGTATTTGTCTCTCTACGGGCATTGCAGCGACACGAGAGAAAAAAACCTTGCTACAACATTTTACAGATGTATAGAAAAATATTGCTAAATTGTTTAAAATATTTTTTTTAACAAAATGTTTGTGAAAACGTCAAAGGTGTTGTCTCCGAAAATGTCACTTGGCTTGCATTTGACAAAAAAAAGGTATATTCCCCAGGTGCACGATTGCTTGGGGTTGTAATTAATTGCCGAGGAAAGTAACAGTCCTGGCAGATGAATTGTTTTTCAGAATTTTACATGACCCCAGCGAGCATTTGTTTGAATAAGAAAATTGTGCAGGCTCCTTTTCTTTTCAAATATCTACAATAAAGCAATATACCTTACTGTAGAAAAAATGATACATTTTCAATAAAAATGCAATTTTATGTAATTTGATTGAATGCCACTGGAAAAGAGGGGGAACTATAGCATTTTACATTGGCAGCCACGCAATATTGATGTCAGGAAGCACGATAATCTGGTTGGTAAATGTAATTCCTCTTAGGAAATAAATAGCAGGACAAAGACAAATGAAATGCATTTATACGAAATAAATGTTCATTTCCCAAAAGAAATACATTTGATCTTATCCTTTGAAAAGTTTCTTCCCAAAGACAATATCTACTGCCGTATAAAAAAAATGTTTGTGATAACAAATAAAAATATTTTGCACAGAAATAAAGGTTTGCAAGTGGGTCACAAGTGACACGTTTATTATTCAAATACTCCACCTTTCCC
The DNA here is from genome assembly GCA_024363595.1 of Xenopus borealis. NCBI lineage: Eukaryota > Metazoa > Chordata > Amphibia > Anura > Pipidae > Xenopus > Xenopus borealis. Next base: position 73,207,881 of record CM044445.1, read on the forward strand.
CAGATCTGAAACTATGAGGTTCCTGCAACCTGCATTCATCTTCGGTGTATGAGAGCAATTTTATGCTTCTGATTAGTAATGTATCAGTGCTGCATTTGGAACCCAGAAAGTCACCCGTGTTAAGTGAACTATAATACTTTTAGCAGCAAATAGAAATGATGTTAAGGAATGGTTCTGTGATGCTTTTTACCGTAGTATTTGTCTTTTTATCACCGCCCATGCTTTTCCTTTTCCTGGCTGTTTGCAAGTCCTCACAAAATAGACCTTCACAATGGAAGAATCATGCCATTGACATTTCCTCACGCAATTTCTCCTGTGCTTACTCTACTCTGGGTGAAAGTACAGAAAGTTTTATGTCATGTTTGAGATAGGAGTTGCCAATCCATTTTGCACTTTAGGGTTTTCATACAAGACTGAATTATAGGAATATATTTCTAGCTCTATAAATAAGTGTCCCCTCTATTATCCAACTTGCAAACTTGCACAAAAATCTGCTCTTCTCCTTGCACAGAATAATATTTGATCTCATTGTATTTAACATTTATGATCATCACACTTTAATCAAATTCAACTTTTACATCATTAGAACATTAGATAATTTCCCCAACTTGGTTAAATGCATTTAATGCCAAGGTAGCTATTAAATGTCATATATTCCCTTTTACAAGTTGCTGTTTGGCTTTGAGACATCATCTGGGCCATCATATGTTACAGCTACAGTGAAAACATCCTAGCAAGTGGAATACATTATGCATATCTGCAGTGTGGTGTGTGTGTGTGTGTGTGTGTGTGGTCCAATGCAGAGAATAAGTAAAATAAAAACTGTACTTTGACTACGGGGCTCTAGCTCTCATTCCTTGTACAGTGATTTTATCATCTCATTGCACCCGCTCTTGCAATTCTTACAACTCCCTTGTGTTACACTTGATCACATCTATACGTTACACAACACTGCTCAAACACAGTTGCAAAGCAATGCCACACTGCAGTATTAAGTCAACCCCTGGGGTCTAAAGAGGCTTTTTAATGCATTACTCAAAAAGGGTCATATCCGGACATGAAAAGGATTGTAAGCATTTTTTTGATTTGTTTAACTTTGTACTTGCTTAAAGAATTCACATGCAAATATCATGCTCTTTTAATGTAGAATTAATGCAAATTATTTTATTTCAACGTTTCATTGCCACCGTACTTCTCATATCTTATGTGAACGGATCCATTTAACAGTATCGTCACCAGAAACGCACCTGTGCTTGTGAAGCTGTTACACGCTTTCATATTGCCCAAGAAAATGTAAGCTGTGTGCAAACCAAACAGTTTGGTAACAACTGTTATTTTCCAATAGTTTTGCACAGGAATTAATTGATGGCACATAGTGAGTTCATAGAAAAGCTGAATTATAACTTTTAATAACTCAATAATAATTAAAAACATAGGTTACTGCAAGATATTATATATAGATATTACATGTTCTTGCTTTATTTTTTTCATGTAAATTTAACTTTAAATGTAATGCTTTCAGCGAAACAGACTTATTGTCTGAACTAATTAAACCCCTTAATTGATTGTAGATTAATTAGCATTTGTGTTACATTTGTCACTATTTCAAGAAAAGGGTTTTTCTTACCAAAACTGATGGTGTCTTATGTGCAAAGAATTGAATATGCAGTTATCAAAAGGTTAAATAATGTATTAAGTTTCAAGAATATTAAATCTGCAATTGATTTGAGCTCAGATAGAGTCTTTAAGAGACACACTTTAGATCTTATTAAGCATGCAAAGTAAAATTAAGTCACTTTGCTGTGCTACGCCTGAAAAATGATATTCTTAAACACTTCACTGTTTGAAGAACCTATAATGGGTGACACAAAGCAATATATTACATGGCACTTAACTAATAAAGAGGACACAGTTGAAAAAAAGAGAGATAAAGCTGAACTACTGTATTTAAGTTAAACAAGCATTTTTTCATCAGCTGCCTATTATGGTGCATGTTTCCCTTCAGATTCTGAACATTCTCTTGTTAAAATTGAATTCAGCCAAAAGAAAAAAAAAATCTGTACTGCAAATGTAAAAAAAAAACCTACAAGCTGCTATAATTTGAAGCAGCCAACAATAAATGCAAATTAGGATATCTAAAACACAAAGATTTTAGATTTCAGAACAGCCACGAATGTTCACACGCAGAAGTGCGAATTAAAGTTATAGCACAAGGGGTAAGGGTAAAAACTATGCATGCTCTCGTCACAAAATGGATTGAGCAGTGAATTGTGCATCACTAATTTGGATCTATTGTTTAAACATATTTTTTTTTTTTAAATATTTCGGTGGAAAATATACAGTGGAAATTAAATAAATAATGTTTCTGCACAAGTAAACCTCCAGTGATATTTCTGTTTAACCGAAGGACAAACTTTATGATATCATCTCATGAGGTCTACGCTTCCTTTATGTGATAAATGTATTTATTTCCTAGGTGCTCTTGATGCTAATTCACATTATGAATGATAAAGTGGCTGGTTGAGATAATTCAAAAAAGTACTGTTTTGTACATTTTATCCTTCAAATATGACTATCCCAAATAAATCGACTTGGCTCATACTGGGGTACAAGTGGCTGAGAAGCGATGAGATTAATAAAATAAAGCATTAAAAGCCCTTTTTTTCGGAAAATGCACTAGAACAGCTACAAATATATATGCAGGTGTCTCAGGCGGAAGCATTGTAAAGATGTTTGGTGATATTTGTTTCTGAAAAATGATCTCCTTACTTTTACCCTGGGTTGCCTTCTAATGATCAACATAATACATATTTTGTTGGTATAGTGAGCTTGCAATTAAGAGTGAGTGAAGAATCATTTTATAAAGCTTCCTCACAGTTTGTAACCAGAACTGGAAGTACATACGCTAGATTATTGAGAGTATAAATTTGCTTTATTGAAAAACGTTTATTGAAACTATAAATATGTTGTGAGGAGAACGCAAATCCTGAAATATATTATGGATTCCTGAATGCAATATGCAAAAGAAAAGAAAACAGATTCACACACACGACAGTAATCTCATATCCCTGCAGTTTTATCATAAACAACATCTATAGTCTGACTAAATTTTTTTGCATAATGATTTTTAGTCTGCTTGCTTTTATACTTTGTACTCAGTAAGGTTATGTTTTAAACATTTAGGCACAATTTCAGTACCCCAATTTGCGCTGGAATCTGCAAGTCCTTCATTGGCTAAAAGGTATATTGCAGCACATTACAGCTCTTATTTTAAGCACTTTTAATAGCAAACAGTAGCATTCATATTTAAGGAAGTAAACTTAGGAAATGGCATAATGAGTACCGATAAGAAAAATGTTTTCTTTTCACTATATGTAAGCTTCACAGTCCCACTACCTATCTGGGAATATATGAAATGAAGTTTAAATTTAAAAGGGGGACATAATTACAATCACATTCAGAACCCCCCCCTGTTTTCTAAAATTTATAATAATTCTGTATATGGGAACTAACTTGCTATTTGATATCCCAATTCATTCCCTTTTAGAGCTCTCTTACCTGTAAAAGGGTAACACCGAACCTCTCTCTACCTGCCCGTACCCAAAAAAGAGAATCAAAATGTAATGGCTTCCCGGAGGCAGAGATCTATGGGAACATAAATTATGTTATCTGATACTAGGGAAAGAGAGAAGAGCCTTACAGTGCTGCTTATATCTTTCACAAAGAAAGCATACCACAAGAGACCAGATTGTCTATATGCTTCACTGAGAGAAGTGATATTCTGTATTCTGCGTCATTCCAATTACCATAAGCACCATCTTAATACTTATGCTCCCTGGGGCACCCTTACAATGAACTGCAGGTATCTGCAGCCGAGTGAAAACTTTATCAGTTGCTGAATTTCTCATTTGCATTAAGGGTGGTCAATATTAGGGTTATAATAAGAAAAGTCTGACTATAATTTGGTTTTTTGTAACAAACAAATAGAATTTCCAAAAAAAACCTTAACTTCCAGGCATCCAAAACTGTCAGTCCTGCTACCAGTCTGCCTATAGTTTGCACTTTACAAATAACTGCAAATAAGTCCAAACTTCAAAATATGTTAAAAATAAAATAAATAAAAATACAAAAATAAAAACAAGTAAATGTACAGTAATATATTAATTAGCATGGTAAAAATTTACTGCCTTAAATTCTGAAGCAGTAAGTGTAAATGTTCATTTCGGTCTTCTACAATAAGACTTCAGAGCGGTACCAAGCACTAGCTAGCGATGATGCATGCTTTGAGCTCCCCCTAGTAGTCACAGTTTGTCACTTAAACGCCTGAAGGTACAATTGAGATGTGCCTCTTGGAAATTAAATATTTTAAAGAAGACTGCAAAGTTTATTCTAAAACTGCAAAAGCCATAAACAAAGTATAGCTCAGTTATATGGAAGGTGAATGAGGGGAAAAGGTGAAGACAACAGTAAGGAATATTATTTAAAAAAAACAACATTACTGCTGTTAGGCCTTGATGTTTAGAATCTGATCAATCCTCCTTGTCCTGCACTATATTAAACCCTAATTATTCTCAGCATTGTTTCTAGTCATCTGTGTTGCCCACACTGCAATGTCATTCTGCAGATGCAGGGCAGTTTGAGAAGAAACCAATGTGGATGTGTATTTGTTTCAGTGTCGGTTTAGTATAGTTTTCTTTATTATTAATAAAGGCAAACATTTCACAAAAACTAGCATGTGTAATATATAGACAAATCTGCAGACCTAAGCAACCACAGGCAACGATAAGTAAATTGGTGGATTCTAAAACAGGTTTACCGCCATTAAATACTTGTAACAGTGTTTCATAAAGCATACACATCACAAGGTATTTTTACACTTAAATCTAATCGTAAGCGTGTATTGATGTTTCTTGTTCAACTCTGCTAACCACAATCATTTTCCGGTGCCGCTGGTGTTCCAGCAGTGAAGGGGTTAGCTGTCTTAAATCTGCCTCATCAATGTGATGTTTATGAAGAACATCTAAATCATGACTATATCCCCTATAAAAGGATGATCAATATATTAAAGGAAAACGATATGGAGGGGTCAAATTTATCTGACATTGTGTGGTTAATTTTAGATAAAAGAAAATACAATTTATTTTTTCACTTTCAGTTTAACCATAGCTCAACCTCTTAATATTCTCCCATGTATCCCATGGGATATAAAGATACGGCTCTGTCTCTGAATAAAAAAAGCTTTTGCAGCTGATGAAACCTTAAAGCTGGGATTATGTAATTTACACAAGTAGGTTACAGGTAATGTAAAGGTTTAGATATAGATGTCAAACCATTATTTCTATGGTTTGGAAAAATGTACAGAAAGCACAATATAGGAGGGGCATATGGGTGATCATAAACTTTTCAGTCTGCTGCTAAATTTTTATAGTTTTATATATGAATATATAATATGAATATATATATATATATATATACACACACACACACACACACACACACAGGAATGGGATCTGTTATCTGTAAACCTGTTATCCAGAAAGCTCCAAATTAGGGGCTATTTCCCATAGACTCAATTTTATCCAAATACTTCAAATTTTTAAAAAACGATTTATTTTTTTCTCTGTAATAATAAAACAGTAACTTGTACTTGATCCCAACTAAGATATAATTAACCCGTATTGGAAAAAAAAGCAGCCTGTTGGGTTTATTTCATGTTCACATGATTTCCTAGTACAGTTAATGTATGAAGATCTAAATTATGGAAAGATCCATTATCCAAACCACCTTAGGTCCCAATCATTCTGGATAACAAGTCCTATACCTGTATGTATGTGTGTGTGTGTATATATATATATATATATATATATATATATATATATATATATATATATATATATATATATATATATATATATATATATATATATATATTATATTTATATATATAACAATTGTTATTGACATAACAGATATTAAACTCAGTTAAAGTGTTGGAGAATGACGTATGTTTTAAAGGTAGAATAAAAATCACATTCCTGCAATGTATTCTTCAGACACATTCTGTAAATTCCCTTTAATTTACAGTTTAAAATAAGAAAAAAGTAAAAGTATGCTAATTAGGTATAATTTGCCAACAACTAAATAAAAGCGAAGCATTAAGACATGCACAAGCAAGTAAGGCCTTTGTTACTATTATTTCTAGGGGGAAATAGATGCAAAGATATCATGGTGCATGCACTGATAAAATTTAGGATATGTTTCTCCAGGTAAAGTTGAATAAAAGCAAGGAAAACATTTAGTGATATCTGATGCAGAAAGGTCTGACAGTCACTAGATTCCTATATAACAGAAACCAGAGGCTTTTACACAATAAACAATAAAAACTGGTTTGACTGCTCTCTCTCTCTCCACTAAATCTGCAGGTATGTTCATGCTTAAACATCCACAGTCTCTCATTTCAGCCTCGTTTCTTACTAGCATGAATACTTTTAATAAACAAATGTGTCCGCACTACCTAAAGCGATCTGAAATAATCGGCCTTTGTCTCCATCCATAATATGAACGTTGCATCAGAACACTGTATTTATCCCTCCAACCTGAAATATCGTGCAGTTTTTCTTTTACGTAAGATGGCAAAATACTCCAAAACAGCATGCATCTGAGACAAGAAGTAGCTTGATCAACACGCTGCAACTATTTAACCTCCATTCAACCAACCAAGAGAAATTCCCCCCCGCATCGGAAGAGCTTGCAATCAACTATGACTTACTGACTTAACTTCCTCATACTATTATGCCTCTTATAATGTGTAGGTGAAATTCCATTTTTCAATCTGAATGCAAAGTACAACTACCAAAGTCCAAATCTTCTCAATGAAATGTAGTTATTTGATGTAGTCTCACAGAGAATAATCTTGTGAAACCCAATATATTTGAATGCCCCTAACCCATCCACTGAATTGTTCTGCAGATGTGGTTTGGGTTTGGAACATACACAAAAACCTGGACAGCAAATAAAGCCATATAAGGCATATAATCCTCTAAAACCTTCAGCCATTACAGAGGAAATGACAAGAATGACCCTGGCAAAACACTCTTCAACCCTCTCATGTAAAATGGGTGCCCTTGTGCATCTGCATTTTGTAAAAGTGGCTGGCAATGGCATATATGGCTGCAAAATTAACGTCAAAAGACGTTTTTGCACTGACTGATATGACTATTGAATGTGGCACTTGTCATTATCTACCGTAGCTACTAACTGAATGCCTACATTTTCCAAATACTCCAGGTGCAAAACACATAGGCAAAGTCTGGCTTTCTTGGACGCCAGCCTGGTTTCCCTACTATCAGTTATCATGCAAACAACAACAGACTCCACATTGACATTAGGATGATCACTACTATTGCAGTCCATTATTTAGTTTTAGGGCCTCACTCTAAATGCATTTCAGCAGACTGTTAATTATTTAATCTGTTGCTCAAATGGGGCCAGAAATAAAAGTCATTTAACACCATATCTGCCAGCATTGAGTGAACTGCTGCATCACATGCAAGGGGTTGCTCAGGATGCCAACACACAGTGAATGTGTATGCCAATGATGTCACTCCAGACACCTTAATCAATGATCATCATCTTCATAGCATGCAAGCTGAAAGTTTCCATGATACTTACCTGCTTGGTGGCTTCTTGCTTCCCTTTAAATTGACACACTTAATGAAGGGGTCACTGCAGCATCAACCCCCCCATCCCAAAAAAACAAGACAGGACTTATTCCCAAAGGGTCTCTTCCATTCATGGTGCACTCACTGGGTGCCATGCCATCTGCACCCATCCTAAAAAAATCAGCCCTTCCTGAGCCCCAGGTGCCTGTGTAATCTACATTGAATATTCATTGCCATGATACAGCAAATCCTCACCCCGTGGGCAATGGGATGCACAGAAATCTAGTCACCTTTATCTTCCTCAGGAATAAATCCCTGCCTTCCTTCATTTTACAGCCTAGCTAGAAAAATAAATTGAAATAAGAGAAAAAAAAAGAAAACACCATAATGCAAAGATAGGGGCTTTCAGTCTGGAGAGGGGAAATAGAAATGGGCATTTTTTTCCCAGTAATTCAGAATCCTCTTTAAAACCATCAAAAAGCTGAGAATGAATGAAGAGGAGAAAGAGCACAGGCTAGAGTCAGAGAGAGAGAGACGGCTGCTCTCCTGGCAAGCCATGGGAGGGGAGAACCCCTTATATATCCCTATATATATTTATTTATTTAAATTGGCTAAAATCTACCATAAATATTCGCCTTCCTTCCTTCTCCCTCCCAGGCGCCTCACACACTACGCTGCCAGCTCATGGAAGTGCCAGCAGCTCAGGAGGAGAGTGAAACCGGCCGACCAATGAGCACTGCAGCCGGGGGACTATTATTGCAATTTAGCTGCCCAGGCTTTGAGGAGCCCGGTCGACGGTATACAGGGGTGCAAAGTACACGTCCGCGTTCAGCAGAGGGCGGGAAAGGGATCAGCCTGGGGTACCGTCTGGCTCTTTTACCTTGCCTACACCACTCACAGTTCTTGTCCTCAAACACATCACCCCCCTTCCCCGGTTCTCAGACAAACAGCGCGGCCAAATAATAAAGCCATGTGTGCTTTTGTGTGACAGACGCAGCCCCACTAACCCATGGCTTCCTGGTCACCTCTCGTGTCACTTTCCCAGGGACTTTACATGGGCGATATTAAATCCTCCTTCATGTGTGACCCCTGAACATTTATAATAATGAATACATTAATTAGTAATGAAGGAGTCCATTCCACTTCACTGTGTATTTGTGTGAGGAATATCTTTTTTTTTTTGTGTCGTTGTTGTTGTTGTTGTGAGCTCAAACTAAATAATGAGCAGGGTGAGGGCAAAGAGAAACAAAAGACTTTTAGAAAATACCTGTTTGTAGTAGTTGTGAGCTGCTTTCGGTTTGTAGCAGCAGAGAGGAGCCCATGTGCTCACACTGATGCCAGTAAAAAAAAATCCCTACACATGATTTTAATGTATTAATATTTTCATTATAAGTAGGTAGCACCCCTGTCAGAATAAAAGGTACCAGCGCAAAGTGGAAGCTCTAGGCCCATACACAGGAGTCATCCTTACACTGAGAGCTAATATGACAGCAGCACACCTTCACTGGCCACTATGCCCCTCTACACCATTAGATTGTCAGCTCGGCGAGCTTTGCTTTCAGTAAACTTTATCCCCCGTCCTATTTTACATTGTTCTGTCTAAAAAGTAGAGTCAGTGAAAGGAAGGTGGCCCAGCTAACGATATTTTATTGCAGGGCCAGCTTTTCCCACACTACTGACACACGGGTAACAATGTCTCTGTGTGTTTTATCAATGTATCTAGCCATATCCCAGATGTACTAACATCCTTTAGAATAACAAAAGTTTGAAAAAAAGTAACTTTCATTCATTTGTTATAAAGTGTATCATTGGCGTGAGCATCCCGTTACACAGGTGTGAGGGGAGCTTCCTCGCATCCCAGTAGAGCTGACCTGGGGTTTTCCTTCACTTTGGATACGTTAGCTTGTGGGAGCCCGCATTCAGCAGACACTCAATCTATCATCACCTCTCCCTGCTGTCACACCTTCATGGCTTGGGGGTCAACTCGGACACCACGACATCCCCCCAAAAACATCCTGGAAGCTATTATGTCCCATCCAGTGTGTCGGTTCCTTTCCCCTCCTAATAAATTGATCCAGAGCCCCCCTTCTCCCACTCCCCCTCTCTCTCCTCGCTCTCTCACTCTCCCTCCCTAGGCTCTGCTGCCAATTTCGATGCATTTACATTTTGCAGCCACGCAGTTGTAACGCTCTCCTAGCCATGTGTTTGTCATTAAGTCTCCCCAGCCAGTCCTGCTCAGGTCTCTACCTTTCCCCAGCATTTACTTGCCCCTTCAACTTCACAGCAGCAAAACCGCAAGTCAACTGCCCTGCTTGGGCTGCCGTGTTTACATCAAGCCCACTGCTACTCATTATATTAATAGTAACGTCTGCGAATCCCATGCCTGCAAAATACTAAGCAGAGGCCACTGGCACTGGAATGAAATGCATTGCACACAGCAGGGCACGAAATGAAATGCACTGCAAACAAACATGTCCAAGTGTAATTCTTTTTAGTGTTCAGTTTAGTACAGTGACAGCTGTAATGTAATAGGCAATGCAGAAGTGTGCGTGATTTACTGACACAGCAGTGGGTTTGGAGTTTTTTTTACTTTGTGCTGTCAAAAGGATCCCATGTGCTCACTAACTTTTCCTGACTCGCCAAGTTATTGAAAGCATGCTCCCTGCACAATTCAGTTTAATGTCACCCGTGCAGCCCATGAAAGTTCAGAAGCAGGTTAGTGGTGCTTTCTGCCTGCCCCCTCCTGCCCCTGCCCGCACCTCCTCCCCCTGCTGCTGCCTCTACCTTCTCATGCCGTGTCCTTACAAGCTTTGGGCTTGCCCCGTGAAGACTTACGTGCGATAATCTCCCTTTGTAACAAGTGCTGCGGGTTTCCCTGCTTGCGACGGGACATTGCCCTGGCATTTAAACTGGCATCGCCCGGAGATCGGCTCTGCGTAAGGGCGACCTGCTCTCCTTCCTTCCCCACGTTTCCTTCTTCTTCTGTTCTCTCCTCCTCTCTGTATTATTGGTTCTTCTTCTTCTTGTCCCCTTCTTTAATGCAGGACAAATATTTGATAAGGAAATGCAGTAAGCGTCCTCCTTTCAGCAAGAAATCAAACGAGGAGGGCACTAGTTCCTCCACTTGGCTTTTCCAATCTCTTCTCTTCAACTTAAGAATTGGCTGAGATCTCGTGTCCACTCCGTCCTATGTCCACAGTGCACGGCAATGGCACTTCTTCCATCAATGAACAAAATAAAGAGCAAAAAAAAAGAAATAATAATAATTTAAAAAGAAAAAAAACGATTGCCCAAATAATGCCAAAAAGAGAGGCTGCTTGACCCTGGCTGGTTTAGGGGGGCTGCCAGAGAGTGTCTCCTTCCAGTTAGACTGGCACTGCCCTGGAATGCAGTGCCCAGCACTTTGCACTGCTCCACTTGCCTGGCACTGGGAGGACTTGCAGAGCCAGTGCTGTGCTGCTGGCTATTACTATTTAATTGTAATGTGAAGATGGCGGAGTCCTGGTTCTCTGGGAGCTCTCTGTCTCTCTGTGGCTAGGTCTGCCTCTGTACAATGGGATAAAATTCAAGTTCAAGTACGGACGTGACGTTTAATCTGCACCAGAGACAAAAAGACCGAGAGAGTAGGAGCACTGGGGGCGACTAGTGGTGGCTTTTTAACATTGTACCCTGAACACAACAAGAAAAACCACATGCCTACAGCACAGGGCTTTTGTACAGCTCTCATTCTCCAGCAGCACCCCACTGCTTGCTAAATCCATGCACTTGCATACACACACTGTTACAATGTTGCAGGCAAAGCACTGGCACCTTCTGCTCTTTTTATTTTTATTCAATGATGGGATAGCTTTACAAATGCTCCAGGTCAGTTCTATATGTGGCACCTTATCCTGTAATAGAGCACTTCATGCCTGCTGTCAAATATCCCTGCAAGAGTGCAAGCTCTCTAGTTCAAAAAAAGTCTCTGCAACTTTTGCTGTTTGCCTGGTAAGGGATTAGATGATTTATTATATAAGTGACAGTATTTTATTACTATTGTGCACTGATTTACAAGTGCACAGAACTCATAAACTCAGGAAGGTGACCACTGGGCTTCCTGCTTTCTAAACTGAAGGGGAGAAACACAGAATTATTAAAAGCAGAGAACCCACTGTATTATGTGTGTATG
>CM044445.1:73219719-73236739 GCA_024363595.1 Xenopus borealis
GGGGGTGTCTGTCCACTTCACTAGGAAATACCATTACACTGACTGTGTTTATACTGTTTAGGATTCTGCATTGCACTTAGTGCGACAAAAGGGTTAAATTATTTTGGCTTCCATCCAATGATTATATGGAGTCTATTTAACAAAAAGAACAATTGTTTAATTTCTGCAATTTGCCAGTAAGATGTATTCTGCATGAACCAGATACTTCCGATACAGTGAATGTTTTTGTTCTCTACCACAGAACACATTCTATGGCGGCTTTTTAATATCAAACTTGGTCTTTTCCTTCCCAATAAAGCATATAGCCATATTGTGGATAAGGTAATCCTTGAAAATTCTGTAATATCTCTATCTTTGAGCACAGCGTAATGAAAGTTATAAGCATTTTTTTCTAATAAGAACCCATTTTATGCCTCTATATTTATTCCCCACTAAACAGCTCTGACTTTGTGTACATAAGAATAATTTCAAATGATTTAACAAATCTGAAGGGGGGGGGATAACAATCGTGTTAACATGGAATAAAAAAAAAAAGTTAATGTAGCCACGGTGACATATTGTACATCATTGATGGAATTTGTAATAATTAAACGGATAAGACAATAAAACATCATTGCCGTTTTCTCCCGAAGGACACCTTTTCTTTCTGAGGCTCATAAGAAATATGCAGAATTGAGGAAATGCAAGAGGCAGAAGCCAGAGGATTTGCAGGAGGTGAAGAAAGGAGATTGAAGGAGACAATTAAAAGCACTGGGGACATGTTGTGAACACAGGAATTCATTCTACCAACACATAAACACGAGCATACTACACACATGTATAATTACACCCAAACATATTTATTTACATTTCCGTCACACATGGGGTGACATCACTCGAATTTATTTAAGCAAATAGAAAGTCAATTTCTAAATCACTCTTATTCGGCTCATTTTCCTCTAACATATTAGACCTAGAATTTCTATCCCCTGGAGGCTGCACTGCGACCACTGAAGAACAGTTTATATACACATTTATTTACCTCTCTTTCGAATTTTTTAACAGCATGATTTTCAAAGGCATTCTTTTACATCATGTCTATAAAAAGGGTGATAACGCCTTCATTGATTTTCATCAGTAATATTTGCTTTGAAAAGAGAAATGCATCCCTTTTGTGTTTAGCAAATTCTATTAAACAGGCGCCTGTAATGGCAAATGTGGCTTATTTTGAAATATTCAGATTTTAAGGAAAATACTCTGTTTCATCTTTGTTTTTTTTAATATGCACGTGTGTCACAGTGAAGACTGAGATATTTTCTCTTTGACCTGGACAGATGAAAAATATCAACTACTTCTTTCATGAGCATCAATATCTCATCACCCCTTTAAACCTCTTGTGATAAGCAAAGGCTCTCTCTGGACTGCAGAATCTAGGCTGGAGGTGGGAGTGAGGGGGGAAGGGGCAAGCAATGGTTTATTTCACATTGCTGTCCCCAGGCGGAATCCAAACACAGCCCAGCACATGATAACTTATTATTAATATATCCTTTTAAAGGCACCAGCATGGGGGCTGTTATATCTCTTCTGGACTGCAAATTATGAGTTCCTTCTGTAGACCTCCAAAACCAGCAAAGGGTTAAGGCAAGCAGTGGAATAATACTGAAAGTTGCTGCAACTATGAAAAGAGTTAACATGACGAGCAAAGGATGAGAAAGTGACTTTTTACAAGGGTAAACAATGACCTGCTTCGTAGTGCAGCCCTGGAAGAGTTAATTATATAATTGGCCGTATCAGTAAGGCTGTGGTTATGAATGGGCATGTTCTTAGTGGCAGTTGGGTGGGGGTTAGGTAGGTAGGTGTGTCCCATATGTCTAACACACATATTCACACACCTCTTTTATTTTCCACTCCCCCCCATCTTTTGGCAAAGAAAATTCTCCAATTGTCTTTCCTCCCCTTTCTCACCTAAGGTCTGCTAAGTCCCAGCCCCCACCTGCTGTCATCTTGATGGATGCCCCCAGGTCATATAAGCCTTGTCAGGAATGCAGAGAAGTTTAGAATATGAATTAAAAAGGGTGCAGTGAAGTAAAAAAAAAAGAGAAAGAAAAAAAAATATTTTTATATCTTGCATTATTTGCTTTACCTTTTCACCTGGATTTCTTAACACAAAGAGATATTTATATTTACTATATACAAATACATAGATTTTGTATGACTATGAAGATTCTCATTCTCTTAAAAATAGATTTTGTACTGCTTCAGGTGTAAAAGTGATTTTATGAATCCTCAGATATAAAGACACCTACTGTATGTAAGGACAGCCTAGACTTACGTTTTCCTTTAAATTCCTATTGTGTAAGATGTCTGCAAGGAAGCATCGCTCTTCACAGGGCACCAATAAACTGACATTACCAACATTATTTTTATTATCCTGCCAAATGTAACGTAGTGCTTAGCCTTCACTGAGATTGTTCATCATTCTTACCGGTCCCTGCCCCAGTGGAGCTTACAATCTAAAGACCCTATCACATTCACACAACACAAGTACACTTGGAGCCAATTAAATTAATCAGCATGTTAAGTATCATTTCATACATTCTGGAAAACTCGATTAAGAAACGAAAACTGTCAAAAGTGATTTTCTCAATAAATGTAATGTTTTTTTTCCCCTCCAACTAATTAGAAATATAAAATGCAGCTATCTGTTACACAAACAGCTTTGTCCATAGGTTGGGAAATACAGTAGATAAATAAAATTTCAAGCAAAGTGATTATATTTTTTTGTATTTAGCAATATTCTTTTTTCTTTGGATGTTTCCCAAAAACCCGAATTATTTAACATTATCTAATTCTCGTTTGCATGCTGCTGTCTGGCACATCTGATCGTTAGCTTTAAAAGCTGTTAATGTCTTGTCTAACAGCTCCCCCTTTAGTCACTTTGCTATCTGTGTCTCACGTTCAAAGCCAGATCAATAGCAGTTTTCCTTCCAACCTTGACCTATCCCTCGACCCAGCCTACATGTGCATCTGGGCCTGTGTTGTGGTTTCCCACTATGCCCTGCACATACCATCTAACAATTGGTGACTGACTGCAGACAAACATAAAATAAAAATACCACCGGGCTGGAAAGGAATGGTATCAAACCACAAGCCACGTGCAAGATTTTGTTTACACAACCACATTTCTATTCACCATTGGTCAGATGCCTCAAACATATAATAGCTGTATTAAAGATCTCAGTAGAGATAGTTTACCAATTCTTTACTGCATTTACATGTGTCATTAGATGATATTTGCAGCTTACATCAGCAAAACAGACTGTGAAAGAATTATATGTGTGCATAATTTGGGGAATGATTCAATATATTTTTTAATGTAATAAGTTTTTTTTTTACTCTCTTCTCAGTAATTTAGCCATAAAATTATATTGAATGTTTTTTTTCATAATTAAAAAAAAAAACTTTGTTATCTAATTTGCCTATAATGTTGCCTAATGTTTCAATCTGATTTTAGGGCAATGACACTAGTCAGAAATATGCTTCTTGCAGTAGTTAGATCAAAGGTAATGACTGATTGGCTTCTGTGGATTACTGTACTTTTGCAAATATACTCCGTAAATGAGCCCCTAACCTTTAAAGTTTGGTATCAGAGACATAAAGTAAGACCATAAGGTATTATTACACTAAGGTATATTGTAAAAATACTAGAAAACACTAATTACACCTCACGTTATGTTTAACCTGCATTCACCGCTTACATGGGGCCTTAGAAAGAATAGACTGTGCTTTGCCCTCCATGCATAGGGGAGCGCAGTTAAAAATACTTTTCAGTACAGGTCCTTGCTTTTGAATTGAACAGTAATAGTTCAAAAAGATAAAAGGTTTCTATTCTCGGTAAATTCTTATATAAAAATGTGCTCTTTTAAAATCATTTTGTATTTTAGCACGACCATCTCTGAAGCGAAAGCTATGCATTATACACTGATAAACACATTGTGTGAAACATAACACTTTTGCCACTGAAAGGGTTAAAGTAACATTCTAAAGTCCAAAGATATGATCATTTGTATTCATGGTCTCGCTGCCTGTCACAATACAAGCTGCTAAAATATAACTTCACCTGTTCGACATAATGGGGTATGACAACATGAAAGAATATTTGATACTGGATGTGTAAACCTAGAAGGAGACATATTATACCAGGCAATGAGCCTAAACTATGGAGATTCCTTTAAACGAACTGTAGGAATGTTGGTTGCTTTACTTCATATTATATATATCCTTATACAGAGGAAATGCACATAGGCCATAGATTTACAACAAGTTTTATGGTGCAAAAAAAAAAAAAAAACAGAGGCAGATTCACCAATTGTGATACAGACTGAATTCTACTGGTGTTAACAGTGAACCAGTGAGCCAATATTCTGGTAAATATTTCCCCTGTTGGTTACTGTGTTCATATTCCACCAAGTTTTACAGATTATTTCCATTCTAGCTTCTTGGTTAATAAGGAATAGTGAAGTTTGGAAAACTGGTCCAGTTTCCAATGCATCCTCCAAGTTATGAGCCTTTGACTTCAGTATCTCTTGGAAACTCCCCTAAATTTTCACATATATAGCATCTATACACATAAGCCATAATGCATACACTAGTCATCTTGAAAACAACCTTACATCTATGCAGTGGCCCTATAAGTCACAGAGATATGTCTGCTTATCAGGGCACAGTAACAAATATATAATAAACAAAATAAATGGAATAGTGCTTAGGGCTGAGTTATAAATGCATATCTTCAGTAAGGGGTTAATGTGAAGTTAGTCCTTAAATTATTCATTGGGTTTTAGTTGACCTGTGTCAGTAGACATGCTAATTTAGAATCACACTGCAGATTAGTCCTTTGTTTGAAGCGGTTAAATATAATCACGTGCAGACCAACCAAGTCAATGACAATTCTATTTGCTGGTATTTTATAATGCAGAACACAATTAAATAAATGATACCATGCCTGTCAAGTGCAATCCTTATGGTTTACAATGGGAATGAAATCAAAGAATATTACTATGAATACTTATTTATGTATCTTTTATCTTACAGATGATTGGGTAGGACTAATTAAATAAGGACACATCAGATCCACATTGATCTGTGGATGCCATCTCACCCAAATTATCCATAAATGAAGTGAATTCTGAAACATAGTAGGGCACTTTCAGAAATATACTACAAATAATATTACACTGCACAGAGTGAGAACTGGCAGTTAGAGAAAAAGGTTACAGACAATTACATGCGCATATGTCTACTGATATGTTATCAAGATATAATAGAAATCGTTATGCTTACAGTATCATCTATGTAGGAGCATTCTGTGTCTGTAAAATACGACTACACAATAGGTGTTTCTGATGATTTTTGTTTGTCGGCTTTTAATCTTTATCCTATATTTGTTAGGGAATGCTAGTCCTGTCCATCCTCTTCTGTAGTGCTATTGCTATTTCATACTATCCCTAATTTCTTGAATGATGACTTATTTTTCTCTTTTTCGTTACCACAGCCATACATGCTGATCTATGATCAAATTGACCAACCATTACTCATTGTTTGTGTGTTACAGTTTAATAAGCATGTGAGTCTTTAGAACTGAAAATATGGTCAATTGATGACCCCCACTGGTGTGTGTGGGAATTTACTGCTAAACCTGGAAGCCTAGGGGATCGTTCTTTCATGTGTTCCAAGCATTCAGCTCAGATATCAGCTATGCATATGTATGACCGAATCACAAAAGAAGCATGCATTAAGCCCATAGACCACAGCACAAATTCTGCTACTGTTCTGTTGCAGCCAAGGGGAAAAACTACCAATTAAAACAAACAATTTAAGTTACTATCCCTGATTTAAGAAACAAATTTACTGGGTCTTCTGTCATGCAGATTTTATGCTTGGTCCAAAAATATAACCTCTGATAAAGTTATAATAAATAAATACCAAATCCTAGACAAAATAATTCAAGCGGATCTGAACTACAACTTGTATTTTTCAATTTTGAATCAATAGGAATATTGCAAAAATGCTGGAATTTGGCTACATAATAATCAAATCCTGGATTTTTGTGCCCTAATAGCTAGTGAACTTTGAGGCTAGGTCTACATGAGGAGATTCATGGAGATTAGTCACCCCAGCGACAAATTGCCTCTTCTTTTGGGTGACTAATCTCCCCGAACCACTTCCCCCTGTCTTGCGCCAGCTAAAATGAAAATCACCTGCGGAAATTCACATGCAAAGCTTCATTTTCTGAAATCACCCGAAGTTTCCTCATGAGGCAACTTCAGGCGATTTTGGAAAACAAAAGCAACACATGTGAATTGCCGCAGGTGATTTTCATATTAGCCAGCGCAAGACAGGGGGAAGCAGTTCGGGGAGATTAGTCGCCCAAAAGAAGAGGCGATTTGGTCGCTGGGGCGACTAATCTCCCCGAATCTCCTCGTATAGACCTAGCCTGAAGGGTAACATCTGTGAATTTTAGAGATGACAATATGACTCATGTACTAATGTAGGGCAGCGCCAAAACTCAGTGCAGTGCTCAGTGTTTTTTATCTATAATAATACAATTTCTTTCAGCATCCCTGCTGCCATTATTCTAGAGGCAAGACTGTAAACTGTGCGTCTGCTTGAAGGGTCGTGAGAGTTCATGTACTTTTGGATTGCAATTTTGGATACAATATACTATGCTTTTATTAACCAGAATGCAGCATTTCTTCTCACAATTTCTGCATAATTGCAATCATGATTGTGAGATTCCTCTGACACAATTATGGCTGATGCCTGGAAATATGCACAATATGCCAAAATAAACATAAGCATCATTTAAATGGCAAAATGTCATCAGTTCGTATATTTTGCTCAGTTGCAACCTCAGTTACAACCACTGAAATGATCATCACTGTCAATCGCCCCTTTTAAAACTTATTGCAGACAATAGTACAGTACAGAACTGCAGAAAAATCAGAGCAGCTGGTAATACTTTCATTTTTGAAAAACCATCAATGTTTATCAAAAATCTGAATAAAAGTTTTGTCTTTTCTCAGCATATCCAATGTAAGACATGGAGACTTGGAACTTTTCTTGTGTTTTGTTGTTCCCAATGTTCATTTCCTCATGCTTCTCATAGCCAACTGTAGAATCCTTGTGTAAGTGCAGTGCTAGAAACAATAGACGTAAGATTTAGGGGGGGGGGGATGTAATTAAAGTAAATATTAAAACAATTCATACCAATAAGAAAAAATGTAATATTGTTCCTTATACTGATATTGCATTGCGAATTTTAATTGCGCGCTGCAAATTTAGTTGCGCACTCTTAAGAAGGGCTTGAAGGTATCGTTTGTTATGGAGCAAACAACAAATTTTTCAGTAAGAAGATTTATTACATTTACTGCGCATTGGCACAAGCTATAAGATTCACAAATTTTGTTCCACTGTAGGAAGTGGTTGCTAAACAGTTTCTTTTCAAATTCTTTTTACTGAATTTTATAATAATTCTGCAATAAACATTACTTGTGGTAAATTGAACTAAACAGTTTCTTCCCGGTTCGCAAAAGCTATACTAAATTCGCGCAAAGCAATATATGTTTGCGCAGAGGCATAACTTTTCGCATTGCGAACAGTTTTTCCGATACCGACTCCCCCATAAGTGTCTGTGGGTTTAAACTGAAGTAGAAATCAATTGTTGTGAATTGCCAGACAGAAGCATAAAGCAAAGTTTATCTAAAAATTTGAATCTAAAAATGTGAATCTGCAAGAGTAACAAGATGAAGCTACTTTTAATGATGTCTACCATATATAATTTCTTTCTTCACATGCCTGTACTGCTTCCATTGTCATATTAACCTAAAAAATACAGTGAAATGAAAGCAAAGAAGATATGGCAGTATATAGAGCTATTATTATATGATCAGATAGACCTCAAATTGTATTAAATTCTCTCCTAACTTTGAGAGCCACAAGAATATATCCCCATATCATTCAGAACAGACTATGGGTGGAATGTTTGAAAAAATTGCAAAGAGAAAAGCAATTTGCACCAATAAGAATAAAAATTCACATCTCGTAAAGTAATACTCCTCCTTAAACTGTTATTGCATTGCAAATTTTAATTGCACACTTTTAAGAATTGCTTGAAGGTGTTGTAATCTTTTAGAGCAAACATAACAACTTTTTCAGTTTTATTAAACTGACTGCGCATTGGCGCAATCTATATCATTTGCAAACTTTCTTCCACTGATGGTTGCTGAACAGTTTCGCAAAAGTTATATTAAATTCGCTCAAAGCAAAACTTGTTCTTGCAAAGGCATAACTTTTTGCTTTGCGAATGGTTTTTCCATTACCTTTCTTACATTCCCCGAGTTGTCTTCTAGGTGATGGGTAGGGGGCAGCAGGAGATGCTTACATGCCTCCTCAACCCTAATGGACATGGTGCTACTGAAAGCAGGCAGCACTATATTCATAGAGCAAGTGCAGGTTCTGTATCTGTTTTGAAACGCTGAGACCTGCAGGAATTCTTCAAAGGGCAGGGTGTAAAATATATAAAACACAGTGGATTGAGCCTGTTTTTGCTCTTTCAACCCTGTCCTGCACTTTGTAAATGACCTCTATAGGGAATTTCTTGTGGCTCATAAGCAACAGAGAACAAATACATAAATAGAAAGAAAGCAAAAGTGATTCTAGAAGAAGCCATAGGCTGCTGTCCGGGCCGAACCATTCTTTGTAAAAACAACATATTGTTTTCAGAGTTCATGATTTCCCAGATGTTAAATGAGACAGATTCTTCTAATGAGAAATAAGTTTTTTGTTTAAGGCACACTGGTAAAGAGAAATAAAATGAATATACTGCTAAATCTACAGTATATATATATTTTTTTTTTTTCTGAATATTGAGATGCCCCAAAAGATCTTTTCTGTATTTTCTCTGTGCTAGTTTTTATTCAGGTCAGTACAGGATTACAACTATTTGAGCACAACTGACACTTTTTCTATTAGTGCTATGCACTAAAACATTAACATAAGTGCATGTACAAAAGCACCACCTCTAATAGCACCTATATCCACTTGCATCTGCTGGCAGTGAGCCCATTGCACCTTGTACTGCCACTGGGCACAGGACACAGCACTCAAAGCTCTGAGTATAAGGTATAAGGATCCTGACACTGACCAGGCATAATGTATTGGCCTTTCTGCAAATTCTGACCATGCATTCAAAATTTTGAGCTAATCAGAACTTGGCTACTCCATGCCTCTAGTTTTCTACATTACTATTTTTGCAATGTGTTTTTAGAGAGATCAGTATTCCCCCCACTGTTGGTATATTCTACTGTGTCACACTAGGACCCACTGCAGCAACAGAATAGAGGGAGAGCATGTTAAAACAGGGAGACCACTGTTGGAATTTTCCCCAGTTAGAAATTACTAAGACTATGAAGGTATTGCCACAACGTTAGCTGTGAAAGATTTAAGGCATTAGAAAAAAAAAAGTTTAATTATATATCAGTACAAGCAAGAGTTGCTGAATTTGATACTTAGAGAATATACTGTATTCTTTTTCTTTATACATCCATGCTATTAGCATGCCCCAGACTTTCCTTTACCACAGCACTATGGTGTGGAGTATGTTAGCACATTACAAATAAACACAGCACTGTATTCCTACATCTGCAAAACGGAACCACATGAAATGGCCATAGAAAAATAAATAGGAGGCAAGCCCTCATGGAATCAGACTGGTGCAAATTACCCAAATTACCTGGCCCCCAAGTGTCATTTCTCAACACTGAAACAATGTTCACATCAGTTGCAACACAAAACCACCCGTGTAGTTCACAGGACTGGGTATATTGCAGAGCAAGTACAGCTTTCATTGCACAGCGGAATAAACTATTCAGTTATTGAATGCTGTCTTTATTGTCTAGCCTGAACTATAAGGGTTAAAGGAATAGTTTAAAGAAACAAATGAGAGCCAGTGTTATTATGAGAACCCAGGGGACTATATTATTTGCATGCAGTCCATTGAGTAGTTGCAAGGCTACAAGGGGTGCAGCTATTGCTTCTGACCTGAGGGGGCCTGATGGGCACAAAAAAGTAGCTCTTTCACCACAGAATAGAAGAGGCAAATGTACAATCCCACATCAAGGGATTAATGGTTATGAATGGATAGAAGGTGCATTATGATGTATGTATGTATATATACATATCATATATAATTGATACACTAAATTAAGTATTATTTTTTTGGTAACAATCATCTGATCATAGAAAAAAAGGACTCAAATCTCTGCCACAATTTACATATTAAAATGGTGCTGGAGAAGGCTAAATGCAACAATACATTTATTTAGCATTTAGTATACCTATAATCATCTCTGTTTCAGCTTGTTTTATTAACCGCAGGAAAACCAAGTGTAGAAACCCCATTGGCAATATACTAATAATTAACACAAATCCAACTTTTGCTAAAAAGTTTTGCATTCAATCTGAACCTAATCCCAGATGTGGAGGCTTACTTATAAATGTGCAATAGAGAATTAATGTCTAAAAAAAACTATACAATTCACATATTTATCAAAGTGGGTATGCCAAGTTACAATAAAAATAGCACCGGTATTTGACATCACTGTAGACATTGTAAAAATGTATAACGTATTTATAATTATATATCACATTTTGATGTGAATTGTATTTTTCTTTCCCCTTCTCACCCTAACAAATACTGCAGCCCATGCTGTACACAATATATATATATATATATATATATATATATATATATATACACAACAATCCACCATGGAGCCGGCACTCACGACAAAACTGTTAGATGTGCCTGGGTGCAGTATCAAAATATCGATTGTTGATAGATTATATATATATATTATATGTTCCCATCCTAAATTCTGCTTCCCTTACCTAATCTCTTTTTACCTCATTTCAGCTTTTGTTAGCCTTTCCCTTTGTTTCATTCTTTATTGAAGAAGTATTTTGAGAAATATTTGGTGGTTTCTCTTCATAATTCTTTCAAAGTTAAAAAAAAAAATCTGTTTCTATATTTCTAGATCTTTTTTGTCATGCCTGCTGCTATTGCTAACACCGATTTTGACCAGGGGATTAAACATATGACAGTATGTTTCAAGCCTGTACCTTTAGCCACTATGCATTTAAGCTCTCTGGCAGAGGATGGGTTAATAGTCTATCTGAGCTCTGAGAGAGTGCAGGAAAGTGCACTACTTGTGATCATGCCTCTATTACCCTACTCGTCCTTAGTTTGCTGTCATGTGCATTAAATCAGACGGCCCTTATGTGCAATATCTAAAATTGCCGTCATTTTACTCCTTTTTGTCTTCCCACATTTCCATGAAGATCCAAGACATCAGTGTCTATCATTTTTATACCGTACATCCTTGATGTGTCTCTTTTAAACTTTCTGCATATAAGTAAGATGTATTTATATTTAAATTGCAGCTCAGAAACCTTAATTTCATACAGCTTCAAGTCTCAGAACAATTTTAGAAGATTCATCTATTTCTCTTTTTAGAATGTTGCCTGTTCTTATGTGGAGTTGCGACAATTCATGTGACTTAGCCTAGAAAACAACAAGTTGCTATAGTAAAATTAACAATGAAAGGCAGAATGTCCTTAAAATATGTTGGAGATGCATGAAGTGCAGTTGTCTGGGGGTTATTGCACTTGCACATAGGGTGTTTTGCTGCCAAAGCAAAATCGTTTCTTAGCCAATGGAAGAACAATGTTCCTGTACATATGCTTTATAGTAACTGCAGCAATGCTCATTAATGAGTAGCCAATTACCTTACTTATATAAGCAAGATTATATGCCCTTACCACTAGCTGTGCTTAGTACAGATCTAATGACAAGATGGGAGCAAAAATTTAAATCAGTGAAAATTTAGAAAGTAACTAAACATTACCCAGCATGGCCCTATCTAACTTATGCTAGTGTATTAGCAGAATTCATGTGCTGGGGACTGGAAACGGGACACTGTGTTGGTAAAAATATGCACATTGTACACACTGTACATTGTTTATGTCTGGGCCTCACTCGGGAAGTGAGAAATTCAAGACAAGTCAATTACATTACAGATTAACACAGACCACTCCCAGATTTGTTTTTTTCTAAATTACAAGCACACAATAGCATCAAGTATATCCAGATACAAATACATCTTGCCTTAACTACAATAGAGCTTAACAGCTTCTATTACTTTACATTTGCAGACATTCACTGAACTGCGTTGACAAGCATAAAAATCCTAATGTAACTTATTGACTGATTAGATTGTTTATCAAATTAGGGTTCATGCATCTTTATGTTGTGATTCTATATAGGCTGAATCTATAGGCTGTGGTTTAGCCATGCAACAAAATGCCAGTTATGCTGTACATCTGACAAAAATCATACTTCACTTTACTGGTGGTGCAGATTTCCTTGGAAATGGAATAGATCAATTCAATTGTAAGAATAAACTAAAAGTAGCTTCACAACACACCATAATATATGCAGGTGTGGAGCTTGCCCCTTTTTTTGTTGATCACCTGTTTATCTGGTGCAAAGATTGTGTTGTGTGGTTCCTTGTTTCTACTGTTTTGCTATGTAAAACATATCCCCCATATGTAATCAAAAATGTAACCAATACAATGTTTGCTTTTAAACAGGGTTTTCAATAAATCCTACCTGCTGATTGGTTTCTATGGTTTACTGCTCCTTGGCAAACGTAGGGGCAGATTGTTCAAAATGTAAGTTTTGAGCTTAATAAATAAAAACTCCCCCACATTCTATTCATTCTATATAACATAGCCCCAGAAAAGTAAAACTAAAAACAGCAAGCATGGGTTGGGAGCACTGTAATTTAGAGGGCCTGGTTGTTGGGTTGACTGCTATGAGATCACCTTCCCAAAGATTCAGTAATCCAGGCTAAATCACTGCATTCCCATTTGTTTGATGGTCAGCTATAAACAGATGTTAAAAAATGTGTGCCACAAGACTTTCGCAGTAATCTGATGACAATGTTTTACTGCTATTTTGATAGAACCTAATTTTTGGACTATTTATTCAAAAAGTTTTTGTGGTCTTTGCATCTTACATTGAATAAAATAGCAGTGTTTTTTTAACTATTGTCAGTTGCTCTTTGGAAGTGTAAGGAGAATCTATTATTGTCTTCCCTTGCTTGTAAAAAATCTTCATTCTCCTTCCTCATACTGTCTCTTAGATTTGTCCTTGATTATTTGAAATAGACAGAGCGACACTTACAACCTAAGAGGTGAGATTATTTGTTCAACTACAGAATTTGTTATATTTGTAGGCAGAATTGGTAAATCAACTTTTTTGAGCCTTAGGTTTATGGAACAACAATAGTGGCACAGGACTCATGTTGTGTCTCTAAAGTACTCACCATGTAGATCAGGTGTTCCAGATGCACCATTTCCAGACCCTCAGCTTGGGGAGTGGATAAACCAATGGCCCAAAACAGGGGGCATACAGGCATACAAAAATATACTATTTATTGTAGATTAATTTCAAAAGAATATCATCTCCATGGCCCAACACATTTCATACCTCCAGGCACTTAATCATGAACTCTTTAGGTTTCTGGCACAGTAGGAATTTTAATCGCTGCAGTATGTGATGACAGAAAGTTTCAAGAAATGGTTTGATGCCCTTTTTGAAAGTGAGAAAATAATTAAAAACAAGATTACTGAAATAACTTAAGTATAACATTGAACCAGAGAATGGTCTAAACAATGGTCAAATAAATAAAAGGTTATTAAGATTGGTTAAAAGGAAGTGACCAGCAGCATTCTTCACTGTTTTTACCAAAACACCTGAAATGGGCATACCTGCAAACTAGATTTAAGCACTTATTAAGTGATATCAAAAATATAGACCCCAAGTCGTGCCCAAGGATGATGGGATCACACAATAGTTGGGATGGAGTCCTGTCCCTATAATTGCCACTGTTCTAGATATTATGAACTAAAACAAGTACATTTATTAGCATTTTGCTGGCCAATAGGATGCACAATAAGAACCAGGATTGCTTTTCACGTTCATGTCTATATTTTCCTAGAAGTTTTAGGATTTATGTTACCCAGTTAAAGATTTACAACAGTAGAACAAAGGTTTCTCGTATTAACAAAAATGAAAGTAGAGAGAATACTGGGCAGCTGATATAGCAGTTCCAAGACACAAAAATAAACATGGAGCTATCCTACAAGCCAGGGAAAGAATTGCTTTAACAAAAGAGATAGCACATTGCTATCATTTAAATATTTAGCATGCTAGCTAGTTTGAATTGTGGAAACTTATATGCAAGAATATTATATGCATGTTTTTTTTCTACTAGATATACAAATAAAAATATTTCTTATTTTGAAAGCTTCCCAAGATAATTCTTTCAAACCCATAAATGACATATGATCTTGATGTCCTGAAAGAAGTAATTTCTAAAACTGCAGCTATTTTACTACTAGTAATGGATCTATGAGTTCAATGCACACAGCGACACTTGATCTATTACATTCCCTTATAGAGGAGAATACATTTCTGTCACAGATGTACGTGCATGAATTAAGCACAGTGTATATAAAACCCTAAGATTGGCAGTAAAACATACAATAAAAGTATAAGCCAGTATTTCATTTAAACAATGCTGCTTACATACATGTAATAGTTATAGAATAGTTGTAGTTATTTGAAACAATTCATTCTTTATTTCTCAACTGATTCTGTTGGTAATTCACAAAAAATAGCTTGCTATAATCTTACATATGCTATGTTTTTATACATTACAACTTGTAAACAATGTAATCCTGTATACAGCTGTAGAGCTCTTGATCCCAACTGATTTACGCAAGATCTATTCCAAACAAAGGGGAGTCTCGTAATCACCTAAACCAGAGTGGTCCTAATGGGTTTCCAATTAGTGATGGGCGAATTTATTCGCCTAGGTCGAATTCGCGGCGAATTCCCGCGATTCGCCGCTGGCGAATAAATTCGCGAATCACCAGCGAAATTTAGCTTGCCGAAATTTCGCCGAAAACGACGCGACGCGCGCCGAAAACGACGCGACGTGTCAAAGTTGACGCAACGCGCGACAAAGTTGACGCGACGCGCGACAAAATCGTCCCGCGACTCGTTTCGCAAATTTTTCACCGATTCGCAAATTTCTCTAGAAATTCGCGAATCTCTAGGCGAAGCGAATCGCGGGAGATTCGCCCATCACTACTTTCCATGTCTCTTGATCTGTTCAGCTTCCTGTGTGTGCCATATTCTGCATGCCCTATAATCCCTATTGAATATAAGCCTGGTATTCGTTCTGGGGTTTTTTAGCATTTGAAAATTATTGTTAGGGGCCCCTAAGGTGTTAAAGCATATGCTGGGGGTACTGTATTAGGGAAGGAGGTGGCATATGCATTCAAGGGTATGTCTTAATATGAATTTTTTCACATATGAGTGACATCCCTGCCAGGGCCAGGCCAAGGTAGTTTTGCACCCTAGACAAGAGCTTCAATCAGAGCCCCCTTGTCCTGCTTTACCATTTCCCACTTTACCATGATGGTTTTTAAATAAATAAAGAAAGAAAGTGTACAACAAATAAATGAATGAAACTTTTCATTTATATTACTGCCCCCTGTACCAGCAAGCCCAGCAGCCATCCATCATACAGCCCTCCTGTACCTGTGCCAGCAAGCCCAGCAGCCATCATATTGCCCCCAATCTTTACCTGTGCCAAAAGCAGCCAAAATTAATCTGATGATATCATATTGCCCCCAAGTATTTATGTACATATGCCAGTGCCCAGCCCAGTAGCAACAGCAAACATATGGCCCCCAAATATGTACCTTGCTGTGCCATCACACTTTCACAGTAATAGAAAGAATGTCTTCAGTTCAGTGGAACTGTGCAAGGCTGAGAGCAGCGAGCACGGGCCACACCAAGCAGGCCGCCAGATCTCTGCCACCCAATCACATCAGTGACGTCATTGACATCATTGACATGTGTACGCACATCATTCTGCACCACCACACTGCACAGAAGGAGCTATTACTTGCCAGCAAGAGGGAGAAGCTAAGGGAGGTGGATTCCCCCTGACTGAGTGACCATGATTACTGAAACAAATTATTAAATAAACGCTTGAAAAAAGCCGAAAACAGAAACAGAAAAAAAATCCCTTAAAGGGGTTGTTCACCTTCAAACAACTAGTTGTTTTCAGATAGATCACCAGAAATAACGACTTTTTCCAATTACTGTCTATTTTCTATTTGTAACCGTTTTTCTAATATTGAAGTGTAAAGTGTCATTTTTCCCGTTCTAAAGCAGCTCTGGGAGGGGAGGTCACCCACCCCCAAAAACTGTTCTAAACTGATACATTTAATGGCTACATTTCTTATCTTTGTCCCTGCTGAGCGGAATCTCTGGGTTTCATTGCAGATAGCTGTTAGAATTGATACAATAGTTGCTAAAACTCCAGAAATGTTGCTGTGAAATGTATCAATTAAATCTTGCAAAAATTGTAACAGTTTAGAGTCTGCACCTGAATTACTGAGCTGCCAGACTCAAACACTAGACACCAACATTCAACTTTAAACTTAGATTTTAGAAAAACAGTAAAGGATAAATAATGCAAAGTAATTGAAAAAAGTCTTTATTTCTGGGGAACAATTTGAAAACAACTGAACAGAAAAAAGTGTTTGGAAGGTGAACAAGCCCCTCAATGACGGCACCCTAGGCAGCTGCTTACTCTGCCTACCCCTTCTCTGCCCTGATCCCTGCAGTGAGCACCAACCATTTGGTTTTTTGGTATGCTATTAATGTGGACATGGTCATGTGATAACATGGGTGTGGTTTAAAAACAGGGAATGACTAAAACTGGCTTCCATTATCGGCCCTCCACTAGTTCTGCAGCTGGTAGGTAGGGTTGCCACTTTTTCTTGAAAAAAATACCGGCCTTCCTATATATTTCTCTTTTTTGCCTATTAATAACAT
>CM044445.1:73245423-73261910 GCA_024363595.1 Xenopus borealis
TAATAGGTGCAAGATGTCCATGCATACATAGTGTAACCACAAAATAGCTTATGTAAACCCTTCCATATATGTACAGTATTTTTCCTACCATTCCTTCCCTTACTCCATAGCAGTCTCTGGAGCAACACCTTTCAGTGTGTATTAATACCAAAAATACCAGTAACTGGTTATATGTTCACTTGCTGGGTGCTGTCAGGCAGAGCGCCGGGTGCACCTTTGGCAAACTTGCCTTAATTTTTATAAGAAATAAGGTGTCCTGTAGTGATTGCAATTTGTGACTAATTGTACTAGGTACCAAAAATTGGACTATGCCATGATCTTTTCACCCAGCATAGCAGGAAATGCATAATAGCAGAGCACAAAAAGTGGTATTTTTACACTCTACATAAACAAGTTATTTCCCCTAAAAATGAATGCCCTTTAACCACCTCTTGATGAGGTGTCATCAAAGCTACTTTTCCATGACTCAGTGTAATCCTATGGACAAACTATACTATTATAGCACAATGTCATGATGGACACATTGGGGAGTTTAATTAGCCCCAAAATGCAGAGTCACTAACCCCATTCCCTCGACTTGTATTAAAACACTCATGTTATTGCGTTTCTAGGTCTTACAGATGCCAACACAACTGCTAATCAGTCACTTGATATTCAAGGTTACAGCAAGGGCTACCATTAGAAATCACAGGGCCCTGTACAAAAAATCTTTTGGGGCCCCCTGGGCCCCACCCACTCAGGCCCCACCCAGATCCCACCCACTCCACACCACAGTTAAAAGACCACACAGACATCAGCGCTAAAAAAGGTAACCCCCACACACACATAAGTTTAAAAAACTGTGGTGCCATGGCCTCCCATAAAAGTTTTTTTTTAAATTGGTGGTCAGGGCCCCCTACAAGTTAAAAAAAATAACTGATGACCAGGGCCCCCTTACAAGTTACAAAAATTGGGGCCCAACACTATTTTTTTTTTTTAAACTTGGTGCCAGGGCTACCTTACAAGTTTAAAAAATTGGGGCCTCAAAGAATATTTTTTTAAAAAACTTTGTCGCCAAGGCCCCCTTACAAGTTAAAAAAAAATTGGGGCCCCATAAAAATTTTTTTTTTTTTTTTTAAATTGGTGGCAGGGGCCTATAGAATATTAAAATTAAACATTGGTGGCCAGAAGATTAAGAGAAAAAAAAACACATTGGTGTCAATAGAATTGAACTCATGGCTTCAGGACTTCAATTATAGGTGTTTTTGTGACATTGGGTATTTTCGCTGCTTCAGGACTGGTGTCGGCTCCTTTTGTGACTTTGTTTCTTTTCGCCACTTCAGGACTTCAGTGTCAGCTCCTTCGTGATTGGGGTCTTTCTACTGCTCCAGGAGATCAACTGTTCGGCACTTCTGCATTCTGCTGTTTGGGACATCGGAAGGCAGCACGATTTCAATGCTCATAAGGGGCCTTGTCCCCCCTGATGACGGCCATGGCTACAGCAGGCGGCTTCAGTTCATGTGGCAGTGCATTTGTGGGGTAGCTAAAAAGGCAGCCACAAGGGTAATTAGTATCAGCTAAGGAAATAATCAGAAACTGTGCAATACAGATGAAAAACATGTATTTGCACGATTTGTATTAAGCTAGTTTTTTTTAAGTTAATGCAAATTTTAAAACATGTCATATTAAAATCTCTTTCACTTAAATGATTTAACTTATGAATAAATTAGAGCAAAAACCATAACCAGTTAATCTGGGCGTTGTGTTAGCATACTGAAGAAAAAAGTAGTTGCATTGGTTTAATCATAAAAAACAGGGATCCAAATTAAAGTTGAGTTAAAATAAGATCAGCATGAAAGTGTTACTGGCTTTTGTGTTTTGGAATTCTCGGCCACAGTGAGTTTGCCCTTATCTGCAATTTCAATTATGCTTAACTGTTCTACACGCGATGGCAGAAGAAATCTTGTGATCTGTCAGAATGCAGTAAGTGCCTAATTGAAGAGAATGAGCTGTGTCCCACACTATCAAAAGACTAATTCCATCCCTCACTCTCTAATTCTTTCTAACAGATACAAAATCTAACTTTAATTATTACTGTGTTAAATATGCTGCTTTCTTTCTCACATTTATATATTCATGTTGTGTAGATTTGTAAAGGGATAATAGAAGATGAGCGTTAGTTGAAAGGTTAGCATATTCATTAATTTGCTAATGAATGTACATTTTTTGTTACATAGGCAAGTAGTAGAGAAAATAAGCTAACTGTATAGGCAGTGCTTAAATACAGAGGTTCAGGAATATTGTTAGAATTTCAGATGCATATCTGCATTTTGTGTATGTTAGAATTCAGGCAAAATAGAGCATTTGCATGTCTATTTTGATGGTTGACATGGGGAACCAAAACATTGGAACAAATAGATAGATAGATAGACAGACAGACAGATAGATAAATGGTTACCTTTCCCTATTAGCTTACGATTACGTGTCTTATTGACACGAAACGCGTCAGGCGAGAGATGATTATAAAATAAAGTTTACATTTTTACTTTTTTTTTGTTTTGGTCTGATCTGAGCGTTGGTTTCCAGTGTGCCTTGCACCAACCAGTTTGTGTCACATACCTTTCCCTGTTAGCCAGGTAATTAAACGGCTGCTGAGGTTAGAGCTACTATTAGCTGTGAGAGAGGTATGCTCCCAGACCTTTGGGCTCTATTGGGTGTCTGAAGGCGAGACACGGTTCTGGGTGTTCCCAGTGTGTGAGATAAAGATGAAGAGTGTCTGGGAAAGTGCAGTGGTGAAGCTGACTTTGAAGAAGGCTGTGTGGTCTGACTGATAAAGAGAAGTTGATCTCTGAGAGTAACAGGGATTGTGGTTGTCCAATGTCTGGGAGAGGCCTTGGGATAGTCAGTTAACATGATGGATCTTGCTAAGCATGCATTTTTAAACACATAAAAACGTCTGTGTAAGAGCCCCAAGAGTCAGTAAGGGAAGAACTACACGGACGATTTCGGTCTGATTTCTGCACATCCGACGCTGGGCGTCAAAACGTATGGTGTTGAAAAACGTAACACGACTGTCGGATGAAGACTCAGCTTGCAGTATTTTCGTCCGACAGTTGTTGTTGAGTTGGATCGACCCTGCCACAGCATCGGACTTTCTATTACTTGCCTTGTTTTTGTCACATGCGTTGTGACGCCCAGCGTCAGATGCGCAGAAGACGGACCGAAATCGTCCATGTACAGTAGTTCTGACTCTTGGGGCTCTTACAAAGACTTTTTTATGTGTTTAACAATCATGCTAGGCAAGAAACATCACGTTACCTGACTATCCCAAGGCCTCTCATTGGAATTGGTTAAATTAACATTCAAAGCAAAATCAGTCTTGTATACAGAATACGCCTGCACTTAATTGCATATCCACTGCTGTAACCAAAGGTAAAGTTGTAGCACTTATATAGGTACAATCAAATGGAACGCACACCTCTAAGACTTCTTGCAGCAAAAATATAACAGGGGTTTTCCAAATAAGTCTGTTGTTACATATAACATATGTACTTACCCCAGTTAAGCTTCTGTTTGGACCTTCTTACTGTTTTACGTCTTCCTGGTTTTTTTCATAATATGCTGGTAATATGCATGTATAACTGTGAGAAAATAAAGGTATTATATGGGGGTTAAATCCTTACTGGAATGTGCCATACTAAGTTATAATGTTAACCTGTAAAAAGAAGTCAGAATTTTCAGGAATGCAACAAATTGAAGGCAAATATTGTGTTGATCTAAGAGTCACACTTTCAAGATCAACAGGTCAGTACTTCATGTAAAAGACTATCCTCAGATCTATGTGAGTAATAACCCCAGTAAAAAAAGTCCCTTGAGATCTCGCCATGATAAAGATTTGCTGTTTGAACTTGGTTAACTGAGAAGAGATAAGGAAGAAATATATTTATTTCTTAAAGGCAAAATTGCCAAACTTTACCTGTACAATTGCTAATGTATACATACCAAATCAGGAGCAAATACTTTTTATCAGGAAGGTGGCTAAAAAACCTAGAAGAGTTTGCAGAAGGATTAATTATTCTGGAGATTTTAATTAAACATTTAATCCACAATTACACTCCTCAAGTACTAAGAGTAGTGTATTGTACACATGCCTTAAATTGGCTAAGAAATCTCTCTCTGATATCCGCTAGATATTAGGAACCCATAATTAGAGACTACATTCATTTTCTAAATCATGTTTGGTTTCTTCAAGAATTGCTTATATATTCATCTCATAGTGGGCAAATTTTTTTTACACAAGCAGAAATACCAAATATATTTTCAGAATACTAGTCCGTCATTACTAGATTTAAAATAAAAAGAATATTTATAATGAAAAGAATATTCTTGGAGACTCAATAAAGAGCTATAACACAAACACTTAGAAAGAGAACACAAAACAAGGTTTTCACCTCCAAGCTAAGGAGCAAATTACAATTATACCAGAAAAGAATAAAGATCTACAATTATGTTCTATGTATAGGCATATCTCCTTAATTAATTTAGGTTTAATAAATTATAAGTAATATACTTAAAATATACTTATCATCAATGATTCATGGTGCCCAGGAAGGCTTTGTCCCTAAAGAAGAGGGGAAATACAACATTGCTATCACTTATACAATATACAATAAACAAACTACTTGCCACGGATGCTGAAATGCATTTGATAGGGTATTCTGGGATTTTCTGTATAGGACTTTGGTAGGATTTGGTCTACTCTAGGGCTATAAACTCGCCAATTAATTTTAGCTTTGTATCAAGAACCTACTGCAAAAATCCAAGTAAATGGTGTTTAATCACCATAAGCTCTTTAATGGTACCCATCAAGGTTGACCCCCTCTCTACAATAGTGTTCATAATGGTTATGGGGGTTTAACTCTCACATTTGAGACTTATTCCCTCTATATTGTGTGGAATAAGTCAGCTGCTTTTGCAGACGATCTATGAATGTTCATAACAAAACCAGTGATATCATTACCTAATCTACTTTCACTTTTGAATAGATTTGGGACAAGAACAAGACTGCACACATGCTCAGTGTGGTTTGGGCTGCTTAGGGATCATCATAGATGATCAAAACAGCACAAGTCAAATAATATCTGCCAGAAGCTGATACAGCAAGACTGATTAATAATCAGAATATACAGACTGCACTGGGTCCTGTGTTGTCATGTAATCTAATGTGGATTTTATAGTTTTTGTATTGTTTAATACAAACTTTCTCCAACTCTGCAAAACCAGTCGCTGCAGCAAAATAATCCTCCAAATAGAATCCCAGTTTATCTGTTTAAATCCGGCTCCATGATCTTTGTCCCTGCAGCTAAAGTTGAAACCATTAAAGGAGATGTAAAGGCAAAAATAAATTCCAATACAAATCTCTACACAGTCGCCGACTGCAAGCTGCTGGTGTTCTGCATGGCCGTGAAGTAAGGTGGGGGCTCCCCCTGCTGTTCATGTATGATTTTACCTGCCCTGCAGTTAGCGACCATCTGACAATTCCTATAAACAGCAATAAATGAAGGGAGAATTTCACTGAATACAGTCAGGTTTCTTATAAAACTGGTACACATTTTTTAGTGAAAGTATATTGGAGATAGATTTCTTTTTTGTTAAAGAAAGTAAAAATTGGATTTTATTATGTTGCCTTTCTTTGTCCTTTAATGTCACTATCACTTTAAGACACATCAGTAAACATATACAAAGCACCCACCTAAAAGCCCCTGATAAGAACAATACCTTAGCTGTGATGGCTCACCTCTCAGGTAGCTATAGAAGGGATGCAATATAGCCCATCAGGTCAGTTATAAAGATACAAAAGTCAGATATCAGCACCCATGATACAAGATAAAATGTAGTTTTTTCTATAGAGAAACATGGGCACGCACTGACTTTACACATTTTTAGGCTTAACTTACACATTCAGGTCTCATTTCTAAATTGGTCTGTCTTCTATCCCTGACATAATGCAGAGCTGCAGTGGGGATTTCTTGGAGACTCCATACAGATCCTAAAATAAACGTTCCTGTGTTGAGTATTACCCATTGTGTACCATATATAACCAGTTTCAAGCTACATCCTACTTTGTTGATATACAGTTTTCTGGCTAAAAGTTAAACTATGGCATTTGTATATCTGATCGTTAGGATGGGCTGCAACACTAAAATATGTCGTTTCATGTGTTATTTTTTTTTCTTTGCTTAAAGAACATTTTTACTAAACGCATTTTTACCACATGCACAGTATCTTGGGAAACATTCTCCCTGCACTGCCTATATAGAAAAAGGCAATAGTAAAGTGTGATTATGGTAGCATTGTTCTGTGGAGCTGCTTTTTTTAGAAGAATGGTTGGTGCAAAATAAAGGGAAATACTACAAGAGTAGTTGTTTCATTCTACGAAACAAAAAATAAAGAAATAACTTGGATGCAGTCCTCATACCAATGGCACGTAATAATAGTGTTGTGATGATCCATCATTTGGTCCAAGGGGTGACTTCTCCAAACAAGTGGGTCATCCACCTTGACTCAGGGCAGACGTAGATAAGAAGGTTGATCAGCAATCCTGATCACTGATGGGTCTACCTATGCCACTTGAAAGGGGATACAGAAACAAAATATGTGTGAGAAAAGTCTTTAAACCCATTGTCTTACTCCAGTCTGATGCTGCTGTCAAATTCTGGACAACTTTCTTAAAACTGAATTAGCACCTGGAAGTCATACAGCAGAAAAGCGTTATTCCTATGCCTAGGAATCTCCATGTAAAGCCCTCAGAAGCTTCATTGGTTACTGGCTTAAGGTGAATTCCAGTTCTGAAAATCCAGGAACAAGGGAACCATTGAAAGAGCCATTGGTTGGTGGCATATACCCCAATGGTAGATACTGAGACAAACATGCTAGCTTTTATGCATTGATAACTTCAACTCGTGAGCTATTTCTATTTCATAAGTAGTTTTCCTGTTACTCCACAATAGCAGCAATGTTTAGGTATAAGAAAAATTACTCTAATTTGCCATGTGATATAAAATGGCTTTAGACTATTCATGTTACCTTTCTCACAGTGATTTTTATTCTGTAATACCTTTGCTCTTGCACTACCCACAAATTGTGCCCATGTTTAATTAATTTTAAGTGGTTCTTAACACCAGTAAATGGGAGCAGGGGAAATGATGGATAATAATTTTGTCCTCACTTTCCCAGCCTTAACTGTAGATTCCACAGCAATAATATTTAATTAAAGCAAATTTTTTTTTGTTTTTTTTTTAATGACAAGTACCAGGAATCATCATTCCGAAATTAACTGCATTTTTCAAACCCTAAAATATCTCAAGGGTCTTTTTTAAAGTTTACTTATTTTAACACTTGTGTTTTTGCTTTATGTTGTGATTTTGTGTTAGGTATTATGTTTTATTTATGAAGCCCTTCAGCCTATGTAGCCAAATACAGGCACAAACATTTCATTGGTATCTTAATGCTTTTGTAGTTGAGAGCGTACACCCAGATTCATTCATTCAGATAATATGACAGTGACATTAAAATCTGCAAACATGTAGTTGAGTCTTTGATTTTTATGTGTTCAAATCTATCCATCAGTTGTAATTGCTCAGTACTATGGGGCCACTCTACTCTTTAGGGCAGGGGCTCGTCTGTATATCAGACAGAGGGGTCCGTTAACTAAAGTGCGAAAAACTTGAATTTAAGTTTCTGCATGTTATCGCTGAGAATATTTTTCTGCCAGAATATTCGCAGTGACTAAGTTTACTAAACAGCGATGCTCTCAGAAGTCTTTGCGACCACTTGCGGTAACTACGTTAGCGAACCAGCTTACGTTAGAGGTAATGTTAGCGAGATGCAAATTTTCTGCGACAAATTATATTTGCAAATATTTATTATCTTGTTTTATGGCGTTAATAATGGCGTTAATTATGGAAATTTTTACTGACATTTATGGCCAGAAATGCATCTTCAAAACTCATAAACTTTATTGACTGATGATTATACCATCCAACAACATTACCAGAGTGACACCAATCAAACATATATGCATCATATAAACCCATACTTCATCCTACCTAAACAAATTATGATAGCGGGGAAAAAATGTGACAAAATGTTTGCATTCTGAGACAATTTGCATTTTTTTTTCTGCATTTCTTGTTTTTTTTGTGGTTGGTCAAATTTCGAATTCATGGGACTTCTTTTTAAGTTTGAATCTACTCACAATTCGACTAGTAGGTTATTAAAGAAATAATTTGAATGTCTAAAAGTCAGACGAATTGTTCCGACTCAAAAATTCGGTCCGTACAAATCTAGTTTTTCTTTGCAGAAAAACCTTGAATGTCAAGAAGGCTATTAACATCTCCAAATGGCTCAACGGACCTCTGCCATTGACTTGTACATGATCTCGGCAGGTTTTAGGCAGCGAATATTGGAATGAGAACTGTTTCCATGGTCGAGGTGTGAAAATTTCACATTCGACTTTACATTCAAGTAGGGGGATTAAAATTTGAATGTGTGAACTTTGAAACTCAAAAATTCTAATTTGCTATCCTAGACCCCTTAGTGTCTTGTGCAGCTGCTCTCTAGTTTGGAATTTCAGCAGCTATCAGGATGCTAGGGATCAATTTAACCTAGCAACTAGGCACTAGATGGAATGAGAGACTGGAAAATCAAAAGGAATGGGCCTGAATATAAAGTCATACAAAATGTCAATAATAAAAATTTTGCAGTGCAGTATATCACAGTGCAATAGGTTTTTGGCTGAAAGGGTCATTGACACCATCTGAAAGCTGGGAAGAGTTGGGAGAGAAAGGCAAATTATTGAAAAACTGTAAAAGTTAAAAAATGAATAACAGTGGAAAAGCTGCTAAGAATGGGACATTCTGTAACACATTAAAAATTAATCTGAAGGGCAACTACTCCTGTAACACACACACAAGCATGATGCAGTGTTGCATCCAGTGGATACAAACTGGATGCTCACTACAGATTGCATTTCAATGAATGGCTATTTAGTGATTTAGCTTGTGGAAGTATATATAAGTTCAGTTTTAAAAGTTGTGAGGTGCTGGTGGCATTTTGCTCTGTATTTTTTGGATGAGGCCAGAAAGAGACAGTAACCTATTGGAGGAACTGTTGCAGCAAATGTTTCACGCTACAGTTCAGCTTCAGCAGAGCATGGTCGTGCAGCAGCACGCTACAGAGGCCCAGCAAAGGAGCCTGGAGGCCCAACTATCTGCCATGGTGTCTCATCAGCTCTCCACAGATGCTTAGTTATTTGTCTTACAAGAGGCTACAATGACCCAAGCCAAGGTGTTGGCTGAGGCTGTACAGCAGTTTGGTCCGGGACAGGATTCTGCTGTCATGGCCCAGGGGAACCCAGTAACCACCCGGGCAAGTCATTTTCTCCAAAAGTTGAGTCCAACGGATGATGTGGAGGCCTTTCTTACCATGTTTCAGAGAACTGCAGAGTGTGAAGGGTGGCCCCAAGATAAATGGGCTGGCCTAATAGCTCCATTTCTGTTTGGTGCTCCACAGAAGGTATATTAAGATCTTAACTCAGACGATGCCATGAGTTATGATCAACTAAAGGCAGAGATCCTGGCCCACCTAGGGGTAACCACTGCAGTCAGAGCTCAGAGGGTACACAGGTGGAAATATCAAACCAACCTACCAGCTAGGTCACAGATCCAGAACGCATTTGGTCACCAAGTGGCTACAGCCCGAGGATCTAAATGGACCCCAGATTGTTGAGCGGGTTGTGACAGACCGGTACCTTTGGTCCCTCCCAGTTCACCTACAGCACTGGGTGAGTCATGGGGACCCCAAAACCATGGATTAACTGGTCGAAATGGTTGAGAGGTACACAGCTACAGATAAACTACTTGCTCCCACCTGTCAGCGGCCATTCACCATCTCACATCTGGAGAAATCTAAGCTGGCCAGGAAAAGTCCCCTGCAGATTCGTAGGCTCAGTTTGAGCTACCTCTTCACCCCAGAAGGGGGGGAATGTGCAGTGCTGGAGGTGTCAAGCCTGGGGGCACACTAGAGCACAGTTCCCCTGGAAGCCCAAGACCATGGAGTGTGGGGCTCTCACACAGCTTGAAAGTCTACACTGCAGGCCTTGACTTGTTTGAGGGGCAATTTGAGTGTACTGTTTACATCAATCAGGTTCCCATCCTAGAGTCAGGGAATATGGTAACTCTGGTACTAGACAGTGTTATTGGAGAATTCGAAACAGCAGCCAAATTACTCAGGGTAGTTTGCATCCACTGGGATATCCGGTCCTACCCTACCAGCAATTGCCGGTGAATCCATTGTGCAAGAAATTGGGGTGGTGAGTAAACTGTTACACCCTGCTATTTTGGGACATGACTTTCCAAAGTTCTAGGAATTGTGGGAAAGAAAACAACTGACTTGAGGGTGGGATTGGGTCCCCAAAACTCAAGGGATGTAATTGATAAACCCAGTGATGTTGAAAATGATATAATGTTTGATTTTCAAAATAATATTGTGTCACTGCCCCAAACTCAGGAGAAGAGTATTAAGGTAATTGAGGATCCCAGTCAGAAGAGCAAGCTGTCCTCTGAGGGGGGGGGGTTTCTCACAGTTACAAGTAATGCTCGTGGAGGATGATGAGGATAATTCATCAAATCCCGTATCTTCTGATTTGGATGTGTCAAGGGGAACCTTTAGCACTGCACAGATGCAGGCTCCTACCTTAGTTAATGCTAGAGAATAAGTGGTGTTGATAAATGGTGTTCCTCAAGAATCTGGTGCAGATAGCCGTTCGCCACACTAAATAGCGATCTACTTTAGAGAGTCACCAAGGTTCATTAAGAGGTTGTTGAACAACTGTTAGTACCCCGGCCATACAGACGAATGGTCCATCCAAATCAGAAGATACAGGATTTGATGAATTATCCTCATCATCGTTGGGGTCAGAGAAGACTGAGGTAAGTCTGAAGTAAAAACCTACTGTGCATCCTGTCCCACCTGCCAGCTAACAGCCCTGGCTTCTCATTTTCGTAGCCCCTTGGTGCCCTTACCCATTATTGAGGTACCATTTGAACATATAGCCATGGATTTGGTAGGTCCCCTGGTAAAATCTGCCCGAGGGCATCAGTATATTTTAGTGATCTTGGTGATCTTTGATTATGCCACCCAATACCCGGAAGCTATTCCTTCTATGCCTTCTCTAAAGGACAGGTTTTCCTAAGGAGATACTCACTGACCAGGGTACCCCATTAATGTCAAAGGTTATGGCCGGTGTGTAACTTGTTCCAGATAAAGCAGTTACGTCTACCATCCTCAGACAGACAGCTTGGTTGAACGTTTTAATAAGACCTTAAAAACAATGCTTAAGCGGGTGGTACAAAAAGATGGTAAGGATTGGGACTGTTTATTACCTGCTCTTCTATTCGCCATTCAATAGGTGCCTCAGACATCCACAGGGTTCTCCCCACAAAAGTGTTGTTCTCCCCACAAAAGTGTTTTGGAGTATATCTATCAAATGAGGGAAAGAATCGCAGGAGTGATGCCCCTGGTTAAAGAACACATGCAAAGTGCCCAAGAGGCTCAGCGCCGGGTATACAACCGGTCCGCTATGATGAGGCAATTCCAGGTGGGAGATATTGATTCCCACTGTAGAGAAAAAATTCTTGGCCAGATGGCAGAGCTCATTTGAAATTGTAGAAAAAGTGGGCGAGGTGAACTGTAAAGTTCACCAACCTGGTAAGAGAAAGCCCTACCAAATCTATCACATAAATTTTTTGGAAGGATAGAGAACCAGTTTCGGCACTGGCTAGTGTGAAACTTGCGTCTCAGGTTGGCGCTGATAGTGTCTTGGTGGCAACAGTATTATCAAAAGCCCAGACACAGCAAGTCAGGGAGTTTCTGCAGAGAAGCAAAGATATTTTTTCTGATTTGCCTGGGATCACTAATGTCATAGAGCCTGACATAATTACAGAGCCAGGAGTAAAGGTGTGTCTCAAATCTTACCACATCCCAGAGGCTCGTAGGAAGGCTGTCTCAGAGGAGGTACAAAAGATGCTAAAGTTGGGAGTAATGGAAGTCGCAGAGTGAATGGTCAAGTCCCATCGTGTTGGTTCCCAAGCCCAACGGTACTCTGCGATTCTGCAATGATTTCCAAAAACTCAAGGAAGTTTAAAATATGATGCCTATCCCATGCCCAGGGTAGATGAACTTATAGAGATGTTGGGTCCTGCCCGGTATATCACCACTTTGGACCTCACCAAGGGATATTGGCAAAAACTCCTAACATAGGCAGCAAAGGAGAAAGCTGCATTCTCCACTCCAGATGGCCATTTTAAATATAGGAGAATGCTCCTTGTTTTACACATAAACCCAGCTACATTCCAAAGGGCAATGGACAAACTTTTGAAGTCCCATCAGAGGTACACATCCGTTTACCTGGATGGCATTGTCATCTTTAGTAGGGACTGGGAGTCCCATTTGCCTAAAGTCCAGGCAGTTATTGACTCTTTAAGAGAGGGAGGATTCACAGTGAACCCAGAAAAGTGTGCCCTAGGTATGGAAGAGGCAAGGTACCTTGGGTACATTGTTGGAAGAGGGTTAGTAAAACCCCAGTTAAATAAGAAAGATGCAGTCCGGAACTGGCCCCACCCTAAAACAAAAAAACAGGTACAAGCCTTCCTGGGAATGGTTGGGCACTACTGTAGGTTTGTCCCCAATATTCACTATATATATATTTATATATATATTTTTTTTAAACCTGCTATCACTTAGCTAGCACAGTCATCAGTTTGCGTCTAAATACTGTAACCAGGTTGGCAGTTGAGATCTATAATGGAATTTAATGGTAAATGCATGCAACTATAATGCATAGTGACAACAAGGAGAAGCTGTGGAGAGTTTTTGTTCTAAGGCAACTCTAGCTGTTGTCTTGACTGCACAATGTCATGCATAGTTGTTTAGGAATAAGATGAGACTAGTAATATAATGATGGAATCCCATTCCGTAGCAAAAACCCAAAGGGACGCCCTCACCACACTGTCGCCAGTCAGTTTACTGTAGTTTACTGGAGCCTTTTTAAAGATACAGAAGGGAACTATTAAAGCATGGATATACAGGCTCAATACTAGCCGGCTGGCATGTGTGTTTGAATAAATATTCCTTTTATGTGAGGTCCAGATGGTTTCCTGACACATTTAAGGGATCCACAATCCGCCCTGCAGAATGCAGGGGCCTCACAGTAATTTTGAGGTGCATAAAAGGTTAAAAGTGTATTGATAACTAAAAACAACCTTTTCAGGTATATTTTAATAGTGAGTTGCAAAGAATGTGAAGTTATAGAAACGCTCCCATAGGCATAGGCAAAGGCTATTGTGATTCTGTAATGGGACATGTTATTGTTAAACAAAATACTCAAGACCTGGGGCTTTATGGATAATGGATCTGTCCATAATTTGGATCTTTATACCTTAAGGCTACTATAAAAATCATGTAAAAATTTATTAAACCCAATAAACTGGGTTTGCTTCCAATACAGATACATTATATCTTAGCTGGGGTCAAGTACAAGGAACTTTTTATTGAAAAA
The DNA here is from genome assembly GCA_024363595.1 of Xenopus borealis. Lineage (NCBI taxonomy): Eukaryota > Metazoa > Chordata > Amphibia > Anura > Pipidae > Xenopus > Xenopus borealis. The sequence continues at coordinate 73,259,021 of CM044445.1, forward strand.
AATGGATAATATATATACAGTACATATATCCTATATATATCCTTGATAAAGGCCCCAATGTGGGCCGAAATGTTGGTTATACGAGTGATGACTCATATAAGTGCTGGTCCATTTTGAACATTTTATATATATATTTAATATTATTCATATTTCTGCATTACTGTAGAACTGTAGAGATAGAGAAATTAATTAAACAGAAATAAGCTTGTTACTCGTTCATTACTATCTGTATGTTCACACAGAAAAAAGCTGTGTCAATTCGGTAGTTCTCATGTTGGGGGATTCTGGCCTATTTGGGGGTGTGCCTGGAGATGTAGAAGAGGGGGATCGGATCAGACTTAAGGCCAGTTATGGTACCATCTGGGAAGAATGACTATAAGTTCTACTAGACCAGAAAGCCCAGCTTGAAGGTCTCTTGGTGTGAGAGATGCAACATTATCCCCAACTATTTCTCAGTAGCCAATGCAAAGACTGCAGTGCCTACGTTTGTCCACTATGAAGAAAATTCATTGTGGGTTTCCATGTCCAAATACTTTTTGAATACCAGAAGTTTGCAATGGTTATTTTAATCCTTGTCACTGAACTGGATAAAAGCGGAAATTCTAGCATTTGCTTTAATTTATGTTTTTCAAAGAAAACCCTTTTTGTCGTTGTCTGTCCATGCCAGTATGAAGCTGCCAGTAAGTGGAATGTCAGATGCTGAAGCGGTATAAATGGTTGCTGGGACCACAGTTACGGAATCCATACACAATTCCATATGCATGTTGTCTCGTGTCTCTTCCCTTTAATATCAAGGCTGCCCTATTGAAACTGCCATTGTTAATGCTCAATGTCCTTCACATCTTTCACAAATGTTCTCTGATTCCTTGAGATTCCAGTTGGTTGGCCTGGACGTAAATCACAGAGAATAAGCGGCATGTCTGCATTAGAGTATTAGGGTTTAAGTACCGTGTTTCCCTCTGCCTGTTCATCCTCTCTTTTCACCATTATCCTTTTGCAGACCTTATCACTAGTCTGCATGTTGTCACTTGTGTTGGGCCAGCCATTTATCATGAGAGCAGCGACTGGGGCAAATTGTCTCTCCCTGCCCCTGCAACTCAGTCTATTGTTCACCCATGACCCAAGGGGGAGTGGGCCAGACAACAGGACAGGAGGGGGGCAAGCCAGACTGTGGGAAGACACCATTAGAGTAAGAAGAGTGACAGAGCAGTCTCTTCTCTGTGGCAGCAGAATGACTGATGAGACTCTGGGGCACAGAAACTCACCGCCCTTCCCAGAGGAGCATGTGTAACACCCCTTCTCTCTGACCACAGTGAATGGAGACTATAAAAACCCATGAGACATACACAGGGCACTGCCACTCGTAGGGTAGGGTTACCACCTGTCTTCAGAAATCGAAAATGGTTTTAGACCCTCCATATTTTCATATGATACTAACATTATAGAAACAAACAAATCATTTTTCAAAACATTTTTTGGTCAAGGGGAACTACATCCCATTGTCAAGTGATTAGGGGAAAAGCATAGTGTTAATCCCATCAAAGAAACTGACAGAAAATCACGGAGCCTAGGGTCACAAAACTTCACCCACAATTAAAACTAGCTGACCTCCATTATTTGGAAGGTCACAGACACTCCCTTATAAAAATGACACTCAATATAGATTTCTAGATTTCTTTATCATACCCAGCACTATCATGATACTACTTAGGTCCTACTCACTACACTGACTGGCTCGTGAGGTATAGTAAGTATAAAATAAGATAACCATAAAGAATCCATTCGAATACTGCATCATGTGGAACAATTCATATGACTTCCCATATGCTGCATGGAATAATTGTTTCTTTGCAGTATTTTTTCTCTGTTTAGTTCATTGGATCAGAACCTTGAGTTAGTGGTGTTATTAACTAAAATAGGTGTTAAATCGCACCAGTATGTGATCTCAAAAATCAGTCAAAAAATCAAGATGTATGTATGCATCTCAGCACCCACCACTTCAGGAATGTAATCCATGTTGAGTGGTCTAACCCTCATTGCACTATCCCTTCACTGAATTCTTGCATATTTGCTTTGGTCCCAATCAGGTGCAAAATCTGAGCCAGACACCAGAAGTGCAAAGATTTGTACTAGTTAATACATTGCATGCATTTGGGTGTGTGCAAGACAAGGGCATCACACGGGTGGGACAAAGGTATGTATTTTCACATGCTTTCATTGCATGCAATTCAATTGGTACACACCTGCCTGAACATGGCAGATGATGAGCCTGTCCCATTTCACTTTGCCAAGAAATCCACGAAACGCATTGAAATGGCCACAAAACATATTAAAACCAATGGGTGTTTTTTGAAGCATTGTTTTTTTCTGAAGCTTTTACTCCAAATGCATTCAATAGATGTGTGTTTTTCTCTGCAAAATCTTACACTGCAATTTTTTCTACAACAAAAGTATGCCAATGGTGAAATGTGGAATTTTGCTGAAACCTTTATACCTGGCAAAATAAATGTGCTCATCAATAATGATAGATATTGGGCTCCCTTTGGGTTCTAGAGTACCAAAGTGCTCATGCACCGGAGTAGGTGCAATAAGAAAATGAGCAACTATGACTGATGAGTAGGTGCAATAGGATTGTGCATGCCATTATAAATGGTGAAACTTTGTGCCTATTTATATAATAGGCATCTATTGGAAAATATTCAAATGGATATGAACAAAGCAGGTAAAGTACAATTTTTTTTTTGTACCAAAGTACAAATTTGTTTTTATGTGCCTATCATCATCTTCCCTTTCTGCTTTCCTGGGCTACTCCCCTGCCAGTGAATCCTTTCAAATTGGAAATTTCACATATCTTAAAGAGGTGGTTCACCTTTAGGGTAATTTTTATAAT